>OY757906.1:83155309-83362809 GCA_963585895.1 Sepioteuthis lessoniana | reverse complement strand
TCTGTTCGGTCTCCAACTCCCTCTCACAGTAGAACCCCACACAACCCTTTCGAACCTTGCAAATAAATTGAGAGGTATATACTTTTTTAAAGAATCTTCGCTCGTCTGTTTATTTATCGTGTCGTTATGATGCTGCGTGTATATGTAGATGTGAATCTGCATATGAGAATATAACATATACATATAGAATCGGCTCATTGGCCTAGTGGGTAGAGTGTTCGCAAACGGTCTGAAAGACCTGGGTTCAATCCCAGGTCACATCATACCAAAGATTTTAAAAATGGTACTTTATACGTCCTTGCTTAACACTCAGCAATATAAGGTACGTATCGAGGATAAAGTGGAGCAATCTAGGGAAAGGAGTAGCGCCCTCCCCTACACCTCGGTGTAGTAGCTATTGAAAAGGGAGCCTTCTGGTCGCCCTTGACTAAGGTTGCCAACATATTTATATTGAGAGGGTTAACCTGGTATCTAAAATAGAATTAGCAAAATACATATATGAAAGAGGACCAAATGTAATGTTATAAAGTATACGCTAAATCTGATATTTTCATTTTCGCTTGCATTAATACTTTCAGACCGTTACACCAGTTACACGGAGCTTTTATTTTTCCTCATTAGCAATGGTTTACAATATGGAGATTACGCTAAAATGGCAGAAGGTAAATTGAGGGTTGGGGTTTTTTAGGTCAAAGGCTTAAAAAAAAAACCAGTTTTTGAAGTTAACAAAGGCGATAAAAAGACGACCCGTACTCGTGGTACTATCGGTCAAACACTAATTCGTAGATCTTCATGTACTTAATTAACTGGCACAAGCTGGATATTTGGCCCAATCCAAAAATAACAAGAATTATTTTCTCATCTCTGGTCACAATTTGTAAAGCAAAATAGGAAACTTTTCAAAGTTATTCTACTCATTAAAACGAGACACATTAAAACGATTGTTTTGTTTTTTTTTCTTTTTTATAAAATTTTTAGGGGTTTTTGCGGGGTGAGGGAAGCTTCAGTGAGCCTGGCACAAGAATTTTACGGAACTGCATTTCATTTTTTCAACATTCTGTTGAGAAAACGCTAAGACGTGCCAGTCACTCATCAAATATCCGTCGTGAGTCTTCATTGATTGTGAGGCAAAACTTTGCCGTTCGTTAGCTGGGATAGAATGCGCCGACTGCAATGTTAAGGCTCCAGTCTTTGAAGCTAATTTGAAGTACTCTTTCAGTACCATAACTCCAAGGTCCACTCTAACCTGGAATAGTAGTACCTTTTAGGGCCCCAAATAGAACTATTTAATCATTCTTATACTTGAAAGCATTTAACAGTGAAAACCAGTGATTGATATGAAATTATAAGTATTATAGAGAAGTACTTGAAACTATTCAGTGTCCTAGAAATGACATTAAACTTCAATTGTTAGTGTAGCTCCAGTTTAGGAGTTTGGTAAATGTGGAAGACCTCTTCGTCCCTATTACTTATATGTCCACTCTGTTTATTTGTCGCTGCCTCCCACCAGACACGACTTGACACATGGTCAAAAGCCCGAAGGCCGATTAAAGTGGGGATAAAGGGGAGGGGAAGGTCGAGAACGAGCCGAGACTCGAACCCTGCTGGTCAATGCTGCTCATCGGCTCACTTGGTGCAATGTGAGCCTGATAAGGCAAGCAGTTTCACGAACCCAAATCTTGGTCCGGGCACGTATGCCGGGTTATGGCTTGAACTAGACAGCAAGGTCTAGAGCCATACATAGATTTCGAGAAAATCCGCGGGGACCTCTCTACGTATATGTCCACTCTGAATCGGAATGGCTATACCAGTTAGAGTCCCGCATATGGGTCAAATAGACCTGTTCATTCTTTTACTCGGGATTATTATAATTTATTTGAAACAACACGTGTACTAGTTATTCGTATAGATAGGAATACATGATAAATAGAATTACTCAGGTTTATTGGCATAGTTTGGTTGGTTTTATGTTATATAAACCCTTGTAGGTTGTTTAATACAAAATCCACTTAATACATATATATTGAATATATATGATTTGTAAATACATTTCTTAGATAACATTTTAAACGAGTCCGAGCACATAATTTGTTTGTACACTAGTATTGCTATTGTTTCTATGTATTGCTATATAAGTCATAATTTAACACCAGTGAATTCTTTGAAAATATGATCTTTTAGGTAATTTCATTTGTAAATGAGTTAGAGCTAATTTGTTTGCACACAATATTGTTTTTGTCAACTCCCTGTAATTAAATGATTAATATAAAATTAGATAAGAACACTTAAGAGATGAAATTATTATGTTTAATAGGATTACTTCAAACAATTTAACTGTGTGCAAACAAGTAAGCTATGACTTTCTTGGAAATAAAGTTGCTTACAAACTATTCACTTACCAATCACCACACACACACACACACACACACATATATATATATATATATATATATATATATATATATATTACAACGAAACCAATCCAATTATTCTACATGTTCGACATTTCAGCTTATTGAAATCTTTCAGTAATAATATGTATCAGTCCCCAAATAAGTTACCTGAGTATGACATTAAACTCCATCTGAGGGTGAGGCTATAGCTCTGGAGTTTGGTGAACTTAGAGTATACCTTCATTCCCATTACTCTCATGTCAACTCTGTTAGGGTGTTATCCATGGGTAAAATAGTACTGTTCCGCCATTTATTGAGAGTTATTATAATTATTATTTGAAACCATACAGTTTTTTTCAGTGTTCGTATTAGATCATCACCATCATCATGTCGTGCCGCTAGCACGGATATCCCTGACCTTCTCTCGCCACTCCTCCCAATCGTTCATCGCTTCTGGCAGATCCTCAGGGCAACATCCCGTATCCTCACCGAGCTGCAGTATGTAGGTTAGAGCTGGTCGTCCTCCTTTTGTTCGGCCATATGACGGGGTCCATTGGAGAACATCACTTATGAGCTCGTCTTTGCTTCTCCAGCAATGTCCTGCATGTCTGGTTTGTCTAATTTTGATAGTTTTCGTAATGAGAGGTAGGTGGCCGTATAGTTGGTGCTTTGTGGGGTGTTGCCTCCAGGAATTGTTCAAAATTGCTCGAATACTTGAAATTATTTAACGGTATGCAAACAAATGATTACTAGTAAATAGATATATTAGTGTTAAATAGCAACTGTTGAAACTATTTAACTGAATGTTAACAATGTATTAGTATTAAATATAATTTTGAATGTTTAGATAGCAATACTTGAAACCATTTAACTGTGTGTAAACAAATAAAACATTTGTCGCTTAAAAATTAAATAAGCTACTTACGAACCATTCACTTACAATCAAATACAAATAATATTTGGCATTGAATAACCCACAATGGTTGATATGCCATAAACACCAAAGAAACAGTCATCCAATCTACCAACCTAAATAAGTACACACATATGCAAAAGTCTATATAAAATGTATATTTTCAAATGAATCTTGATTTTTTTTCTGAGTTACAAATTTTTATTAAAAAATAACTAAAAATATATCTGTTTTCATGGCATAATATCCCACTAGAAAAAACTGAATTCTGGTAAATTTGGTTAAGAGAAAAGTAATATTTTAAAATCTGGTAGAAGTGTGCTTGTTTATGTGATACTGTACATTCATATAGAGATCCTATGTATATACTAATCCTTGATTTGGAGACCAAGAAAATGTTACGTCACATAAAAGTCAACCTTGGATTTTTAGCATTTTTTGCGGTATATAAAGTCCATTCATATAATAAATAAAGTAAAAACCGCCTATCCTAAAGATATGAAAGCGAAAAGCAATTTTTAAAAACATTTTATTTATTACAAGCAGAGTACCAAGTTGTCTCGAGTGATGTAGTCCTTAACAACCTTGACTATCAAGCCATTTTTAGTGAGATAGATTTTCCTTGGGTGTCTTGCACTTCTGACCTTGTGTTAGACTAAGCTAGATTTTGTAAATTAGTCCTAGAATGCTGCTCGAAAAAATGATTGGGTGTTTTTGCGTATGAAATTGACATTTTTGCCTTTAATCAAAGTATTTGTGCGATTTATTAAAGAGCAGAACTTGTGGCGGTAACTTCGAGCCTTTTCAGTTGAACAGAGTCAAGTCACGACTGGGTAATCTCAGAAAAATAAAAGTTTGGTCACTTGTATCTAGTTAACTGGTGATAGTAGGTTCAGTCCCTCAGCTGAGTAATGCAATATATGCTGGTTCAGTGGACGAGACAAATAATGATATCACAAGGACTGATACGAGATATATTTGAAGAATGGACAGCAAAGAGATAACAATCTACCTTTGTAGATTAGATAAAGTGTTCGGTTCAAAATGACTAAAAGGTTACTCACAATGAGAGTCATAAAAAAGGCCGAAGAATTCAACCAAAAACATTGTGACTCACTACAACCATAAGTCCTCTAGTCCGAATAAATCTGGATATAAAGTTTACAGAATCAATAAAAATCTTTCTTTACCCTTCTCTCTCTATCAATCTCTCTATCTCTATCGCTATCTCGCTCTATGTATATATATATATATATATATATATATATATATATATATATATATATATATATAGTGTTTGTCACGGTATCGTAGATCCGCTATTTTTCAACCCATTACTACTAAGATCGATCTTCAATGATGTTGCTGTAAATGTATTTTTGTGCGAGACTAAACCAAGCATAATAAATAGCTGGTATGACTATGTATCTGTCTATTTGTCGACTTGTGCTCGGTGTGTAATAATCGTCGTCGTAGAAAATGGACCAGCCAACCTGAGTTCAAATCTTGAACAAAGCTGTTTACCTTTGATATCGTTCTAATACACTGAATCCAACTATTCTCTCACCTGCTATGACTTAGCGTCCTTCTTCTCTTTAAAAAATATCCATCTCACTGCGATTACCCATTATATCGTAATGTTAATGTTATGACTCTCTTTCCTCTAACATCTACTTACACCTTCTCTACGATCAATTCCCTATTAATAGGGGTTTTAAATACACTGAATTTATTCCCTTAAGAAAGATAAGATCACCCTAAATAGGATACCCTGTATATCAAACAAAAATGTATCTGATGGCGAGGCCCCAGTTCAAGATATCTGGGGAATGTGGTGTACATTTTCATTGTTATTATTGCCAGGACCACTCTGACCTGAAGTGATATTACCTTTCAGGATCCCATTTTTGAGTCAAGTAGCTAAGTTTGCAAATCATTTATATTTGATAAAAATACTTGATAATCATATAACCATGTGTAAAAACTTAAGAAACTATACAAAAAATATAAATATAAACTTACAATGTACACAATCTATTTAACAGCATATCAACCCAGATGGTGTAACATTCAGTCAAAATTAATCAATCTGTCGAGGCCGGGTGTCGCGCTGAGAGTGAGACACTAAACTGCATCTGATGGCGAGCCACCATTCCTGGAGTTTTGGGAAATATATTCATTTCCATTACTCCCAAGTCCACTCTGACTCGGGTTGGTAGTGCCTGTTAGGGTACCATCGATTGGTCAAATAGAACCGTTCAATTGCTTACTATTATTAGTAGTTTTTTTAAACCGTACAGCTGCATGAAAATTATTTATATTACAAAGGGATACTGGATAAACAGAATTACTAATGTTAACTACGAATGCTTGAAACCGTTTAACTGTGAGTAAACAAATGATTACAAATAAATAGAATCATTAGTTGGTACGGTTCGTTTTTTAAGGGCATATCAATCTTCGTGAGATATTCAATGCCAAAGCCATCGTTGTAGAATAACCGCAGCGATATTGAGGGTATCAGGTGGGACTCATGCCTTTTTCAAGGGTATTTGTCCGAAAATGAACGTAATAGCCCAGCTGGAGTTCGAACTCGCTTACTTCAAGGCTGTAGTCCGGCACTTGAGCCATTATACTATGGGAACTATCCCATAATTATTGGTTATAAGATTACTTGAAGCCATTTAGCTGTGTGCACGCAAATATCATCTCACTTAAAAATATAGATATCTACAAGCTTTCTCTCACAATATATATATATATATATATATATATATATATATATATATATATATATGCAAACAGGATTTGACATTAAATAACTCACAAGGCATAAAACATCAGCCAACAACCCAATCAACAATGTCTGATCGATCACCCAGCTTAAAATAGTTCTTAGAATCCCAGTTTATTAAAAACTTTATTAATAAAATTAATCTTTCGGTGTTTTCAGTATATGCGATCTCGGATCGAACTCGAAACCGTTTTCCGAACGCAATGCTCGATATGAACAAGGCATTAACTCTCTCTCTCTCTCTCTCTCTCTCTTTACCAACCAACCTACCGACCTACTTATCTACTTTTCACTTTCTTTCACTGTCTCTTTTTCTTTGTCGATATTTTTTTTTTCTGAATATATTATCCTAACCCGATCTTTCTTACTAATTTCAAACACCTCGATAAAGTACAAGCTACTCTATTTATGATCTTCCATCGAATGGTACTCACTTTTGTTTTCTCGATTTAACGAAGCAAAGTAGCTACGTCACTCTTTTGAAAGAATCACTTGTTCAAGCGGGGGTCATCATCTTTCAGTGTCCACGTGAAAGCTAGTCTTAGGCCAATCGTTTGACCGTTCACAAATCATTTGATCAGGAAGCCCCACAGAAGAACGAATGTTTTACTTCAACACACTAATTACTTCAGTCATGTCTCTGTCATTGGAGCAGACACTGGTGATGCTATAATTAAAGTAGTTGGTCGAGAGACAAAATAAGGTTAGGTCGTGAGCTAAGACGAAGTGCGTAGATTAACCAAATTTAATTTCTGTCTCACTGCTAGACTTTAGAAGCGAGGACAGATAATAGATAAAGAGATACAGACTAACTGATCAAAAGAACGTACTGAGAAAAGGAGAGGAAATATTCTTAAAAATTATAAAGCAAAATCAAAATAAAGTAACTAAAATATAAAAGAGAAAAGAATGAGATACAGCAAGATTTTTAAAATGATTTATAAAAACTTATATATTTTTTTTTAAATTAGAGAAACTTTAAAAGGATTAAACTGCTTTTAAAGAAAAATATCAATATATACTCAGAGAAACTAAAATTGCAACAATTTTAAGAAACTAGTTGATTTTGATCTGGGTACAGTATCTGCATATATATATATATATATATATATATATATATATATATATATATTCCTCAAAAATAATAAGCTACTGGACCCGTTTGAGGCGGACTTATTTAAACTAATTAGAAAGGTTAAATTTAAGAGAGAACATAATAATTTTCAAATGAAATTAAACAAAGCTATAAAAGAAGTAAAAACTTCTAAATGTATATGGGTGAGGGCGGATAAATCAAAAAACATGTACAAAATACCAAGAAATTCTAAAGAACAAGATTACTGATAATTATAAAATAAACTATAATAACACAATTGACCAAATAAATAAGGATACTTGTAGTTATGCTAGTAAATTACATATTGACGATTGGTTATGGAAATTTAAAAAGAAAGATGTATACATTCTATTTAAGAACCATAAACTTAATTTTGAGAATAAATTGCAAACTAGACTGATTAATCCCTCAAAAACAGAGTTAGGTAAGATATCAAAAAATATTATTCAAAATATTGTTACGAATATGAAAAAGGCTAACCATAGTAATCTTTGGAGAAACTCGTATGACACCATTGAATGGTTTCGGAAGATTAAAAATAAGAGTAAAGCTACTTTTATGCAATTCGATATTATTGATTTTTATCCTTCTATAACTAAAAATACTCTGATAGATAGAATTAACTACGCCCGAAAATATGTAGATATAACTAAAGAGCAATATGAAATAATATTAGCTTGTAGAAAAACAGTTCTAAGAAATAATAGATCCACGTGGGTAAAAAGTGGTTCTCATAATTCTGATGTCCTGATGGAGGGTTATGGTTCCTCACAAATAGCTGATCTTGTAGGTTTATATATATTAGATATACTTACTAGGATTATTAGCCCGGAGCAGATAGGTTTGTATAATGATCATGGGTTAATATATATCCCAAATAGTAATGGACCAAATAGCTCAAGCATACAAAAGAAGATTATATTATCAAATAATAAGATAGTTAATTTCCTGGATGTGACCCTAGACCTTTCGAATAACACTTATAAACCGTTTATAAAAACTGATCAGTACCCTTCATATATTAATGTTAACTCGAATCACACTAAGACCATAATTAAATAAGTCCCAAAAGCAGTAAATTTGAGAATAAGGAATTTATCAGAAATTTATCAGAAAATATTCCAAGAGAGTAGTAAGATATATATGGATGCCCTTAAAAATAGAAGTTTTCGGGAAGAGTTTACCTATCAAGAAGAAAATATACCTAATGATATTAATAAAGAAAAAAATAAGAAGTATGATCATACAAAAAGAAAAAGAAAAATTATATGGTTCAACCCCACTTTTTGTAGAGTAGCTAGTATAAATGTGGGTAAATATTTTTTGAAACTGATAGATAAGCACTTTAAACATGATAATATACTACATAGAATATTTAATAGAAAAACGTTAAAAATTAGTTACTCCTGCACGAAAAATATTTTTCAAATAATCAATAATCATAATAAAGAGATAATTAAGGAATTTCAGGACCGAACAAATAATAATAATAATAATGATAATAGTAAAAAAAAAACAAATGTAATTGTAAAACTCGAAATAGTTGTCCTCTGAATGGATTATGTAACTTAAATAATGTAATATACCAAGGAATTATTAACTCAAAAGAGAATATTAAGGATAAAAAAACTTATATCGGAATTTCCTCCGCGTAAACGAAAATTAGATACGCCAAACATAAATATTCTTTCTCCCATGAACATCTGAAACACCAAACAGCCCTATCCAAGCATTTTTGGAGTTTGAAAAATAAAGGTTTAACCCCTGAGATTCAATGTTCCATATTAAAAAGGTCAAATACTCCAAAATGTTTTGATAGTATACGTAATCTATGCCTAGGAGGAAAAAATACAAATAATGATATACTCAGATCCTGAAAAATTATTAAATAAGAGATGTGAATTAATAGCTAGGTGTAGACATAGGAATAAATTTAAACTGTAGAAAATTATCGTAGATAATGTTTTAAAAAACATAGGATTAAATTGAGATTTGAGGTAAATGAATAAAAATAAAATATCAAAAAATGTCAAGAAACCATATCATATATACGTACTATTCAATAAAAGGGTAACTGAATTAATAAGCTTGAAAATAAAATCGAAATTTTAAAAATTTTAATTTTAATTATAAATCTCGAATTTAACATAAGTATTACTGTATCCTTACGTAAAATTATCAAATAAAGTTATGTTATCTAAATTAGTTTAAGTCGAAAATTGATAAGAATTTTAAAAAATGAAAAAATTAATTTTCTATAATTCCAACCGGCAATAAAATAAAATAAAAAAACAGAAGTCGGCTAAATGAGAAAAAAAAAAACACTTCACCCCACTTCTATCCCCTCCTACCCTCTTTTCTGTGTCTATTCTGAATTATTTTATCCATAAGATCCGAAGAAGTCCTGTTAATTTTTTTTGTGTTTTTGATTTATATCAAAAATATATAACAGGATGGAAATAAATTTATAATCCTAATATGACCGGTTTTGTTTTTTTCTTAAAGAAATTATTGCGCTGTAATGTTAGTTACACTGAGCTCTTTACCAGGAAAATTTAAATGTTCACTGTTGAGTGGTTTGTTTTTTTTTTTGTCCTGGTGGAATTACTCCCAACTCCGGTCTAACTGGACCGAATAATACTATATATATATATATATATATATATATATAGTGATTTAGTGACAACCAACACTCTTATAATATATATATATATATATATATATATTATAAGAGTGTTTGTTGTCACTAAATCACTTTATGAGTAAGCGTCGAACCAAGTGCAATATAATATTGAGAGTGCTCAATATCTAGGATAGAGCTATTATATAATGATAATAAATAAATATATATTAGGTATATGTGTTTCTAATTCATGAAATATTGTCTGCACAAACAACAAGCTTTGTGATTAAACTTCTAATACTGGGTAGCGATCATCAGCTCCCCGGCTAAATGCACATGCATGAAATGATAATTTTTATTATTAAAAAATTGATTCTAACCACATTAGCTCTCCCCTTGACTACTCAGCTGCGACACCTATTCCAGCCGTTTCTCATCACGTTCATTTGCTTTTGGTAAAATACTTCTGCAGCATTTAAATTTCATTGAGCAGACATTTTCAACTAGTATACATGAATATATTTATATTTCTGGCGAAACAACATATACTATTTTGAACTTCAAAGAAATAATATATATACATATATACATGTATATATTCAAAATTTATAACAAAAACATAGGATACGTTATTTTTTATGGAAGTAAACCTGAAGGTCTTTGATTCTGAATCTTATAGCAAAATCTACAGAGCGTGTAATTCTCCTAAGAAATAAGTCTTACATTGGCATTTCCATTATTAGCTCAGAGTCGTATTTGACGCCCACGTCCGACATTGTCGCTTCATTAAGGCTGTATCTTATGATACACAATGAGGTGAATTCAAGCTATATTTATTAAACAACCGACCACATGGCAAATACGGAATTGTGGGTAAAATTCCAATAAGTAATGTTTTACTGAGAACATCTAAAATATTCATTGCGTATGTAGACGACGTGTTGAAAAAGTATTGAGACTAGAACTATATTTACAAAGGCAGAAATTAACAATGAAGGAAATGCAAATCTTCTTCAAAATAGTCACTTCGATATTCAACACACATATTCCTGTGAGTTTTTTTTATTGGTAGAATCCCTTCTGAAACTCCACTTTTGATATGGTGAAAAACGTTGCTTTTGTATTTCTTGTAATATCTTCAATGTCCACAAATATTTTCTCTGAGATTCATTTTTCTTTTAAAAAACTTAGAAAAGATTTTACATGGCGCAAGGTCTGGTAAGTATGAAATGAGCCACCTTTGCACAATCTTGCCGCTGGAGCTTAGAATACACTAACTGAATCCCCTACAGAAGGAGTAGATTCCCCCCAAAAAAGGGGTGTTTTAGGCATGACACTAAACTACCATTACTCCCACGTTCACTCTGACTCATAATGGAAGTACCTATTAGGGTCACATCTATAGGTCAAATAGATCTGTTTAAAACTTATTTTAGTTAGATAAGAGTATTTGATATCATTTCCGGATAATTGGCATTTTAGGAAGAGTGCTCATAAATGGTCTGGGAGACCGGGTTTCAATCCCAGGTCGTTTCATACCAAAGACTTTAAAAATGGTACTTGATACCTACTTGCTTAACAGTCAGCATTATAAGGTACGTATCAAGGGTAAAGTGGAGCAATCCAGGGAAAGTATTAGCGCCCTCCCCTACACCTTGTTGTAGTAGCTATTGAAAAGGGAGCCTTCCGGTCGCTTTCGACTATGGTCGCCAATTTTATTTTACTTATTTGATATCACATAACCGTGTGAAAGTCATTAGGAAACGATAGAAGGATATAAATATAAACATACAATGTACGCAATTCCCAAACCTCAATGTATAAAATAACCCCTGACAGTTTTGAGACTATCGATCAAAAAATTCCAAGAATTGATACTTATTATGTTTTTTTCTGTTCTTTAGAATTCATATTCAGCAGCAAAAATGCATATGCTTTTTGGTCTGAATGTGTCTATATGAGTATATGTGTATAGACGCATCATATATATATATATGCATATGGGTCCAAGTGTACCTCTATGGATGTGTGAGGTTATAGGTAACGGATATGTGTGGTGAAAGTAATCCATCTAGGACAGGGAAAGGTGCGATATAAACCCGCACGGTGATGCACACGTGTGTTCTCTATTTGGGGTAGATGAGGACTCATTAGTCACAGTGGTGGCAACCCATCTAGGAAAGGAAAAACTCTGAAGCAATTAATGAGTCTGGTATGGACCGATTGCCTCATTTTATGTGCCATTGAAGATTTTGTACCTTACTCGAAAAGTGGATTGCGTGAGTGAAGCTCAACTCACTATAAATAAACTCTCGCACAGGTACCTCTTGCAGATTTATATATATATATATATATATATATATATGAACTAATCACGAGGGATAGGAACCCAGACGTGGAGTCTTGTAATTGTAGGAATAAAGATGAATGCCCCTTGAGCGGGCGCTGCAATTCGAGAAATGTCGTATACCAGGCATGCATTTCTCCTATGGAACAGCAAAGGGACGGGGAGAGAGTCTATACAGGAATCTCCGCGGGAAATTGGAAGCAAAGATGTACAACCACAAACATTCATTTACTAACCTAAAACTTAGATACCAGACTGCTTTATCAAAATATTTTGGGGGCCTTAAGGATAGGGGGCTATCTCCACAAATTAAATGGAAAATAATAAGGCACTCATCTACCGCGAATAGCTTCAACGGTAGATGTAATTTATGCTTTGATGAAAAAGTTGGCATAATTAATTTCAAAAATTGAAAACTTTTGTTGAATGAGAAAAATGAGCTCGTCTTTAAGTGCAGACATAGAGGAAAATTTAAATTATCCTGATTGAGAACCACTGGAACACCAATCCGTAAATAATCGCAAGGCCCGTATTAAAGACTAATAGAGATCAGCCCAACAACAATTAAGACTAATAGAGATCAGCCCAACAACCGATATAACCAAGACAGGGAAAGGTAATGGTTAGATAAGGGCCAGATGAACGTAGAATATTAACCCAAAAATTAGGGCCTGTGATTCTGGAGTGGTTAATTCTCCTTGACCATTTTTAGAGTAAATATTTAAAAAAACACTTGACGACTATATAAAATGTCTCCACCTTATCTGGTTTAACTATCTCGGTCCTAATTGAGTTAATTAACAGATATATTAGGAATAAATGTAAATCATGTAGGAGATAGCCATTAGTTAAATGATCTTAGTCTGTTAAGAAAATCACACCTGTCAAGTAGGAGGAACTACTACAAGAACGCAAAATTAGAAGGGACTAACCAGTAGATTAATTCCACTCCTGTTTCTTAATCGTTCTAGCATATAACATGTTAACCCCCTCTGCTCACGCCTATGAATGAAATAATTTGTAATTTGATTTCCACCTTATTTTTATTTTTTTAAATTTTTATTTTTTTATTCTATTTTATTTTTCTATTTTTTATTTTCTGATTCTTATTTTTTATTTTATTTTTAATTACCTTATTTTATCTTCTGAATAAGAACTGAAACTCCACATTCGCTACTTTGCGACAGGAGGAAAGCATGTAAAGAGTCATCTGACGAGACAGTGAGTAAAGCAATAATATTCTCCGCCGAAATGAATTTATTATGACGACTTAACCGAGTTTGAGTCTCCATTAAATTGTACTATATACGCTCTGAATGTGAATTTTGTTATACCCTAGAAAATAAATAGGGAACTAACAATAGCCATACATTGAGCACTCTCATAGATTTATATGATTACCCTCATATTCTATGTAAAGAATAATCCACACCTACTGTCCTTGGACACTGACTGGATATATATATATATATATATATATATATATATATATATATATATATATATATATATATATTTCATCATACAACGTGAGAAAGCACGTGCAATACATTGCCCTCATCAAATGCCAACCAGAGGTGATAACACAATTTCGGTAGCTCAAGGTGGTACTGCCACTCCTGGTGCTACCAAGCAGCTTTTGCCACCGAACAGGGTATTTAAAAGAATCACACACACACACACACACACACACACACACACACACACACACACATATATATATATATATATATATATATATATATAAA
This sequence comes from Sepioteuthis lessoniana, assembly GCA_963585895.1. Lineage (NCBI taxonomy): Eukaryota > Metazoa > Mollusca > Cephalopoda > Myopsida > Loliginidae > Sepioteuthis > Sepioteuthis lessoniana. Next base: position 83,348,874 of record OY757906.1, on the reverse strand, counting down.
TATGCCAGATCAACTAAACACAGAAATTACATTGTACGTTCATCTTCAATTTTTGTGCAGTTTGTGATTTTTAAAAACGCGTTTACTTTCGGTCGTTAATGTTATTATGCGCTTGCAGAAAACGTTTCTTGATGTTATATATATATATATATATATATATATATATAGTTTGTATTTTACTTCGGGCCAATACCTTTGGAAAAAGCAGGAATAAATTTGTTCTCCCTCCAGCAATGGGTTTATAAGGCAGATTGAGTTACGCCTTGGAACGGCAATCAGTCTAGAAGAGGTAAAACTCTGAATTTAAACCAATTTCACTCATCTAAAATTTGACCTTGTGTCCTATCCTGCACGTGGCGCAGAGTAAATACATATAAAAAAAAAAGGCAGGTATACAGGATGCAGAAGCAAAATTAGGAATATTCTAGCATTATAATAAACAACACTATTATAAAACAAGATTAATTTTAATTTTAAGAAATAAGCAACTAAATAAGATATGTAATTACCCCTTCTCAATAACAAGATGCAACACAAGGCTAAGTTTTCTCCAAGACAGGTTGCTGTATAATGGTTTAAGAAATCAGCCTGTCCTCTTATTTACCCATAGCTTGAGCCAGAATAATTGGATTCATATCTTTCCTAAGGTTATTAGCGCTATGTAAAATACATATAGCCTCATCCAGGATCGGAATGCCGTGTAAATTTCCTTCGATGATAACCATTACACCACGAACACTCCCATGTTTGTTTATATGTATGTACATGGACCTGTGTTTTGTTATATCAAATGGATAATGAGTTAGGGAGGTCGACAGATGTTAAGAGATGATAAGACATAAAGAGATGAATTTCTCGATAGAGATAAAATAGTTACATTTTTAATGTCCGTAATAAGAAAAAGTCTTTGGCTCTTGTACAGTTAGAGATCAGTAGACAAAGATGTATTTTTCTAAATACTTTAGTTCTGGGTGGGGGGCTACCGGAGAAGAGCAGTTTTTTTTTTGTTTTTTTATTTTTTGGTTTTTTTTTTTTCGGAAGCCAGAAACAACGATTTACATTTTTACATATGATATTCTATTGTATGTTTTAATTAACGTCTTCCTAAAATTTACCCGATGTATATTTGGGGAGAGATTCTCGGAACACGGCTGGAAAAATATGCACACAGGAATCTTCACACTTGTGTGCCGCTTGGTGTCCGAAAATTAATTTACTGTTCGGTGGGGAGTGGAACGTCCCCGCCGGTGAGATTGTAGTATATGAGTTCAAACTACAGTCACACTATTAAGTTTACTTCCGGACTAACAAATTTGGGAAAGGTAAAACTCTCTTATTCCTCCAGATATATGTTAAATTGTAGTACTACTGTCTTTCTACAAAGATACCTTTGGTGTTAAATAAACCACAAAGGTTGATAAGCCATTTAAACAAAGAAACTAAACTGTACTATTTACTGTCAGAATTTTTGAGAGGAAGCTTGATTATTTTTATCATTAAGGGTTTTCGGACTATTGTCTTCATCTTTTTTTTTATTTCCACAACGTTTCAGCCGATATGTCCTGCGGCTATCTTCAAAGTTCTTCGAAGTTCCGTGTAGGTTCCCGAGTTCGACAAGCACCTTAAGAAGGCCGGAGGACATATCGGTCGAAAAGTTGTGGAAATAACAATAAATATGAAGACAATAGTCCGAAAACCCCTAATGATAAAAATATACTATTAACTGTTTAAAGTATTTTACCATTCTCGTCCGATCATATAACGTCTTAACCAATCATAGCAATAGATTCAAACTGATCCTTGGGATCACTGTCAGTCACCCATACCACAATGCTTAACGGTTAGAATTTGAATTAATAACACTACGTGTCAATAATAGACCTCACACATCTATTATATAACAATATGTGTGTATTCTGTAAATCGTTTTTCTTTTTCCATCTTATCCGTGGCTTGTGCAGTTTTGACCAAACATTAACAGCTGATAGAGCTTCTTTTGAAAACAAACACAACAAAGGGGAATAACCATCGGCAATCTGGCGAAACTGTTCACGTCACGGAAGATAATAACCGCAATGTAAAGTATGTCTCGGTTACTACTTAGACATCATTATTTTATTATATAAGTATCACAACAGTTCTCTCATACGCACTCAAATTTAAAGATTCAGTCTCGATGATTTTTATTAAACCTCTTATATATATATATATATATATATATATATATATATATATATATATGGGGTGCGAAAGCAAAATATGTAAATTTTTTTTAAAGATTTTTTTAACTCTAATCAGTTCATTTTTTTTTTAAAAGCGCCACGAATCTAAATTTTATGATTAACTCTGTTATTAAAATACTTTTTCCTTAAAATTCAGCCCAAAAAGAGTGAGCAAGAAAAGAAAACAAAGAATATATGATTTGCTTAACACCGAAACCGAGCCGAAAATAAATTCTGAAATAATTTGAGTTTCTTTATGGTCTCCAGCAAACGCAGAACTTAAGCCTCTTGATTACGCTGTATGGTGGCTTTTAGAAAACTAAACAAATTCAGCTTCACATTCAAATGTTAGTGCACTTAAGAGCGCTATTGAAGAGGGAATGGAATAAATTGTCTGAAGAATCTAATTTGAAAGCATGAAATTCGTTTCTAAGACGTGTTGATAAAATAAATAAAAAAATGACGGCCATATTTAAGTAAATTTACTGTTTTATGGCCATCTTCTTAGTTTGTCGTTTATTTTTTTAAAACTAGAATTAATCTTGTTTTATAACAGATTCGTTTATTATTATACTAGAATATTCCTTATTTTCCTGCCGCATCCTGCATATATGACTTTGTTTAGATGTGTATTTACTCTGAACCATGTGCAGGATAGGACACAAGATCAACTTTTCAAAGGAGTAAAACTGCTTTCAATTCAGTGTTTTCTCTCTCCTAGACTGATTGCCTTTCCAAGATTTATACATACCAGCCTTACTATTAACCCAGAGATCAAATGGATTCATACATTTTTCCAAAGGTATTGACCCGAAGTAAAACACAAACAGTCCTGTCTGGGTTTTGAACTCGTGGTTTGGTTTCTTTCTTTAATGGCATATCAACCTTTGTAGGTTATTTAATGCCCAAGCCATTCTCCTAAAATAACAGTAGTGGTACTATTTAACCCATAGCTGGGAGGATAATGGGGTTCATACCTTTCCTAAGGGTATTTGCCCGAAAGTGAACCTAATAGCGCGACTGGAGTACGAACTCGCGTACTATGATTCTGCAGTCCATCCTTTTTACCATTACACCACGAGGGCACCCCCATTTGAACTCATGTTGCTTATTCCATTTTCTACGTTGATAACCATTACTATGAACGCGTGTGTACTGTGTGCGAATGTACTGATTCGGTTTTTATATATACAATTATTTTTCATAGTCAAGCATAAGTTCAGTTCTTAAAACTAAACCTTTGAACAAAACCGGCGGCAATGGTTTATGCACTCTGAAATCAGCGCATTACGGAAAAGACTCAGAGCAACCAGACACAAAAAAATGTTCAATAGTTTTATGGAGTAAATGATAAGAACATGAATATATATACCAATTAGTAACTCAAGCTGGGCAGTGCCTTCAGAATAAGAAACATATTATAAAATGTTCTAAAATACATTACAAGTCTCTTTTAGCTACTCGTACACGTAAGTTCATCAGATATCATGTCATCAGATATCATATCAGAGAAATCCCACTGGCTAATGTGCTGGACTGTCATTGTCGTAAGCGAGTTCGAACTGCAGTTGTTTCATTATGTTCACTTTATAACAAATCCCCTAAGGAAATATGCCCCCCAGTTATGGGGCTATTATCGGTACTATTTAGTACCACTAATGTCCTTCCACAAAGAGTTTTATCCCCAAATGACCTACGAAAGTTGATATGTCATTAAACCAAGAAAAAAAAAGGAGTAGATACCCTTGCTAAATAACCATTGTTCTACGAAAAATAATTATATAATTATTTAGGTAAGTATATTTTCTTTGATCTTTTTTTTTTTTTTTTTTTTTTTTTTTTTTTGTTGCTTGTGTTGTAACTCACCCAGTCGTCGATAAAAAAAAAAAAGCACTACTCGGAGATAAATTCTCAGTAAGATTCAAGCGCACAGCCCCCAACAAAAGTCTAGATAAGCATATCAACAGTTCTTACAAGTGCCCAACGTAAAGCAAATGGATGACTGGAGCACGAACAAAATCTTTAAACTCATTCTTTATCCTATTCTTTGTCTCAAAATCGTAGTTCTTGTTCGCATTTTGATATTAGTTGAATATAATAAATAGAAAGATATACAAAACGTGTATATATATATATATATATGTGTGTGTGTGTGTGTGTGTGTGTGTGTGTGTGTGTGTGTGTGTGTGTGTGCATAACACAGACACGCAAGAATACATAGATATAAAAGGTTTATATATATACAGGGTGGAACGATAAAATTGTCGCCCTAGAAAAGACGGCATGATTCCATTTCCCTTGCATGAAAACTTGTTTTCTTTTTTTGTTGCAGACCATCTACTAGTTGGCCAGTTTTTCTACATATCCCAAGAGCGATAGGAGCCTTCTCTCATGTCGGAAAGTGACACGATGTTCAACGAGCGAGATCGGAGATGCGCCGCAGTACAATTCATGCTCTCTACCGATCCAAGTTATGACAACAGGACCATTACCAGCACCCTCAAAATGCAAATCTGAATTGCCGCAAATAACAGAGGCGTGCCCAGGGTGATGAAAACAAAGTTTCCGACTACGGTTATGGTCTTTGGTGTGGTTTCAAGTAAGGGCTACATCATGCTACCTCACATCTTCGAAGTCGACTTGAAAGTCAACACCAAAGTGTACCTGGATGTGTTGAAGAGTGTGGTGATCCCCTGGTGCAATCAGGTGGCCGGTGGCAGACCCTGGGCGTGGCAGCAGGACTCGGCGCCAACCCACAAGTCCAAAGAGACCCAGACTTGGCTTCAGAAGGACTGCTACGACTCTGTACCCTTCTTTCACTGGCCCCCACCTCCTCCCTCGACCTGAACCGGCTGGACTACTTCGTTTGGTCATACGTCGAGAACATCACCAACATGACCTCCCACAACACCAAAGCCAGCCTGATCTTCGCCATCCGCTGAGTATTCACCGAGCTCCCATCGGCGCTTGTGTAAAAGGCATGCTCTCAGTTCCGGATCCGTATAGACGCGGTGATTGAGGCTGAAGGCGGCTACATTGAATAGATATCAGCTCTACAACATAATCAAGCTACCTAAATTGATTTTTTCAATAAAAGTTTTAAAATAAGGCTGCAGTGTTTTTTTCTTCAGGACGACAATTTTATCGTTCCACCCTATGTATATATGTATGTACATATAACCTAAAAGGTTGATATGCCATAAAACCCAACCAAACAACCAACCTACATAAATATATGTGTGTGTGTATGTATTTATATAACACACACAAACACACACACACATATATATATATATATATATATATATGCAGACATTTTCGAAAAAAAACAGTAAAACATAAAGAGTGACGGGGGATCCCACGCAACATCAATCTTCGTCGTATCTTCTTGTAGACTTTAAATCTTTGTAATTATACCTCTAATAATTTCTCAATGTTTGGTTGAAATTAGGCAAGATATAGTAGAGACTTAGCTGTACGGACGGACAGATATTCGGTGAATTTTGATAAATTTCCACTTGAATATTCTAATTTTTATTTTAACCCTTTTAATTAAAGTCAGTTTTTTAAGCGGGGTTTTATTAGTTTTAATTCTCCTAGACTGATTGCTATACCAAGGTTAAAGAGCATAGTCTGTCCTACTATTCACCCATAGACAGAAGGAGAATGGTTGGCATCATACCTTTCCCCTCTAATACCTTTTGGAAAGCTATGCATCCAACTACCACCCTCTAACTATGGATAAATAGTAGGGCAGAGAGAGTTCTTTAAACATGGCAAGTTAACCGGTCTACTAGAAAAGAAACTCTAAATTAAAACTCTGCTTGAATATTAACCTTATGTTACATATTGCACGTGGCGGAGGGGTTGGGTAAATACAAATTAATTCAAATTGGTTTCATAGATGCATGATATAACCATCTTTTGAATTTTGACATTGTTGTCATGCCTGAACTTCAGCCTCATCATATCAAACATAAAATAGCTAAATGTATAATGCTTTGTTAGCATAATTGATTGTTTCATTAGCTTGAAAAATGAAGTTGACCTCAGCACAAACTCTTAAGTAATGATTTCTTGGATAAAAATCAATAATGGAATTATATGCTAAAAAGACTTCTTCATAGAGCATTTTTATGTTATCTACTTTAAACAAACGAAGACAAAAGAAAATGTTGTGTATGTATATCCACTAAACAAAATGCCAAAGTTTGAAATTCTACCGATTTATTAAAATTAAATCTGGAAATTTGTCTAGGATTAAAGGTTTATGCAAAAATATTGAACCCTACTAAATGCTGTTCTTTCTTACGTTACAGTTAAAACCCTAATGTTTTCAAAAGAATGTTCCCGTTGTATGTATAAACAAAAGTTTCTATGTAATATAATGGCCGAGGGATTTCGTTTTATATATCTTGCATTTGGGTTTAGTTAGGCTGAGAACCTTTCGGCTCAGTGCATCGGTTAGTTAGGTACTAACATGAGCGCAGGTGTTCACGCAGAGTGAACGTGTCATTCAGAGATGTCACGATAAAAATCCCAGATAGAAATGTGACCAGTGGGATGTGAATGTCGTCACGCACCGGAAGCGTGGGCTGAGATTTGAGAAAAGTCAGTTAGTTGAGTCCTGCCTCGGAAGAAGACAGTTGATTTTCGGGGCTCGTCGTGAGCAGACGAATTTGTGCGCTACGGGCGCCGTGCGTTAGTTCGGTTGAGAGCTGACGATGTAAAAGCAGTCAGCATATAAGGATTTTGTCTCTCTCTCCTTATGTCGAAAAACCTTTAAACTCAAAGGTAATAAAAAGTTTCGTACCTGAACTAAGAAATCGTAAGTATTTTTGTGTTTCCGGATTCCTATGTTATATGTATATATATGTTTATGAACATTTTATGAACACATTATGTCCATTTCACACACATCCAGATATCTGGCTATGCAACATCTAGACACTTATTTACAAGTCGATCCTTCCCTCAGCATGTACTCAAATATAAGTATGTACTCATGTTACGTTCCGCCCTCTGGTCAAACAAACGACAACACGGAATTTGTATATAACAATATATATTTATTTTCTCGACGGACGCTTGTGTGAAGTAGGAGCAGTCAGCAGAGGAATTAAGATCGTTCGTCGATGAGGCTTGAACTTTTCGATGTCAGGAGACGAAGGCCGAGACAACGCACACTGCGTGACGACGAGAGAGGTTTCGTGAATAGCGGGATCCTTTTTTCTCTATCTTCTTCTGTTCAATTCGTCGGCCTTATATTACCTTCAAACTCCCACGCAGAGATAAAGACACGCCTCTACACCTCTGCAATCTTCCCGATCTCAGGCGATTGGAATGTCTTACTTCCGATCATTTGGAATGGCCTGTGTGATCGTCGTCGAGCGGAAATAACTATCATGCAGTTCATAGGTCAATCTCTTCCGGCGCATCACTTTTTTTACGGCACAGTGAGAATTTTTACCTTGTCTCATATTGTGGGCCAAGCTGTATTTTACACTCCTCGCCATCTTATTTTTCAAAATGTTCACTCGTGAACATTTTAAGTGAATCCCGCTCCTCTCTCCCCACTCCACACAAACGAAGCAATTGTACAACAAAGGCTTTCAAAAGTAGAGAAAATAACAAAAGCATATGATACACACAAAAGAAAAAAAAAAAAACTAAAAAAAATAAAATAAAATAAAATAAAATAAAAGAATTAGATAAAAATAACACGCCCTTTTTTTCTTTTTCTTTTCTTTCCTTTTTTTTTTTCTTTGGAAAACCCAGACAATTGTTTGTGTTCTTTATGTCCTTCCTATAATCTCTCCAACGATCCGTTACCTTTGTGTTGTCTTTTTTTTTTTTTCAAGAAAAGCTTGTAATTCTTAAAGAGTTCGTTTTCCTTCACTCCAGTAGACCATACCCGATGCACAACCTTTACAGTCGTAGGCGGTAACCACGCCCCAATTTTCAAACTGACATCGGGTAAATGACAATCGATTTACACCATGCGTGTCTCTGCTCGAGTTCAACGTTACACACGTCACTCTACAATTTCGAAACATACTATATTTGAACACAGATGACTGTAATCATCTGCAGTGTATGTCATTCAAGTCCGACCAAAACAAAAAAAACAAACAAAAAAAAAAAAAAAAAAAAGGAAATGAAAGATATAAAAACTGTTTACAGCTTCATTTTGTTGACGATGAGTGTGCGGCCTGTCTGGAGGATCAGTCGTATTACCCATAGCTTCCTCACCCCCCCCCAAATTATTTTACCCTAAAATAGACCCGTGAGTCGTACTTTTCCGGGCTGCTCCGAGTGCCCTCTTTCCTTATCCAGGGTACCATTTTCTGTCTCCAAGTCTGGGTATATCCCCTTGGAAGGCATCTCCCCATCCGACTCAGCGGCATTCGGGCGCTGTTCCCACAGCACCATTTAATAATGTCAAGGCTATCTGTTTACCTTCCCTCTTCCTAGCAATCCAGCGTTTAGCTACCACTCCCAAAATTATTATTATGCTAACTACGGCTACGCTAACCCCTATAATCAGCGTTATTGAGATTCCCTTAGGCCTCTCCCTAAATCTCTCTACCTCAACCTGTTCCAAAGCATTTAGCAGTTTTTGGATAGGAATCTCTTCCATTTCACGTAATTTCCCCGGTATGGCGTCCACAGAAAAATTAGGAAATTTATTCGTGATTGGGGACCACACTATTGGACTGGAAACGTTTATGGGTCTAATCTGTAGCGGGCCAACGTTCCCGAAACTCGAACCGCCGTTAACCTGGGCAACCAGTACCATGAAATCACTGTAAGCTGTGCATCCACTATTCATTCAAACAGTGGCCAGTGGAGCTCTTGCAACAAGCTTACTACGCGTTCGGTCCCCACAAAGTATCACGAAATGCAAATCCACCGTTGTCGCCACTATCCATGATCTTTGGTCCAACCTCAATGCCACTGGAAGTCGGGTATTCGTCGTAACCGTGACCTGAGAATTCCTCTCTATTTCTGCTGGACTACGTCGAAAGAGCGACATTTCGCACGACTCTCTCGCATTTGTGACATAAACGGGACCAGAGACTTCGCATGGCTTACTTTTACTTGCGGAACATCGCGCCGCCTCAGCGCGACTCAACAAAATATATCGGGTCCCGGCCTTATTCACGGCAATCATTTCCGAATCCAGCTTAAATTTGGCCGACAATCCGGGACCCTTCACTGAACCTGGACGTGCAGGCAATGGAAGCGGAAAGTTCAAAATATTGTACACTACGTAGAAGTGCTCCCTATCCAACAACGGCACGTCTACTACAATTACAATTGACTCCGCACCAAACAGTGTTGAGCAACCCAACATCTCGTAATAATGCCATATGCCTGTATCAGGATCATTTGCCAGTTTGAAATTATCCGGAAGAGCCCGAGCTACGCTATGTAGTATCTTTCTTAAGTCATGCGGAGCAATTATGCTTGGTGACAAATGACCGATCGACAACAAGTTTAACTGGAGTTCCAGGTAACTTAAAGCCATATGCACGTCCGATAAATATTTCCTCAGCCCCTCCACCATGATTTTAAACAACCAGTACCTATGGGTGAGGACCTCTAATATGGCTACCCGTTTATCTAAACCTTGACTTACGTTCGCCATGGAAACTACTATACCCCTTAGGTTAACAATGAGCTCGTTTATTTTTCTTCTATTGCCGGACACTGCATGTCTAGTGACATTTATCACCGAGACACTATCTTCCATCACATGTAACAACCGCCCCTGGGTATTTGTCAATCTCGCTAGTGTCCTACTGATTACGCAAAGGTCAGCTCAGGGCATTGCCCACAATTGGCAACAACGAGCGTCTTGACCTATGCGCCATAGACCTATAGTCATCATACTTTGATAGTAAGTGTTCGCGTTCCTTCTTAACTTCCATGAACTCATCATTCACATTTTTACTAGTGTTTCAAAGGTGACGTCCCCGAGGAACTCTTGTGGGAAATCTTCCTTTGCCCCCGTCTGGACACTGCTTATACACTCATCTAACGACTGGAAAGCGGCATCGTATGGTGCGAGATCAATTGCAAATGTCACCAACCACCTCGCACGTGTGGGGGATATCTCACTCTGCTCGTGGAAGATGACGTTCTGGTAACCCTCGATCGCCATGCCTGACCCGGAAATACATAACAGGATAAAGGGAACGAGGGTCGTCATTCTGGAACGAAAGAGACACACCCGTTAATATGACAATGATCAACCTCTATCGAAGTGATGTATGGTAAAACGCAGTTAATTCCTAAACCAGAATTTACTCTCGGGTTTTATTTTTCTTATTTGCTTAATTATCTATTTATTTTTACTCGGGCTGTAACTCTTACCCCAATCCAAGTCCAGGAAACTACTCTAAGTCTTCCGTCCCCAGCATCCGACGTTTCACTCACCATCCTCCTCCCCAGTTTCCACTTTATTAATCTTCTCCTCCTACAGTATCACAGCAATCAAGTCAACTAAACTTTTCAATTGCTCCTTTCTAGTTTTCCGATCGTTGACACTAACATTAGCCTCGCACTCTCCAACAGTAAGTGCGTCATCTTTCCTCGACCCAGCGGACACTTGTCCAGCCTGGAAGTCTTCATTTACGTCACTTCCAAGTGATCCATTTATGACCCTCTCTCCACGGGTAGACTCTGACTCCACATCCTCAGGAGGTTCGTCCTTGGAAGTGGGGGAGAAGCCAGTGACGCTCTCTATATCACAGGTCGAAACGCATTTATCCACTGTTCTGTGTCGTGTTACGATACGGCGCTCCATCAATGGTACGTCAGACTCGTCGTCTGAGTTTTCTCGCCGATGTCGACACTTGCGCACTGGAAAGTCGGCTTTTTCCGTCTCGGAATCAGTGTCAGAATCGCTAAAATCCATCGGAGCAGCCAACGCGATCTTCCGTAGCGGCCTTTCCGTAGTGGGAATTTCCCATTCCTCGATGGACGCCGCCCGAAGGTGTTCGGCATGCGCTTTCGTGACCGAACCCGTCAATTGATCTCTAATTCTGTAAGAGACAGGACCAGTATTCTCAATCACCACATAATACGGCCGCCAGCGCATGTCCAATTTCCCCCTCTTGTGGTGGTTCTTATAATACACTAAATCACCAACCTCAAATTTGACGTCCTTAGTCTTACTCCGGGACCCATCTATTGCCTTTTTCCTTGTTTTCCTAATGTTATTTCTAACTAAAGTGAAAGTGCGATGCATCTCCTGCGGGGCGATCTCATGATGTTCCTCGCCATAATATATGCGACGAGGCCTCAATATATCATCCAATGGCAGAATAACGTCCCTGTTATAGAGCAAGTAATATGGAGAGAATTTTGTGGTCTCACTTACATGGAACCGGAGAGCTGCCGACATTTGATTTACGTAAACGTCCCATGACTGTTCGTTGTGACCAATTTTCTTAGCTAGAATATCGTGCATTGTTCTATGAAATCTTTCAACCTTACCATTGCTCTGTGGGTGATAAAACGAAGTAGTTACATGATGCACATTGAGCTCCTCTAACGTCTTTTTCATAATTTTATTGACATTTTCCGGTCCATTATCCGTTAAAAGCTGAAGTGGTGCTCCAAATCTGGGAAAAATTTCATCTACTAGAAGATGCACCACTGTTTCTGCTTTTTTGTTAGGAACAGCAAAAGCCTCAGGCCAACCACTGTACATATCTATAAATGTAACTATATATTGGTTACCTGAATGAGTCTTTGGGTAGGGTCCAGAGATATCCAAGGCAAGTTTTGCGAAAGGAAACAGAGGTAAATCACACTCCTACATATGGGGTTGCTGCTTCCTCAGATTCCTCGTCTGACACGCAATACATTTGCTTACAAAATCGTTTATATCTTTTAGCAAGCAGGGCCAGAAATACTTATGTTTGATTGCATGAACCGTTTTCTCTACTCCCATATGACCATTGTCATTGTGGTATTGCACCAACAAACTTTTTCTTAATTGAGACGGCACATATAGCCTGATGAGCGGTTCATCGTCGGGCTGGGACAAGTAATATACTATCTCGTCCATTAATATGAACTTCTTCTGTTCCATTTTAGTAGCTCTACCATTCTTAATCCTAGCCTTCAGATCCAAAATATCTTTGTCGGATTCCTTCTCACTAATTATATCTATCCCTGTCAACGTGGGTCGTTCGTATGTCATTGAGGAGTTGTCATTTGCGTACGACGCAAACTGCTTTGGTTCAAAACGGTTTGAATTTATTGCACTTACTACATAACTCCTATCGTCTATATCTATTGGAGGATCTTCATTGTCCTCACTCGCATCCACGACACGAGACAAGAGATCTGCGCAAGCATTATCTTTACCTTTTAGATACTGTATGATACATTTGTATCCCGCTATGCTCAAAGCCCAAGTCTGGATTTTCCTATTTTGTATGGGCGAATTGAGTAAATACTCGAGGGGTTTATGGTCAGTATAAATGGTGAATGTTGCGCTATGCAGATAGTGGTGTAATTTTTGAAGGGCATAGTGTATGGCATAAGCCTCCTTCTCTACGGTCGACCACCTTGTCTGCGTATCACTTAACTTGTGGGATAGAAAATAGATTGGTTTTTCTACTTCCTTCTTATGCCTCCGATCATATACCATTTGGGATAAACATGCACCAATCGACTGGTCGGAGGCATCGGTATATAGCTTATAGTCCTTATTTGGGTCGGGATATGCTAGTATCACCATCTCCGCAAGTTTCATTTTTAGACTATCAAAAGCAGCCTGACATGTGTCGTCCCATTGGAAACGCGCATACTTCCTCGTTAAATTAATCAGTGGCTCGGCTATATCAGAAGAATTTCTTATAAAGCGACGATAAGACGCGGTCATTCCAGTGAAAGATCTAACCTGTTTAACAGTAGTAGGAGTCACGACCGACTCTATCGCCTTGACTTTATCAAAATCTAGCTGCACCCCATCTTCACTAATTTTAAATCCTAGATATTGGGTCTCTTTTTTAAAGAACTCACATTTAGAGGGCTTCAATTTCATGTTATGCTCCCGCAAACTACTCAATACCCTATCTATGTGCTTCAAGTGGTCACCTATCGAATTAGAAAATATCAATATGTCATCAAGGTATGCCAGAGCGAAATCCTCCTGGCCCCGTAATACAATTGACATCAGTTCCTGGAAGACCCCGGGGGAGTTTGGGAGACCGTTAAAATGAAACAAACCCCGATGGCAAGTAAATGCACTTTTCTCTTTGTCATCTTCATGGAGCTCAACTTGCCAATACCCTGACTTCAGATCCAGTTTCGAAAAGTATTTTGCTGACCCGAGTGAAGCCAGTATATCATCAATAACCGGGAGCGCTCGGGCATACTTCTTTGTAACCCTGTTAAGTGCTCTAAAATCAACGCAAAATCTTTTAGTACCATCCTTTTTTTCAACTAAAACTATCGGGAAACCCCATGGGCTATTGGATCTTTCAATTATGCCTGCCTGCATCATTTCGTCAATCGCTAAATCAACCATTTTTCTTTGTTTGAGCGGTGTGCGATATGGACGCCTTTTTATGGGCTCATGTGTTCCAGTATTGATACGCATTTTGACAGCATCAGTCCCGTCCAAATGTTTGTCTTCACTAACAAACAAGTCTCTATTTCTTTTTAACAGCCCATCAATTTCTGGTTTGAAATCTTCCGATACATTTACCTGTTGTAATTCTTCATCAGAGATATGGCTCGTTTGTTTATCGGGCACGGTAATTTCAGTGATGCTACTCGTCTCATTGACCCTAGCTATCGACCATCCTTGCTTCAAAGTGACTGTTTGATTAGTATTGTTCATTATGAGCAACGGAAACTTACGAGATTTTTTAATTCTAACTATAGCATTAGCCACTGATACGCCGCTGAATTTGCTAGCATATCCGCTACTCAACTGTTCTATCACATATTCCCTGCCGCCACCGTTTCTGAGCGCAGTCCGTGCCATACAAGTGTGCATGTGCTGGGGCTTTAATACTACTCGTTGAGCTAATCTAACTATCGAGGAAATATGGATGTCTTCTACTAACGCTACGTACTCCTCCCCAATTCTCAACGCACCCAAATCGAAGTACATTCTCACCCCATTTTGCCTAAGCCAATCACGACCGAGAATAATATTTCTATTGAGATTTCTCCCCACAATAAAATCATGGGGAGTGGACTGATTTCCTATTTGGACCTGCAAGTGAGAGAGGCCATCTACCTAGCAGTCCTTCATTTCACGTCTTTCTTCTGTAGTTCAGGTCTCGGTCGAAACGATTCATAAATCCTATAACTTATGACCGATACCTCTGCCCCTGTATCTACCAAGGCCCTATGCCTTCTACCTCCTATTCTAACGGTGACAGAATTCGGTGCGCCCATACTACCAACTATGTGCGTTGGTACCATTTTGCTCCGTTCGCAGGGCGTCTCACGAACAGACCCCTGCCGTTTCCCAGGGTTCGTTGTCTAGAGAATCTCTGTATGTGGCCCTCTCTGCCACAACTCCAACACCTAATGACCTGGTTTCTACCTCTCTCAGGAGGTTTATCTCTCGGTCCCATAGTATTTCCTCTTGTGCCTTTTTTTTTACACTTCTTTTTCTTATTATTAGATCCCACCGGACCCACAGCTTCTATTCTCAACTGTCTCCTAGAGTGACAAACCTCCATGGGTTCGTCTTCATACTCTGAACCCTCGTCGAGCCGAATTTTCCATTTCCACTCGGATAGGGCCTTCTGATACGCCGCTTCTAACGTTTGTGGTTCGTCTTTCATCACTGCCTTTTTAATCTTCCTTTCTCTTAGCCCCTCTATAAAAAATCCCAGGACCTGCTTCGATACGACCTCATTCCTCCCGTCAATCCCTGCGTACGCGCTCTCGGCCAACCGCACCACCCTCTGCATGTACTCCTGTATTCCCTCCGTTCCTCCTTGTCTAATCTTAGCCAGTTCCGCTAACCGTGCATTGGGGTTGGGAACCACCCCATAATACTCCTCCAATGACACCTTCAAATCATCCCATGTTAGACGTGGATTGTTTGTCAATAGTCTATGTACGTACTGTCCTACAGTACCACTAGTTGTGAGGAGCGCCGCCTGGCATTTATCTTCCTCCGCCACGCGCGCCACATGGAAATACTTCTGCATCTCCTCCAACCAGGCCTTGTACCCACCATTTTCTCTACGTATTAGTGGCTGGATATATTTTATCAATGATTCTCCCCTCAATGTGTTCGTCACCGAACAAGCCACATTTCTTAACTCCAGGGTCAAACCCTGGATCAAGTCGGACAAGGATGACTGTTCCATTTTAACTTTTTTTTTTTTTTTTGTTTTTGCTTTTGCTTCTTTTTTTCTAAGTCAACAGTTAACTCAATATGTAACAAGAGCAGAACACACACAAGGTAAAACCAAAAGTCACCTACCTTTCGTTGATGTCGTTTTGTGATGTTTAAGACTGTCGTTTACGGTAACTGGGTTCGTTTTGAGTCCTTGTAGAACTCCGCTGGCACGGGCACCAATTCGATGTATGTTACGTTCCGCCCTCTGGTCAAACAAACGACAACACGGAATTTGTATATAACAATATATATTTATTTTCTCGACGGACGCTTGTGTGAAGTAGGAGCAGTCAGGAGAGGAATTAAGATCGTTCGTCGATGAGGCTTGAACTTTTCTATGTCAGGAGACGAAGGCCGAGACAACGCACACTGCGTGACGACGAGAGAGATTTCGTGAATAGCGGGATCCTTTTTTCTCTATCTTCTTCTGTTCAATTCGTCGGCCTTATATTACCTTCAAACTCCCACGCAGAGATAAAGACACGCCTCTACGCCTCTGCAATCAGGCGATTGGGATGTGTTACTTCCGCTCATTTGGAATGGCCTGTGTGATCGTCGTCGAGCGGAAATAACTATCATGCAGTTCATAGGTCAATCTCTTCCGGCGCATCACTTTTTTTACGGCACAGTGAGAATTTTTACCTTGTCTCATATTGTAAGCCAAGCTGTATTTTACACTCAAATATAATACTTTCCTCTGTATTCATTCATGTAAAAGTCGATATTTCCCTCTGCGTGTACTTTTATTTACCAATATTTTCTTCTGTATGTACTTATGTATGTCGATCTTTCTCTGTGTATGAATGTACGTATATGCAAATATATCCCTTTATATCTACTCACGTATGGGTGCCCAATTCATTCGGCCTTGTGCCACATCGAAGCAAAGAGCTTTGTAAATTACTATATGTATTCACGTATGAGCTGATACTTCTCACTTCATGAACTCATGTATAAATCGATCTTTCCCTCTGTATGTACTCATGTATAAGTCGAACTTTCGCCCTTTCACAAAATTCTATTATTATCTAGCTTGATTAATATTCTTCTTTCTAGAAGCTTCGATCTTCATTATTACCCTCACTCTTCATCCTGTCTTTGTTAGATTTCTTTTTTTTTTATTTTTTTATATTTATTTTTGGTGAGTAGTGGTGAGAAAAAAATGATTTTCCTAGTGAATATATCACTTGAATAATCTCAACGATTTTTGTATGTATAATGACTGTGAATAAGAAAAAAAAATAAAACATAAAGTTCAGAGAGGAAAGATAAGTAGAAACACTCATTAAGGTAAACCAAGAAAAATAGAAATTAAACCAAATATTCAGTTTCTCATTATGAACAAAAGCATAATTTGACTTTCTTAGACTAAAACAGCGCACAGATAAACACGCACACATGTTTGCATTTGAACTGATAAACATATAACAATATATCACATGATTGCAAACACATTTAGATCTGACACATTAACAAATAAAGAAAAAAATCACACACAAACAAGTGTGTGTGCGTGTGTGTGTGTGATGCTGTTCCGGATAGAAAATTGATACTGCTATGAGATGAAAATTTCTTTCCGGAATAGAATTCCAATGTAATATGAAATGAGCATTTTGAGCTTTCTGCGTTGCAATTACAGATTCACCAGTCTTTTAAAAATGTTTAAATTGAAAACTCAAGCTGTACATCAACCCAAGTCATCATTCTAATTGATTGTACCTGACAATATAGGATTAGAATTCAGTGAGATGGAAATACCATGGCTACTTTCCTAAGTTCAGTTGCACCACAAAGGTAACAGTTAAAAATATGGGCGGTATATCTGCTACGTACATAATAAAACCGGATAAAAACTCTCAACTCTGAGTTTCATGTTGGCAATCTTCAGATGAGTGTGTTGTCAATTTAATCTTATGAATTTACTTGAAAATAGCATGACATAGCTCTCCATTTTCATATTTCATTGATTTAAAACGGTTTTAGCTGCATATTTTTATTATATACAGGGTGTGGAAGCAAAATATGAAATAATCTTTAAAATGATTTCTTTTACCCTAATCAGTCCAATTTTTGAAAAGAAAACGCGATAAATCTAAATTTTTATTATTAGCTCAATTATTCAAACAATTTTTCATTAAAATTCAACCCAATATGAGTGAGCAAGAAAATAAACGACAAATTGGAGTTTCTTTAGACCTCCATCAAATCCAGACCTTAAACCCCTTGATTACATTGTATGGGACTTTTAGAAAACAAAACAAATGCAACTTCACATTCAAATATTGGTTCTTTTAAGAATTGTATTGTGGGAGAATGGAATAAAATACCTGGAGAATCTATTTTGAAGGCATGCAAATCGTTTCGAATGTGTGTTGATACAATAAGTAAAAAAAAATGACGGCCATATCAAGTAAATTTACTGTTTTTGTCTATCTTCGTATTTTGTTATTTATTTTATAAAACTAAAATTAATCTTGTTTTATAATAGACTCGTTTATTACAATACTAACTCGTTTATTGCTATTCCTAATTTTGTCTGTGCATCCGATAGATAGATAGATAGATGAAGAAAAAAGAGAGACATAAGCACACACACACACACACACACACATATACATATATATATATATATATATATATATATATATATATATATATATATATATATATTAGCGTCATTTGGAACGGAACTATTGTAGCAACATACACGGTATTGATGGAACGAATTCATTTGATGGCTGAATAGTTTATATTATATGTCTAATGATCACCGTGCTACGTTAGGAGCCTAAAAAATGACACGCAGTAAACACCTTCTCTTAAGTTGGTTACCCAGAAAGACAAGAAATCTTAGTCTAACCAACTTCTCGGCATAGCTGGGGGTCGGGGGGAAAATAGATTCATGTTTTGCTCAAAGGCGTTCGTGCGAAGGGAATACAGCCTTGGCCGAAGTTGGAATTCGATTGATTGATTCCATTTTCCGCGCCGATAACAATTATGTGACTGAAACTTCAATAGATCGATAGAAAGAGAGAGCTGGATAGAAAGAATAAACGTGAAAGAAAGAAAGAAAGAAAGAAAGAAAGAAACATACATACATACATACATACATACATAAAGAAAATACTGAGATAGATATGTAGATAGACAAATGGGAACATTTATATTGACACTGAAATTTTTAAAAATCTCACCTATTTCTCACTTTGTTTCGCCTCCTCGCTCACTGTTTTTACTTTTCATTAATTCGTATACACAATCTCGTAAATATTGCTGCTTTACTTGGTCCATTTCTTCGCTTTCTACTGCTCTCTCTGTCTCTGTTTCTCTGTCTCTCTCTTAATACGTCTGTCTCTCTGTTCTTGTTAATTTTCCGCTGTAATTTTCTGTCTGTTTTTTTCTCATTTATTCTGATTCACATCCATCTCAGCTGCAACAACCAGGTAAACACTGACCCACATTCCTATATATACACGGACAACGCCTGACATCACGTCTTCCCCAACCCATACCGTAACCGTCCTTCCAGAACTAAAGAAAATAAACGTGAAGGGGAAAACATAAAAGCAGTTTTCCCGTCATCCGTCTGCGCCAGTGTGCTTTCTTTGGAAATTGGAATAATTTGCTGTCGATGTTTTGTCTTTGACAGATTATTCTTTATCCGGCCGTTTGTGCGATGTGCCGCGTACAGAGGAACTGAGAAACTCAACGGGACATGGTAAAACATCGACGAAAAGCGATCGATTAAGACGGTTGGGTTGACACTGGATTTTGACAGATATGAAGGGACTAAGCTAGATGTGAACGGACTAACGTAGATATAAGCCGACTTAGAGAGATTATAGCACGCTACGATATATATACGCCCTGTGGATGGGGCTTTGAATACGCCCAGTGGGTAGGGTTTGAATACGTTGATTGTATCCCCTGTTGAGGGATGAGAAATCCACTACCACCTACAAACAGGACTATCGTATGTATGTCACTATACTATACCTGGTTGTAAGGCCCCAGTCCTGGAGACCAAGAGGGTGTGGAGTACATCTTCATTGTAATTACCATATTTACCAACCCCTCCGCTCGGGCAGGATATGACATAAGGTCACTTTTTAAGCGGAGTTTAACAGGTTTGAATTCAGAGTTTTCCTTCTCCTAGACTAGTTGCCTTATCAAGGCTGAAGAACCCTGTCTGCCCTACTATTTACCCATAGCCGGAGAGAGAATAATTGGATTCATATCTTTCCCTAGGGTATTTGTGCTCTGTGAAATGCAATTAGCTTCGTCCAGGATTTGAACTCGTGTCGCCGTGTCCATTTCCTGCGACGATAACTATTACACCACGGACACCTTCATTGTAAATACTGTCTGGTTTACTCTGCTCTGGAGTAGTAGTACTTTTAGGGTTTCATCCATGGATCAAAAAGATATGTTTGCAGATCATCTGTATTAGGATGATCTAATATCATATAACCTTTTTCAAAAACCCTTAAGAAACTATACAATTATGAATAGACAATACTAATGCATTGCAAGCCACATCGGATGTCTCATTAATAAATTATGATTGTTACTTTGTGAATCAAGCAGGGTTTTTTTCTTACCTTTTAAGATCGTGAACCCGATCCCTTCAGATTTACGCTTTGTCGCCTACAGTCTGAAAAGGTTTGTCCCTTCTGCATTATGTCTATGGATCTTAGGAGAAATTGTAAAGATTTTATGAAGATTTATCTGGGTTGAGGTAATCTCAGCTAAGTAGTAGCTAACGTGCTCTACTGTGACCTCGTAGTAAGCGATCTCAACCTCTACTCGAGCTATTATTTCCTATTTCGAACTTGGGAAAGGTATAAATACTCTTATTCCCCTCGGATATGAATTAAATTATTAAGTATCCCTGCTGTTATTCTATGAGAAGGTCTTTGGCCTACGAAGGTTGAAAGAAAGAAAGAAGAATTGTCTTTCCTTGCTGGTAGAACTCAATAAGTCACGAGACAACAGTTTCTCTTGGTTCCACTACGATGACGGCGACGCTGGTTAAAAAGAAAAAGAATTCTTAAGACTGATTTTTCGCTCTCAAATTTTAAACTGAGAAGTATATTCTATATTTGTTGCAATGAAAAAACTTTTTACACTTGCATTTTTTTCTTTTCTATTTGGACATTTGACAGTCTGGCATTTTTTAAAAATATTTTTATTAGTTTCTACCTCACTTTAGGTATCAGGTTGTTATCGAGAATAACTATATTAAACATGGCTTTTGCCCTTTTGTTAGTGTTTTTAAAAAAACATATTTTCTTTGTTATTAAAGCTAAATCGGTACATGTCGTCTCCGCGTTTCTTCGATTCGTTATTTTTATGCGAACAGTCTTTTTACATTTCTATTCTGGGATGAAGTCCTCATAGGTTTGAGATTGTGGCCTTCCTTAATTTTTAGCTCCGTAGCTATGTCGAAGTTAACAAAGCCAGAATTACTCAAAATACCGAATGGTCGATTTATACATTAGATAAGATATAATGAATATAAAGCAGTTAGAAATAAGGCAGTCCGTCATAGTATTGATAAATACACCAAGCTGGTTTGGTTTGGTTTTATGGAATATCAGTTATTGTAGATAATTTAATACCAAAACCATTTTATTCTTATAAGCAGTTCTATTTCAAACAATTCAGTTTAGTCTAAATACACAGATTAAATGTCAAAAACATTTCTCTTTCAAACTATTAAGTCTAGTCAACAAAGTTAAATGGTTCCAGGTATTGCTATGTATCACTGACAACTCAATTAAACATCAGCCATTTACTTACACACAGTTAAATGTCAAAACAGTTCTATTTCAGACAATTTAGTTTAGCACAAGTACGCAGTTTAAATTTCAAAACAGCTCTATTTCAAACAATTCAATTTAGCATAAGTACATGGTTTAGTTTTAATGACCCATGAATAGGATCCTATCAGGTGCTACCACTCCAAGCCAGAAGAGATCTGGGAGCTATGACAATAAACAGATACTCTGCATTCCCCAAAGCTCCAGCATTACTGGAACCTCAACATCAGATTGCTAAGTGTCATATTCAGGACACTCGTTAAGGGAGTCTTACCCCTCTGCAGAGATGCAGTCGGTGTATTATTCATCCTGAACCGACTGGGTCATGTATCAAATCAGGTTGGAATGGATACGAGGAAAACTTAATTCGTACCAGGTGCTTCGTATGGTACAAGACTAGAAAATCCTTTGAAGTATTTGATTCTC
Source organism: Sepioteuthis lessoniana (assembly GCA_963585895.1). Lineage (NCBI taxonomy): Eukaryota > Metazoa > Mollusca > Cephalopoda > Myopsida > Loliginidae > Sepioteuthis > Sepioteuthis lessoniana. The sequence continues at coordinate 83,327,011 of OY757906.1, read as the reverse complement.
CCTTTGTGACCAATAATTCTGGCCTAGCACAAAACTATCAATCTATCAAAGAAAATTTACATTTACCCGTTCATATTTATCTATTTTTCTGTAGATCTACGGAACACAACGTCAATATATGCATTGTGAAGGCATGAACTGCTGTTGAAATATTGGTGACCATATGGAATTTTGATCTCTCTGATAAAATCAAATGTAGTTTCTGCCTGACTATGGTTAATACTTTAGAGTTGCACCACTTAGACTTTAAGGAAATGCTTGGAGAAAAAACTTGATGAAAACTACACTAGAATGCAACGTGCAGTTCCCAAGAAACCCTGTACGGCCACTTACTTCCAACACACAAACCATCAAAGTAAGATGAACAAGACATGCTGAGTATTTCTGGTGAATTAAGGAATCCTATGGACTCCTATCCATGGACACACCAGTATAAGCCGATCAAAAAAGCTTTCATCAGTTCTTTGCAGACACCGGATGGTGTCTAGAGGACATGCGAGGAACGGACGATAGAGACGGGTGAAGAGAGATAGAAAGAAAGCGAGAGAGAGAGAGAGAGAGAGAGTAACTCAAAGGACTCCAAGTTGTCAAGAACGGAGTTACTCTCTCTCTCTCTCTATCACGCCTAATGTTCACCTTGATGATAATGATAAATCTATCAATCTATTTCAATAAGAGGTGTCCTGGTGATGTAGTGACTTACTGCAACTGATCTATTTAACCAATACATGGGACCCTAACAGGCTTTACCACTTCAGGTCAGAGTAGACCTGGGAGTAGTGGCAATGAAGAGGACCCAGATCTTCACCATCATAGGCATAGTTTCACTATCAGTTACATACACAGGAAACAACTTAGTGAGGGGACTTACCTCACTGCAGGAAATGCAATCAGCATATTCAAAGCCCTGCCGACCCAGATAAGGAGATTATTTAAATTCACTTATAACCTTCGAAAGAAAATAATCTACTTCTTCCTCAACAATAAAATAGTAGAGAAGATTCGGCTCTCGAGCCTTAGTTTGTTACCAGTCTAGGAAGGGATAACTTTGAATTGAAACCAAGATCGAGAAATATTTTTTAATGGCATATAAACAAACCTTCATGGATAATTTAATACCAAAGCCATCCTTGAAGTAGTGGAACTAATTAACTCATATTTAAGGGAGAAATTAATTCATACCTCTCCCTATGGTATTAGTCCAAAAGTAAGCTTAGTAGATCGACTAAAGTTTGAACTTACTTACCCCCGTGTCATAACCACTACACCACAGTGACTCCTCCGTCCCAAGAGTAAATCTCACTGCATCGGCCAAGTATCAATACTGTACAATCAGTGTATTATACTGGAGTTCGGGAGTATATTCGACTAAGACCCCAACAACTAATTTGTCACGTATGATGTGTACAGCTCTTCCCTCAGCCAAATCTTTTCAAGGTGATAAAACGTGAGAGGACTTCCTCATTTGGGAGGGAGAAAAGTATGATGTTATTGACATAGTAGTATTTATTTTCAGGAAATTAGAAAAATGTAGTCAATCAATCTTTTAAACAAGAATAAGGCTCCATATTGAAAATACTGTTTAGCTAGCTTCCTACGAGGCCGCTCCGAAAGTAAGTTTTCTAATTATTTGCAAAGAAAAATCAACAGACACAGAGAGCACGATAACACAGTTGGATAGAGCAAATTTTCAATTACTAAACTCTCTTTTCCCTCATAGTCAGTACCAACGAAGAACAAGAGTCTGCATGGGGTCGCATTGGGTAACGGTTATTGTCACAGAAAATGGACACGGCGAGCCGAGCTCAAATTCTGGACTAATGCTCTTGGGAAATACCATTCAGAAATGCATAAATCCTCCTCATCTTAGATTGGGTTCTTTAGCCTTGTTGTGGCAACTAACCTAAAAGAAAGAAAAACTTTGAATTAAGACAAACACTACTCCACTTAAAATTGTGTCGAATCCTTCCCATGGCGGAAGGGTTGGCTGAATACAACCAAGTATTTACATGCGCCACTCATAAAAGGAGGGCTCCAAATGTAATGACCCATAGGTGAAATTTGGTGGTATGGCAGTAGAATTCGGTTAATATACTTTTTTTCTTAGAAATACCAACTGAGCAATTATATTACAATGCTTTATCGCCACAGACAAAGAAGAGGGGCACCTCGGGTGGTGTAATGGTTAGCAAAGTAGACTAGCAAACCTACACGAGTGAGTGCGATTCTCATTGGGTGCCCCATTCATGCGGCCTTGTGCTACATCTAAGCAAAAAGCTTAGTAAATTACCACTGACAAAGAAGAGCCTGTATGTCGCGTTTTTAAAAATCTGCTCAACGAAAAGCAATACAAGTTTTCCAATTAGCGTTTATGAGGTCTGTACCATCGATCTTTCATCAGTCCTGGTCGCACGGATGAGCTAATCGAAACGCTCCTCATTTCTTGATTTTGCAGCAGTACTAATCATTGGATATAATTCATATCGTTATTGCTGCTGGAATGGAATACACATTCCCTAACTCACGCCAACTGTTTAGTCACCGTAAATATCTAACAAGCTTCAATGAATGTCCTCAGAGCTATTTTCTTCTATATCGAGGCATTCAATGAGAGCTTTGCCTAAAGCTGTTGAATCTTCCATCGATAACTTTTTCTTTTTTTGTCTTTTTATGAATAGTAGTGAGTGACAGAAAAGAAATATGTCCATTACCATTTTACTTGATTGTCACTCAGCTACCATCAACAAAAAGAAAATAAAAGTTATTGACAGAAGATTTAGCTGCCACAACAAACTATTTGTTTGGTTTGGTTTGGTTTGGTTTCTTTGTTTAATGGCATATCAACTTTCGTAGTTTATTTAATGCCAAAGCCATCCTACTAGAAGAATAGCAGGGATCATATTTACCAACCCCTCCGCTCGGGCAGGATATGACACAAGGTCAATTTTTAAGCGGAGTTTAACAGGTTTGAATTCAGAGTTTTCCTTCTCCTAGACTAGTTGCCTTACCAAGGCTGAAGAACCTAGTCTGTCCTACTATTTACCCATAGCTGGAGGGAGAATAATTGGATTCATACCTTTCCCAAGTGTATTATCGCTATGTGAAATGCAATCAGTCTCGTCCAGGATTTGAACTCGTATCGCCGTGTCCATATCCTGCGACGATAACCATTACACCACGGGCACCTCTAGTGATGCTATTTAGCCGATAGCTGGGAGGATAAGGGGTTTTGTATATTTTACAAGGGTTTTATATTATACCGGACATTGGCCTAGCGGTTAGAGTGTTCGCCAATGGCCCGGAAGACCTGAGTTCAATCCCAGGTCGAGTCATACCAAAGACTGAAAAAATGGTACTTGATGCCTCCTTGCTTAACTCTCAGCATTATAAGATTCGGATCAAGGGTAAATTGGAGCAATCCAGGGAAAGGTGTAGCGCCCTCCCCTACACTTTGGTGTAGTAGCTATCCAAAAGGAAGCCTTCGGGTCACCCTCGACTATGGTCGCCAATTTTACTTTACAAAGGTATTTGTCCGAAAATGAACGTAATAGCACGACTGTGTTTCCCTTCATACCCAAGGAAAAGTTAAGGATCATTGTATTCTACTTCCAGCTATGGTTGTAATTTACTAAGCATTTGACTTAGATGTGGCACAAAGCCACATGAAAGGAGCACCCAATGAGGCTCGAATTCGCTCGTGTAGGTTTGCTAGTCGAGCTTGCTAACCATTACACCACTGGCGAGGCAACTAGCTGTACCCCACAAAGTAATTCACCTCATGTTTCATCCTGCCCATGGCAGAGGGGTGCAATAGATACATTCATCCCAAATACAGAAGACTACATTTAATGTTGTCGTTCAATATGATACGGTATGATAAAATAAAAGGTGTTACTTTTTATGAGCTAGGCATGCCAGCTGATGAAAATGCATTAACGAACGGTGTTGACGATGTTAAAAATACTTTTCTGTAGAGATGGTATTGTTTCCTCTATATCCGTTGTTTTTTCCTTGGTAATAGATAGATTGTTCTACTTTTGACTGACATCCTGACAAATTCTGCCTACAGACTTGGTTTCATCGCTTGGAAAATGCCTAAAGAGAGATGGTTAAAAACGGTCCAAGTCAAAAAGTCCATCGGCAGAGATAACTCACTTTTTCACAACATCAATGACGCCGTTGTTGTTATGAAAACATTTTCCGTGTCTCCCATTTTCAAATAGTGTGGATGAACTGACCAAGGAGTCCTTCATTTCCTCGTTTAACAACTTTGATGAAACTATCATCTCTGTCATCATGACTACCTAACTGCGTTCCCATTCACTGCTTGGTCTACGTAAACGTTCACAAACATCAACGATTGACAATAAGTGCAATTATTTTCACATTGAGGGATTCATTGACAGACTTTTTTTAAATTTTAAACGCCAGCCCGCTGGATTTCAACTTAGTTGCTAAATATCAAAAAGTAAAAAAGGTATTGGTTATTGGTGGAAAGGTTTAGCCTCAACCGCCATACTAGCAACATCTGCCTTTGAAATTTTTATTTATTTATTTATTTAACAGCGAGATAAAAAAATCTTGGGTTATTTCATGCCTTTGGGTTTGAGAATCGCCTTAATTGTACATCATATTTACATTTTTGGAATAATTCGGAGTTGTTTGTTTTTTTACACGATCCTATCGAATGAGGATAATTTTAAACAAATATGTTTCACCCACGGAAGGAACCCTAAAAAATTCTCCCATGTCTACTCTGGACACCAGTCCAGAGTAAACATGGGAATGAGTAATATCATGAAAGGTGTATTCCACATTCCATAGATCCCCAGAACCGGATAGAATTCTGTACCATGTACAGAAAACTCAGACTTTTTGAAAAAAAAACACCATGAAAGTGGAACCATTACTTACGGATCAACCCCTCTTTCGAGCGATGCATGCAGTCTTTTTCTCATCACTCGTAAAAATATAGCCAATGCAGAAAAATGGTGTTCTGTAGTTGAAAACTTGCTCTATCCAGATACGTTATTGGGCTCTCGGCATCTGTTGTAGGTTACGAGGAAATATATAGGAGACTTCATTTGTGGATCGTATTACTTCTATTTTATTCTTCTGAAACTATTCCTTCATTCTACTGATATATCTGTTGCTAAGTGCGTATGTAGTAAGAGAAAAAATCGAAGTAATTAGTGCATGCATCTTTATCTGTGTTCTAATCTTCATCTCTTTGAGTTAATATATATGTATATATGTTGTTTGTTGGTTTGACTTACCATAAACCAACGCACCCAGTAGTAACTAGAATTAGTAAACTAATGCTTATCTTCCTTTAAAATCAATCAATACGGCAGGGTTTCTCGTCTGAGACGTTAGCAGATAATCAGATAGTTTTGATCAATGTATTCTTTGCCTGTCTTTTTAAATTCTGACAACATTTTCCGTCGTGCCAATCTGGGAAGCCTTTCATGCGAAAAAATCTTTTATCCGGATCGTACATAAAATAAGAATCCTGGAATTATTGTATCGGCAAATGAAATTCATTTAGCTCCAAACGGATTACAATTGAGTCTTTTCGCTAAGATTATTTTCCTGATTTGAAATACGAGTATAGTTGTTTCCCTGAACATTTTCTGTTGTTATAATTCTTCAGTTTATACATTATTCTTCAGATTTACAAGCCTATTCTCCTTCATAAACGTAGAGGTAAAATTTTAAGAAAAAAAAATCTATTGTGTCCAAACGGTGACAGAATGCAGTATTTTAGATTGCAAATTGATAAAAGGCAATAATATCATAGTGTTATTATAATAAATTCTTTACGAGTTTTATATATACAGTATCCAGTATTCCGATCTAATACCAATAATTTGTATAAAGTAACTTAAATTTTTTCTTTAATAATACTATACATACAATTATTTGGTTTAAAGTATGAACTTATTAAATTTTTTGTCCACAGATAAATAATCCCTTGAGGGGAATCCCCGTGGCGTAGTGGCTAACGTCCTGGACTTCGACATCGTACACTAGTCCCGTTATTACGTTCATTTTCGGACCTATGCCTTTCAAATATATATATATATATATATATATATATATAAAGAGAGAGAGAGAGACAGAGAGAGAGAGAGAGAGAGAGAGAGGGAGAAAGCGGTGAGTTTGTTGTGAACAGAATGAGATAGATATGAAAATAATTGGATAGATAAAGAAATAAGAAACGAGTGAGATAGATTGATAGATAGATAGATAGATGTGAATAGAACGAGATACATTTGAAAAGAATGAGATATTTTCTCTTTTTAATGGCATATCAACGTTCGTGAACTATCTAAAACGAAAGTCGTTATTGGAGAATTACAGTATTTGGTTGGTTGTTTGATAGGGTGGTTGGAGTTTTATGGCATATCAACCCTTGTGTATTATTTTATGACAAATCCTGTTATATATGTATGTATATATATATACATATACATATATATGTGTATATGTGTAATTTGTAAGTGAATAGATTGTAGGCGAGTTCATTTTCAAATAAAACCTAAAACAAGGCCTCGTGCCTCACTTGTCGGTGGGACGTATATGACTAAGTAGTCGGTTACTCGGTCAAGGCTGCCTGACGTGGGTGCTGGGGATATCCAGCATTCACGTCACATGACTGTTCTTCCTCAACCATCAGTGGCCGTTGCCCAGGCTCTAAAACACCTTGGAAGGGTTAGGTTTAGGGCCTGGTGCCTGAGACGCTCCTTTTTAGAGGAATGCCGACGTCGCCCGAGATGTTTTTGGAGCCACCGAGCATGTCAGGGCCACGGCTCTGTGCCCTGATTCACTCTAAATAAAGGTTTTGTGTCATTTTCGCCCGTTTTGTGGGGCGCGCAACAAATAGCGTAACATGCTAAGTCGGCTATTACTCTGTCGAGGCTACCTGACGTATATGTCAGGGAAGCCCAGCATTTACGTTACGTAGCCAACCCTCGAGCTTCAGGTGCTAGCACTCCTCGGAAGGGTTAGGTTTAAAGCCAGGCGCCCCTTTTTTAGAAAATTGCGGACAGGTCCTGTGGTATCTATGGAGCCACCGAGCGTGTCTGGGCTACGGCTCAGCGCCTAAACCGACCTCAAAAACAGCTTTCTGCCGTACGAGCTCATTTAATGGGGCGCGTGCCAAATAGTATATATGCTAATCCAGCGGTTACTCGGTCGAGTCTACCTGGGAAGCCCAGCATTTACACCACGCGGCCGACACTCTTCGAGCCTCCGAGGGCCATTTCCGTATACTCTAACCCTCTCCGGATGGGCTAGATTTCTTGCCTGGTGGATGAGGGGCCTCTTCTTAGGGAAAAGAGTCCCTGTGGTTTATCTTCTTCAAGCCGCTGGTGAGTATTGCATTTTGTTAATGTTATAAAGATATCCATTTCATTTTCAACTGCTGTTTTGGTTGTCTCATTCAGTAAGCTTTTGTTAGGTTACAATAACAGTTCTATTTGACCCGTAGATGAGACCCTAAAAAACACTACCACTCCCGGTCAGAGCCGACCTGAAAATGACTGTAATGAAGAAGCACTATACCTTCCCTAAATCCAGAAATTGAACCCCGCCATCAGATGCAGTTAAGTGTCATACCAGGACACACAGTGTTGTTTTTCTCAACGAGATTGACCCTCAGTCACTGCCTTCTAATACGTTTAAGATAGAAAGAGTTTGGTATGTATTCTCCGCGAGAGGAACATGTGAAATACGTTCGGAATATCATATAGCTGCTGGGAAAAATAGAAGTTCTATTACGTAACGCCTAATTAAAGAAATGTGGATTCATACCTTTTCGAAGTATATTAATCCGAAAATGATCATCGTAACCCCGAATGGTGTTCGAACTCACTTACTCTGATGTCGCAGTCCAGCACCTTAGCCACTGCGCCATGAGGACTTCCTCGAATGAGATAGAGATATATATATAGAAAGAACCAGAAAGAAGAAAGAAAGGTATAAATGTGTTCACCGACACTGACAGGATAGATGACTTTCAACTGGCAAAATACATAGATAAGAGTCAGCTGAGATAGATTAGTACACACTGCTTGATTTGGTTTATATGTGCATCCATTCATCTTTCCGCTGTCTATCCGACTTTCTATCTCACTGTGTCTCTGTATTATCAACTTAAACATCGTGTCAATAAAAACAGAGAATCCTTGAATGACAACAGATGCAATCCGATCTACTTTCATTTTCTTTTAATCTCTCTCTCTCTTTCTCTCTCTCTCTCTCTCTCTCTCTCTCTATCTCTCTCTCTCTATCTCTCTCTCTCTCTCTCTCGTTTTTTGTTTGTTTTTCTTTTGTTTGTTTATTTGATTATTTTTGGAGTTTTTTTTTGTTTGTTTGTTTGTTTGTTTTTGTTTTTGTTTTTTTGTTTTTTTTTGCTTTATGTATTTTTTTTTTTTTTTCATCTTAGCAGTGTAAACTTCAGAACTTTGCAGACAGCAACGTCGCTTTTACTGGGATTGGCAATAACAATTTTTTGTTGTTGTTGATTCAGTGTCAAACACAGACCAGTAACACAAATATTACCACTATGTCTGATTATTCGTATATTAAGTGTGTGCGCATGCGTGTGTTTATGTTAGGTTATGTATTAGTTCGATGATAATTTGTTTAATGCTTTTAATGATATTACGATATTCATAAGAGTAAAACAATGATATTTTTTAATATAAAGCAGGGAATCAAGAAGACAAAATTGATATTAGATCATTTGAAACTCAAGAAAGACGTAGCGAATAACAACAGCTACAATTATAACAATAACACCAACAACAGTAATCATAGTGATAATGCCAACACAGATAGAACTGAAGAAAACGTAATTTTTTGAGGAAAGTACAAAACAATGTCATATACTAATATTGTAGTATTTCCCAAACTTGAACCGTAAGGAGTGTCAAAGAGTAAAAAAGTGAATATTTCTATATCCAAAAAAGAGGAAAAGAAAAGAAAAAACTGTCTACCTTCCGAAATTACACATGCGATATTTTACTCGCTGTAAAACTTTACTCCATCGATACGAATCTATAAACCCACAAAGAACATCTGACTATCTAAACTGGAGTGCTCAGTGACACCATAATGTTAAAGAGAATGTTATATATATATATATATATATGTGTGTGTGTGTGTGTGTGTGTGTGTGTGTGTGTGTGTGTGTGTGATTAGTTATGTCTTACAGCAGCAAGTCTCCCAAGTGAATATATTCTATATTTATTGTTCTCTGATGAGAAATAGATAAATATTTGGATCTTGCTTGAAACTTGCGGGGTTTTCAAATGTAAATGTGATTGTCAAGAGAATACTATTCACTGTGATAGTTATTATACAATCCACATTAAACTCTAGTCATGTCTTCGGATAAAACCATGGAAATTTCGTCAATGAAGGATTAATTTAAAGTTATTGGAAAATGATTGAAGCGATGCAGTTCATTTCGGTTAATATCGACCACCGATGATCGTTGGTTTACCAAATTTTGATGAATTATTTTAAGCTGAAGTCAGTTTAATTATTATAGTCTCCAATTATACAGAGTGCAACGGGTGAATTGACCAAATTATGCAAAAATGAAAATAATGTTGCTGACATCTCACTTCGCCAGATATATTACCAAAATTCCATAAGAATATATTGAAATACTATAAATTGAATTTATTCATTGACTTCAACCACGGCCCCTAAACGACTTCGAACTACCTGCAAACCTTTCTGACGGTATCCTTTTCTGAATTGGTGAATGATATCGTTATTCTTGCCTTCAGTTCATCTTCGGTATTGCACATTGTTTTGTTGGTTTCTTCCTCAAACGCGCCCCACGCATAATAATCTAGGAGATTACAATCTAGGGAATTAGGCATTCAGATGTTAGGAGTGAAATGGTTGCAGAATTTTTCTCATAGCCAAGACTGGATCCTTCTTCTTGTGTAGTATGGCTACCATCTCAATCCATAGTGACACGTGATGCAGGCCTCTGTGGTGAGTGAGGCCATGAGGAAAGATGATTGGAGTCATAACGTCACCATCACTAGAGACCACCTCAGACACCATGATGTGGACTGGGTTTTTTTTATCTTAATCAATATGAATGTGAATGACACCCAAACTTATAAATATAGAAAATGATAAGATATTTTCATTTGACTCATACATAGGAATTTAACAGGTATGACCACTCCGAGTCAGAGTATATCTTGAAATAATGGCAATAAAGGGCTACTCATTGTTGCCTAAAGCTCCAGTACTGGTGCCCCACCATCAAATGCAGTTTAGTGTTATATCAGGACACTCGTTATTGGGGTCTTATCCCTCTGCAGAGATGCCGTCGGCTTGGTCTATAACCCAAACCGACAGAGCTGTCAATTCGGAGTAGACCTGAAAATAATGGCAATGAAAGAGTGACCTCAAAACTCCCCAAAACTACCGAACTGGACCCTCAAAACTATATACATTTTAGTGCCATATCCAAGTCATGCAGAGTAGGTTCCAGGATTTGGAGACCTTCGTAAAATGGCAAGAATCTTCACCCAAGGTATGAAAATGTAGTTCAGGACTGAAAAATAAGTCCACTATTAGCTTTCTGACTCGAACTCACATCCAGATGTTTTGATCTTCACGCTTGTATCGGGGTGATCAATTTCCCTTCCTTTCTGGTTTGGCGTGTTAGAATAAAACACTTGGTGAACCTGTACCTCATGATGCTGATCACCGGGATTGGGACATTTTTTTTAAACTACTCATACGCAAGCTCTTTGATTCAGTAGTTTTGAGGATCATGTCACAAACAACCGCTAGTGATGCACAAACAACCGCTAGTGATGCACAAAGAAAGAGGAACAACGGAAGGTAATTGACTTACAGAAGCAGCAACTTATCAGGATGCTCTGTGAAAAGACAATTACGATTATCTGGAAATTTGGAAGCAGATTCATTCAATCACCAAAATGAGATGAAAGAAAAGTCAGCCGAGATTAGCTTAGATGAATTAAGAAAATATCAAAACTAAACCCAGTAAAAGAAACTTAATAAAAGGAACAAATACTTGGGCTGTTTTTTTTTTTTTTCTTTGGCAAGTTACTCAGGGCCATGGACACGAAGTTCGTTTATAATTTATTTAATATATTCATTTTGCAGTAAATATTCGAGAAGACCTGGTTCTCTAAATCACTCTGTCAGTGAGGCTTTGAATATGCTGTCTGTATTCCCTGCAGAGGGGTAATACCCACCCAGAAAAGAGGTTTTATGAGTATAACCATGAACTACATCTAATTGTGAGTTTCTTGTTCTGGTGCTCTGGCGGAATGGTAGCACCTGTTAGTGTTCGATCTAAGTGTCAAATAGATCCGTTTAAAACTGATTCATATAAGATAGGGTATTGTGCCAAAGAATCTTAAGAAATAACTATACTAAGAAGGCATATATGAACGCACAATGAATGAGATTCTATAACCTATAAACATAAAATAACCCTAGATGTGATGACGTACCGTGAAAATCAATCAACCAACTCGTCCTCTTGCCTTGATAGTGCAACCGGTCTAGGAGAAGCAAAATCCTTGAATTCCTGATCTTAATAATGTTCTCAGGAGAAGATGTGATACTTTGCAGCGCCATTCTTCTGTTGTCAACTCATCCAAAAACAGATCTTTACCTTCGGAAGTATACTTTGTATGACAGTAATCACCGTAGAATCCAGTGATTCGATTTCAATAATCCTGGATGTGGCTGTTTGCGTTTCGCAATGCTCTTGAGATAGGCATGAATCCTTCTCTTTTCCTACATCTATTGATCAATAGTATGGCAGCCGGAGTTCTTTAAGCTTGGTAAGATAGTCTTTCTAGGAAAAGGAAAGCTCTGAATTCAAACCAGCTGTTCTCCGTTAAAAATTGACCCCGTTTCACAAGGGTGGGGTAAAAACATACATAGGCTTTCATTACAATAAATAAATTACTTGTGTAATGGTTCCCAACTGCTGAGCCTTCATACGTTGAGACTGATGTTATTTTTTATTATATATATATATATATATATATATGCGTGGTTCTATCCAATACACGGGACTTAATTGTGGCCTTTGTTCCGTGACTACCACATACATTTCCGCCTAAATTGGTTTATAGTCTCTCTCTATTTATATATGTATATATATTCTTAATTCCATTTTTTCCGTGAGTCATTGTTAGTGTTAAATCTGAATCTTTCAACATTATAGTATCAGTCTCTTATTGTTCAAAAACAGTTGTTTTTATCACTTCTTATGAAACTAAAAAAAAATATTTACTTTACCCATCAAAATTGTTCAGCTATGACTCTTCTTTATGTGCAAGGCATACAAATGTTTGAACGATCTGCGTATATATGGGTCTGTCTGAAAACAAACAGGACTGGGTGTGCTGTGTGAGTGATGGGCGAAAGAGGGATAAGCGGCTTGTGTTATAACCTAATAGGATATTTTGCGATAGTTGGTTGGTTGGTTTTTATGGCATATCAACCATTGTAAATTATTAAATTTCAAATCCTCTTTATACATATATATATTAAATATGTATGATTTGTAAACACATTTTGTTGATAACATTTTTAAACGAGAGCTGAGCTCATTTTTTGGCACACAGAAGTAAGAAAATATTTTAGAGGCCTGTATTGTAAATGTAAAGAGAGAAAAATAATGCAAAATATTAAAATCATTGGCTAAAAAGTGGAAAGCAAACAAACTATTATTTTCAAGGGTACATAAAAGTAAACATGTATATACGGCGAAAATTCATGTAAACTGATTTCAAAACTGTAAATTTGAATCTAGAAGAATATTAGATGGAACGGATGGTTTGGTCCTTTATTAGAATAGTCAACTGGCAAAACCACAGAGGGAAGAGAAACAGTGTTTTGGATATATATTATCGGCAGTAAAATTAAAGACCCCTTCAAAGTTTATGATAATGTTCGGACAGAGTTTATAAAATATTATAAAAGTTCTTAGACAAGATATTTTGGAGTGTTACAGGCCACAATTAAGAAGCCTCAAGGTAAAGAATATATCTATATAAGTGTTATGAACCAGACCTAATGAATAACATCAGTTATTCTCCCTGAAGGGTAGAAAAATACGTGCCTTCCAGGAACAGTGATTTGTTGGACTTTTGGGACCAGAAGAATGGAGACACAGAAGATTGAGAGAAAGGGACTTGGTCAACCTTCACACATGATGGACGAACATTTGACTGGTCCCCGCCAAGTTAAACAGTACTTTTTCCTTGTTATAAGACGCCTGTTTGTGATGGATAAACCTAATCGTTTTGTTATACACCCACGAGTCCTTCTCCTTTCACTTTTGTTTACATATTTGTCCGTAAAAATTTATTAGAGTAGAATACTGAATATTGCAAAGTAAAGTTGAATAGAGAAAACAAAGCCCACAAACAGAATGAGCACGAGAACCAAATCTACCCTAATATTCTTCGCAAAATGTAAATATTTAATATGCTCTGAGTAACCTTCGTGACAATGGCTTTGAGTAATTTGCAATAGAAAAACCAGACTAAGATATTTTTTCCTTTTATCAATTTTCTCTTACTGAGTTTGGCGTTTTATATTTTCTTATTTCTTCTAAGCAAATATCTGCTGACTTTTTCTTTTTTGGGTGGGGAGAAAGATCTTACCCAAGCCCTTCCGACCGGGTATTGACGAAATTGAAAACATTAACAAGCTAAAACCAAAGAAAAATAAATAATTTTTAGAATGTGATAAAAAAGAAATTCCAAAAAAAATTAAAAGATCTTAAGCCGAAGAGGATTAGCCAATAAAAAAAAATAATCGAAGCTGATGTTACATCAGAGAAAAATTCAGAATATTAATAACATTGGATAAATAGATGAAAGTGACCAAACTACCACATTTAAATGTGGAAGGCCGCTCGGCCGCCCTTTTCGGTTCGTCGTTGTCTCCACGAACAGAGAAAAAACAGTAATTTTATTGATGAATATCAACTACATTGGATAGACATGATGGCTGGACAAGAGGTTTAGTCATTCATGAAAACTGGCAACAACAGTACATTAAAGACAATAGTACTGATGGCAGTAAACATTGTACATCCGTTCAAAATTGATAATAGAATCAAGAAAAATATTGACAATTATTCTCAGTTCTTGGAGATAATGTACATGCTGTGGTACAAGTCTCAACCAAAAAGCTTTCAGTTAACGACTGTCTTTATGTAAAATAATCTTTCTTCATATTCCTCGCCTTGTCAGGGGGATGTAATGTTTTTTCTTGTGAAGAAGTATGACCCCTGCTCAAAAAATAACAGTTGTCCTGAGGATGAGATTAAAACGCATCCAGTGATAAGGGTCCAGTTCTGGAAGTCCTGATAAGTGTGAAGTCACACGTCTATTGCTATTACTCCCATGTTCACTCTGACCGGAAGTGAAACTGCTTATTAGGGTCCAATATATGATTCAAATAGGTTTGGTTCGGGTTGGCTTGGTTTGGTTTATTTATTTATTCAACTCAATACTTTATAGGCTATTAAATGCTGAAATTTGATTAATTTGTAAATGTTTTATTGAAGTCAAAACTCTTTCAGCGTTCTTTACATAAAGACATAGCTTCTTGCAACTATTTCTATGTAATTCTAATCATTTGTTTGGTCACAGCTATACAGTTTCAAATAACTAATAATTATAATCCTTAGTAAAAAGAGGGAATCCCCGTGGCGTCAGGGTCAAAGCGCTACACTGCAGCCTCGAAATAAGCGAGTTTGAATACCAGTCCCTCTATTACGTTAACCTTGGGACAAATACTGTTGTGGTTTTTCGGGGTCAAAATAAAGAAGACACGCAGATAAAAGACTGGTTGAAACAAATATATTACAATAACAGAACAGATATACCGAATACAGGTGTTACACAACATTTAGGAATGTTCTTCCGGTACTGTCAAGCAGTTTGGAGGTTATCTCTCCAATTGTCAAGTAGAGTCAGTATATATTGAGGAGGAATAGTCCATTACCATGTAGGTAGGTATCATAACAAATACCTTTGGGAGAGATATGCATCCCTTTATACCGCGGGCTTTGTGTTAAATAGTATTGCTGCTGTTCTTCTACGAGGATGGCTTTTGGGATTGAATAACCCACGAAAACTGGTATTCCATTAAAACAAAGAAACCAAACCAAAGCTTAGTGAACAAGTATAGCTTCAATTAACTATTCTTAATACAAATAATTTGCCCATAGTTATATTGTATCAACTGTTCTTGTATAATACTAATGATTTTCCCATAGATCAATTTGATGTTTATTAAACCATCGAGGTCGGAGTGGACTAGAAAGTAATGACAATGAATCGCTACTCTACACTCTTCAGAGATCCTGCTGCAGTTTAGTGTCATATTCAAGACATCCTCTCTTAAGTGGTCTCACTTTTCTGCACATGTTGCATTAGGTGTATTTTAAGGCCCACCGACAGGGCAAGAGTCAAACAGGTCAATTAGAATTTTAGTTAGGTTTGCTTAGGTTGGGTTTATGGCATATGAACCATTGTAGGTTATTTTATGCTAACTCCTATTTATACAAGTATATATGATTTGTAGCATCTTATATATAGTGTTTTTAAGTGGGACTGAGCTCATTTCTTTACCTCACAGTTAGATGGTTTCAAGTATCTCTATCTAATACGAATAATTCCATTTACTATTAATCCTTTCTTAGCACAAATTTAAATGGTTTTCCCTATTTCTATGTAACACTAAAAATTTAACATCAGTCATTTGTTTATACAAATTTTAATTGATGTACATATATGATTTTTAAGTGAATACTTTGATGGTAATTTCATTTTGAAATGAGTTAGAAATAATCTGTTTGCACAGTAGTACTACAATTGTTTCTATGTGGTGAACTGGTTTTAATTATTGCTCTCTAACACTAATAATCCAATTCAATATTAATCATTTGTTTGCACACAATAAAGCTGTTATAAGTATTGCTATTTAACACTAACTATTCTATTTAAAACTATTCATTCTTTTCCACACAGTCAAAGGATTCTAAGTATCGCCAATAATTAAGTTTTGGCACAAAGTAAAATAGCTTCAAGTATTACAATGTATCACTAACAACTCAATTAAGTTGTCTAAATTTCTAAAACTCAATTAAGCATCAATCATTTGTTTATACACAGTTAAATGATTAACAAGTTATATTTCTAACAATCCAATTTTGCATAAGTCGTTTGTTTGCACACAGTCTAAACGTCAAACAATGCTGTTTGACCTATGTATATGTGCTATCACTATCGGTCAGAATGGGCCTGGGAGCAATGGCGATGAAGGAGCATTCCACATTCGCCGGGCTTCTGGACTAAAAACTCACCACAAGAAGCAGTTTAGTGTCATATCTAGAATATTTGTTGAGGAGCTGACCCACAACCGAGATGCAGCCGGCGCATTCTACAACCCCAGCTTACAGTGTTCTTTGAAAACTATTAGCATTAAATAAGAATACTTGAAACTATATAACTGTGGGCAAATTATTTGTATTAAGAATGATTACTTGATGCAAAAGATTGTTTACAAATGAGTAATTTCATTAGTAATTTAAAACAGTACAATTATTTGTAAAAAAATGACTGACTTCGACACCAAATAAACTAACAAGTGTCATTATACCGTAAAACTAACCAGCCAATCAATTCCCTCAGTTCCGCAAAGCTGATATTTTACCCTGTCTAAAAAAGATTTCCAAAACACTAATTAATGGAATGCTTCTGGCTTCTCGAGATATCAAACTAATTGAAAATACACGACCAATCAAAAGTATTCGGCTACCCTAAAAACAATTATTTCTCATCCGAAAACTGTTATTTCAATGAAACGGGTTAAGCACCACAATGTTTTTATTCATTATATTAAATAAAAATCTTCTCCAGTAACTTTGACGTTGGTATAACCAGGTATCTTTTGAAAAATTGATTTGAAGGCATTTTTCTCTTGAGCATGAATGATTATAATGTTCGGAGACATTAGGAAACGTAAAAAAAACAAGACTAAAAGTAGGGTTGGTATATCAAAAGTAACAAAAAAGAAAAGGACATGTTAATAAGAGTTACCAGCTTGCGTGATAGAAGGTTGGCTACTCCAAACATCACTGCACAACTGAACCAAGTACATGAAAACTGTTTCAGCATCCACTGTGCGGGAAAGACTCTGTAAAGCTGGCTTATATAAGAGAATTGTAGTCAAGAAACCACTGCAAAATGTTAGAAGGCTCCATTGGCCCAAGGCGCACATATACTGGACAATAAAGTAATGGAATAAAGTCATCCAGACTGACAAATCAAAGTTCGAAATCTTTCGGTCAAATAAAAGGGTCTATGTGCAGCGAAGTGTTGGTGAAAGCGTAAAGCATGGAGGAGACTCTCTTATGGTGTTGGGGGCTTTTGCCAATTGCAAAGTCGGTAATTTGCACCTGGTGAAGGGCAAATTGAATCAGACTGGCTATCGCAGCATACTGTAGCATCCCGCGATCCCATCTGGAACACACTTTATGAGTAAAGATTTTTACCCATGCAAGAGAATGATTCAAAACATACGAGTAAACTCTGCCAGAGGTACATTAATATCAAAGAGGAACAGCATGCCCTTCAATTGATGTTTTGGCCGGTGCAGTCATCGGATTTAAGTCCCATTGAACAGTGTGGTATGAACTTGAGCAAAACGTCAGAGCTAAACAACCACCAAGAGTGACTCAATTCTGCTGGAGAGCAGTGCAGAACTACCTTCAGTCGTCCTCTAATCTTTGCCAGAAAGAACGTCGAGAATCTACGAAGCAGTGACAGCGTCCAATGTTGGTTAAAAGTTTTAAAAGATTTTTGTATTTTGTTTTGATTTTTTTAATGTGGCTCATGAGACTTATATTGAGTGTAATAAAAACATTGTGGTACTTAACTTGTTTCATTAAAAATAACACTTTCAGGATGTGAACTAGAATATGTTGTAGGTGACCAAATACTTTTGTCTGGAAGTGTATGAGATCGATCATTAAAAAAAGTTATATATGAGAATGTAAAATTACAAAGTTCGTTTTAAAAGTTCTAAGTCTTACTCAGATTTTAGAATTGTCACACACCTGTAATATCTGTATAAGAAATAACAACAGAAATCTGAATTACTGTTTTTAGTTTTATAAGAAGTGGTAATGTTCAACTATATCTTGTCTTTATGGGTTTAGCTCAAAACTTTTTGAACGACACTCAGATTTTCAAAGATCTCTGGAAAGCAATAAAAACTGTGAGAAGTTAAAACGTTAAAACTCGAATAGTAGAAAAGTTAACAAAATCAATGGATGGAAAACTGATGAAGGTTGTAGAACAGGAGTGATTAGAATGCAGCCTTCCAAGGCCTTGTCGAAAGACCAATTAAAATTGCATATCTCTACTTCGAACTTGGTATATCGATATTTTCTCTAAAAATCAATTTTCAAAAAGTAATTAAAAGGTTAGTAAAGTTTTCCGTTTATTCTAAGTACTATATATTAATTAGATTTAAGATAAGTTATTCATTAAAAGTTTGAACTTTAAATTTTGTAATAAATTCACTAGAATTTATTGAAAGTGGTTTTAATAATGAATTGTAAATTTCTATGTAACATTTAAAGATGAAAAGATTTACCCTGGTAAGTGGACAATATGTTAATCACAATGTTATGAACATTCACAATACTTAATATTGATAATGTAACAAAAATCAGGAGTAAGTTCATAATATCAATGATATCGGTATAAGAAACAATCAGAGAAAGATTAATCAAACGAAACAAATTTGGCATTAACATGAAACGAAATTGCAATAAAAACGACCAAAAGAAAAACATACGCAGTCTTTTCGAAAACCTAAACGGTTTATGAAATGTATTTAAAAAAACGTGTGTTTTCATACAAAACGAACGAATTGAACACTAATACTAGCAAACTTAGCTGAAGTGTTAAAGAAACACCTGAAAAATGTGAGGTTTCTTACAAGAACGCATAGGATTTATTTCTTGCATAGAAAAAATTTAATGAAAAAGCTGACGATGATTCAATAAGCTGTCAGTTTTACTTCGGAGAAAATTTATGATATATTCATAAGTTGGAAAATATCAAACACTAGATGAAGTACTTGCTTATGATGGATAAGAGGTCAAGACTTTTTTGGCAGACATGGTGGGACTAACAAAAAAATCTATAAAACATTTTTGTAATTCTCCTTATTTTTATCCAAGTCAACATCTATTTTCAGTGAGTTTATCTATTAAAAATTACATGGTGTAAAGTCACGTGTTATGATAGAACACTTACACTTAAAGAGAAAAAAAATTCACGTCTGATTGGCACACACTTTTCTCACTATTTCGTTTGATTAATGTGCATACTACATGAAACTTAAAGTAACGGATTTCTAATGTTCTAGCCCAGTCAGTTAGGGCTTTTGACTACCCCAACTGTATTTCTGCAAAGGAGTAAGACACCCCAATTAGTGTCCTGGATATGACACTGAACAATCTGATGGTGAGGTTCTAGTAATGCAGGAGTTTGAGGAATGCAGGGTACCCTTTCAGTGCCATCACTCCCAGAAAAATTCAGACCTATAGTGATAACACCTGATAGGGTTCTATCTATGGTTCAAATAGAACTGTTTGACATTCAAACTGATTGCAAACAAATGACTTATGCTAAACTGCATTGTTTTAAATAGAACTGTTTGTATATTTAACTGTCTGAATAAATGACTGATGTTTAACTGAATTGTTAGTGATACATAAAAATACTTGAAGACATGTAACTTTGTTGACATGTTAAATTGAACTGTCAGAAATAGAACTGTTTGATCATTTAATACTGTGTATCAACAGAATGTGTGTATAAATCATATATTTGAAGTATACGTAAAAGCAGAATTTGTCATTAGATAACCAATAATGGTTAATATGCCATCAAACCAAACCAAACCAAACATTCTCATATTGATAGCTGGACCATCGAGTAAAGCTATTTAAATTACGAGCGCGAGTCAAAACTTATACAATGTTTTCGTAACGTGAGGCATCATTAGGCAAGTCCGGGTGCTTTTGCTGAGGTCATGACGGTAACATACCAAACTGGACTGTGAGATACCGATGTTATGTTTTGACCTGTTGACCCGGCCATAACTGGTGGCAGTTATGAGAGGAAATCGCGTGGGCGGAAATTGGCTGATGAAATGGGATGAGGTAAAAAAAAGATCCCATTATACTCTCATAGACTGACGCACCGGAAGAGAGTGACCTCTGAACTGGATGACAGTTATTTCCGCTCGATGACGATCACACAGGCCATTCCAAAGAAAGCGGAAGTGACACATCCCGGTCTCCAGATATCGGAATTAGTCGTGGAGGCGTGTCCATATCAGCGCGTGGGAATTTGAAGGTAATATAAGGCCGACGAGTTGAGTTCCGGTCAGTTGAGTCTAACGAGCCAGTGGAGACAGGCGAGTAGAGTTGAGGTGGTTGACGAGATGTAGTAAGGAAAGCCAGTGCTCCGGTTGAGCAACCATGGAGAACGAGAAAGACACAACGCTGACGGCCATAACTTCGGGGTCAAAATATTTCAGTAATGTTCGGTCTCCAGCTCTCTCTCACACGCAAACTTGGAATAACCCTTTCGAAACTTACAAATAAAGAAGAGAGGTAAAGTATTTTATAAAGAAGTCTTCCTGCGTCTTCCTTGCGTGCATCGTTTATTCTTGCGACTTTATCATTGTGCGTCTGTTTGATTGTTTATTGTGTCGTTATGATGCTGCATGAACATGTACATGTGTATATAAGCATATTTTTATGTGAGTATATAACACCGAGCTCGCCGGATACTCGGCGGATTTGTCTCTATAGCTTTGAGCTCATCCACTGAATTTCCGTTGTCAAGCCTTCCTGACCTTGCCTTATCGTTTCGGTTTTTTCAAACTGAGAAAAATTTCTTTAATCATCTGGTTAGAGTACTGTGATCAAATACTCCTTTACCTATCGCACAGAATATGTCTTTGGCTTCTTTAACGGAGCTATGACCCAATAATAACTTTTACGGCATACATTTCCCAATTAGAGCACATTGCACGTTAAATTTTTATGGCTTTCAAATCAGTCATGTTATGAAGAAATGTACATCGTTTCAGAGTACCAACTACCATGATACCAACGACTACAAAAGAATACAATAAGCTGGGAAAGAAAATCCGTTAAAAGATTAAACACAGTAATTTCAGTTGTTACTGCAAATCCTGTTAAAATTTGAGATCATTTGTACACAACTACTTTTTATCCCAATAAATCTCCGGAAATCCTGAGAGGCTCGAATCCTCATCAAAAGATCAAACAAGCGAGAAGAAATGCATGAAAAGGAATGTTAGATATCTATAGGTCATTTCAGGATGAAAATCTTTATGATATTAAAGTTAGGTGCATATTAAATGTAAAAGATATTTTTTGATAAAAATTTCAAAATACTTTATAAACGTCAGTGGCCATCTTAATATACGAATGCAAATCTAGATATAAAATAGAAGTGTTCAATCTTTTAGGAGGAATTATTATTGATATCAAATAGAATTATCATAGTTTAATAGTAATACTTAAAACAATTTGTGTGCAAATAGAAATATTTATGTTAGAAAGCAATACTTGAAATAAATTACCTGTGTGCAAACAATGATCTCGGGCTCGTTTAAAAATAATCTTACATACAAACTATTCGTTTATAAATGATAGATAGATAGATAGATAGATAGGTGTTGACGTTAAATAAACTTCTATGGTTGATATGCCATAAATTATGAGGAAGCAACTAAACAACGTACATAATATAGGTAAGTACTAGAACATTGAGTAAAACAGATAATGACTGACAACTCTTCATTTAAAATTACAAATACAATAAAATAGCTCGACAATATATTCGACAACGCAGACGATATTTTCGTTTTCTTATTCTTGAATTACGTCTCGACTTTATGAATTTATACCTTTATTCATTCATTTTTGCATCTTCGTTTATATCTTATTTGGTTCTTTTTTATTTCAAATCAATATATTTTTTCAAATCTATGCGACTTTGGACATACATTTTTTAAATAAACATCTTTGCAATATCCTGTTAACTTTGAAAACAACCACCACACGAGAGATCTAAGATATGAAAGAAACTAATTACTTAGGCTTTTTTTTCTTCTTCTTCTTATCGTCTTGTCATATTGTTGGCTTAGTAGCAAGAAACTCCAGCTTGAATGTTATTCATATTGTATCATATGTCTCCTTCACTTATTGTTTAATGTATTTGCGCAACTCTGGCTTTCTTCCAACGTCTTTAAGACTTTGAAATTATGATTCCAGATAAGGCTTTCAAAAAATTAAACCTAGATAAGGTTGTTCAGATGAACAAATACTTTAATACCATCAGTGTGAATTTTTTTAAAAATTTCTTTGTTGTGATTTTCTTGTTGTCACCATTCTAGATTCTTTCAGATTCTCCTTATGATGTTTGTATTTAAAAGTCGTTGATTTGAAAACCACTCATAAAATTGACTTTTCTGAATCCCCAAAAGATTAGTTTCTTACTAAGAATGGACAAATGCCCCCAAAGATCTCTTATACATTTCTGAGATTGCATAGTAATGTCTTTTGCTTTCTCCCTCATATGTCATCATCTTTTTTTCGTTCTTACTTCAATCTTGTCCGCTCATCTTTTTACCAAGCAGCGTTCGTGTCGATACTGCTATACGGATGCACGACATAGATGCTAACTAAACGTATGGAGAAAAAGCTTGACGGCAATTACACAAGAATGCTGCCAGCAATTTTGAACTTGTCCTGGAGGCAGCACCCGATGAAGCTGCAATTGTACAGCCACCTACCACCCATCACGAAAACTATCCAAGTTAGACGAACCAAACGTGCGGGCCACTGCTGGAGAAGTAAGGACTAACTCATAAGCTATATACTTCTGTGGAGCGCTTCACATGGATGAACAAAGGTAAGACGACCAGCTAGACCCTATGTACAAAAAGTCTGATGCAGGATGTAGCCTTGAAGACCTCACGGGAGCGATGGACAATAGGGACGCGTGGCGAGAGAGGGTCAGGGATATCCGTCCTGGCGGCATGACATGATGATGATAATGATGACTTCAATCTTCTTTCCTTCATTTCTTTCTCGTGGTTTTTATTCCTCTTCTATTCTTCTTATATGACTTTCTTTCTTTCCTACTTACTTTCTTTTGTATTTACTTTCTCCCTTTCTCTTACTTTTTTTATTTTTTATTTTTTCTCGTCCTTTCTTCATCTTTCTTTCCCTTCATCTCTCATCTTCTTTCTTTTGTACTTACGGTGTTTTTCTTCTATTCTTCAATCTTCTTTCTTATCTTCCTTCCTTTGTCTTTCATTTTATATTCTTCAGTCTTTTTTCTTTTTTATCAACGTCTTTCTTTTTTCTTTTTTTCTTTTTTCTTTCTTCTTTTTTATTTTCTTTTCCTTTTTTCTAACTGTTTTCTTCTCCCTTATTCATCCGTTTTCTTTCTTTATTATCTGTCTCGTTTTTCTTCCTTTGTTTTTCTTTTATAATCATCCATTTTTTCTTCTTTTCCTTTATTTTTCTTATTCTTCTTCCGCTTACTCCTGTAATCTTTCATATCTACATATCTTCCTCTTCTTTATCTTTATTTGATGGTCTTTTCCTCTTCTTAAATTCTCTCTTTCTCCCTCTCCCTCTCTCCCTCTCTCTCTCAATATTTCTTGTTCTTTTTCATTTATTCGTTATTTTTATCTTTCTTTTTTTCTTTCATATGTTTCTTGTTTTCCATTATTTTTTGCATTCTTTTAGTCTTTCACTTCTTCTTCTTCTTCTTCTTCTTCTTCTTCTTCTTCTTCTTCTTCTTCTTTCTTTCTTTCTTTCTTTCCTTCTCTACTTATCTGCTTTCTTTCATTTTATCAGTATTTCCTTATTTATTTTTTATATCTTTTTTTCAAGCTCTTTCTCCAAACAGGGCTTTGGCATTAAATAACCCGCAAAGATTTATTAGAAAAAGAAAACAAGAAAGCTTAACAAGAGGCAATTAGATAAATTCTACTGTACTCTACCAACGTGGTGAATTGGTCAACGAGCTGGGTTAGTTGCTCAGGCTGGTGAATTGGAATCTGTGAACTCTATACTAATCTACACTTAGTAAATGACTGATATATATACATATGTGTGTGTGTGTGTGTGTGTGTGTGTGTGAAAATTAATGTATATGAGATATGGGGTTTCTTTTTTTTTAAATTATCTTAGAGCAAATGAAACAAATCGTTGAATTTTCCCGGTTAGTAATTACTGTTATAATTTTTGCAACCCCATGATTTTATGATAAATTACTATTATTATTTCTATTATAATTATTATCATTATTATTATTATTTGTTGTAGTAGTAGTAGTAGTAGCTATACTATTTAAGCTTTCACGATCTTAATTACTGGTGGCCTTAACTGAAATCCTAGGAACAAGTCTTTCGAGTTCTCCAAGACTTTTCTCAATATTCTGATAATAACAGTCCTAATATCTTGATGGTTACAATACTTTTCCAGATTCTTTTGGATTGTTCCAAAGTCTTCGTCTATTATGGATATCATTGTCACTTTCATCTACCAAGTTTTTTTTTCTTTCCGTTTTCTGACAAATCCCTGGCTTAGTCAAGTTATCGGTTCCTTTGATATAACTCTTTCTTGTTATTTCCCTCCTTTGCGAGTTTTCAAACCAGTCTTAGCTGGTGGTCTTACACTGGAGAGTGAGTGATTGCAAATCTCCTCAGGTTTCCCGGACTCTTCGGTTCTAGCCGATCTTTACTATTTTCTAACTCCTTACAAATTTTCACGAGAGTTGAAATGACAAAAAGTTGTAACACCACGGCAACAAATGGACTATAGATGTAGCAGAACCCTCTTAGATTTCAGTTAGACCCCGTGGTAACCTCAGAGTGACAAGAAGTGGCGAACACAAAACACTGTCCATTCGCTCACTAGATACAAAAGTTTATTGCTTCTGCCTTTTCACAGTAATCGGCGAGAAGTGAGAGATAAAAAAGAAAAAACTTAGTAATTTCTTTTCCCCAGACCTGCCAAACACCTCTCTCGGTGCTTTGTCTCTCGTCTGTTGCCTCTCTGCTTCTTCTGCAGCTCTTTCTTTAACTGCCCCTTACTGCCTCGAATCCTTTTTTTTTTAAATATGTTCTTCAAATTATTCTTAAATTAATGCTTTTATCACTCGTCATCCTTAAAACTTTTAGTGATACGACTAAACCAAACAAGGTTTATTTGCCTTGGCGTTTATAAATCGAACCCCCACCACATTTGAACTCCAAGTTTAGATAGAAAACAATTCATTTACTAATATAATTAACTAAATTCCGTAATTATTTTAAAAGTCTCATCTGTTCTCCAGGACTCTTCTGATTATTCTTGTCGATTTCAACAATGCAGTGGTCTGAATGGTCTCTATTTTTCTTCAGATTTCCCATTCGTTCAAGTCTTTTCTCCAGGCTTGGTGGACATTTTTAAGCGCACAAACCACAACTGGTATCACTGTCATTCTTATGCTTCACAGCTTTTCAGCTCTCTGGCTAGGTCCAAGTATTTGTCTATTTTTCACTTTCTTTTATTTTCAATAAACTGAAACGGCTAAATCCACCAGACAGACAGTTTTTTTCTTCTTGTCAATAACCACAATGACCCCTTTATATCTCAAAATCTCAGAGATCTTTATGCATCTCACCGACTAGAACGAATTCTGGTTTGCATTTGGTACTATAGTCAAATTTTAATCTCTTGCACTATTCTCTGTGGATCCTCTTACCCAACGAATCATGTCTAGTCTTGTACTCTTTTTGTGTTATTTTTCTGCATTCACCTATTTGGTGATTAACAGTTTCATCTCTCTCCACAAGGCCTATAATTGATATTCTTTTGCGTATTTTCAATTTTCACTATGATATAATTGGTTCTTAAGGCATGGCTTTTTAATGCTATTAAAAGACATCTATTTTTCTCTCTTGACGTTTCCCTTTTTTAGCCATGTGCAGCTTTTCTCTTGTGTAATTACACTACTTTGTCGCCAGAATTATTCAGATAGTTTGTTTTACTTCAAATTTCTGTTTCCTTGTTTCTGTAATTTTTCTTTTTGGCTTTATGTGCCCAATTCTGTTACTGACTGCTGTAATTAATCTTTCTTTGTTCTTTTTAATGTATTCATCAAGTCCTTGTATTGATATATCTACGCAATTCTCAATACTGGCACGGTCTCCCCCCCCTTCTTTTCTTGACACATGGAATTTGTTGCTCTCGTCTCTTTGGGTGTAAGGCCTTTTGAATTGTCATAAATGTTCTTTGTCTTTGGTCTATTTGTCTAAATTTCTCCCTTGTCCATTTTCAGATTAGTCTAGCATATCTCATAAAAGGAACTGTCCTGGTGTTTATACCTTTAGTAAAATTTCTGCTGTAGAACTTAATTTCGAGAAGTTTTCTTGTCTTTCACAGGTACTTTTTTCTTATTTTTTGTCTTTTACTTCTGTTTGTTTTTATGTATCGACTTCCAATATTCCCAATTATTTGCAATTTTCTTTTTCTCCAAGCTTTCTAATGCTTTCCGTCAAGGTTCCCGAGTTCGACAAACACCTGAAGAAGGCCGGAGCACATATCGCCCGAAACGTCGTGGAAATAACAAAAAAGATGAAGACAATAGTCCGAAAACCTTTAACAATAAAAATCACCAAGCTTCGTTTCAGAAATTTAGACAACGTTCTATAATTGCTGGGGATAATTTCTTTTGGTAGGGGGGGGGTCTTTCTGGATCAGGGTAATTCGGGGAATGCTTGCTTCTTGTCATTTACTCTGATGTTGAGCCAATCTACCAGAATTCATGTATGCCATCATGGCCAGGTGTTTTCCATAAAGACCCCCCTGTCAAATATTACTCAATGCTTTCTTGAGTGTTGCCCTTTTTAGTTCCAGGTATGTATTTGCCTCATGGTCATCTTCAAGTCCTTGTAACACTTTTTAATATAACTAATCCATTCGACTATTCTGTTATATTTTTGCTCCTATATCCTCAAAAACTATTATTACTATAATTATTATTATTATCATTATTGTTAGTAGTAGTAGTAGTAGCACCAGTAGAATACTGTTATCATGATCTCTGTATATCAGCGACATCATGATGATCATCATCAATATTTACGGACAAATATCCAATAGTTCTCTCAGCTTACTGACAAATACATCTTCCATTGTTTCAGAAAATTATCGTAGCCGTAACCTGTCACCAGATACTACTGCTTTTTTGGAAGTGACGTTCCCTCTACAGCAAGTTGAGCAGGAATCAGGAAAATCGAATTCTTTCTGATAGATTTGAGACACAAAAAAGGTGTCGGCTGCTGCTAAGAGTTGAAAAATCAAAACAGACTGACGGCAACAATCAGTTTAAGCAGAAGTTGAAAGAACACACACGATATCATTTAGCTTACTTCCATCACCAAAGACGGAGCAAAGCGACAAAAACATACAACAAAAATAATAGAGAATTAAAAAAAAGAGTAGAGACAAAGAGAGAGTGACAAACAGACTAACAGACAGACAGACAGACAGAAAAAAGATAGAGAAAGAGAGAGAGAGAGAGAGTTTGTACCAGAGATACTAGAGAAGAAAGGTTTAGCCTGTTACCTGTCATCCCTTCAATTTTGATTCCCAGATGGCTCTGACTGTCCGCCGCCAAAACCGCCTGAGTTACTTTCAATTGAATTCGATCTAATATTAGATTAGTTTCCTCTGCTTTGTTTCTCCATCGATTAAGACAACAAGAATTTTCCGAGACACCGATGTCTAAGAAGAAGATCAATACTCTTCGTAAATGTTGAAGTGAACAATGGAAGCAACTTAAACAGCTTGGAAAATCAGTTTTGAACCAAATAGTTTGTAAATTCTTGTAACCTGTCACTGTTACTATCATAAATGAGGAAGTTATTTTCATAATTTTCATCAGCACCGTTTCTTCTCCACGTGTTTGGCCTGAATCATTTTGACGAGCTGGAAACATACAAATATTAATCGATTAAATAACAACAAAAAAGAAACGAATTTGTTAGTTTCCTATATATTTATATTATGACATCATCTATTAATTTGATATCATCTATTTGATATCGCTCTTTATTATTATGATTATCATTATTTGTAGAATAGTATTAGAATTAGCTGTAGTTGTAAATCGTCCTCATCCTAGATCAGTTGCCATTAACATTTCATGCTAATGAGAACTGGTCTAAAAGAAGAATGATAAGGATAAACGGTAAATAAGAAAAAGAACCCATATACCAATCATTCGAATCGTGCCGGATATAGGATTGGAATTTGAGGTTGGAAAATGTGCAATTATGTTTATAATGAAAAAATGGAAAAAAGAAACAACGGAAGGAATAGAATTACCTATCAGGAAAGCATAAAAGACTTGGCGAAAAAGAAAATTACAGGTAAGTAGAGATAGTGAAAACGAACGCTATCAAATAAACAGAAGAGAATTTAAGAGTACATCAGAAAAACAAAAACAAAATTATTGAAGCCAAATTCAGCAGCAGAAATTTCAAAAAAGGAATAAACACCTTGTAAAATGCTATGAATCATTCTAAAAATGAAGAAGACTGGAAATCAGACAAATGGATCAAAGAACAGAAGAATTGATGACGATGCACAAGATTTTGAACCCGAGAGATGACATAGACAGATTTTATGCGTCAAGCAAAAAAGGATAGGGAGGACTCAATAGCATTGAGTATTGTGTAGATGCAACAATTCAGGGACACGAGGCATATGTAAAAATAGCAATAAAAAATAATGAAACAATAATGAAACAACAATAAAACAATAGGTTTTATGCGTCATGGAAAGAAGTATGGAGATGACTCCTCAGTATTGAGTATTGCATAGATGTAATAATCCAGGGACTCGAAAAATATATAAAAAAGAGTTTATAAGCACTAATCATAGTAAATAGTTATAGTAATATTAACAGAAAACACAAGGGATATTTCAAGTTATATACTCAGGATATTGCATACGAAATAATCTGAACTGAGGTAACCTGAAAAGAGAAATTGAATCTTTTTTTGACAGCAGCAAAAGGAACGTCATAAAAATCAATTATATTACTGCAAAAAATTGGTTATATATCGAAGAAAAACAATTGTGGATAATGTGATGATAGAGATGAAACAATTAATCA
Source organism: Sepioteuthis lessoniana (assembly GCA_963585895.1). Classification (NCBI taxonomy): domain Eukaryota; kingdom Metazoa; phylum Mollusca; class Cephalopoda; order Myopsida; family Loliginidae; genus Sepioteuthis; species Sepioteuthis lessoniana. The sequence continues at coordinate 83,297,663 of OY757906.1, read as the reverse complement.
TATAAGCAAATACTGCAAAACTTGCATAAAAAGAATACAAGAATAGTCACAACCGAATTGGAAAGTTGCTCCACAAAGAATAGTGCAAGACATTCAAATTTGACTATGCTGATCAATGTTATATACACAAAACAGATTCTATAATGAGACCAATAAAATTCTCGTAGATTTTGCTATACAAACAAATCACTGAATCCCGGCCAGAAGACCAGACCAAGTGTACATTAACAAGAATAAAATATCGTCAAGTGGATTTTGCCGTTTCTGTAAATCATACAGTGAATATGAAAGAAAGCGAAAAGACAGACAATTCTTGCCGGCTTTGAAAATACTGTGGAACATAAGGTTGACGGTGATACCAAGTATATTTTGTACTCTTGAAACGGCCCCTAAGGGCTTGAAAAGGGGATTGGATGAATTGTAGGTCAAAAGAAGAATTTAGACCGCACTTTTAAGATCAGTTAAAATACTTAAAAGAGTGCTGGTGACCTGAGTAATCCTGCTGAGACTCCAGATGAAAACCACCAGTTAGAGCTGGTGTAAAAAAAAACTCGCAAGGACAAAAATAACAGAGTGACATCAAAGGAAACGAAAAGCAGATAATTCTCTTATCCCTAGCAAGAAACCTAAAATATCAACAACTTGCAATAAAGCGAAACATTAAAAAAAACAGTGTACAGTTTGCTTAGATATGTAAGGTGGAACTTTTTTTTCTTCTAATGTATAACGTAGTTATGTTCATTACCTGGCAATAGCATTAAGTCAAAGAAAAAGAAAGATAATATAATTTACAAACCTTAATTAAAAAAAAAACACTTTATCGCGATCAAAGGAGGAGCTAGTGACATAATGATAATTATTAACATAATGATACTTATTGAAGAAAATAAACTTCGCGAGCTGAGTTCAAATTTTGACGTGAATGTTTTTGTTTCATTTAATGGAAAGCTTGTATCGATCTCCTCTTCAGCAAGAGTAAAAATAGAGGGATAAGTGTTGTATACCAATGAATGAATGAACGACAATACTTGTTTATAAAAACAGAGCTCTCTTCCTTATTGTGACGAAAGGGCCGAAACGGCTGCGAGGAAAAGAGACAGACTGACGAAGAGACAGACAGAGGACTGCTATCATTCACATCTTCTTAACCCAGGTTGTGATTCTATATTCAGAGACCCAACGAGTAATTCTGCTTCTCAGCCGGGAGGGACATAGCCACCCGCTGTCACTCTGGGCACTCGTTGACTGCGCTCTGAGTCTGACCGAATCTCTGCTCGTCTCTGTGAATGAATCTCTTGTCATTATCTAATATTCTAAACGCCCACATGTTTTTCTATCGGTTCTCAGTTCACCTGATTTATTTCCTCTGTCCGTTTGTTTACATAGGTGGAATATCATAATTAGAAACCCACAACTAATATGTTATCAAAGGTTTATATGTAACATAGGCTGCTTGGAAATAGCAACTGTTCTCGAAGGAAAAATCTAAATTATTTATTATTCCTGTGTGCATATGTAGGGTATTAGTAAACGAAATGGTCTTTATAAGAAAGTAATTATATATATACACAACCAGTCAAAAGTACTTGGCCGACCTCAAAAATTTCATTCCGAATACTAAAGTGCTATTTTTAATAAAACATCTTAAGTACCATAATGCTTTTATTTATTATACTAAATACTATGTCTCATGAGCCACATTAAATACAAATTAAACTTTAAAAAATTCTTAAAATTTTAAATCATTAAATTACCCACTTTGGCCACTATTGCTGCCCAATAGATTCTCAGCATTCTTTCAACCAGAGACTGAAGGTAGACTGAAGATAGTTCTGTCCAGCTTTCCTGCAATAGTTGCCAGAAGTGGGCAGCACTTGGTGGTTTTTTTTAGCGCTGACTTTGGCTCAAGTTCATCCCACACCAGTTCAACGGGATTGGAGTCCGCTGATTGCGCCAGCCAAGTCATCAGTTGAAAAGAGTACTGTACCTTTGGCAGAGTTTACTCGTATGTTTTGGGTCTCTATCTTGCATCAATAAAAATCCTTTTCTCACAAACTGCATTCCAGCTGAGATCGTAGGGTACTGCAGTATGCTGTGACAAGCCATCTGATTCAATTTATCCTTTCCTTGGAAAAAATCATCGACTTTGCAATTGGCAAAATCCCCCAACACCATAACAGAGTCCCCTTCATGCTGTGATACAAGGGGTTGCAGCTCTTTCACCAAAATTTTGCTGCACACACATCCTTTTATTTGACCGATAGATTTCGATCTGTCAGTCCAAACGAGTTTATTCCACTACTCTATTGTCCAGTATGTGTGCGCCGTGGCCCACTGGAGCCTTTTGACTTTGTTTTACTTCCTCAACAGTGGTTTCCTGACTGTAATTCTGCCCTATAGGTCAGCTTCACATAGTATTCTTCTCACAATGGATGTTAACACATTTTTCATGACATTGGTTCCGTTGTGCAATGATGTTTGGAGCATTCATCCTTCTGTGATGCAAGTTGGTAACTGATAAAATCATCATCTGCATCGGTCAAACAAGTAGTATCAAGCAAGCATTAATTCAACATAACAAAATCTAATGTGTGTTCAATTTGTGGTATAATGAAACTTCATGCTCAGTACAAAAGAAGACAAACGCCTTCAAATTAATTTTTCAAAAGATATCTGCTTATACTAAGGTCAAAGTCACTGAGGAATACTTTTATTTAGTATTATGAATAAAAACCTTGTGGTGCTTAATTTGTTTCATTAAAAATAATATTTTTAGGATGAAAAATAAAAAAGGTTTAGGGGAGCCAAATACTTTTGACTGGTAATGTATATATATATATATATGTGTGTGTGTGTGTGTCTGTCTGTCTGGCGAGAGAAAGAGAGAGACAGACAGACAGACAAACAGACAACCAGCCAAACAGAGAGAGACAGACAGACAAAGACACAGAAAGAAAGAGAAATAATAAAAGCAAATAGTTTCATCTAAACAAAAAGTTAAAGGTCAAATAGTGGACAAGGTTATTTACGTTTTACTCCTCGCTAATACCATTGGAAAAGGCGTATAACAATTTCTTGTACCCTAACTTTGGGTAAAATTGTTGGGAAACTTGGGTTCTCTAACCTTGGTAGGACAATCTGTCTACGAGAAGGAGAGACTCTGAACTTAAAACTTTGGCGGCGTTCCTCGGAAAAATCTGTGGTACGTTAGAATACTAATCTTCTGTTCTCAGCTCATTCAAAAATTGTGACAAGTCTTCAAAATAAACAAGTCACCTATGTATTGGTTTGGTTTCTTTGTTTAATGGCATATCAACTCTTTTTAGGTTATTTAATGCCAAAGCCATTCACCTAGAAGAACAGTAGTGGTTCTATTTAACCCACAGCTCCGAGGATAAGGGGGTTCATACCTTTCCCAAGGGTATTTGCCCGAAAGTGAACGTAATAGGGCGACTGGAGTACGAACTCCCGTACTACGATTCTGTAGTTCATCGCTTTAACCATTACACCATGAGGACACCCCCCGTCACCTATGTAGTTCCTTTACTCTGCTTCAGCTAAGTCAATCGATGCTGATGGAAGAACATTATTATTGCTCCCGAAATGTAAAGAAGAGACATGAAATAAGTATATGCAGTTGCAAAAATGTGATCATGCATGTGTCACTGCACAAACCTTTATTTACCAAAATAAGTGCAATATCAAAAAAATGCCATAAAGGGTGGTACATTAAATCAGAACACAGCAAAGATTTGTAATTATAAATTAATGGCTTCAAAAATTTTCTTTTTTTTTTATTCTAGTGAATAACATGGCGGTGACTTTCTCTAATATTGAAATGACATAGTTCTGTGTCTGGAGCTAGGTGTAGGCCGAGTAATGTTTTTAAACTAGTTATATTGTTTCAAATAAGTAATAAACAATTCTGGCTTTAAGAAACTATTCTAAAAGCAAAAAAATTGCCATTATTATATGGTTTCGATTATTGCAATCTAAAGATAATAATTTTTAAAGAGATACATCAAGAATGCTGCGAGAAATATTGAACAAGTCCTGGAGGCAACACCCCACAAAATACCAACTATACGGCCACCTACCTCCCATCACGAAAACTATCCAAGTTACACGAACCAGACATGCAGGACACTGCTGGAGAAGCAGGGAAGAGCTCAGAAGTGATGTACTACTATGGACCCCCACATATAGCTGAGCAAAAGCAGGGCGTCCAGTTCGAACATACATACGGCAGCTATGTGAGGAGACAGGATGTAGCCCTGAAGACCTGCCAGAGGCGATGAACGATAGGGAAAAGTGGCGAGAGAGGGTCAGGGATATCCATGCTGGCAGCACATGATGATGATGATGATTTGACCCATAAGTAGGACTCTAGTAGGTTATACAATTTGTTTGATTATTTTGTTGTTTAATGGCATATCGACAATCTTGGGTTATTTAATGCTAAATACATCGTTCGAGAAGAATAGTTGCAGTGCTATTTAACCGTTAGCTGAGATAACAAGGGGGTTTATACCTTTCCCAGGGGTATTTGTCCGAAAGTGAACATAATAGCGCGACTGGAATTCGAACTCGTTTACAACGATTCCGCAGTCCAGTGCTCTAACCATTACATAAAGAGGACACCCCAAGTCGTACAACTCATAGCAGAATTGGAGTAATGAAAAAAGGGGGTGACCGAACACTCCCCAGAACTCCCAGGCCTATTAAGTCTTACGTCTCTAGTTTACAGATTTTCTCTCCGAACAGGACAAGGGACCAGTGTCCTCACTGGTGTGCCAGAAAAAGGTTGAAAAATTATCGTGTTACATTAGATCCTGGTTTGAATTCGCTTTCTTACATTGGTTGCCACCGCGGATAGAAATTCCTATGTACTTTATTTAAATTTTATTCGGATTCTATCCAAAACTGGGGGGGGAGACAAGGTTTATGCTTTTCTAAAAACATTGGGGCAGACTGAACCCAAACAGTTGATAGTATACATGATGTAAAATTTTGATAAACAGATGGTAGATATAACCAAAATTTTGATAACGTCAGTTGGATTTGCGTGTTACAATAATTAATGGGTCGGTTTTGTTGTCTGGCTAGGATGCAGAAATTGAAGGTTTGTTATTTTTATTCTATTTGTTTGATTTTTTTTAATTTGTTTTTTAACTTATTTTATTTTATTATTTCCTTTTTAAAAATCTTATCATATTTCATTACACGCAACTATAATGCCTTAATATAATTAAAAAACACTGAAAAAAATGAAATTATACCATAAAAAAAAACGATGCTTATTTTCACCTGGATACAGTGTGCAGTCTCGGATGTACAAAATATACTGATATAATTTCTTAAGCCTCCAGACATCTGGAAATGTAACGATACAGAGTTTAGAGTGTGACGTAAGCTGCAAAAACGTTTAGAGTAACACAAGAGTTCAGTGAAATCAAATATCATGTTAGGGAAATGCCACTGTCTCCCTTTTATCTTAATTACTATTTGAAGGGATCAAGTTTTAGGCCTTCAAGAAGGTGTTTGGTCATTTGGGGCAATTACACAGTACGTTGGATATGACAAAAAGCGTATTAATATTGACAATAGTGGTCAATTGAACATTCCTACAGTAGTTGATCGAAGAGAAGTTAAGTTTAGAGTAACTATTATCGTCGTTGGAAATGGAATCGGTGGCTCAGTTTCAAATCCCGGATAAAGCTTGTTTCGTTTCATTTGGAACTGATGCCATTGGATAATAAAGGAGCCTATTTACCCAAGATCCCAACTATTGGTAAATATTAGGATTGATTGGGCTCTTTAGTTTTGGTATGGTAACCCAATATGAGAAGGACATCTCTGTTGTACTCAGCTTAAAATTAACCTTGTGCAACATCCTGCTTTTGGAAGGGAAATTGTGTAAATACATTTGTAGATCAAGATCCGGGCGAGAAACATAACAATTTGGTTTCGGTTGCTTTATTTAATAACATGTCAACCTTCATGGTTTATTTAATATTAAATTTATTCTAGTCGGAGAACAGTTGTCGTATTTTAATCCATTATTAGCAGGATAAGGGTGTTTCTACTTTTAACCTACGGGTATAAGCCTGAAGGTGAACGTAATAGAGCGTATAGAGGGGGGGATATATCCGAATCAATCCTGTCAGATTTGACATTAGCTAACTAAACTTTACACCGCCTGAGCAAGTGAAGTTTGAACTCGCTTACTATGATGTCGCAATCCAACACGTTAGCCACTAAGCCACATCGACCCTTCTCTTTAGTGCAAGATACGTTCAAAAAATTGTTCTTTTTTTTTTCATATCATAGAAGTATAGAAATGAATCATCCTTATTTACTTTTTTCTTTTCTTTTTGTTTATATTATTTTCTTTAGTAATAGGAGGATATCATTTGCTGAATTACAAAACTTGAAGCTTTGAAGGTTAAATAAATGCAATTTTTTTTTTTTCAAGTCGTATATCATAAGATTCTACAGAGAAGAAAAGGGTAAGTTTCGCCAAAATGCAATCAGTTTAGTGAAGAAGGAAGTTGTAGAAACCAAGTCCTGAGTGGTTAAGAAAATTTCAGGTTGATTTGTAGCATATCCACATCCAAAAATATGACCAAGATATTCACATGCATAAAACATTCATAATGTTCATACGCGTATAGGAATCCGAAAAACACGAATTTGGTTAGGGTACGAAACATTTATTTACCTTTTTGAGTTTAAGGTTTTCCGACATGAGGAGAGAGAGTCACAATTTCTTACTATGCTGACTGTTCGTCCATCGTCAGCTCTCAACTTACTGACTCAACCAACGCGTGGGCATCCCGTAGACTCAAACTGGTCTGACCTCGCCCAGATCAAAAATCGTCTACCTTCCTCTACCGTTGAATCTCAACTAACTGTTTTTGTTTTATTCAAACCCCAAAACCCTCAGCCCATCGCTTCCGGGCATGGCGTCATTCACATCCCCAGTCCTATTTTCCATCTGGGGTTTTTATTGTGATTGTCACATCCTCCCCACACGTGCGTGAACACCTGCACTCAATGCGTGCACCTAACTAACCCATGCACTAAGCCGAAAGGTTCTCAGCCTAACTAAACCGAAAGAGAAGATATACAAAACGAAAATTGATAATATTTAAAAAATCCTTCCGCCATTATATAACAGATTCACTCATTTATTCATTTTAATTGTATGTCAAGGATTATTTTATCTTATGAATGTTGGGTACTATATATTAATACTTTGCGGAAGCAAAATATGGAATAATTTTTAAAACGTTTTTTTAGTCTGATTAGTCGAATTTCTGAAAACAACGAGACAAATCTAATTTTTCATAATTAGCTCTATTATTCAACTTTTCATTAAAATTCAGCTCAATATGAGTGAGAAAGAAAAGAAGCTACAAAAAATCTATGATTTACATAACGCCAAAACCAAACTAAAAAAATTCCGAAATAATTGGAGTTTCCTTATGGCCTCCGTCAAACCCAGACCATAACCCCTTGATTACGCGATATGGTTTTTTTTAGAAAACAAAACAAATCCAATTTCCAATCCATATATTGGCCCGCTTAAGACTGCTATTGAAGAGGAATGGAATGAAATGTCTGAAGAATTTATTTTGAAGGCATGCAAATCTTTTCGAGGACGTGTTGATACAATCACTGAAAAAAATGACAGTCTTATGGAGTAAATCTACTGTTTTGTGTCTATCTTCTTATTTTGTTGTCTATTCTTTTTATTAGAAACAATCTTCTTTTATAATAGAGTTGTTTATCATTATACTAGAATATTCCTCATTTTTCTTCTGCACACTGTACATTTTTGTATTGTTAAATAAGGGCTTTTTGCACACGGTTATATGATATCAGTTATTCCTAAATATTTTTCAAATATATCTATTTGATCTATAGATGGTACCCTAACTGGTTCAACCAATCCGAGTCAGAGTGAATTTGGTAGTAATGACAATGAAAGAGTACTCCACACTACTACAAACTGGAGTCTTCTCCTCAGATGTAGTTTCGCTCATACTCATGACACCCCTTGGTTTTTTAGGTGCTAAGGTTTAAAATGTACCCAATTTGAAGTTGAGAAAATTCTTTAGAAAAATTAGAGCGGCTTTTGAAAAAACATTCCCGCATCATAGATTTTGATTATCGGTTTAGTCATCCAAGGAGTACGTGCAAAATATCTCAAGGCAACACTAGTTTTCGGAGATTTCTTCAAGGCATTTGATTCCATACACAGAGAAAAGATGGAGCAAATACTAAAAGCATATGGTCCCTCCTCAAAGAAACTGTTACCGCTATAATGAAGCTTTACAAAAACACAAAACCAATGGTTTTCTCATCTAATGGCGACACTGGCATCTTTGACATTGGCGCCGGAGTCTTGGAAGGGGATACATGTGCACAATTTATGATTATAATCTGCCGAGATTACGTACTACAAACGGCAATAAAAGAAAATGGTTTTACACCAAAAGAAACAAGAAGAGGCAGACGGACGATATCCCGCAGAACAATGATACACGCAGACTACGCTGATGACCTTGCGCTTCCTGAAACTATAGCTGTCCAAGCAAATCCCTACGGTGTAGCCTATAGCAAGTATCAGAAGGCATTGGCTTCTACATGAACGCAAATAAAGCAAAGTTTATGGGTTTTAAACAAGGAGCTATCTCTACTCAAACTGAAAGGCCTAAAAAATTAGTAAAGCAATTTACATACATCGACAGAATTATCTCATCTTCTGAAAGCGATTACAACATACGCCTAGCGAAGGCGTGGACTGTTTTTAACAGGTAATCGATCAAATGGAAATCTGATCTCTCCCTAATAAAATGTATTTGTAATTCTTCCTTGCTGTAGCTGTGTCAGTACTACCGTATGAATGCACCAAATGAACGATAATGAAACGCTAGTTGAAAAAGTAGATGGGGACTACACAAAAATACTACGTGCTGTTTTGAACAAATCCTGGGAGCAACACTCTACAAAACAGCAGCAGTACTACAACTCATCTCATAAATCATCCAAATAAAGCGATCAAAACATTTTGGAGGAGCAGGGACGGACTCATAAGCGACATTCTTCAGTGGACATCTACATATGGTCGCACCACTGTCGACCAACTTGCAAGGATATACATTCATTTGCTCTGTACGGACATTGGATACAGCTTGAAAGACCTGCCATGAGCAATGTGTGATAGAGACGGATAAAGATATATATATATATATATATAGAGAGAGAGAGAGAGAGAAAGAGAAAGATAGAGGGGAGGAGTCAGGAAACTCGCTACCAACAACACACCTTGATGATGATGAGGAGGAAGAGCAGAAGAAGGAGAAGGAGGAGGAGGATTATGATATAAGTTTTGTTTTGTTTTTTTGTGTCTGCACAGGTTTGACATGGTGATACCACACTTTGATGAAGTTTTTATTTAAAATACCGAAACTTCCATCGGTTTTTGTTCTTAAATATCAGATATAAACCTAATTTAAATACCGTCACATGTCAGAATACCCTTCCACGCTTCTCCGTTGTTTCTTCGAACTTATTTAACTCGCTGCCGACTGCATGACAATATCACTCAATTCTTGAGTGATACGACCTGTCACATATATATATATATATATATATATATATATATATATATATATATATATAAGTGACATGGTGTGCTTTATATATTAGTAGCTAGCTAAGTTATTTTAAAAAAACATTCTCTGTACTGAAAATGATAACGACTTCTACTTTGCTATCAGCTTCCTCCAATTATTTTATAATTTTTTGATACTTCCCTATGCTTATTTTGTTTTCGGTTATTTGTTTGTGTAAATAATTTCCAGGTGAGTTCCAAGGTTTCTTTTTATTTGAATCGTAAAATCAGAACAAAACTGACAACTCGCAGACAATATAGTTTACTATTTTTATCAAGACCTGTGTTCTAGTTCACTGTCATCTTTATTCGTTATTTATCATTTATAAAATTGTTAATCTAATCCCCGCTGCTTGAGTGTTGACTTCTAGTTGATGCTGTCGAGGAAATTTCTTTGTATTTGACGGCAATCTTATTGTCTATTTTCTGTCTTCCTGTGTCACTCACAGAATCAGTGTTTAATTTCTTAGCATGTGGCCTATTTTAGTAATCTTTTCTTGCGTTATTTATAATTCTTTCCGTTTTCTTTTTCTACAATATGTCTGTTATATTTAAACTACCAATCTCATTCCTTTGCTTCCTTTGCATAGATAGATAGATAGATAGATAGATAGGAACAGACTGGTATTAGCTAGCTAGATTGATAGAGAGGAAATGTTACTCCATTACGAGTTTAGAATAACGAGTAGGAAGTGTACGTTGAATCAACCTTAACAATGAGTAGGATCCGCCTACCTTAAAGATCATTTTGCAAATTCCAGACGTTTATCAGTATTCAATCCCAACTTACCAGCGCAGGTGACAAATATGCTCTAATAAGCAAGCCTATAAAGTTTTGTTTGCGGGGAACCAATCTTCCCACATACATATACCTATACTATATAACTATGGATATTTGTTTGTTTGTTTGGTTGGTTGGTTGGTTGGTTGGTTTTTATAGCATTTCAACAATTTAGGTTATTTAATGCCAAAACCATTTTTATACAAATGAACAGTTCTATTTCCAACAATTCCGTTCAGCCTAAGTAAATAGTTTAATTTCTATTTCAAGCTATTCAGTTTAGTCAAACAATTCTAATTCAAACAATTCAGTTTATTATATTTTTTTTTTTTGTTTACACAATTAAATGTCAAAACAGTTCTTTTCAAACAATTCAGTTTAGCGGAAGTACAGTTTTAATGTCAAAAACAGTCCTATTTCAAACAATTCACTTTAGCATTACTCAGTTTAAATATCAAAACAGTTCTATTTCAACAGTTCAATTCAGTTTAACATAAGTACGGATTTTAGTTCTATTTGATCCATAGAAACGACCCTATCAGGTGCTACCACTCCGGGCCAGAGTCGAGCGATGGCAATGAAGAAGTGTATGATACGTTCAAGTCTTCATATGAGTCGCTTGACATTTGGATGGAATAGATTTAGGAATGTGTAGTATATTTCCCAAGTATATTCGGCCCTAACTGGAGAAAATAATAAGAAGACTTAAATGGATCAAAGTAGAATAAGCCGACACAAAATGAATGTATAATTTCATCATCATCATCATCATGTCATGCCGCTATCACGGATATCCCTGACCCTCTCTCGCCACTTCTCCCTATTATTCATCGCTTCTGGCAGGTCTTCAAGGCTACATCCCATATCCTCACATAGCTGCTGTATGTATGTTCGAGCTGGTCGTACTGCTTTTGCGTGGCCATATGCAGGGGTCCATAGGAGTACATCACTGATGAGTTCGTCCTTGCTTCTCCAGTAGTGTCCTGCGTGCCTGGTTCGTCTAACTTGTATAGTTTTCGTGATGGGAGGCAGGTGGCCGTGTATAATCTAATCAAACACAAAAACGCACACATAGATAGATAGATAGATAGATAGATAGATATCTTAAATTTTTGCCGGAAAAAATAAATTACGTTCTTTGATATAGAGTCAAATTAATGAATTTTCTTTTAAGATTGACACTATTCAAGATTTGGTAAGGTAATAATCCAAATAAGCATATCTATAAAATATTCTGGTAAATAAGTAAGTATGAAACTGCAATAGCCAAAACTAATTATATACAGGATGAAGTGTTTAGTTGTCTGTCTTCTGTAGAAACCAAGTGACTTAGTGTTCAGCTACTAAATTTACTGTGCATTCTTACTGAGTCTTGTCATTTAATAGACTTTTCGGTAAAATAAAAACTATCAACACTCGGAACAGTTTGCTTATTTCGACACCTACTCGATGATTGACATACCGAGAGATTGAGATTGATATTCTTTTCCAGTGACAAGACATGAGAACCGAAACTGAGCAGAAGGTTCAGTGAAAATATTGATTTTGATTGGTCAATTCTAAAACGAAAGCAAAAAAGATTGGAGTTTCAGTTAGATTTTCTGTCCTGTCCGTTAGACTTGAAATACGGTGCAGTGGAGTAAGAACCCCTACAAAAAGGGGTTACTGGAAATGGCACTAGACTGCATCTGATGAGCAGACCCCAGTTCTGAAAAGCTGGGGAGTGTGAAAAACCACTTCTGGGCTATTACTTCCAGATCAACTCTGACCCGGAGTTTTAGTATTTGTTAGGAAACAATCCTTATTTTAGAATTATATCATATTCTATAGGAGAGAGTGTAAAACAAGAAACAAACATAATTGTACAATGAACGCTATTCCTTAACCTCCAGGTATAAGATAACCCTAGACGGGTTGAAATATCATTAGAATCAATCAATGGTGGTACAAAATAACAGTTCCCCCACCTTTAGGAAGGCCGGTGTAATTGATAGACATCTAAATTAAGTGAGAAATTATAAAATATGATTATGATTCATGTGCCCACTTGTTTCCATCCTATCTGAAAAATATTGGGACCAAGTAACAACTTAAAGGTATCACAACAATTAATACACTCAAGGTAGCAATATTTTCTTCGACTACTTCTCAAACTTCAGTTTCTTTACAGTGCTTGCTGTTACTTTATTAAATGGCCAACCCTGTAAATATTTAAACGGGTGGCTAGGAAAAGGCTTTGACATAAAAATACGTCCATGGAAAGAGGGTCTTTTCAAGAGGAATCATAAGCAATAAATATGTTTCTGCATGAATTATTTGAGCGTGCAAAACTAAACATTATAAACTTTTGAAAAAAACCGAAATGATTTTTTTTGTAAAACATTTATTTACGTTTAATTAAACATTACAACTTATTTTCTAAAAATATGATAAACGCAGCCCAGTCGGCAGGGGTTGTCAAATACACCGACTGTATCTCTGCAGAGGAGCTAGACCTCCACCTTAACAAATGTCATGGATATGACACTAAACAATCTGATGGAGAGGCTCCAGTAATGCTGGAGCTTTGGGGAATGTGTAGTATCCCTTCATTGCCATTGTTCCCAGGTCCACTCTGGCCAAAAGTGGTAGCACCTGAGAGAGTCCTATCTATGGGTCAAATAGAACTGTTTGACATTTGAATTGTGTGTAAATAAATGACTGATGTTTAATTGAATTGCTTGAAATGAACTGTTTCATCATTTAATAGTGTGAAAACAAATGATTGATGTTTTATTGAATTGTTAGTGATACATAGCAATACTTGGAACTATTAAATTTGTTGACTTATATGTATAAACCGGATTTGGTATTAAATAACCTACAATGATTGATACGCCATAAAACCAAACGGGAAAAAAAACAAATAATAAACGTTTGAAAGACAAGATGCAATGTGAAAGTCCGGTTGCTTGATATTTCTCACGTTATCTATCTCAACAAACAGATGATCTCCTGGGCAAAATAATGGTTTTCATCAAAGAATGAGTTTGTGTACGATATTATGTATATGTAAATAGTTGTGTGGGATTGTACATAAGTGTATGTATACGTATCAATGTTTATATAAACATCACTTTTTTCTTGCTTTCCTGCTGAGTTATTTTTATTTTTTACTTATTTGTTCTTTGTAATATTTTCTTTCTCTTGATTTTTTTATACGTGTCTGTCTTCGACCAAAGAAAACGTCTTTGATTCATCTGTACGATCTGAAAAAGTAAAAGTGTGGCTGTTTATGTACGATCTCTCATGCAATAGAGAATATATATATATATATATATATATATATATATATATATATATATATATATATACGTGTGTGTGTATGTCTGTGTGTGTGAGTACTGAGATGCACATAAATATATTCGTATATAACTATTGAAATATATATATATATATATATATATATATATATATATATATATATATTTCAATAGTTATATATATATATATATATATAGGTAGGTAGGTAGTAGTTACGGTCACGCAAAAGTGATATGGCACTGACATTTGGTGCGATTTGCACGCTCACCTAAATTTCTGTAAATAGCAAGGTTGGCTTTTTTATTTATCTTTGTTTTTACCCACATACTTTCCTGCCATCTAGTCGTGTATATGTGCATATAAACTCACACACACACTCACTCACACACACACACACACACACACACACACACACACACACACACATACATACATATAAATATACTATCAGAATTATCCGACATTGCCAGGGATAAAAAAAAATAATATCCTGCAGCATATTTCGTCATACAAAAATTATACTGCAAAAGCTTGAGATTTTCCCCAAACAATGCTCGTTTTTGGGGAGAGAGAGAGACAGACAGAGACAGAGACAGACAGAGATAGAGACAGAGACACAGAGACACAGAGAGATAAGATTCCAAAATCTGATTTTAAGAAATAGCTTAAAAAATCATAAATCAAATTTAAACAAATAAAATAAAATTTCACGCTAATATAATTGGGCATAAATATTAAAGTCATACAAAGTTGAATAAAGATGACAGACAAAGTAGAAATATTAAAGTCATACAAATTTGAATAAAGATGATAGACAAAGTAGAAATATTAAAGTCATACAAATTTGAATAAAGATGATAGACAAAGTAGAAATATTAAAGTCATACAAATTTGAATAAAGATGATAGACAAAGTAGAAATATTAAAGGAATACAAATTTGCATAAGGATGATAAACAGATTAGAAACATTAACCGGAATGTCATGAAGCATGATGTTTTTCTATTAAGTTTAAAAATATGATTGATTAATTGATTTCAACGGCATATCAACCAGTCTAGGGTTATTTTATGCATAAAAGTAAGAGAATTGGGTCTATTGTACATTTATATTCATATTTGCGTTGTCGGTGTTTTTTCTAACAAGTTTTTAGCACACAGATATCAAGCATTCCTATGTAATACAAATAATTTGCACATAGTTTTATCGTATCAAATATTCATATCTAATATTATATGGTTCAAATACTTATTTCTATTTAATAATAGTCGTTTGTTTTCACACAATTATATGACTTCAACAAACTAATAATGACCCTTTGTAATCAATCATAGTTCTAAATAACTCTTCTTAGTACAAATATTTACAATTATATTGTTGGATATCGACTTGAAAACCTCTTTAACATCTATTGATGAAGCTGCGGAAGTCGGACACTGGAAGCAAAAATAATAGGAAAGCACCTGATACCTGAAGTAAACAGGACACAGGATTTCTCGGTGGAAATATTGCGTAAAATTGTGTGTGTGTCATGCAAGAAAAAAAAACGTAATCACGTGCATTGTGTAGGCGGCTTGCTAAAGGGAAACGTCATCACGTGCGTTGTATAGGTCACAGGATGGAGATGTGACCACGAGAATTTGCGTAGGCGACCGGGATATGATATAACTAGGAAGGTTTTGATCTAAAGGGGGAAAATTTTCAACGAAGATTCGTACCTCGGCTCTTGTGTGTGTAGCTCAGCCTTCTTCGTTTCTGTCTTACTTTACTTATCTGTACATCTTTACTGATAAAAGGAAAAGAAAAGAACCTGATTATATTCTTATACATTAGTGTTCTTCTGTTTCTCTTCCAGACACTATAGTATCAAGAATTGTTTTCAAATACGAATAATTTTTAAAAGATCTCTTTGACTCATAAACAGGAACGCAACAGTTACTGTTATTCTGAGTAGAACTAGGATTATTAATTAAAAGGTATCTAAACTGCCCAAATATCCAGAACTGGAGCCTCGCCATTAAATGCAACTTACACAAAATACTTTTACTCAGCCCAGTCAGCTGTGGCTGTAGAATACGGCGACTACAGAGGAGTAAGACCTCCCCTCAACAAATGTCCTGATATGACATGAAAAAATCTGATGTCGGGGCTTCAGTAATGCTCAAGCTTTGGGGAATGCGTTGTACCTCTTCCTTGCCATCACTCCCAGGTACACTCTGGCTCGGAGTGGTAACACCCGATAGGGTCTTATCTATGGATTAAATAGAATTGTTTGTCATTTAAACTGTGTGCAGCTAAATGACTTATGCTAAATTGAATTATTTGAAAGAAAACTGTTTGTCGTTTAACTGGGTGTAAACAAATGACAGATGATTAATTAAAGTGTTAGTGATACATAGCAATACGTGAAACTATTTAACTTTGTTGGCTTATGTTTACAAATTATATATATCTAATATATATGTATAAACCGGATTTGGTATTAAATAACCTACCATGGTTGATATGCCATTAAACCACACCAAACCAAAAATATAATCTACCCGCTATGAACATATTTACCAACCCCTCCGCTCGGGTAGGATATGACACAAGGTCAATTTTTAAGCGGAGTTTAACAGGTTTGAATTCAGAGTTTTCCTTCTCCTAGACGAGTTGCCTCACCAAGGCTGAAGAACCTAGTCTGCCCTACTATTTACCCAGAGCTGGAGGGAGAATATTCAGGATTCATACCTTTCCCAAGGGTATTAGTGCAATGTGAAATGCAATCAGTCAGCTCCAGGATTTGAACTCGTGTCGCCGTGTCCATATCCTGCGACGCTAACCATTACACCACGGGCAACTAACCACTATGAATCGTCTGTTAACAGGATTTTGCATTAAATAACCAACAAGCATTCATTTGCCAAAGAATCCAACCAATCAACCTTATTGGTGGAGGTCTTACCCCTCTGCAGAAAGTACATTAAGCGTATTCTACACCCCATTCATACGATTATCAATCTATATATCTTTAATAAATAACAATAAAAAGCCGTTAAAATCTTTTGTGCAACCCGAATATTCAACTTTTTTCATGGATTAATTTAGACTTCCACAGCTGTGAATGCCAGTGTATTTGTTACTGTACAAATAAGACCTTTCTGTTTAATTGTACCTCACACCATCATCATCAAAGCCTTCCGACAAAACGGATTTCTTTGATCCTCTCACGCCACCTGGCCAAATCGTTCGTTACTATTGGTGTGTCCAGTGTAGACAGCATCCAGTGTCCGTACAGGACTCGTGAATGCAAGGTTTTTGGGGTGACTCACTGTATGAATCCATTTGAGAAAATTGCTGGCAAATTCGTCCTTACTTCTCCAGCATTGCCCAGCATGTCTTGTTTGTCTTACTTGAAAGGTTTGTGAGATGGGAGGTAAGTGACCATATACCTGCTGTCTTTTATTGAGTTGTTTCCTGTAGTACTGAAATGGCTAAAGCTAAGAGGCATTCCTGTTTTATTTTCCAAAACGGTTCTAGCGCTTGGAGGCATCCAGATAGATTCCAATTGTATTGCTTTCAAGATAAATTAGCTCTTTCTGATCAATTTTATGTCAAAATGTTCCCGCCTGCCCTCAATATCTGATTGAGTTCGCGCTAATACCCTGAGGAAAAGTAAGTTTATGCTATCTATGGATAGGTTGAAGGGCATATTGGGATCCAGAGCTTTATAAAGGGAAACAGTTTCGGAGAAGAAACTTAAAAAGAAAACCAGCTGTGCTTTGCTTAAAAACTAATCTTATGTTGCATCGAGCGGAGGTTTTGAATAAATATATATATATATATATATATATATATATATTTCTCTATTTCTCTCTCTCTTTCTCTCTCTCTCTCACACACACACACACACACATATATGTGTGTGTGTGTGTGTGTGTGTGTGAGAGAGAGAGAGAGAGAGACATAGAGAGAGAAAGAGAGAAAGAGGAATAGAAACACAGAAAGAGTGCACACGCGTATGTGTGCTTGCGGACGTAACCGTCTACACAGGAAAAGAAGTCAAAACTGAAGCGTAGCCGGTCATGTTCAATGATTGTTTTCATTTTTTTTTTAATTACACCGGGTGGTTAAAAAGTGGTAATTTTTTATTATAATAGATGAATAAACATATAAGAAAAGAGATTCCCCAATCATCTTTCTTATATTATTTTAAAAATTTAATATGATAGATTTCACGGGATTTTCTTTTCACTCGGAATCAACAACCAGCTTAAAGAACGCCTTAAAATATTGTTTAAAAATAAAAGTTTTTTCGTATTTTCTGGGAAGAAAAAAATCTATATCACAAAAGTACAATTAATAATAAAGTGGTAATAATTAAGTCTGTTGTTTAAAAATTTGAATTGGCTCACTGGTTTGTTCGTATCACTAAAATAAGAGTAATAAGTAAGAAGATTGTTAGAAAAGGAGGATTTATAATGGAGTCGTTACACTATTTTAGCATTTCTTTAAAATATCAAAGCTTTTGTAGTTCAGAATTTCAAGTAATTAACAGAGTTCCAGCTTAAAATATACATATTTTACGAAAGCAATTTTAGAATTGGACATTTTTCAGGTTAGAAACGTCATACTAGACCATAAGAACGACAGGGCAGAAATGAAAGTCCAATTACTCTCTCTCTCTCTTTCTCTCTCTCTCTCTCTCTCTCTCTCAAAGTAAATTTAATTCCTTTCGTGTTTCAGACTTCGTATCTTTCTATTCTTTGTCTTTATTGATCTGTTCGGTCTCCAACACATGCATACATGTACGATTATCTATCTATCTATCTATAGAATATTCTTTTATATTCTATCTATATATATATATATATATATATGTGTGTGTGTGTGTGTGTGTGTGTGTTTATATAAATGCATATATCCAGTGTGAAGGCGCATTAAATGTATGTATGTACGTATGTATGTATGCGTTCATTTTTACAAATCTGAACTCATCTTAGAGTAAGTACTGAAAGCATATCAAAATTATAGCCTCAGGGCCACTAGTAATAGCTGCAGACAGAATTGCAAGAAATGGCAAAGTATAGTCTGGGGAATGGTACATTGTTAGGCAAAGCCTTGGGTCAGTAATGATACTTTCTGCTCACATACATACATACATACATACATACACTGATTATTTCGTAAATTTATTTTTTCTTTTCATTTTCAATCCCTGTTTTGTTTGAGGTTCTCACATCTTTAAGTCTGCGTATCTCTGAACCTTTTCCATCTATATCATTTCTTTTTCTTGGTCCGATTTTTTGTATTTTAAAGTCCGTTTGTAGTTTTTGTTCAAATGAGAGTCACCATGGCGTAATGACAAATGTGATGGACTTTCACATTGTTGTAAGCGAGTTTGAAATCCAATTATGCTATTACGCTCACATTCAAAGTAATATCCTAGGAAATGTATTAATATCCGTACTCCCTTAGCACTAGGTGCTATTAATATGTATTAATATGTATTAATATCCGTACTCCCTTAGCACTAGGTGCTATTAATATGTATTAATATGTATTAATATCCGTACTCCCTTAGCACTAGGTGCTATTAATATGTATTAATATGTATTAATATCCGTACTCCCTTAGCACTAGGTGCTATTAATATGTATTAATATGTATTAATATCCGTACTCCCTTAGCACTAGGTGCTATTAATATGTATTAATATGTATTAATATCCGTACTCCCTTAGCACTAGGTTAAATAGTATCACTGCTGTTCTTCTACCAAAATGTCTTTGTCGTTAAAAAAAAACCCACGAGAGTTAATCTGTCTTTAAACAAAAACCCCAAACCAAACCAGTTTTGCTTATTTTTCTTTACCACTGTTTATAAAAAGTAAAAATAAAGTTGGCGACCGTAGTCGAGGGCAACCAGAAGGCTCCCTTTTCAATAGCTACTACACCGAGATCTATGGGAGGGTGCTTCTCCTTTCACTGGATTGCTCCACTTTACACTTGATACGTACCTTATATTGCTGAGTGTTAAGCAAGGAGTTATCAAGTACCATTTTTAAAGTCTTTCTTATGACGCAATCTAGGATTGAACCCCCTTATCCCACGCATAGATCATCTTACTGAATTCATTTCTGAAAAAAGAAGTCGGTGAAGCCACCACCTGTACTTCTGTCCCTAATTTTTGGTATATCTGTTTTTATTAAACTCGATTATAATATCAAATTTTCATTTCGATCTCCGCATCAGGACAGTATTTATTCCTTATATAATCTGCCAACTATTTCTGAGAAATGTCTATAGCAGTTCCTACCTACGAGATCCAGTTATTCCTCTTTCTTGTCTCAACAATTGTTCTACTCTCAAACAGCGAGAAATCGTGTCCATTGCCACAGCTATAGTATAGTAGCCACATTACCTCTTTATTACGTCACATACGAATCACTTGGTTGAGTCTAACTCTGCCAATGAAGAAAGCGAAACCATAGAGCGTATTGATGTTTCTAATTTCTTGGCACATCTGTGTATGTTTCTGGCAAAAGGATCGCAACTGTGATAAGCTACTTATTTTATGTATGTATTTATGCCATTTTTCTACAACACTCTTGCTTATATTTTACAGAATATGTTCTCTTTTGGCGTATAAGTCCACCTCCGTTAAGTTTGCTCTCTTTCCTTATAACTTTTATTTTCACTTTCGTTTTCAGTTTCACTTTTTGTAGAATTTGTTTGTTTTGTTGGATGTATTTTCGCGCCAGTTGATGAAGTGTGATAAGATGGCAGTAGTAAAGAGAAACGCAAGGGGAACGTGAAAGTAGCAGGTACAAAAGCAAAAAGCAAATAGAAAAAAAGGCGTTCAACATATTCAGATTTATAGAAATCTCACCGGAAAATCAGTGAATCAGCAGTTTCAGCGTTGTTTGAACGCATTAAACAAAGGCAGTACGTTTCCTGGGAACGCCAGACTTTGCGATTAGACGCGAGCTAATTAGTTTAGAAATCGCAAGTATTAATTACTTGCTTCTCTCCGCTCGCTTGTACCGCTTGTCACACGGTGTGTGGATTACGCCGAGAAAAACATACACAAACGTCAAATTATGTTTGTATTAAGAAACTGCTTGGTGTGTGCGATTGATTAATATATCTGTTGGGTTATCTCTCTGTTGATTGTATTGGAATGTATAAGGTCTGTCTGGATGTAAATAAATTCTATAAGTTTGGTGCAGATTTAATTGCGCACTTAAAACAATGCGAGAGTGACCATACTCTGTATATATGTGATTCATATTGCTATGATTACATTCAGTGGTTATGTGAGGTGCTCGTGGTGTAACGGTTTCCATGGAAGGAAAAAGACCCGATGGTGCGGTTTCGAGTCCCGGTTGTGATTGTTTGCATTTCACACAGTGCAAAAACACTTGAGAAAAGTTTGAGTCCAGCTATTCCCACCCCAGTTATGGATAGATACTAGAACAGTCTGGACTCTCTGAGTTTTTTGCGGCAACAAATCTCAGAAAAAGAAAATACTAAGTTCAAACCATTTCAGTTATGCTTAAAAATTGACCTTGTGTCGTATCCTGGTCGTGGTGGAGAAAATATATGCATTCACTGGTTCGATGAGGGGAGCAAAATATTTATACAGTTTTGTGCCTGTTTGTATTCGATGTCTTCTATGTCTTCAGAAATTCATATAATGGCATGCTTTAGAGTGAGAGCAAGAGAGAGAGAGAGAGAGAAAGAGAGAGAGAGAAAGAGAGAGAGAGAAAGAGAAAGAAAGAAAGAAAGAAAGAAAGAGAAAGAACAAGAGAGTGCGAGAGAATCTCTGTGTGTGTGTGTGTGTGTGTGTGTGTGTGTGTGTGTGTGTGTGTGTGTGTGTGTGTGTTTCATTATAGCGAAAGCAGGCAGGAGCGACACTAGAGATAAGCAGCAAGTTTCGTCCACACAGGTAGGCCTCACAGATCTTCCTTTTAGCTGAAAGTGATTATCAATGATATACAATAATAATGAGTCACTGGATTACTGCGACAGAGAGATAAATTAGTAATTCAACAAAGACTGAAAGTGAGAAAGAGAGAGAGAGAGAGAGAAAATGTGAAAAGGAAAGATTTCTTCTTGCGACTCATACTTTCACGCTTAAGAATTTACCCTTAATCAACCAGAAAAAAAGAATTCAACTTTTACTTCCCTTTTTGGCTTCGTTATCAACCAAGATGTCACTGTCATTTTAAACTAAATAAATTACAGATATCTTATTTAAATAATACGAGAGAATTTTAATATTTTCCACAATGTAGGTCGAAAAGAACAACCGGTAACATGTTAGCTAGTACAATCTGGCACACAGTCGATTAAACCACTAAACCATCTCTACGACAAAGCTGACTGACACACGGCAAGATAAAAAAAAAAACGAGACCTGAGAAAGTATGGCTACATCCTATTGAGGAATCAACTGCTATATAGCATTCACTGAAGCGCTAAATCCGATGGTTAATGTTGTGAGGATGGGTCTCTACCTGTGAAACCATTCACTAAACAAAAGCGCCGCTCATTAGCACAATGTTCCTATAAGGCGAAAGGAAAACTCATAATACCTTGAATTGTATAGTGGCTGTACAAATAACGTGGTATTTGTGTTGTTTCCCGAAAAATAAAAATCCATGTAAAAACCTAATCGAATCTATTGAAGTATATAGATCTATACATGTTTTCCACGGAGTATTTGACGAAGACAATGTCTCTTCCTTTCTTCAACACTGACATCTCAACGGTAAAGAATCATTTTGTCTATATTTTAACAACATATCAAATCTGTATGAGTTATTGAATGCCGAAATTCGGTTTATTTCTAAATATTTGTGATAACCATATTACATTCTTTGAATTACACATTTTTGGTCTGTTTCTGTTTATTCGGTTATATGATATCAAGTATTCCTCTATAATACAAATAATTCGCTCACAATTGTATGATTTCAAGTATTCCTGTCTTTAATTGTAATAACTATATTTTCGATATTCCATTGTATTTTTTAATTGAAGTTTTTCTCTATAGCCAGTTGCTATTACACATATTTGTATGGTTTCAAGTATTCTTATCGAATTCTAATTTTTAAATAATAATATATACTATCAAGAATTCTTAATATCATTCATTTATAGACAATCTATTATATTCCAACAAATATAACTGATTATAAAAACGTCTAAGATTTTGCTTTTTTGGTAAAAACGCATGACTGAGATTTAATCAAGTATTCTTGTTCCCGTTTTAACCATGTCAAAAGTACTGTGCGGTTGCACTACTTGGGCTTTAACGAAATGCTTGAAGAAAAAAAAGCTCAATAGGAACCGTATATAGATGTTGTGATGTTTAAAAGATTCCTTGAAGCAGCACCCTGCAAAACAGTATTTATATGGCCGTTTAACAAACGTCTCACAAAGTGTCAAAGACAAATGAGTAATACATGCTGGGCACTGCTGTGAGAGCTAAGGACGAACTCATAAACAACGTTCTCCCATGTACTTCAACACATGCGCATACTAGTATTGACCGACCGGCCAAACTTACATTCATCAGCTCTGGGCGAACATTGGAGGCCGTCAAGATGACTTGTCAAATACGATGATCCATAGCGATGGATGGCAAGCAAGAGTCAAGGAAATCCCTGCTGTCCTAAAAACAACAGGAATGCCGAATTTCTCTAACGATTAAATTTATACCTTCTCACTTTAATGTTTTTTTCCACATCAAACTGCTATAAGCAATGAACATTGTGAGATATTTGACAAATACATATCGGAAATAGAAATGAGGGATCAAGGCAGTTCAAGCAGAATATGATGCTTGATAAATGTTGATTCCTACGAAAGAATTCCGGCCGAATTCAGAAACAGAAGAGCAAATGGCTCGAACATTTTCTCAATTAGAAAGAGAATAGATTATATATATTCCGTTATTTTATATCGTCATATAATATTCATTGTATATAAACATATTTACAAATACAGTATTTGCTAGGGATCTAAAAATGCTATATACTGTACTGATACATGATATATGATATATAATAATCTTAAATATGAAATTATTTTGCAGGAATATCTACGCATACGCATATCTAATATAATTAAATGAACTTCGAGTATATAAGTATATATATTTATCAAACCCATCTGGACGAACAGAGTGCAGCACACGGTCAATTTTTAAGCAGAGTTTAACAGGTTTGATTTTCTTTCTTCAAGACCAGTTGCTATACGAAGGTTAAAGAGCCCACACCGCCTTATATTTACCCATAGCTGGTGGTCGAATGATTGAATTCATGCCTTTCCCAAAGGTATTAGCGCCATCTGAAATCCAAAGAGTTTCGTCGAGGATTTGAATTCGGTTCGCCATGTCCAGTTCCTATTACGGTAACTATTACACCATGAACGCATGTTTAAGTATATATAAACATATTCTCAGAAGAAGATTGAAATTCTACATTTGTCATATGCAAAAATAACAGTAACGGCACAATTAACGCCTGTATAAGTATATAAAAACATATACACAGAGGGAGATTGAAATTGTACATTTGTCATATGCAAAAATAACAGTATCGACACCATTAACGCCTGTATAAGTATATACAAAAATATACACAGAGGAAGATTGAAATTCTACATTTGTTCAGTGCAAAATTAAACGTGCATAAAGGTTTTATACTTTCATAAGATCATATTTATATGTACAGTGGTTGGACAAAATAATGAAAAACCCCTAGAATTTTAGCATCAGAATTTTAAAAACTCAGGAGGAAATCAAAAGCTGTCCGATAGGGTTCGTTGGACTCTTACGCAGATTGTTTGGAAGGATCATGAGAATACGGCTCTGGAAATTACAGCAGAGCTTAATGACCATCTCGGGAAGCCAGTTTCCTCAAAAATTATTAGAAAAGAGCTGAACAAAGCCGGATTTCACGGGAGGGTTTCAAAACAGAAAACCATATCAAAATAAATTAGTTTGAACTATTCAGGTGTTTCCATTCATTTGTCCAATCCCTGTATGATTTGATTTTTTTTTTTAAAGGATAATATTAACGTAGCAGCCTACCTACGTCATTAGGTTCTAGCGAGGGTCAGGCTAATTAAGGCAAAGTTCAACTCTTCTTTAAATAACAGGCCAATCGGTAGACACGACCATAAGTCTCATCAGCATCATCTCATCTATTGAAAGTGATGTCATCATACGTCTAGCAAAGGTGTGGAATGCTATTGAAAGGTTATCCATATTTAACAACCCCTCCGCTGGAGCAGGATATGACACAAGGTCAATTTTTAAGCGGGGTTTAACAGGTTTGAATTCAGAGTTTTCATTCTCCTAGACTAGTTGCCTCGCCAAGGCTGAAGAACCCTGTCTGTCCTAATATTTACCCATAGCTGGAGGGAGAATAATTGTATTCATACATTTCCCAAGGGTATTAGTGCTATGTGAAATGCACTCAGCCTCATCCAGGATTAGAACTCGTGTCACTGTGTCCTTTTCCTACGACGATAACCATTACACCACAGGCTATTGAATGATTATTGATCATATAAAAGATTGATCTGTCTGACAAAATAAAACGGGACTTCTTCCAAGTAGTGGTTGTATTAATACTAATGTATAACTGTACCGTATGAACACCAACGAAACGTATGGAGAAAAGGCTTGATAGAAACAACATAAAAATGCTATGTACTGTTGTGAACAAATCGTGGAAGCAACACGCCATAAACAGCAGCAGTACGACCAATTACCTCTTATCTTAAAATCATCCGAGTAAGGCGAAAAAGACATGCGGGGTACAGCTGGAGAAGCATGGACGTACTCATAAGCGACGTTTGCCAATGAAATCTTCCACATGGACGCACGAATGAGGACTGGCCCAAAATGTCTTACTTCAGCTATGTGCGGATACTAGATGTAGGTTAGATAATATGTCAGGAGCGATGGAAAATAGGGACTGATGATGAAAGAGAGTTAGGGAATTCCATGCTGTCAGAGCAACTTGATGATGATGATGATGATGATGAGAGACAGAGTAAGCTAAGCGAAATCTAATACATATACCTATGCATGTATAATTTTACTGAACTGATCTTTTGACAAACTAGATTAGGAAATAAATTCTAAGCACACCAGCTCTCTCCGTCATAATATCTCTTCCTGCTGTTCCCACTCAACCACAATCTTTCACTTTCGATGAAATACTACAGCATTAATTTAATTGTAACAAAATATTAACTTATTTTTTAATTACATGAGACTGAACTATTCTTAAAAACTAGACATCTAATATGTGTGATCAGATATATTGACTCAATTAACTATTAACAAGAACTCAAGATTATTTTATTTTTTGATTCGAAAAATTATTTTCATATTTTCGCTAACTGAACTCGTGAATTTATATGAAATATTTATTGTGTGTGTGCATGTAATTACCCAGTTGGTTTAAATTCAGAGACCAGCTGCCGAATTAAGAATAAAGAATCAAGACTGACCAACTATTTACTCATACATAGGGAAGAAGTGGTGGATCTATACTTTTCCCAATGGTATTAGCGTAAAGTGAAATGTAAACAGCTTCGTCTAAAATTTGAATTCGACTCCTATAGTGATTTCCAAATCGATAACTGTTACGCCCCATCCTTCCACGTTGTGTGTGTGTGTGTATGTGTTCGAAAAAAAATTATAAAATCAAATTGCCTTATTTCACTATAGGAATAGAGTCATAAGAATGAATTTATTATTTCACAAAAATAAAATCTACTCGTGATAAAGGAGCAAAAGAAAAAAGTTATCACGCTTCTCTACTTGTTCAAGTGCATATTTCATTTTTATTGAATAATTATTTATACTAATCACATTTTCCTTACAGAAAAACGTCACTCTAATATTTCATACAGTGTTTTTCTTATGTCAGATTCATTTTCGTAGAGTTATATGGTTTCTATATCACAAACATACATACACACACACATATATATGAGTGTGTGTGTGTGTGTGTGTGTGTTTGTGAGTTAAAATACGCATACCATATTTCCAGTTCTAAATAAGCCTAAAAATCTACTCTGTATCCTACAAACCGACACTTATTTTCTTTTTTTTCTTTTTTCATTTTATTAGTTTTTATATTTTTTCTTTTAACTCCCAACTTTTGCAAATCAAAATTGTGGTGCATCGTTGAGTGTCATCGACGTCGAAATATATATATATATATATATATATACAAATGATCTTGAACTAAACAAGATAGATAGAAAAGTGTATACGTAATAAAGAAAGTAAAAATACGAACAGAATGATATAGATTGATAAATGTTCTCTTTTCTATTAAGTTACAGCAGTAAAGGAATGATCTCTCTTGGGGCTAAGTAAAAAAAATCACTTTTCATGATTGTTCTCTAGAAATCTTCATGCTAAGTTTCCGTGTGCATTTTTTTTATTTACTTGCTTCCCAATGTCTTTTAGGACCGCGAGATAAATTGGTTCTCTTTTCTGCTTGAGGAACATGCATTGTTTCTCCCAAAGCAATTGACTCATTTGACGTACTCAGTCTATTGCTCTGATGTGCACTCCCTTGTGACTCGCAACATTCAGATCTCAAGGTAAAGTCAACTAGGTACGAAAGAAATGAAGTTGAAGTATTCTTAGCGTACAGGTCGTTATAACGGCTCTCTTTTATGGTTTCTCTTCTTGATACAAACTGAACTTGTGCGTGATATTGATGTCCAACAGACGTGAAATTATAACTTAAGTAGCCTCAAGAGTATGCATAGAATTCATTCTAGTTATTGTTTTTATGAGCACAAATTAACAAGACAAAGCACTGAGATCAATTTATATACCAACGTGGCCTAAAAATGCATGCATGAATACTATGAATATGTGTTGCCGAAAAGATGCGTAAATATTCACAAATATTTACATTCAAATTTACATTATCAAAATAATGAGCTAGTTTGTGAGAAATACACTGTTAGTTTAATAGATAGATAGATAGATAGATAGATAGATAGATAGATCACCTATCTACAAAAAGAAAACGAAATTCGAATATGTTAAGCGATGTGTTTCCAGTCTTGATTAATTTTCTTTGACAAGCCATGAAAGTTACGTGGGTGGCAAACAGGATGTACACCTGTGTCTTAAGGTAAAAAAAAAACGGCGGAAATTCCACGTGAATTGCGTGGGTGGAATGCTGGAAGGAAGTGTGACCACGATGTTTACGTGGGAGTCCAAAAAATTATATACCACTGAACATTTTTTAATTCGTAGTGAAAACGACGGTGAATGAAGGAACCGCCAGAAGAGTCACCAGACGTCACGCCACTGTAATTGAGCCAGACGGCCAAAGATTGAGATATAGAAAAAGGCATGACCTATACGAGACTTGCTAGAATGATGAAGCTAAGATCATTAAATGCATTGCGATAATGCTAAATGCACATAGCAAGACAAATTAAAGAAAGAAGCTCGTGAAAGTAGGAGAAATGGGAAGAAACAGACTCGCTGAAGTCAAAAACGTGTAGGATCCCTGAAGAAAGAATAAGGTGTGCTTCGCGAACGCCCAGAGGTTAAAAAAAACTATAAAGAGGCTAAGATGGTTAGATGTTTTAAGTTAGTCCTGAACCAGTCTTGCGAAAGAAGAACCTAGTAAAGACGGAGATGATTAGATATTTTTAGTCGTCCGGTAACAGTCGTGTAAAAGCAAAACGAAGATGATTCCGTATTTCCCTCTGTGTTTATATCTTAGCCTATCCTCAGCTCTCAACTTCATTCCACTATTTAATAGATTTCGTAATAAAAGAAAAAGAAAAGAAGTAGATTATATTTTTATACATAAGCGTTGTTGTTGCAGTTGGCGATCGTAGTCGAGGATGACCAGAAAGTTAATTTTTTAATAGCTACTACACCGAGGCCTAGGGGAGGACGCTATTCCTTTCCCTGGATTGCTCCACTTTTACTTTATATTGGTGAGTAAGGAAGTATCAAGTACCATTTTTAAAGTCTTTGGTATGACACGACCTGGGATTGAACCCAGGTCTCTCGGACCATTGGCGAACACTCTACTCACTAGGCCAATCAGCCGGTATAAGCGTTGTACTGTGTTCTTAACCCAGAATACAACAATTATCGTTGAAAAGGAATAGATTGAGTAAAAGATTTATGTCTTCTTTTCCGATTTTATTTCTAATTTTTTAGACGAGTCGTTATTAACTACATTATTTACACTTCGGCGATGATTGTTATTATCTATGGTGTTATACTCAGAAAATTTCAGCAGCTCTACTCTCCGACCTTTTTTTTTTTTTGTTATAATTGGTACTATTTACCAACCCCTCCGCTCGGACAGGATATGACACTAGGTCAATTTTTAAGCGAAGTTTAACAGGTTTGAATTAAGAGTTTTCCTTCTCCTAGACTAGAAGAACCTAGTCTGTCCTACTATTTGCCCATAGCTGGGGGGAGAATAATTGGATTCATACCTTCCCCAAGGGTGTGAGTGCTATGTGAAATGCAATCAGTCTCGTCCAGGTTTTGAACTCGTGTCGCCGTGTTCATTTCCTACGACGATAACGACTACACCACGGGCACCTCTTTTGTTATAATTGGTAGTCCTCAAGGAATCTCAAACCGAACTCTTTAATCACTCCACATAGAGAGACTGCTTTATTCTAGTGTTCATGCCTTGGAATATAACGTATAAGTTAATAAGCTAAAATTGATTAACTAACGAATAAATAAAAATTTATAGATTAATTATTTTTAAGTCTTTTATTATTGTTTACGTTAGTTCTTATACTAATTAAATAACTAGGGTATTTCCATCGGTACAGAGACCACGATTTGATCGTAGAAAAAAAGTATCAGAGAGTGATATTTTGATCTCACATACAACACAAATACTACATTCTGTTACTAAGCAGAAGTACTTATCCACACGTAAATAATCCCATGAGAAATGATAGCAACTCTGCTAGTATTAACACAAAATACAACATTGCACTCGGCCTCAGAAGACTCGAAGTAACAATGTTACTAATATAAATGAAATATAAAAAATTGAATTACGAAGCAACATGTCTACATCAGTTTTAGATAATTAAATATGTCTCAGTCAGGGTAGCAAAAACTCTTTCCTGTGTTGCAATCTTGAAAACTTATCTTCTTTTCCCTTTCAACAAAACTTTCCAAGAACGAGCTAAATAATGTCAGTTATTTAACTCAATCTTTTTTTACTGATTTTAATAATTGAATGATAATTACTAAAGAACAATTCAAAGAATAAAACTATAAATGATAAATACAAAAAGTACTTTATAGACGTTAAATAATCTTAAATCTAATTCTATATATATATAAGCTAAAGTATTATTTGAATAAATTTACAATTTAAAATTAATACAACTCACGTATGTATTAAAGTATATATGAATTGTACAATAGAATTTGCGTGATACTTAAGTAAGTGAAAACGTAGTTTTCTTTTTAATTGATCAACATAAATTATATCACTACGTCTGTTCCAATATAATTGTATTTTTTGTAAAATTTATATACCAATGTAACTATATTAGTATATAGAATATTAGAAATATTAGTATTTTATCGCAATGAAGGAACAGTCTCCACATTAAATAGTAAGCCCCTGAAATAAGTAGACCAGTTGACATACGTCGAGAGCAATGTATCATAAACTGAAAATGATGTCAACATAAACATAGGGAAGGTGTATTCTGCTATTGACAGGTTGTCGATTATATGAAAATCTGATCCCTCTGGTAAAATAGAAATTTCTTCCAATCTATAATCATGTCGGTACTACAGTGTGATTGCACTATCAACAAAAACTAGATGGGAACTAAACAAGTATGCTACGTACTGTTTTGAAAAAATCCTAAAAACGGAACTCCACAAAACTGCTGCTGTACGTTTTAGGCTTTAAAAATTGGAACGGCCATGATACGAAAAATTAACAAAAGTATTTGCATGTGAGCGCTTTTTTTAGTACAATTTTACATAAATTACTAAGAGTTGAAAGTAGTTGAATTACCTCTCTCCAGCTAAGAAATTATGAAGTAGTAAGTCATATTTAGGTTGGGAGAGTGAGGGAAATAAAGCATAAAAAGAGAACGCAAAGGGGAAGGGAAAGCTAATACTTATGCTATCTGAAAAGAGTACTGAGTCTATATTTCTTAATAACAAAAAAAGGTTTCCCTCGAAAGTAATTTATTTCAAAGGAAAAAACTATATACCTATTTGACATTAATACACACATCCACATTGCATATGTTTCCTTATGTATGTTGAAATACATTCAACGTTGGTAACAAAAAAGAAATTTACATTCAAACAACAATATTCATACATAAAGATAACGAGGAAGTGAATGGAATTACGAATGACTTATTAGAACCAGAACCATCAACCTCTTATGGTTTTATGCTCTTAGCAAATAATGATAAAATACCATTCCTTGGAATATTTTCTCAAAGTTTTTTTCATCAAGTCAATTTTCCCAGTTTATCCTTTCAGCAAGGTGGAGGTGCCCGTGGTGTAATGGTTATCGTCGCAGTATATGGACACGACGACACGAGTTCAAACCCTGGACCTGACTGATTGCATTTCACATAGCACTAATACCCTTGGGAAAGGTATGAATCCAATTATTCTCCCTCCAGCTATGGGTAAATAGTAGGACAGACTAGGTGAGGCAACTAGTCTAGGAGAAGGAAAACTCTGAATTCAAACCTGTTAAACTCTGCTTAAAAAATTGACCTTGTGTCATATCCTGCCCAAGCGGAGGGGTTGGGTAAATAGCATCCTTTCTGCAACGCTTCCTTCGTATGTTGAAATAACTTCAGGAATCTTCAGCCCCTTGTCTTGGGTTGACTTGTTGAAGAGGACCATTATTTCTTTTGTATATGCCTCGTGTTTAAACAACCACTTTTTCCTGTTCGAGCCGAGATGAAATTCATTCTGCTTCTTCTCGAATATGTACTTTTAGTTGAATTCAACAGAGGATTATTATCGAATTTATCCTCCAGATCTTAGACTCAAATTTCTTCTGGTAGAAAAAAGCAAACCAAATCACCATGAGCCTACAGTAGGCTCATTATTATGACAAGTTCAAATCCCAAAAAGAGAAAAAGAGTCTCAGAGCCAAATCGGCAAATAGACCTTTAATTCAATGTTACCAGCTTAGAGCCAAACTGCCAAAAGAGAAGAGCTGATAAGACAAGATAAGAGGTCTCAGTCCCTAGTTCTGTTAAATAGCAGTCCGGGGCGTGGCTATAAAGGCACAATTTTAAAATCAGTCAATCGTATTCGAGCAGATATTAACTGACGAATTTACAAATTCCAACATACGATCATTTACCTCCCATCTCACAAACCAACCAAGTCAGATGGACGAAAATTGCTGGGAACTTCTGTAGAAGTAAGGGCGAATTCATAAGCAATGAACTCCCACTCACAGACACAGCACAGCGAGTCGACCATGAAAGACTTACATACGTCAGCTCTGAAAGGACATCGAATGCAGTCCAAAGGATGACGGATGGAGAGAGAGAGTCAATTGGCTCTGTACTATCAGCACAACTTGATGATGATGATAACATCTACTTATGTATAAACCTAATATTACACTATATATATATATATATATATATTACCGGCCCATTGACATAATGGTTAGAGTGTTCGCCAATGGTCGGGGACACCGGTGTTCAATTCAAGATCAAGTCATATCAAGATTCAAAAACAGTACTTACTTCCTTGCTTAACACTCAGCATTATAGATCAAGAATAAGTGGAGCAATTCAGGGAAAGATGGGGCCCTTCCCTACACCTCGTTATTGTAGCTAACGAAAAGAGAGCCTTCGAGTTGCCCTCGATTATGGTCGGTAAATTTACTTGGTTACTTATATATATATATATATATATATATATATATATATATATATATATATAAACCATGAAACTGTGCAAGAATGAATCTGATATAAGAAGAGCATAGTATGAAACATTAAAATGACATAATCTCTTATAATGAAAATATCACCAGTATAATTTTTTCTTATTTTTTCCATTTTAACGTGTAGATTTAACCTTTGTTAAATAATAAATCCATTCTGATGACACTATCCCTATAATAAAGTAGGTCAATCTGATTTTACAAAGTGATCTTTCTAAAATAGATCGATAGATAAGTAAATATATCTCCATTAGTATTGGAAAGGCAAGAGCTATTAGTCTGATGAACTCATCAGTGAGAAATTGACAGTCACTAAACGCCATTTATTCAGTGCTGACACTATCTTGAGTTAGATGTACGTACGCTCCATAACACGAATATTGAGTAATTTTTATTTATAAATATTGTGAATAGCATGTATATATATATATATATATATATATGTATTGCAACGATGAATATATATATATATAGATATATCATGTCGTGACGCCAACACGGATATCCCTGACCCTCTCTCACCACTTTTCCCTCTCTCACCACTGTTCATTGCCTCTGGCTGGTCTTCAGGGCTACATCCCGTATCCTCACATAGCTGCTGTATGTATGTATGTTCGAGCTAGTCGTCCTGATTTTGCTCGGCCATAAGTGGGAGTCCATAGGAGTACGTCACTTATGAGCTTGTCCCTTCTTCTCCAGCAGTGTCCAGCATATCTGGTTCGTTTAACTTGGATACTTTTAATGATGGGGGGTAGGTGGCTGTATAGTTGGTGCTTTGTGGGGTGTTGCTGCCAGGACTTGTTCAATATTGCTCGCAACATTCTTGTGTAATTGCCGTCTAGCTTCTTCTCCAGCCGTTTTGTTAGCGTCCAAGTAGTGTATCCATACAGCAGTATCGACACGACTGCTGATTGAAAGAAACTGCGTTTCATTTTATCGGCCAGGTCTGACTTCCATATGATCGATAGCTTATCGATAGCTGTCCATGCGTTCGTTAGCCACGTGTCGATGTTTTTTTCGGTTGATGAGACACTGCTTCCTAGGTAGGTGAACTTGTCTACCAGTTTCAGAGAGTGTGGGAATGTCGCCTGTTTGATTAAAGCACAAGTATTCAGTTTTGTGTGCATTGACATGGAGGCCAATGCCTGCGGCGGCCCGTTCCAAACTATGCAGTAGTGTTTCGGCTTGGTTGGGTGTATTTGTCAGAATCGCTATGTCATCGGCGTAGTCGGCGCCGGTAATTGTTTTTGCGGGATACCTTCTGCTTCTTTTCTTTGTCAGCTCGAAGCCGTTTCCTTTGATTTTATCAATCGATTTTCTAAGCACGTAGTCTAGACAGATAATAAAGAGGTATGGGGCTAGCGTGTCCCCTTGCAGTACTCCTGCTACAATGTCAAAGTATTCTGTGTCTCCATCCGGTGAACGTACTTTCACTTTGGTGTTTCTATTGAGAATCGTTATTGCTGCGACGGTCTCTTTTGGTTTATATATATATGCAGTTAGCTATGTAAATATAACATATACGTGTATATAATAATCATATATAAATATGTATACAAACTTTTTTTCTTTGTCTGAAGATGCAGATCTAATATTTTAAAAAAAACATAAAGTCTGCTGAAATAAATATCATTACAAAAAATATGTGTAATCTTTAAACTTTTTTCTTTTATATGATATATATACATATATACATATATAAAAGAATTTTGTAATTTGCTTGAAGCATTGCACAAATTATTCTTTTATTAGGCTGAATTAATTCAGAGGGATAGCGCAATGCAAAATTATAATTATTTGAGTCTAATTAATTTTACAGTAAAACTTTATCGTCAGAGACTTTTTTATATAATTGAACACGTGTTCATCTCCATAGGAATTTTTTTTATGACGAGAATTTATTTATCTATACTTTTATACGCTAATATTATTTCCTTGATTAATTGGAACGGATCTCACTTGAACGGTAAGCATTCTTTTTTATATTTTTACTTTTCTTTCTTTTTTTCTTTCTTTCTTTCTTTGCGTCTCCGTAATTTTTATAGGGAGAAATCTGTAGTATCTGTATTTCTCCCTGCACGGATAAGAGTGTAAATATATTTAAATACATAAAGAAAATTATTAGAATTTTTAGAAAATTGAAATTAAAATAATGATCTGTAAATTTATACTTTATCAATTTATTTTTGTCGAATTTCACACTTTTTGAAAGAAAGGTTTTCATCTGCATATTTTTCAAATATTAGATTTGATCCTTGGCAGAAGATTCAATAAGTGAATTTTATCTCGGGCAGGATAATTTTTACGACTGTTATAAAATAAATAATTAGAATAAGTGATTAAGCACACATAAATAATTTATAAAATCTATAATAGATTTAGTTTAATTTTAATTAATATGAAATTAATGTATTAATAATGAGTTACACTATTTAAACATATTTATCAAATGAAATTTTAAAACATTGAAGCTAAGAAGTGATATTAATCACTTAAATGAATTTTACTGTAATTAGATCGGGATTCACTGTAGTGTAGGAGATAAAATGCTTAGTAAAAGAGTTCGACTCCTGTCGTCCACTTTCATATTAATACCCAATGGAAAAGTATAAACCCTCTTATCCCCGAGGTGAAAACTAGATAGTAAGTATTTACCAGCCCTTCCACACAGGCAGGATGTAACATAAGGTCGCTTTTTAAGAGTTTAACTATTTAGTAGTTTAGAAGAAAACAAAAAAGCCTAATTAAAAGTCGCAATGCTACAAAAAAAACATGTTAGGACCAGTATCAGAAAATAGGTGAAAATATACCCAAAAACTCTTATAAATATACATTAGTCCTGGACTTTAACTAAGTTAAAACTTAAGGGAAAAGAAAGTACCTCCTGTTTTTTTTTTATACGTACACATAGGAAGCAGCATGATGGACGTAAAGGTATGCGAATAAACCCTTTGACGGCCAAACGCAATGCCTAACCTGGTCCTGGACGTGTGAGTCTTACGGCTTAACGCTCAGGATCGTCAGTTCGATCGGGGAACTACTGTTGCTCATCGATAAGAGTGGCTTCTATAGATGAGAATAAAAACAGTCATCGCAAGATAACCATGACCCACACTCAAACCACATACATAAACCGCATCGCTCTTCGCGCGGGTAAAAAAGGGGTGCGTCCAGCTGAGGTTAGAGCCCTGGCCTCAGTCTTCAAAATATCAGCTACAGAGCTCAAACAACAAAAACTACTAAAATGCAAACAAACAATACAAATAGCGACATTTAACCTTGAATAGAATAGGACAACTACCAGAGCAAACAGCATCGGCCGTAGAACATAAGATAGACATAATATGCATACAAGAACACAGATACACGCACACCGAATATATCAAATATCACGAAACTGGCAATGGATGGTCAGTAGCCATTGTATCAGCATGGAAAAACACGATCAATGCCACGGTTGGAGGGGTAGGAATGCTTATAGGACCAAGAACGTTAAAAACGCTTAATAGCATTGAAAGAATACAACCTAGGATGATGGCAGCTATGTTTAATGGCAACCCTAGAGCAACAATCATCTCCTGCTACAGCCCTACCAATGTTAGTGAAGAAACTGAACTAGTCGCCTTCTACGATTAGCTGTCCTCTCTAGTGCGTAGCATTCCGAAACACAACGTGCTAGTCATTGGCGGAGATATGAATGCCCAAATCGGGAAAAACGAAAACAACAAATAATGCCTACACAACACGTCAAATAGGAATGGACAACATCTAACAGATTTCATGATAGAAAATAGATTAACATGCCTCAATACAAACTATCAAAAAAGGGAGGGAAAATTATGGACCTACACATACGCGAACAATAGTAAAGCACAGATAGACTATGTCTTTATAAACAAGAAATGGAAAAATAGCGCAATGAATTACGAGGCATACTCCTCTTTCGAGGATGTGTCCTCCGATCACCGAATAGTTACGGCAAAAATACGACAAAGCCGACGAAATAACGCCACACGAACAGCGACCACCAAACACTATGACTTAGCCCTTCTTAACAACAGAGATATAAGAGATAAATATCTATTAGAACTAAGAAACAGATTCGAGACACTACAAGAAAAGACAGAAAAAGGTACCCCAAATGACGAATATGAGAATTTCGTCAACGCACACCTCGAGGCGACAGCGAAGTGTATTCCAACAAAACCTAGAACTAAATATAGAGTCCAAAGGGAAACGTTGGCGGTTAGAGAAAAACGTGCACTCGTGAAAACTGCCTCCAAAAGCTATCGGAAGAAGCCAACAAACACAAATGCCCGAAAACTAAAAAAGGCACGATATCAATTAGCAGGCATATATCTAAAAGAACAGACAGAATACATACAAAATCAGATAGATAAGATTAGAGTCTCAGTGGAAGATAGGCAATCTAGGATAGCCTGGCAAACAATAAACGAAGTGAGTAGAAGGAAGAGCTCAGCCAAAGCAAAATTGAAAGCTGCAAGCCAACAAGAAAGATTAAAACTGTGGAAACAGCATTTCGAAAATCTACTTGGAAACCCACCGAAAGTTACGCATAAACCAATCACCCGAATAATTAGTAAGCAATTGGATATTAAATTAGGACCGTTCACTCAAGAATAACTCGACTCAGTTCTTAGAAAAATTATAAATAGGAAAGCTGCAGAGCTTGACGCGATTCCCCCAGAAGTATGGAAGAACACACAATTCGACAACATACTGCTCCAAAACTGCAAAACAGTCTATAATCAAAATCCGATAGACAGATGGGTGAAGGGATGCATCCTCCCCTTCCCTAAAAAGGGTGACCTCAGATTAGCCAAGAACTACCGAGGTATAACACTTACATCCATAGCAGCCAAAATTTACAATGCCCTACTACAAAACCGCATAGAACCCAAAATCGACATCATACTTAGAAAAAACTAAAATGGCTTCCGAAATATTAACCATCCGCAGAATCCTTGAAGGTGTACGGGCAAAGAACCTACAAGCGACATTAATATTTGTCGACTTTACCAAGGCTTTCGATTCCATTCACAGAGGGAAGAGGGAACAAATCCTACTAGCATACGGACTACCAAAAGAAATTGTAGCAGCAATAAAGATTCTCTACAAAAACACCAAAGTGAAAGTACGTTCACCGGATGAAGACACAGAATACTTTGACATTGTAGCAGGAGTACTGCAAGAGGACACGCTAGCCCCATGCCTCTTTATCATCTGTCTAGACTACGTGCTTAGAAAATCGGTTGATAAAATCAGAGAAAACTGTTTCGAGCTAACAAAGAAAAGAAGCACAAGGTACCCCGCAAAAACAATTACCGATGCCGACTACGCCGATGACATTGCGATACTGGCAAATACACCCAACCAAGCCGAAACACTTATGCATAGTTTGGAACGAGCGTCCGCAGGCATTGGACTCCATGTCAATGCACACAAAACTGAATATATGTGCTATAATCAAACAGGTGACATTTCCACACTAGACGGAAGCTCTCTGAAACTGGTAGACAAGTTCACCTACCTAGGAAACAGTGTCTCATCAACCCAAAAAGACATCTACACGCGGCTAACGAACACATGGATAGCTATCGATAAACTATTGGTCATATGGAGATCTGACCTGGCCGATAAAATGAAACGCAGTTTCTTCCAGACAGTGGTCGTATCGATACTGCTGTATGGATGCACTACTTGGACGCTAACAAAACGGCTGGAGAAGAAGCTTGACGGCAATTACACAATAATGCTGCGAGCAATATTGAACAAGTCCTGGCGGTAATACCCCACAAGGCACCAACAATACGGCCACCAGCCTCCCATCACGAAAACTATCCAAGTTAGATGAACTAAACATGCAGGACACTGCTGGAGGAAAAGGAACGAGCTCATAAGTGACGTACTCCTATGGACTCCCACATATAGCCGATCAAAAGCAGGAAGACCAGCTCGAACATATATACAGCAGCTTTGTGAAGATACGGGATGTAGTCCTGAAGACCTGCCGGAGGCGATGAACGATGGGGAGAAGTCGCAAGATTGGGTCAGCGGCACTACATGATGATGATGAACTATTTTGAAGTAGAATAATTGGATTCATTCCTTTACCAAGAGTATTAATGCTATGTGAAATGAAATTAGCCACTCCAATGATTTGACCTCGTGTCGCCTTGTCTATTTCCGACGACGATAACCATTGCACCTCAGCAGTACGTTGAATAGTACTGTTTTTCTACAAGGATGGCTTTGACATTAAATTACCAACGAAGGTTGATATCCCATTAAAGAAACCAAAACAAGCCAAAATAATGTGATGACAGACAGACAAATATGTAGTGAATTATACTTTTGGCTGATTAATGATTATGCTTCCCAGAAGAGATACAAGGATTCCTTCCAAAAGGTACCCTTCTCTTGTAGATTCAGTTATCATCAGCGTAAAATAGGACCTGCTAACAGCGTACAAATAGGACCAGCTGACAGCAAGATATAAGTTATATAAGACGCACCAGGCAAACGCTTTGCCGAATCAAGCTTGCTAGCAAGAGAAAAGATGTCAGACGAGAACTTATCCCAGCAAGACCCTCTCTGCAACTAAGGTTCGAATGCTTACTCCTTCCCGAATAGATTTTTCTGATCTCAAAATAAGACACAGGAAAGCCCACCCATCATATATGATATGATTAATAAGATGTTTTCCAAAATTTGGTTGTTCACATTGATTTTATAGCAAGAATAAATAAAAGTAAATACGCATTGTCGACATTGGAAAATGGTATACTGAAACAAGTCTGTTTACAAAGCTAAGGTTAAATTATTTTTAAACACCTTTCAATCATCTGTTTTGTTCTTACTTATTATCGATTAACTGCATTGATCAATTGATTAAAATTCCCATGAATCAGTATACTGTAGGTATGTACCTTAATATGGATAGACGTGTATGAGTGAGTGAGAGGGAAAGAGTACATGGGAGTGAGTGTATGTATGCGCGTTTATCTTAGTGTGTCTGCATGTTTTATACGTACATAAGAGTATTTAATCAAAGAGACAAATTGTTTCTTATCGCTTGATAAGATAGTTGACTATATAACTATTACTCCATAGGAACAAATTTTTATTGCAAATAACAAACGTCCATATTTAGTTGTTCCCTACTCTAAATTCCTGGAAATAGTTTTAAATAAAATTAGATTGTTAAAAATATGATTTCGTTATCATTCTTTCTTATCTCATTCAATCTTTCTGTTATAAAATAGCTGAGGGATTTCGGTTCATGCCTTTGAGTTTAGTTAGGCTGAGAACCTTTCGGCTCAGCACATGGGTTGGTTGGGTGTAACATTGAAGCAGGTGTTAACGTGGGTGCACGCGGGTGGATGGAGGTGTCAATCAAATGTCATAATAGTCCGAGACGATACTGGGTGACAGGGTGCGGGTGACGTCACGCACCGGAAGCGCGCGGAGGTTTGTGTGAGAATTTGAAGAGAGAAAGAGTCGGGTACTAGACGCCAAACGAGAAGGATCGACTTTTGAAGCTCGCAGGCGCGAGGCGAACGTGCACCCTATGGGGGCCACTCGAGTTGGGGGCCAAATGAATAAGACAGCATAGAAGATTATGTCTCTCCTCCTTACGTCGAAACCTTTAACTCAAAGTTAATAAAAAGGTTTCGTACCTGAACAAGAAGCCGTTACGTGTTTTCGTATGTTCTTTATATATTCTATAGTAATGAACATTATATGTCCATTTCGCACATACCGTTAATTGTGAATATGGTACATTTCTAAAATCATATTAAAATAAAACAAATTGATTGAAAGTGCAAATCTCATCTCTTCTTTAAAAGTAATTTAGTTTAAATACTTCCTTATCAAAATCCAGCCAAGGCATCTAGAGCTGTTGAATACACCGACTGCATCTCCGCATAGGGGTAAGACGGTCCCCCAACAAGTGTCCTAATATGACACTAAACTGCATCTGATGGTGAGGCGTCAGTCCTGAAGTTCTGTGGAATGCCGAGTACTCTTTTATTGCTATCGCTTCCAGATCCACTCTGACCGGAGTGGTAACACCTGATAGGGTCCTATCTCTGACTCAAATAGCGGTGTTTGACATTTAAACAGTGTGCAAACAAATAATTTATGCTAAATTGAATTGTTAGAAATAGAACTATTAGACCGTTTAAATGTGTGTAAATATGTTGTATAGCCACATAATAAATATGCATATATACTCATATACATGCAGAATACATATTGACGCAATAATAAAGACGAGCGAAGACTTTTTTTTAAAGTTCTCTCTACCGCATCTTGTCTCTAACTCATCTGATCTCCAAACTGGTCTCCAAACTAACTGACTTCCTGTCTTCACCGAGTTATATAATAGTTCAATCGCCCACTAAATATCTCCACATAACTGGCATTCGGAATGTGTCACTTCCGCTGTCTTTGGAATGGTATGTTTGATCGTCATCAAGCGGAAATAAGTGTCATGCAGTTCACAGGTCACCCTCTTCCGGTGCATCAGTCTATGACTATACCATGGGATTTTACCTTGTCCCATACTGTCAGCCAATAACTGCCATCGGAATGTGTCACTTCCGCTGTCTTTGAAATGGCATGTTTGGCCGGGTCATAGGTCAATATACAACAAATAAATGACTATCTAATTAAATTGTTAGTGATACATAGCAAGACTTCCAGACATTTAACTGTGCGCCAACGAATGAGTAATGTCGAATAGAATTATAAATGTTAAATAGCAATACTTGGCACTCTTTAATTGTGTTTCTCAATTGAATTATTGGTATTATATAACAATACCTGGAACCATTTGACTGTGTAAATGAATAACGAGTGTTGAATAGAATAATTGGTGCAAAAGACAATACTTGTAATCTCTTCATTGTGTGCTAACAAAGAATTGATATTGAATAGTGTTAGATACAAATAATTGAAACCATTTAACTGTATAAAAGCAATACTAGTTGGCAAACTAATTTGTTCTCACTCATTTAAAAATGAAATGATCCACAAACTATTCACGGACAAATCATATATGTATATATATTTAAATGTGTGCAAACAAATTACTGTTAGTTAATAGAATTATTTGTTTTAAATAGAAATACTTGAAGCTGAGTGGGAAAAAATGAACTCAGACTCATTTGAAAATGTTATCTATAAAATATGTTTAGAAATCTTATACATTTAATGTTGTATAGTATCATCATCATCATCATCATATCGTGCTGGCAGCACGGATATCCCTGACCCTCTCTCGCCACTCCTCCCTATCGTTCATCGCCCTAGGCAGGTCTTCAGGATACTGTGTCGTTATTAACAACGAGGAACACGTATGTATATAAAAATATAAGATTGTATTTTTATTTTCGGCGATGATACTTGTGTGGAGCAGAAAAGCAATCGCAGAGTTCGCGTACACGGAGGAGCTGTCGGGAGACGGAAGAGCTAGTCAACAACTGACTTTAGCCGAAATTCGGGAACTTACATAGTCTACAACTCTCACGTGACCTGCAGCAATTCCTCTTTTTCGTTAACCATGCTTATGCCCACATCTCACTTCTTTGCTTTCCATTGGTTATGTTGTCTGCTTCCCATTGGCTACTTGCCCAAGCCCGGTTCTGTGGACGCACGCATCTGCCACGATCACCGAATTCAACCACGCTCACCGTTCAAGTGATTTTCCGATATCTTCGACCGGATGCACCTGTTTTCAAAATAACAACTCTGGGCATGGTGACATTTCGGCAATCACCTTGTTGATATTATCCTTGAGTGGATGTAGTCGTGTCAACATCC
Organism: Sepioteuthis lessoniana; assembly: GCA_963585895.1. Classification (NCBI taxonomy): domain Eukaryota; kingdom Metazoa; phylum Mollusca; class Cephalopoda; order Myopsida; family Loliginidae; genus Sepioteuthis; species Sepioteuthis lessoniana. Next base: position 83,255,053 of record OY757906.1, on the reverse strand, counting down.
TCTGATACACAGAACCTGTGGACATGATGACATTTCGGTGATCACACCGGTTTTATCAATCTATCGATCAACAACATCCGCCGTATTCACACCCGCAGGTCACGTTAATATATTACATTAATATACATGTATGAAGAGGATTTAACATTAAATAAGCTACAATAGTTGATATTCCATAAAACCCAACCAAACCAGACTAATCAAAAACCTTCATGGTCCCTTTAATTTTTGACAAAGAAACTTTTGCGCTAACTCAAATACTTATAACGAATAGTTTTGTGCGGTTGGGCTTAGAAGACAATGACTGTATCCCCAACAAAAAGGTAAGACCCGCATTCCGAAAAACAAGTGTCATGTGTGTAACTCTGAACTAGATCCAGAAGTAAAACTCCATTTCTGAAGATCTGAGAAATGTTAAGTCACCCCTTGTTGCCATTACTCTCGGATTCACTCTCACCCTGTTTTGTAGTATGTGTCAGGGTCCTATCTATGAGTCAAATAAATATGTTTGAAAATTATTCCCATTAGATAAGAGTATTTGAAACTGTATTACTGTGCTAACTTGCGAGTTTTTCACACAATAGTATCAAAGTGAAAGCAAGTCTCCTCAGGTCTCCAGGACTTTTCTCAGTACTCTGGTCGATTTCAACAATGCTGTAGTTGGGATTGACGTAGTTCTTCCTCCGATTTCCATTTGTTCTAATCCCTTTTCAAAGCGGTTGGGGACTGCTCCGAGAGTTCCAACTACCAGTAATATCACTGTCGCCCTCTTGTTTCACAGCTTTTTTAGTTCTCTGGCAAAGTCAAAGTAAATATTTATCTTTTCGCATTCTTTAATTTTCGCCCTATGGTCCCCCGAAACGGCAAAATCTTCTAAACGACGAGTACACTCTTTCATTTAATATATTTATTTTATTTTATTTTTATTTCTTAATAAGCACTAGGTTTGGTTTCCTTACTGGCATTACGGGATCCATTTCTATCTTAAAATCCCAGAGAATTTTATGAGTCTCATTTGCTAGAACAGATTCTGGTTTGTGCGTATACCATTTGTTAGTATGGTCAAATTTCAGTCTCTTGCACAATTCCCAATGGATCACCTTTCCAAACCAGTCGTGTCTAGCTTGCAGGTTACGAGGAGATTAATCGCTACTTCTTTTTTTTCCATATACCCTCCTCTACTGCTGTGTTTTATCGATTTTCACTTTAACGTAATTGGTCTTTATGGCAGTTGAGACTCAGTTTCCCTCTTTAAATCTCTCTTTCTTTGACATGCCCATGTCTTCTAGATTGCAATCTAATTTGTCGCTTGAAATATCCATGCAGTTGTTTTTCTTTCCACTTGTTTCCTTGATTTGTTGTTTTTATGTCTTTTCTTATGTTACTAATGCTGTTATTGGCTGCTGCAAATAATCTTTCTTTGCTCTATTAATACAATCCTTATATCCTTTTATTACTGCATCAACGCTGTCCTTTATGCTGCTGAATCCTCTTCCTCGCTCTTTTTTTATACATAAAATCTTTCTATGTCATCTGTCTGATGTAAAGCCTTGTGCATCGCTATCAACTTTATTGTCTAGTGTAATTGTTTGGGTTCTTCTCAGGTTCATTCTAAAAATGGTCTCGAGTATCTTACTAGGGGAGCTGCGTAGGTGTTTATCCCTTTGATGAGGTACTCTTTCTTTTTATTTCCTTCTTCTCCCCTCGTTTGATATCTGCTTCCAATATTCTCCAGAACTTGTAGACTCTGTGGTCAGCCGGAGCAGCAAAGTCTACAATTCGGCAAATTCTCTTTTTTTTTTTTTTTTTTTTCATTATTACTTGGTCTGGTCGTCTGGCTGAAATTAGGGGATCTGTTTTATTGTTATTATCATTAATATGATAATTATTACTATTATTAGCAGCAGCAGTAGTAGTAGTAGTAGCAGTAGTTGCTTGAACCTATATAATTGTACGTAAATCATTTGTATTAGATAAGAATATTTGAAAGTATATGATTTTGTGAAAATGTTTGTATTGTTACGGCCACCGGCCACGGTAGGATTATAGAACTACTATGTGGACCGGAAGTGGGGGAAGGCGATTGGCGAATCTTCGAGCCCTAGCAACAGTGGAAGAAGCAGCCGAGAAGGGGCAAAAGTCTTGACCCGGATAAGGAGAAGACATGCCATGGGTCGAGACAGGGAGGGCGCTTTACCGCCAAAAAGAAACGAAACCCAAAAAGTTAGTTTCGAGCTTCGACAAGGAAGAGAAAGGTCGCCTTTTCACGGGGTCCGGTGAAAGAGGAAATCCTAGTCCCAAAATGGCATATAGAATCATTTAGCTCCGTTGGGTAAGAACCTGAGGCTCAATGTAAAAGAAAAGGGAAACAAAAACTGGTGCCTTGCAACTCGTTAATAGGGGATTAACGAATATAAGAAAAAAAGAAAAAAATTAACAAAAGAAAGGAAAGATAAAAAAAAAAGGTTAGTCAAAATTTTTATCAAGAATAATATACGTAACCTAAATAAAGGTCCGTATCAAGACTATTCCAAAGAAACATTTTTGAGGCTGTTCATCAGCAGCTAGTTTCGGCGGAAAACCTATTTGGTTAAAATTTGTACATCCATAAGGACGAAGAGGAGAGACTCTTGTTCTTCGGTGAAAGAAGAAAAAAAAAATACTTTGTCTTATTGGAAGGACCTAGTCAGATACTGTTGGGAGCGACTCGTCCTCCGTATTTCTGTATATGTTTTTTTGTTGTATTCGTCTTGCTCTTTGTTTATCTGTTGTTACAGTTGTGCTTTCTTTTTAAAATAAAAAAATGTAAGAATGATACATATATAAAGAAATGGAGAAAACCAACTGCGCGTCATATTGTTTGTCCAGTTCAGAATACCCCACGTATTCATTCATATCACGTTGACCTCTTTAACCTTCAAACCCTCATTCGTCCGTGGTCTTAGTAACCCACACATAGGACTCCGTCCATATCTCGAAAAATTAAAAATACGGGTGGAAACTCGTCACAGTATGAAGAATAGTAATAATTGTTTATAAATGATCATTGTCATAAATTACTTCTTTTGATCTGTTGTCCTTCTTCTTTTTTGATAAGCAGTTTCTATACCCATTGATAAGCAAACCCTGTACATTTTAATCAGCAGTCTCTATATTTTTTGATCAGCAATCTCTATACTTTTTATTTTGCAGTTCCTATACTTTTCGATCAGCAGTCATTATGATATATTTTTTTATTATTTTACCAGATGATTGTATTAGTACTGAACATTCCATCCTCACCTATTTTATTTCTAAACGGAAAATTTATCAATTTGAGGATTTTGAAGACATTTTTATGATCTGAAAACGCAGCTTAGCAATATATGAAAACATAAGTTTCTAAGGTGCTCCGAACAATGGAAATTTGCTGAAATAAGTATGTTTAATTTTAAACTAGCAATTTTGAAGAAAATGAGCATTTCGTTCATTGTTCCTGCCTTTCTCAGTAAATGCAATTTCAGTCTCGATACATTTTCAACGTACCTGATATGACCCATGTTAATATCCGAGTCATAACCAGTATTACTTTTAGACAACCCCAGGGAGCCTCGGGTGGTGTAATGGTTAACAAACTGGACTGGCAAACTTTTACGAGTGAGTTCGAGTCTCATTGGGTGCACCCATTTATACGGTCTTGTGCCCGATCAAAGCAAAAACCCTAGTAAATTACTACTTTTAGACAACCCTTGTATTTAAGCAATAGATATAGGTCGATTTGCTTCTATACAAATTAGAAGAAAAATCATTAAATTGTTTCAACACTTCTCACTGAATTTTATGTAATGTTACTGTTTCTTTGTTTGCCATACAGTTCCTCCTTTTTCTTCTTTTCTTTTTCTCAATCTCTTGCGTCTTCTGAACCCCTTGATTTGTCCTCCTTTGGTAACAATTCCCTTTTATAAATCTTTGAAAGAAAACTTTGATAATTCTAACTGATGGAAAATAGTTGATATAAACCAATATCCGATCAATATTCTTTCTCTCTTTCTAGCGTAATTGTTCTCTTTTAATGTTGCTATCTTATACTTTTATAATTGTCAGACGTTTTCTGAATTTCGGAATTATGATTTTCTTTTGTCTCGCTTTGTAATTTGGGCAAATCACTCACAACGACAAAACTATTAGTAAGAAAAAAAATGAGAGAGTCATTAAAGTGGAAAACAATGGCGCTCACATAATTCAGGTTAAAGGTCTTTAACGAAAGGTGTACTTGTATACTTAAAGAAAATAAAGATGAAAAAGACACAACAATGCCGTTATTAGACGTTGCTAGTGGGTTTCTATTCTGGAATAATTTGTATTTACTGATGTTTTCTAAGTCAGAATTTTATGAGAGAAAATTGATCAAATTGTTGTGCCTGGGAGTGTGTTGTCAGAGCTAGGTCTGTTCAGTCTGACAAGTTATGTTCCTTACTTACAAATACATATTCTTAAGAGTGGAATAAAGCCTACATACGTCCTTGTAATGACACAAAAACATAACCAGTTTCATAATCAATATCACATAAAAAGAATCATTTAGTTAAAGGCATTAAAAGGACTTAGTATAGTTCTACTTAAGACTGAGCGGAAAGATTGAAAGGAAGAAATTTAGTTTTCGAAGGTGTTATGTTCAAAAGCAGATTATGTCGTTTGGATACAACGAAAAAAAAACTAAAACTTTCTGTTCTACTAGCAATGTTTTAACTACCTGTGAGATATATATATTTCTAATAACTCATATAACTTCAGAGATTGATTTTAAACTATGATTTTTATACATTTATATATATATATATATATATATATTCTCTCACATATTGTTCTGTAGATCCTCTCTCAACAACCAAGACTACTGATAAATATAGAATTCATTTTCTCTGAGAAAGTTACATAACTGTGGGAGCCTGAATCTATTGGTGACGGGGAAAAGGATTGAATAATTGATTTTAATGGTATGTCATCTCTGTGCTTATTTCATGCTTTTTAATTCGAAACTTGCGAATATTGTATGTTTATATTTAGATTCTTTTGGTTTAGTTTCTTAAATCTATTTTTTGCGCGTGCTCAGTTAAATAACAAGTATTCCTATCCAATAATAATAATTTTCAAACAGATTATTAAACCCATAGAAGTGACCCTAACAGATACTACCGGATCAGAGTGGACCTGGTTAACACACAAAATTATTAATAGAATCTGTAATCATGGTAGATATCATCATCATCATGTCGCGCCGTCTGCGCGGATATCCCTGACCGTCTCTCGCCATTTCTCCCTATCACTCATCGCCTCCGGCAGGTCCTCAGGATTACAACCCGTGTCCTCACATAGCTGCTGTATGTAAGTTCGTGCTGGTCGTCCCACACTTGCACATCCATGAGTGGGGGTCCACAGGAGTACATCGCTTATGAGCTCGTCCTTGCTTCTCCAGCAGTGTCCCGCGTGTCTGGTTCGTCGAACTTGTATAGTTTTTGTGATGGGGGGGCAAGTGTCCGTATAGTTGGAGTCTCGTGGGGTGTTGTCGCCAGGACTTGTTTAATACTGCTCTCAACATTCTTGTGTAATTTCCGTCCAGCCTCCTCTCCAGCCGCTTCGTAAGCGTCCATGTGGTGCATCCATATAGCAGTATCGACACAACCGCTGCCTGGAAGAAACTGCGTTTCATTTTATCTGTTAGGTCCGACTTCCATATGATCGAGAGCCTATCGATAGCTGTCCATGCCTTCGTCAGTCGTGTGTCGATGTCCTTCTCGGTTGATGAGACGCTGCTTCCTAGGTAGGTGAATTTGTCGACTAGTTTCAGAGAGGCTCCGTCTAGTGTGGCAATGTTGCCTGTTTGGTTGTAACACATATATTCGGTTTTGTTTGCATTGACATGTAGGCCAATGCCGGCTGCAGCTCGTTCCAGACTATGTAGTAGTGTCTCTGCTTGATTAGGCGTATTCGCTAGTAACGCCAAGTCATCAGCGTAGTCGGCGTCCGTGATTGTTTTTGCGGGGTACCTTTTGCTTCTTCTCTTAGTCAGCTGGAAGCCATTTTCTCTGATTTTGTCGATCGAAGTCCTAAGCACATAGTCTAGACAGATGATAAAGAGGTACGGGGCTAGTGTGTCTCCTTGTAGTACTCCTGCAACAATGTCGAAGTATTCCGTGTCTCCATCTGGTGAACGTACTTTTACTTTGGTGTTTCTGTAGAGAATCATTATCGCTGCTACAGTTTCTTTTGGTAGGCCGTAAGCTAGTAGGATTTGCTCCATCTTCCCTCTGTGTATGGAATCGAAGGCCTTGGTAAAGTCGACAAATAGTAATGTCGCCTGTAAGTTTTTTGCCCGAACGCCTTCCAGGATTCTACGGATGGTCAGTATTTGTGAGGTTGTGGATCTATTTCTCCGGAAGCCATTTTGGTTTTTCCTAAGGATGTTTTCCATTTTGGGTTCTATGCGGTTTCGTAGTAGGGCATTGTAGATTTTGGCTGCTATGGATGTAAGTGTTATCCCTCGGTAGTTCTTGGCTAGTCCGAGGTCGCCTTTTTTAGGGAATGGAAGGATGCATCCCTTCGTCCATCGTTCTATCCTATTTTGACTATAGACTGCGTTGCATTGCCGGAGCAGTATATCGTCGAATTGTCTCGTCTTCCACACTTCTGGGGGGATCTCGTCTAGCCCCGCCGCTTTCCTATTTTTAATTCTTCTGAGAACCGTGTCGAGTTCTTCTTTGGTGAAAGGACCTAGTTTTACGTCTAATTGCTTACTAATAATTCTGGTGATCGGTTCATCCGTTATTTCCGGTGTGTTTCCTAGTAGATTTTTGAAATGCTGTTCCCACAGTTTTATTCTTTCTTGTTGGCTTGCAGCTTTCAATTTTGCTTTGGCTGTGCTCTTTCTTCCACTTACTTCGTTTATTGTTTGCCAGGCTATACTGGATTGCCTATCTTCCACCGAGTCTCTAATCTTATCTATCTGATTTTGTACGTATTCTGCCTGTTCTTTTAGGTATATTCCTGTTAATTGATGTTGCGCCTTTTCTAGTTCTCGTGCATTTGTATTTGTTGGGTTCTGTTGATAGTTTTTGGAGGCAGTCTTCACAAGTGCACGTTTTTCTCTAGCCGCTAGCGTTTCCCAAGGGACTCTATATTTAGTTCTAGGTTTTGTTGGAATACACTTTTCTGCCGCCTCCAGGTGCGCTTCTACAAAATTTTCATATTCGTCATTTGGGGTGCCTATTTCTACCTTCTCTTGTAGTGCTTCGAATCTGTTTCTTAATTCTAATGCATATTTGTCTCTAATATCTCTGTTGTTGAGTAGGGCCCAGTCATAGTGCTTGGTCGTGGCTTTACGTGTGGCGTTTTTTCTTAGGCTTAGTCGTACTTTGGCCGTAACTATTCGATGATCGGAGGACACACCCTCGAAGGAGGAGTATGCCTCGCAATTCATCGCACTGTTTCTCCATTTCCTGTTTATAAGGACGTAGTCTATCTGTGCTTTACTCTTATTTGCGTATGTGTAGGTCCATAATTTCCCCTCCCTTTTTTGAAAGTTTGTATTGAGGCAGGTTAATCTATTTTCTATCATGAAATCTATTAAATGCTGTCCATTCCTGTTAGACGTGTAGTGTAGGCTGTATTTGTTGTGTCTGTTTTTCCCGATTTGCGCATTCATATCTCCGCCAATGACTAGCAGGTTGTGTTTCGGAATGCTACGTACTAGGGAGGATAGATCTTCGTAGAAGGGGGCTATTTCGTTTTCTTCGCTAACATTGGTAGGGCTGTAGCAGGAGATAATTGTTGCTTTGGGGTTGCCATTAAACGTTGCGGCCATCATCCTAGGTTGTATTCTCTCAATGCTGTTCAGTGTTTTTAACGCTCTTGGTCCTAGAAGTATTCCCACCCCTCCTACCGATGCATTGACAGAGTTTTTCCATGCCGATACAGTCACCAGCATCCATCCATTTCCAGTTTCGTGATACTTGATATCTTCGGTGTGCGTGTATCGGTGCTCTTGTATGCAAATTATATCTATCTTATGTTCTACGGCTGATGCAGTTAGCTCTGCTAGTTGACCTATTCTATTTAGGGTTCTCACGTTAAATGTCGCTATCTGTATTGTTTGTTTGCATTTTAGTAGTTTATGTTTGTGTTTGAGCTCTGTAGCTGATTTTTCGAACACCGAGGCCAGGGCTCCAACCTCAGCAGGACGCGCCCCTTTTTTACCCGCGCGAAGAGCGATGCGGTTTATGGATCTGGTTTGAGTACTAGTCATGGTTATCTTTCGATGGCTGTTTTTGTTCTCATCTATAGAAGCCACTCTTATAGATGAGCAGCAGTAGTTCCCCGATCGAACTGGCAATCTTGAGCGTTAAGCCGCAAGACTCACACGTACAGCATGCTGCTTCCCATGTGTACGCGGTAGTAATAAAAAAAAAAAAAAAATTAATTCTTTTTTATCTTAAGTTTTAACTTAGTTAAAGTCCAGGACTGCTGGATGTTAAAATTCAAAGAAATTTTGTGGTATATTTCATGGTTATCTAGTGGTGGACAGAGAGAGAGAGACACAGAGAGAGAGAGAGAGAAAGAGAGAGGAGGAGTCAACTCTTTTATGGCTTTCGTCTTTAGCACGTGTTAGACTACATTTGAGGTGTTTTGGATTTTTTTTTTCTTTTTTCTTTTTCCTTTCTTTTCAGGGGGGGGGCAATTTTGGGGGTTTTCGTTAGCAAATTTAGAAGTTCGCCTTCCAAAAGTAAAGTTTTCCTGAAAATTAAATCGCATAAGTCTTCATTCTTCATTTAAACAACACAATAATACAGCTGAGATTTAAGACATTACTATTTTAAATCAAATGTGCATTTTTAAATGAATAGTTTAGTAGAACAAATTTACTGACCTCTGTGAAAAAACTTCTGGAAACGGAATCACTTCCAAACGTATGCATACTATTTCAACAAATGAAGGATTAAATTATTACTAATTTTAGTATTTATATTAAAGGTTCCACTCCTATATCATGGTCAACTGGTGGTGGACAGAGAGAGAGAGAGAGAGACACACACACAGAGAGAGAGAAAGAAAGAGAGAGGAGGAGTCAACTCTTTTATGGCTTTCGTCTTTAGCACGTGTTAGACTACATTTGAGGTGTTTTGGATTTTTTTTTTCTTTTTTCTTTTTCCTTTCTTTTCAGGGGGGGGCAATTTTGGGGGTTTTCGTTAGCAAATTTAGAAGTTCGCCTTCCAAAAGTAAAGTTTTCCTGAAAATTAAATCGCATAAGTCTTCATTCTTCATTTAAACAACACAATAATACAGCTGAGATTTAAGACATTACTATTTTAAATCAAATGTGCATTTTTAAATGAATAGTTTAGTAGAACAAATTTACTGACCTCTGTGAAAAAACTTCTGGAAACGGAATCACTTCCAAACGTATGCATACTATTTCAACAAATGAAGGATTATTTATTTCCATTTTACAAAAATGGTAGGCACAAGGCCTCAAGTTTTTGGGGGAGGGGAAAAGAGCGGTCATGCCTTTCTATATGTTCTACGGGACCTAGCTAGCCACATTCGCCGACCCATTCAACAATACAATATATAACCATTCATCCGTCGCCATATGCGCAGCAATCACCAAAATACCACATGTACTCTATGAAAAGTCCTACTTAAAACCCGAAAATTGATGGATGATTTTTATTCATGATTTATATACAATGCTTGTGATGGGGATGGGAGAAAAACCCCGAAATAAACGAAAAACAAGGAAAAAAATCCCCATTTGGTTACCCTCCCTTCCCCCCGTCTCTAAAATCGGAGGCCGACTGTTTTCCGGGGCGAAAGGAACCGAAAACAAGCCGGACCTGCCCTAAGTGGGATTGGGATCCTAATCTACGGGGGTAAAAGAAATAACGGGACGGGCGCGGAATGGGTTAATACAAGCGGGTGATATGATTTTTATAAATTTTATATTTTTGATTTTTTATATATATTCATATGAGTGTTCAAGATCTTCAGTAAACGTGGGCTGGGACACGGGCTGAGGTACCAAAAATAATGGGGATGGGGAAGATCTTGAGAACTAACAACTAGATGACGGGGACAATGACACACAACATACTGCTAACGAGGTACCTAGGTACCAAAAGAGAAAAGGGGAACAGTTCTACTCACCAGGGGTGGGGTCCCTAAGGACCCGTACCGTAGACGCCATGAGTCGGCAGAGGAGGGAAGGATGACTCCAACATTGCCCCCTTTCGCACGACCAGGCTCGCTGCATTCACCCACCTTTTGCTGAATTTTATGCGATCCAAGCGTTTTCTATCGCATCTGATTTTGACCCTCAGCTGATGCCGAAAAAACAAAACCAGATCACGATGAGAAAAGTTTGCATCGTCATAAAATCCCTTGTTTCGCGTCGTCCACACCACCATTCTAGCTACAGCCAGGATCGCGAGAAACACCACACGCTTCTCACCCTGAAACGGAGGAAGAACGTTGTCCACGACGTAACCAACGTCGAGCAGCACGAGCTGTTTGGGCTCGATGCGGGCCGTCCACTCGCCGACGTGATCCCAAAACGGACGGACTCGCTCGCAGTAGTAGAAGGCGTGCTCAGCCGTTTCTTCCAAGCCACTGCCGCAGCGAGCGCAATCGGGCATGTCTGCCAGGCCCGCCTTGTAGTTCAAGCCGGCAAGGGGTAACGCATTTCGCACAAGTCGCCAGGTGAGCGAGAACTCGGAGTTGTTCAAGAAGCTCGATCCTGGCGCCCAATTCCAATGAGAGCGGATCTCCTCCGTCGTCCAGCCGCGCCGCTCGCTGAGAGGATCAGAAGCGGAACCCACCACTAGCTCCCGATATAGCTCTTTTCGAGGCCGTGAAAGGTCACTGGACCCAAGAAGGTTACGAAGGGCCGTTCGGCACTCGCGGACAAACAGTGTTTCGCCCACAGGCTTACGTCGACCTTCAGCCTTTGGGTCTGACTGGAGGCGAGGAAAAGTCCGACTCGCCTTCAGCCTCCACACTGCAGTCCCCGTCAAGACTCTGCCCAAGTATGCAAGTCTTTCAGCAAGCCAGTGGCTCTCCAGATCAGGCATACCTAGACCCCCGTTGCGCGTACGTTGGATACAGACCTGCCTACGGACCATCGGCCTTGCACCTCCCCAGAGTAATCTGGAAAGGGATTGTTGCAGTGCCAACCGACGTGCCTTAGGCAGAGGAAGTACAGCCAATCGGTAAAGAATCAGGGGGAAGACGTACACGGCGCACGCCTCCGCCCTACCCTTTAAGGACAACCTCCTTGAAAGCCAGATTCCCACCTGAGCATTCACCTTAGCTTGTACTTCCGACCAATTTCGCTCCAGTTGGAGGTCGGGCCCGAACCACACCCCGAGGATGCGGACGGGTCCGTCACTCCAGCGGAAGGGCCCTGGAAGAGTATCGCTACCCCTCCAAGCACCAAGCCGCAAACCTTCGCTTTTGTCAAAGTTGACCTTGGCCCCTGCAATCCGCTCGTACTCGCTAACCGCCTTCTTCACAGCCTTTATATCCAGACGGCGGGATACAAACACTGTGATATCATCAGCGAACGCGGAAACCCTTGCCGCAAGGCTGCTAACAAGAGGTATACCGCGCAGGGACGGACTTGTCCCCCCATCCCTAAGCCTGCGCAGGAGGGGCTCCAACGCGAGGACATAGAGAAGAGGAGACAACGGGCAGCCCTGCCGCACCGAACGCTCGATCGCGAATACCCTCGAACGCCTTCCGTTCACCTGCACCACTGCCTGAGGGTTGTGGTACATCATGCTAATCCATCTGCGGAACTCCGGTTTGAATCCGGCAGTCTCCAAAACAGACGCCAAGAACCGATGGTCTACCCTATCGAAGGCCTTGGACTGATCTAAACTGATCAGCGCGGCTTCTGAGTCGTCTCCTATCCCCTCTAGGACCTCGCGAATCAAGTGCAGATTGTCCTGGATCGATCTTCCCTTCACAGCAAAGGTCTGTTCAGGGCCGATCAGATCACTGATGACACGCTGTAAACGATTCGCCAAGACCCGGGCCAAAATCTTTAACTCTGTGTTAAGCAGAGTTATGGGCCTGTAATCATCTAAGCCCTCCCAAACATGCCTGCCACCTTTCTTCAGCAATGTGATCACGCCCTTGGTAACGCTACCAGGGATGGCTCCCTGGGCGAACCAATGGTTGAACATATCCGTCAGAATAGGCACAAACATGTGCGACATCCTCAAGTACACTTCGTAGGGCAAACCATCCAGTCCCGGCGACTTGTTCAGGCCGACCTGCTTCAACGCGTCACGGACTTCGCATTCAGTAACCACACCCTCGCAGCCAGCCGCTTCAGCCGCCCCAAGGCGGGGGAAGTCGGCAAGATAGCTACGAAACTCCCGGATCGGGAGATCAGTGCAGCGGGCAAAGCGACCCCGAAAGTGCGCCCGAAAGGCATCACGTATCTCACGACTCGAACGCAGCAGTCGCCCGTCCGGGGCCTTGACAGAAACGATATACCGATCGGGGAACCTTCGCACTTCTTCTTCACGCGCAGTCGCGTTCGTCTTCACAGCTTCGTTGAGAACTCTCTTTAACCTAGATCTAACTACGTAGCCCTTGTAGCGCTCGCTACTCTCGCGCTCAAGGTCCCCCCTAGCTAGCTCTACGTTTAGGGAGTCCCCCCCTGCCACCGCCCGGGAAAGTCTATCTTCTATAGATTTCGCTTCCTTGGCCCTATCTAAATTGAGCTGTTGACCGTACTTGGTAGCGAAATCTCTAATCCTATGCTTAAGAGATCCCCACCACCTATTCCCGGTAACCGCCCCCACTAACGCCCGCTTGATTAGGGATTCCAGCCGCTCCCGGAAGTCCCGTATCTCCAGTAAGGAGGTATTGAACTTCCAGTAGCCGGCCAGACTAGGCCTATCAGCTAACCGTAGACTGACGCTAACAAGTTTATGGTCAGTCCACGCTATCAGGTGGAACGTGGGACAACTAACAAAATCGATGTCAGCTCTTCTAACTAACACTCTGTCCAAGTAGGTACCCACTTTGGCAGAGGGCGAGCTTTCTAACCACGTCCACATCTCCCGCCCTGGGTGATCAAGACGAAACCTGTCGACCAGATCATGACGAGTCATGAGGCCGGCAAGGCTGCTCTCACACCTTCCCGCACTACTAGCTCCCCGCCCGACCTTATCTATCTTGGGATCAAGGATCGCATTCCAATCACCCATTAAAACTAGCCGCTTCGTATCGTCCAGGAACGGCGCCAACCGACGAAAAAAGGAAACCCTCTCCACAACGATATTGGGCGCATAAACCGCAACCAGACGAAACTTGAAACTTTTCACGGCAACATCGGCCACAACCAGTCGGCCCCCGTCACCTGCAAAAACAACGTCAACATCGGCATCAAGGCTGCGTCCAACTAGCAAGGAAACCCCAGCGCTGGCACGGCTGCCATATGCTGAAAAAACATTAAAATCCTTCTCCAGCACACGACAGTCCGCACCGCAAATGAAGTGAGTTTCTTGCACTGCAGCAACATCTACGCCGAGAGTTTTGAGTTCACCAAGCAAGCGCGCACACTTGCTTGAATCCCTCAATCCCCTCACATTCAACGTAGCAAGGTTAAGAGCCATCAATCCCACTTACCTTACTCACTGTCGACTACGGGCCGGAAATCCTTGGGAGTAAGGATGCCGACGGCCTGACGCAGGGATCCGGTACCGAGCTCAGTGCTAACTCGGTCGTCTCTGGTGATTCCCCCGACATCCATGGGGTACCTCAATTTTAATGACCTATAGAAGGAAGGGTGAACTAAAACCGGGACCCTTCCCGCACAATATGCTAACATCTTCCGCAACATTGCATTGGTAGTGTCGGCCAACATTACGTCCGCCCGACTGGCTTCCTCAATAAAAAGCCAAAGCTCCTTAGTTCGGTTACCAGCCGCACGGACGAATGTGGTCAACATTGGTACATTTGGAAAATTGTACGGATTCGTAATGTCCTTTTTTTCAATTGTCTTCAAAGCCAACAGGGGCTTAAGGGCTTTCTTGAGGACATGGTCTAGGTGCTGGGGCTCCAATATGTCCTCACAAAAGTAAAAGGCGTTTGTCGCCCGTCGCACCTCACTTGAGACCGACTGCGAGCGCTGTTTTGTTGTTGATGGTGAAGGGGTTGATGCTCTGGTCACCGAATGGGACCGTGTGATTAGTTTGGGTGTGGTGATGGGGGATAGTGAAGGTGATTGCGGGGAAAGTGGGAAGTCGTCAGTCGGGGTACTTTTCGATTGTTGTGGGAGCGGGATTAATTGGGCTGGTCTTTCGGGTTTGACCGGTGATTTTTCCTTGTTTTCATTCCCCTTTGGTTGAGACTGGGATGGTGTTTGGGGATGCTTGGATTGAGACTTTGACTGAGACTGAGATGGTGTTTGGGGATGCTTTGTTTGAGACTGAGATGGTGTTTGGGACTGTTCCCCCTTTTTTTGAGACTGGGATGGTGTTTGGGGGTGTACTTTTTTATCCTTAATGTGTTTTTTCTCACCCCCGTCCTTCTGCGAGTCTCCACTGTCTCGACGTCTCTTCAGGTTGACTGCGACTTCCATGCTTTCTGGTATGTCTTTAGTTTTCTTCTGTATTACTGTTGATGATGATGATGATGATGGAGTCTTTGCTACTGCTGATGATGGTTGTTGTTGCTGCTGTTTTTCAGTAGTCTTAGTAGTGACGGTGGTTGTCGTGTTGGCCTTCGCAGAAGCCTTCTTTTTTGGCTTCCCTCTTTGTACCTGGGTCCACCCCTCTTCATCTTTATCGGGGTGGTCCCCAGTTTCTGCATTAGGGCTCTCGCAAGCTACTGTCGCCGTTGCCTTTGTCGACGGTGTAGTTGTTGCTGCTGCTACTGCTGTGGTTGCCACTGTCTGGCCTGGTTGCATTATCTTTTGAGGGCAGGATTTGGAAAAGTGCCCTAGCTGTTTACAATTCCAGCATTGGGGCTTCCTGCCCTCCACAACCACCGTCATTACTTGTGTTTCATACTCTATGGTATGGGGAATGGTTCCAAACCCCCCTCGGTCCAAACACATGGTGAAGACGTAATCGCCGTGCGCTGTCCCGGTGCTGGACTTGGCTTTAATAATGTTCTCTATGTCGCCATGTTTGCATAGATATGCCGCCAGCACTTCTTCGTTCAGTTCTATTGGGACATTACACACGGTGACACGTATCCGTCGTCTCCCCATGTATTCGGGCTGGAGTCTGAAGAATTTGGAGTTTATGCTTTCTCCAGCTAGCTTGGCTGCCAGTTCCTGGGATGGTAATAACACGTCCCAGGTGGCGAAACTGCGACGGCAGTAATATTTCGCCGGGATTCCTGCCCCTTTTAATAATTCTTCGAAGGTTTCCTTCTTTATGCCGGCCAACCTTCGTGTTTTTAAGTCGGTGATGACAAATGACACCGTTTTCGGTTTCACCTGCTCGACCAGTTCCGGGATTGGAAAAATCCTGTTTCCGTCAAAATATTTGTCATATTTTTCTTTTAATTTCCCGAAGTCCATATTACACACATTTTGTGTAATTTTGTCCGACCAGGAGGCCGGCAATGATGGCACTTTTTGTGCGGGCGGAATGCTACTACTGGCCGAAGAGAGAATTGGCCATTTGTTTTCTGGTTTGGAGGGGGGACTTGTATCGTCAAAAAAGTCAGTAAGCGACGGAGATGGTGAAGGTGTCGCTACTAGAATTGGGGATTCGGTTGCCATAGTTGCTTATTAGGCAACCAGGCAAGACGAAAGAGTTCTTTTGGTGTGTTTGTTATTTTCCAAAACAAAAAAATTCCAAAAACAAGCTTTGACCCCCCTCAGCAAACAAATAACAATTGTTTGGGGGAGGGGTAGTCAACAATAAAGTTCAAAAAATAACTCAAATCAACAAATAACAGAATTTTCCAAAACAAGAACAGATTTAACAATAATTAGAAAAACTTACTGGTCAAACAGACAAAAGCGTGGTCAAGACTCGACCATAACTCGAGACTCAACAAATGAAGGATTAAATTATTACTAATTTTAGTATTTATATTAAAGGTTCCACTCCTATATCATGGTCAACTGGTGGTGGACAGAGAGAGAGAGAGAGAGAGACACACACAGAGAGAGAGAAAGAACTCCTCAAATTGGAAATTTACTGTCAATGTTATATAGCCACATAATGCATATGCGGATGCACGCAGAAACACATTCAACACAATAAAGACGAGCGGAAACAGTTCTTTAGAAAAATATACCTCTCACTTTATTCGTAATGGTTGGAAAGGGTTACGAAAGGTTATGTTTGAGAGGTGAGTTGAAGACTGAACAAAGACAGCTCCTCCAGCCATAGCAGTGCGTCTTTTTCGTTCTCCTGGGCTACTCAACCGGGGGCCTGGGGGCCCAGCCTCTCTGCTGAGAGCTGGTTCCCACCGCTCGATCTGGAACACTGACTTCAAGCTCTGAACTCCAACTGCCTGTCTTCCTGTCTCACCCGGGTTATATCATTGTTTTACCTCCACTCAATTCAACCCGTCGACTATCAAGGTTATCCCCTGATCTCTTCGACCGGATACACCTGTTATTTACACAGGTGCACTTCTCATTTGACTGCTTGGCCGGGTCGGAGGTCAATATGCAACATCAAGACAGATTTCAAAACTATGTCAAATAAATAACTGATTTTTTTGTTGCCGATGTTCATAGAGTAATATATTTTGGGAAAAAGTCGTCTGATCAGGTCAGACACAGCAATTGTGTAGAAAAAATAAGGTTTAATTCAATAGTTTCAGAAAAAAATGATAAGAAAAAGAATTTAAAATGTAATTTTTGTGAACTATCGGATCAATTGCACAACAGAATTTCATCTGTAAATAGTTATTGTTTTAATATTGTGCACGTCCTGTACCAAAATTCTTTTCTTTTTTCTTTTTCTTTTTTAAGTTTGATTCAGATGCAGTTTAGTGACATCCTCTGTACACTCCATTTTAAAGGGTGACCTCTCCGCAGGGAACAGAGTCAAAGTAGTCTACCCCTCACCTCACCCCGTGACAGAGCGTTTGGCTGGGGGAAATGTCATGAGATAATGATTAACTAAATCTATATAAGCTACTTCCAGCGAAATTTGATCTTGTTTTGCCGATTCTGTTTTACACACACACACACACACACACACACACACTCGCACACACATACACACAGCCTCCACAACACGTCAAATAGGAATGGGCAACATCTAACAGATTTCATGATAGAAAATAGATTAGCATGCCTCAATACAAACTACCAAAAAAGAGAGGGCAAACTATGGACATACACGTACTCAAACAATACTAAAGCTCAGATAGACTACGTCCTTATAAACAAGAAATGGAAAAATAGTGCATTGAATTGCGAGGCATACTCCTCTTTTGAGGGTGTGTCCACCGACCACCGAATAGTCACGGCGAAAATACGGTTAAGCCTACAAAAAAACGCCAAACGAACAGCGACCACCAAACACTATGACTGGGCCCTATTAAACAACAAAGATATAAGAGATAAATACGTATTAGAATTAAGAAACAGATTCGAAACACTACAAGAAAAGACGGAAAAAAGTACACCAAACGACGAATATGAAAACTTCGTCAATGCACACCTCGTGGCAGCAGCAAAATACATTCCAACAAAACTTAAAACTAAATATAGAGTCCCATGGGAAACTTTAGCGGTGAGAGAAAAACGTGCACTAGTGAAAACAACCTCCAAAAACTATCGAAAAAACCCAACAAACACAAATGCCTTAAAACTAAAAACGGCACAATATCAATTAGCAGGCATATATATAAAGGAACAGACAGAATACATTCAAAATCAGATAGATAAGATTAGAGACTCGGTGGAAGATAGACAATCTAGAATAGCCTGGCAAACAATAAGCGAAGTGAGCAGAAGAAAGAACACAGCCAAAGCAAAACTTAAGGCAGCAAACCAACAAGAAAGAATAAAACTGTGGAAACAGCACTTCGAAAACTTACTTGGAAACCCACCAAAAATAACGCATGAACCAATCACCAGAATAATTAGCAAACAATTAGACATTAAACTAGGACCGTTCACACAAGAAGAACTCGACTCGGTTCTCAGAAAAATTAAAAATAGGAAAGCTGCAGGGCTGGACGAAATTCCCCCGGAAGTATGGAAGACCAGACAATTCGACGACATACTGCTCCGACACTGCAACGCAGTATACAATCAAAATCCGATAGATAGATGGATGAAGGGATGCATACTCCCCTTCCCTAAAAAGGGGGACCTCGGATTAGCCAAAAACTACCGAGGTATAACACTTACATCCATAGCTGCCAAAATCTACAATGCCCTACTACGAAACCGAATAGAACCCAAAATCGACATCATACTTAGAAAAAACCAAAATGGCTTCCGAAGAAATAGATCCACGACCTCACAAATATTAACCATCCGCAGAATCCTTGAAGGTGTACGGGCAAAGAACCTACAAGCGACATTAATATTTGTCGACTTTACCAAGGCTTTCGACTCCATTCACAGAGGAAAAATGGAACAAATCCTACTAGCGTACGGCATACCTAAAGAAACCGTAGCGGCAATAACAATTCTCTATAGAAACACTAAAGTAAAAGTACGATCACCGGATGGAGACACGGAATACTTTGACATTGTAGCAGGAGTACTACAAGGGGACACGCTGGCCCCGTACCTCTTTATCATTTGTCTAGACTACGTACTTAGAACATCGATTGACAAAATCAAAGAGAATGGCTTCGAACTGACGAAGAAAAGAAGCAGAAGATACCCCGCAACAACAATTACCGACGCCGACTACGCCGATGACATAGCGATACTGGCAAATACACCTGACCAAGCCGAAACTCTTCTGCATAGTTTGGAACAAGCAGCAGCAAGCATAGGCCTCTATGTTAATGCACACAAAACGGAATATATGTGCTATAACCAAACGGGGGACATCTCCACTCTAGAAGGAACCCCACTTAAACTAGTTGACAAATTCACGTACCTAGGAAGCAGCGTCGAATCAACCGAAAAAGACATCGAAACAAGGCTAACGAAAGCATGGACAGCTATCAATAGGCTATCGATTATATGGAAATCAGACCTAACCGATAAAATGAAACGCAGTTTCTTCCAGGCAGGGGTCACATCGATACTGCTATATGGATGCACTACATGGACGCTAACAAAACGGCTGGAGAAGAAACTGGATGGCAATTACACAAGAATGCTGCGTGCAATCCTGAACAAGTCCTGGCAGCAGCACCCCACAAGACACCAACTGTACGGCCACCTGCCCCCTATCACGAAAACTATTCAAGTTAGACGAACCAGACATGCAGGACACTGCTGGAGAAGCAGAAATGAACTGATAAGAGATGTACTCTTACCTACCTAAGGCGATGAACGATAGGGAGGAGTGGCGAGAGAGGGTCAGGGATATCCGTGCTACCAGCGCGATATGATGATGAGTAGGCAAAAATGATTGGTCCTTTTGTATCCCAGAAGACTGTCAACATGGCCTACTTTACAGACTGATGCGACCGGAATTCTTTCTTTACTCGAGATTCTGTTTCCACCCCATCAGCTGTTTTGTTTAGCTCATTTGTAAATAGTTTGATTGAAACATGCCTCTCTGTACACATCACACATTCTTAAGTAAATTTCATACGGTTTTCACGTCTCAGCCACCAAAAACTGGATGAGAGACCTCTGTTGAAGCCTGGAACACTCCGCTTGATCGGCCCTCATATTGAATAGCTTCAAAACAAATATTTTTGCAAGATTACAAAAATCATTTTCAAAATGCAAAATTTATATTCATGGAAAAAAATTGGGAAAAAATTTGGGAAAACTCTGTATTTTCATTTTTTTTCAAAAAATTCCCTTCATTTATTAAATGACCCTCGTATCTATATATATATGTGTGTGTGTGTTTGTGTGTAAACATATTTCATTAAAAACCAGAGACAAGATTCTTTTTAGCAGATTTTTTTATTGATTTTCCCTCGTTGTCTTATAAGATTTCTTAAGTTTTGTTTAAATCTATACAAAAATTGTCCGAAATTTTCTCCGGAAGCGCTTTCCATAACCCGTCGTCATTTTTAAGTGTATAGTTAAAATGTTATTTTTTCTTTAATATTGAGTGAAAGTCTGGGTTATATATCTAAGATGCTTTCTTTCCTAGGTGAAGAGAGTTTTTGAATATTTGTCATTTTTTGAGCATTTTTTTTTTTTTTCACGTATCTAAAATTAAAACGTTGCGCGTCTATGATAGTGACCGTTTGAGCTGGTGTACACTATTAACAGTAATATCAAATTTGTTAGTTATTAAACACGTCTAGTGCACTGGTTATAATGCTATTTCATCTATTTGAATAGGTTTGTTTCTCTCTCACTCTCCCTCCTTGTTTCTTTTCCTTTTTTTTCTTCTTTGAGCATTTTGTTTTGATTTTGATTTTATTTATTGTTTGTTTTGTTTTGTTTTTTATTTTTATTTTTACTTTTTGATTTTTGATGTTTGATTTTTCTCTGTTTTTTCTTCGTTTTTTGTTTCTGATTTTTTTTTAGGGTTTTTTGTTTTTATTTTTTGTTAGTTTTTTTTTGTTTTTGTTTTTGTTTGTTTTTTGTTGTTTTTTTTGTTTAGTATTTTGTTTGCTTTTTTTCGTCGTTTTTGGCGGGGGGTTGCGGTTTCTAGTATCTGTATTTTTTTTAGTTTATATACTATATTGGTATTATCGACGACTATTTTTCTAATGTTGTTCAAAATAGGATTTTTATACCATTATTGTCAAATATATAAGTTACTCTACATGTGAGTGAGGTAGTTGCATGACTAAAATATTTATTTTAAATCATTATTTACTCTTTCAGAATTTTTCACATCAGTTTTAGCTGATGGCTTTTCACTGGAGTTTGAGTGACAGTAAGTCTCCTCAAATCTACAGGACTCTTCTCAGTATTCTGAGCGTTCTCAATAATGCTGTAGTTTGGATGGCCTCCACTCGTCCTCCAACATCCTAGTCCTCCAGTCCCTTTAACAATCCTTTGGTTACTGTACCAAAGGCACCAATCACGATTGGTACAATTGCCACCTTCATGTTCCATAGTTTTTTTTAATCCTCTAGCAAGGTCGAAGTACTTATCCTTCTTTCCACATTCTTTCAGTTTTATTCTATGGTCAGCCGGGACAGCAAAGTCGACAATTTTGCAATTTCTCTTCTTTTTGTTGATTATTATTGGGTCTGGTCTTCTGGCCGAGATTAGGTGATCCGTGTATATGTAAAAGTCCCATAAGTGTTTATGAGTGTTATTTTCTAGGACAGGTGCTGGATTGAGCATATACCATTTGTTCGTATGATCAAATTTAAATTTCTTGCCCATCAACCCGTAGGTCACCTTGCCAACCTAGTCGTGTCTAGTCTTATACTCCTATTGTGCTCATTCGCTTATCATGCGATTGATGGTTTCGTCTCTATCACCATGACCCACATTTGCTATTTCGTTGCGTCTTATCTATTCTCGCTTTGATATGATTGGTTCTTATGGCGTTGTTTTGTGCTGCTATTAGGAGAGATTCTGTTACTCTCTTAAAGTTACTTTTTCTTAGTCACGTCCAGGTTTTCTCGTGTGAGATGTTGTTTATTAGTCGTTTAAAACGCCCATAGAGTTGTTTTTCTTCCCACTTTTATTTCATAGTTATTGTCATTCTGTTGGCCATCGTGATGTCAGTATCGTTTCTGATGGCTATTTTTCAATTCTTCAGTCACATCCTGTTTTGGACAAATTCTAAGAGTAGCACCTTGCAAAACAACAGATAAACGGCCACTTGCTTCCCATCTCACAAACCAACTAAATAAGATGAACAAGACATGCTGTGGAAGCAGGAACGAACTCATAAGCGAAGTTATCTTGTGGCTTCCAGTATTGACTGATAGGCAAAGATTTATATCTATCAGCTCTGGCTTGACCCTTGACGCTGCATACAGAACCTGCCGGGAGCGATAATCCATTGGGATTGATGGTAAGAGAGAGTTAAGGTAATCCATGCTTATTATTGTTATTATTATTTATTTTTCTTTTGAGAGTTATCCTATTTACCAACCCCTCCGCTCGGGCAGAATATGACACAAGGTCAATTTTTAAGCGGAGTTTAACAGGTTTGAAGTCAGAGTTTTCCTTCTCCTAGACTAGTTGCCTAACCAAGGCTGAAGAACCTAGCCTGTCCTACTATTTACCCATAGCTGGAGGGAGAATAATTGGATTCATACCTTTCCCAAGGGTATTAGTGCTATGTGAAATGCAATCAGTCTCGTCCAGGATTTGAACTCGTGTCGCCGTGTTCATTTCCTACGACGATAACCATTACACCACGGGCACCTCCTCAACTTTTGAGAGTTATACACACCAGCGATAGCAAATGGTTTTTCACTGGAGTGTGAATGATAGCAAATCGCCACAAGTCTCTGGTACTATTCTTAGTATACTGTCCGATCTCAACAATGTTGTGGTTCTGATCGTCTCCACTCGTCTGCTAATTTTACCCTATTGCCAGCCGGAACGGCAATGTCCACTATTCAACTCGTTCGCGTTTTTTTTTTTTTTTGTTTTGTTTTTGTTTTTTCGTTGACTATCACTATGTTTGGTCGTCTGGCAAGGTCTAAGTATTTGTCTATCATTTCATTTTCTTTTATTTTCACTTTGTGGTCCACCGGAACAGCAAAATCCACAAGACATCAAATTCTCTTTTAATTTTTATTTATTTATTCATTGTTTTTTGTTGTTAAGCCAGCTGGAGGTCTCCTTTTCTGGTTAGAATTAGAGAATCTGTGGGTATCTCAAAGTCCGGAGAATTTTATGTCTCATTTTCTAGAACGGCTTCACGTTCATGCATTAAGGGTGTTTCACTTATGCAGCGGCCTCTCAGATCTTCTCTGCTGACTTTATTTTCTTTCTCTTTTCAGATTATTACGGGGAAATAGTCAACATTTGGTATATTTACATAGATTAGCAGCATATTTGTTGATAATCTGCCTAGACTACGTACTTTGAAAGTCGACAGATATAATAATAGAAAATGTCTTGACGATAAAAAAGCAAGAAGCAGACGATATCCCGCTGAAACTATAACAGACGCAAACTAAACTACATAAGAATACTGCGTACTGTTTTGAACAATTCCAGGAAGCAGCACTCCATTAAACTGCAGCTGTAAGGCCACTTGCCTCCTATCTCCAAAACCATTCAAGATGAGCAAAATACGCGGGACACCTATGGAAAAGCAAGGACAAACTTATTAGTGATGTTCTTCTATGGTGCCCTGCACGTGGATGTGCAAGTGTTGGCCCATCCGTAAGAACTTACATTTGCTCTGTGCGGAAACTGGATGTAGTTTGGAGGACCCACCTGTAGTGATGGATAATAGTGACGGATAGAGAGAAATAGAGAGAGAGAGAGATTCAGAGTAACCCGTGCTGTCAGAGCGACTTGATGATAATGATAAATTTCACCAAATATAGCAAGACTATGCCTTAGATGGTGAAACAAAAGATCTTTTGTATGAAGTCATATTATGAAACTAAATCTTTCAAGATTATTCATGGAAGATATAGAAATAACTCAATTCCAACACTTTTCTGAACTGGAGTCAGATTTTTAAGATGGTAAAGAACTTAGAAGCTCATGAAACTTCTGAAGATCTTAGAATAAAGAGTTTCTCACTGTCTGAGACTGACAAAAATCCGAACACCCAAGAATGTCACCAGAGTTCAAGAATCAGATCAGATCTTTGCAACGGAGGAACCAAGAACTAGGAATCTCTGTATCTTCTGTTTGCTTCATTCTGATTATGAATCTTAAACTTTATCCTGACCGGATTACGGTTAAGCATCAACTGACACTGGCCTATATGGATTAGAAGGTAGTCATGTGCCAATGGTTTCCCAAAAAATCGACGATGACGAATAATTCTTGAATGATACCAGGCTTTAGGATGAAGCCCACTTCCCCTTAAATGGTCCTGTTAACTCCAAGAGCTGCATCTTTCGAGGAAGCAAGAACCCTCACAGAGCCGTAGAACGCCCATTGCATTCAAAAGTGAACTACATAGATCACCATCTTGAAGCATAGTACAATTAACGGTACATTCTTGTGCAGTTCTGGGGAGAACTCGAGATGAGTGTAGAACTTAATGAGGAGTAACAGAGTTTCCAGCAGGATGGTATTTCTCCTCAATGTTACACTGATATGGTTTTCTGAAAAGTTTAGGGAACGTCTCATAATCTGCGATACTGTAGTGCGATGGGCGCCTCAGTCACTTGACCTGAATCCCTTAGATTTCTTCTGCAGGGGATTCCTCTTGGACAACATCTACCAAAGCAACCCTTGCACCACTGGTGCATTGAATGCAGACATCATTGAGAAGAGTTGAGCGATCACTCTGGAAGAATTGCACGCGTTACCAACAACTTTGCATTCTAAAGTACGTTAAACTTAACGGCGGACATCTGAACTATGTACTCTAGGGCTTCCCTTGGCATTTTTAGGTTTATGTTTGAGATTGAAATGCGTTTTTTTATCTTTCAATAAATGTAATTTTCATTTCCCTATCGTTTGTGGTCCTTGATAAATGCCCGATTATTTTGTTTCGAAAATGCCTATTTACCATTTGGTAGGATGGTCAAATTTTAATATCTTTCACGATTCTCATTAAACTACCTTTCGCACCTAAACCTGCCTAGTCTTGTACTCCTTTTGTGCTAGTTTGCTGCATTCACTTATTAAGTGATTAACTGTTTCATCGATTATTATTATTATTATTATTATTATTATTATTATTATTATTATTTGCTACCTAGAAGTTTTTCAGACTCCAATAATATCAAGTTTTCTCAGTATTCTAGACGATCTTAAAAATGCTGTGGTCTGAACGGTTTCGATTCTTCCTTTGATTTCCAACGACTCCGGTCTCTTATCCAAGCCTTTAGGGTCTGTACCAATTGCAATTGTTATCACCGTCACCCTCAAGTTACACAGTTTTTTTAGTCCTCTAATAAGGTCCAAGTATATGTTTTTCTAATTCTAATATCATTTTTTCTAATTAACACTAGGTCTGGTCTTCTGACTGTGATTAGGTGATCCGTTAGTATTTCGAAACCCCTAATAATGTTACGCGTCTCATTCTCAAAGACAGATTCTGTCTTTTTTTTATTATCATTATTACTACTGATAATGTTGATGATATCCTAATATTTAGAGGCACATTGTAAAGTCTTTTACCATTTTCTCCGAAACTATTAATCGAAATATAACGCTTTTATACCACTTACTGCATAGAGTCAGCATTTTTAAAAAGTTGCATGATAACAGATATACATGAAAAAAAAACAAGAATTGTCACTACCTTTTAACCAAATAAGGGCGTGTTGCCGGTGACGTACGCAAAAGACCAAAAATATATATCTTAGGGCGAGAATTAACGAGAATCATATATGAAGGTGTATGAACCAATTTAAAGGTGGTAAAAATAATGTTGATGATAAATCGCTAGGTGAAAGGTTGTCGAAGAAAGCCAAACTAACTTATCGACATGATTCGTGCGGATGAGCGTATCTTCGTCCGAACGATTGTTGAAAAACTTTGCTTTGGTTACAATGTTGTGGGGTAGATTATTCATGAGCTAGCTCAGACACAGATGAGAAGCGAATCAACTTTATGATATATGGAATGACAATGGGATGATTTTTCTTGATTTCCTCAATCGCAGCATAGCAATGAACCATGACTGCTACTTTTAAATCATTCCAAAAACCTTGGGAAGGTATCCCTGAGAAATAGCGTAATGCAGAAATATCTTAATGCAATTCGATTGCACGACGATAGCACACGTTCCTGTACTCCTTTGGTAGCATCACAAGTTATTGCACAAATAACACTGTCAGTTGTGTTACATCTGCTTCAAGCACCATTCTGGTATTCTCAGATTTTCACTCGTTTGGTGGAATAAAGAAAAGCCTTCAGGGATGTTGCTTTGATAATAAAAGCGAAGAAGACTCTATCAGACGTTGAAACAGGGATTACCTAAGAGAATTATGCCAACCTGGATTTGACAAGTGGGTTCAAACATGGCACCAATTCATCCCTGCTGGTGGAAACCAATTTAAATAGTATAATTTTATCTAGAAAGATTTAATTGACAGGTGTACTTAGTCGCATATTTCCGATGATGTTGATAACGTTATGATTTCAAAGGTATTAATTTTAGGATAATCTTTGCATGATAAAACTCTACTGCTAATAATAATTATTGCATATTACCAGAGGGTAAGTAAGTAAGAACATTGGCATAGTGATGAGAGTGTTCGCCAATAGCCCGGGAGACCTCGGTTCAATCCCAGGTCCAGGTATACGAAAGATTTTAAGAAAATGGTATTTGATTCCACCTGGCTTAACACACGGCATTATAAGGTAAGGATCAAAAGTAAAGGGGAGAAATCCAGTGTAAGGAGTAGCACCCTCCTTTACACCTTGGTGTAGCAGCTATCGAAAAGGGAGCCATCGGATCACTGTAGACTATTATTGCCAACTTTACTTTACGTCTTACTAGAGATATTTATATAATTTTATCAGTACTTGGGAGATTTTCCGTATTTCATAGTTACCAGTGACATTTTCTTTTCTTTTCTTTTCTTTTTTTTCTTCTTTTTTGCATTAGTAATATTTTACTTATTGTACAATAACCAGTGATGTTTTTTTCATTCTATCCTAACCAGTAACATTTTGCTTATTTTCTTATTAGCAGTGATAGTTTTATTCTATAATTACAAGTGATATTTTCTTATTTTCCCATTACAAGTGACTGTTTTCCTTTTTCTATGATTATCAATGAATTTTTTCTTACTTTAGCATTACTAGTGATATTTTTTCTTATTTTATCATTTTCAGGGACAGTTTCTTTCTTTTATCATTATCAGTAAAACTTTCCTTATTTTATTATTACCAGTGACAATAAACAATAACATTTTTCGTTCTTTTTTTTTTTCATTATTACCAGAGACATTTTCCTTATTTTATCATTACCAGTAAAATTGTTCTTATTTTCAATGCCGAACACACTGAGTCGATTAAAACAAAACTCTCATCTGTGTCTGTGCTAGCTTGCGAATAATCTACCCTAAAATATTGTGATCAAAACAAAGTTTTCAACGATCGTTCGGACGAAGATACGCTCCTCCGTACGAATCATGTCGTTAAGTTAGTTTGACTTTCTTCGACAACCTTTCACCAAGCGATTTTTCATCAACATTATTTTTACCTCCTTTAAATAGGTTCATACACCTTCATATATGATTCTCATTAATTCTAGCCCTAAGATATATATTTTTAGCCTTTTGTCAACGGCAACACGCCCTTCTTTGGTTAAAAGGTAATGACAATTCTTTGCTTTATACTTCTGAAGTGACGCGTTGTAATTATTTTTCTCTACGCATTTAAAGCTGCTATACTGACCTTAGTTGCTATACCCACAACATTCCGACCTCAAATTCCATTCAGAATAAAGAAAGGGATCGTCCACTGCCAACAACTCCGAGAAAAATATTGCATATTTAGTTTATCTGTAGGAAAAGAGAATGAAGCTATGTAAGGGAATGCTGATGTAATAGAAATTCAGCTGGTGGTTGTAGGAAATATGCTTCCCTACCAATATCTAGTTCAGATCATGTATTTATCCAGTAAATGTCTAAAGACTATGGAATATTCGTATGTAGGATATATGAGGGATTTCGTTTAAATCTATGGGAGTGCTCGATGTATGGCTATTATTATGTACGTCTTTTAGGATATACGAGGATCATTAAATAAGTTTCCAGACTTTTTTCGTATGAGCACTTTTATTGATAGTACACACATGAAACTCTAGTCCCCTTCGTAGTAATCTCCTCCGGCTACAATGCACTTGTTGTACCGTTACAACAACTTCTTGAAGGCCCCATGGAAGTCCTCTTGTGTCACAGCCTCTTTCATCTATTCAATTGTGTCATAACGACAGCTCTGAGCTTAGGTAATAAGCAAAAGTCACAGGGAGCAAGGTCTAGACTATAGGGAGGGTGAAGAACTGTGTTGATGCCCATCTTGGTCAAATAGTCTGTGACAAGGATGGAGTTGTGGACTGGTGTATTGTCCTGCTGGAAATGCCACTGACCTGATTTGAAGAGCGCTGGCCTCTTACGACAGAATCTCTTCCTGAACTCCCTTCAAACCTCAACATAGTAACCCTAACCCTAACCCTTTGGCCAATCAACTCTGGTCTATTGACTTCCTTACTCCTCCCACACCTCTCATCATCCCTCACCTCTCATCATCCCTCACAGACTCTCTGGCCTCCTTGAATCTCTTATGTCACTCAAAAACTGATGCTCGCTTCATGCAAGATGCTCCAAAAGCAGTCTGAAGCATTGTATACATTTCTGAGGCATTTTTCCAAGTTTAAAACAGAATCTTATTGCATATCGTTCTTCTAAAGTATCAGATTGCATTTTTGAAATTCACCGGCTGTGACAATCAGGTTTTAGTTGGGCGTACTCCAATTGATGCTGTAGCTGTTCATTTGAAGCTAAAATCATAAAAATTGGTCAGTCATCTTATACGATGTATAGCAAGAACATACTGAATTTTCAAGAGTCTACACCAATTTTAAATTCCTGTACAAAAAAGTCTGGAAACCTATTGAAGGCCCCACGTATATAAGAAAACACATAAAGCGCATATAATGTTAATGGGAGAAACCTTAACCACGATTAAAGAGCCATTATTAATTTATTTCGATGAATTATATTCTTTTCGCCTCTTCAGATGACACACACGCTTCTGTGATGAAATCAGCATATATATATATATATATATATATATATATATATATATATATATTTCAAAGGAATTAAGATTTTCTAAAAACAAGTCATTTGTTGAACTCGACAACCTGACTTAAAGCAATATGAATAATAATTTTAACTCACTAACTTTTACAGCTTTGATCTATTTTCATCCCTCAAAATGTTGATTTAAATAAATTTTGTTGACAGTGTTTATAAAAATTTTACTCAAAAAAAAAATAATAGGACGAACAGAAATTTATTTTTTATGTTTTGAAGAGTCTTGAGTAAATTTTAATTGATATTTTTTCTTTAATTTTAACAGCGAAATTTTAACTATAAATAAATTTCCTTCCCAGGCACAGAGTTTTGATGAATTGTACTTAGAAAAATAATGTCGTTGAATGATTAAATTGTCCTTAGCATTAGACTTCATATTTTAAAAAAATCTTTGAAACAATTATAGCAAAATGTTAAAAGATACGCAAAAAAGACAATGCAAATATTAAGAGCATTTTCTGCTTTAGAAATGTCTTGGCTCACAATAGAATTATCTACATGAAAAAGTGCTTTAGCAGCAACCTACGGGTAACTCCTGTCAGTTCTGTAACAAAGTATGTGGGTCTACAGCAGGTTTAAGAAGCCAATTGAGAGTATGCGGGGGCAAGGTCGGCGGAAAACACTGCAAATTCATTTGTCACACATGTGATAAGAGAGATTGCAAGGAAATACTTAGCCTAAGGATTCACACGCACTCCCGAAGGTACACATAGCAAATCGAGATAACGGGTTTCTTCAGCAAAGTGACTGTTAATATTTATATATATATATATATATACTTATGTATATATATGGTGAGAGGACTCTCCCGTCGTTCTCAATGTATAAGTGCACAACAGTTTAACTGAAAATTTGAACCGTTTGGCTACTGTGACGTGGTATGCTACCGAGAAAGGGAAAGGGAGGTCAATTCCCGTGCCCTGCTGTATTTGAATCAACAGGCACCAAGACTGACCGTTAAAAGGAGATATGAATGAAAGCCAATTCCTCGCAATCTATGACCGGCAACCTGTTGAACAAAGAAAAGAATCCGGTATCGTACCCGGATGGAATGGTGGGAGAAGGAAAAAGTCAAATGATTGGCCCATTGACCCTTTGGCCAAAACGCCATCTTTTTCGTTAGAGAAAATTTGGAAAAGAAAGTTTAGTTCTAGACCGACATTGGCGAGAGAGAGACGCCAATTCAGCCAACTCCGGGAAAAGTCTCCCGTAAAAAGAGTAGAACAGAATCTTTGGACAGAAGTCAGCAGAAAGGCGCTGATTCAGCCGATTCTGGGGATGTTACTCGCCCGTAAAAGAAAGGAACCTGAATATTAAGCCTTGTCAAAGATAAGTACAACTTAAACTGTTTTCCTTCTACCCTTCCTAAATACTGGAATTATATGTATTCAAAAAAAGAAAGAAAGAGAGAAACTGAAAGGATTCTGTTCCATCATTAGCAAATTAGTGAATGAACTTTGTACATGCTTCAGTCCGGCGACTTAGATACTTTCTCAAGTAAAAGAAAGAAAAAAGAAAGAAAGAAAAAAAGAAGAAAGAGAAAAAGGACTGGTGAGAGACATTCATATTTGATGCTTCCTGTTGGCTTAATATTGCCGGTATTTTAAAAAGAAAAGAGAAAAGAAAAAGGAACTGTTTCTTAAGTCTTGTCATTATTTGTTTGGTCGTCGCCTATTAAAACTTTGTTATATTTCAAATGCTCCCTCCGGTTGAGATCTTTTGGTGGAGTTATTTATCTATCGAGTCGTTTTCTTTTACACATATTTGTTTCAGCTTCGTATCGCTTTCATAATTTTTCGCTAAATTTCTAATTCACCTTAAAACATTACAAGGGAATTTTGGGAATTTGACTACAGTTAATATTTTCTAACTTTGAAGTCCGTTTTTTCCGCTATCTGAGGGGGTTGAAAATGAAGGACTTGGTTGGGTATGTGAAAGCGAGTTGGAAACCACCTTACTAGCGTCTAAGATCAATGTAGCCCCAAATTAACCCCCACATTATTTGCCAGTTTACCATATGCCCGAAATAGGAGTCTTGGCTAAGACTTATTTTGCGGAGGGTCAAGTGCCAGACTGCCCTCGACGTCACATGCGCATAAAAAACTCTCGTCCTGAGATAATTACTTATGCAGTGTCACGCTACCAATACAGGTTATTTGTTTACTGTGGAGAAAGCTTGTTTTGTTTTTTTGTGTTTGTTTTAGTTTTTGCTTGTTTTTTTTTATTGCTTTTAGATGGTTATTTTTTGTGTTTTTTAGAATTTGTAATTTTTTTAGTTTACATACTATGTTTGGATTACGACGATTATTTTTCTAATATTGTTTGAAATAGGATTTCTATACCATTATATTATCGAATACATAATTTACTATACATGAAAGTGAGGTAGTTGCATAATCAAAATATATATTATTATATTACTCCACGTGAATTTCAACTGGTGGCCTCTCACTGGAATCTGAGTGACTGCCTGTCACCCTAGGTCTCCTGTCATCTTCTGAGTATTTTAGCCGAGCTAAAAAATGCTGTGTACTATATGAACTCAATTTTACCTCAGCTTTTCAATTCTTTCAGTCACATCCTGCTTTGGGAAAATCCTGGGAGCAGCACCCCACAAAACAGCAGATATTCAGCCACTTGCCTCCCATCTCACAAACCACCTAAATAGGACGGAAAAAACATGGTGGAGAAGCAGGAACGAACTCATAAGCGATGTTCTCTAGTGTTGACTAACCAGCAAAGACTCATCCGCTCTGTGAATCGTTTCGTTACTGATACTGGTGATAAGTTTATTGTGGAGAAAGCTTGTGTAGAACTTGCCAAAATTTTTGAATAGGCTAATTACAGAAGAAAGGTGCAGAAATGTCCAACATATTCTCCTAAATAGCATTACTCTCGTCTTCAATTCAAAGTTTTTTCTTTCTCCTAGACCGGTAGCCTGACTAACGTTTAGCCGAAGTTGCCCTACTATTTACATATAAAAAGAAAAGTAGTCATGCCTCTCCCAAGGGCATTTGGGCTAAATGAAATGCAAACAACTTCCATATATATATATATATATATATATATATGTATATATCTGAGGGTCATTTAAGGAATGAGATGAATTGTTTTGAAAAATGAAAAATATTTTTATCATGAAGGGTCTCCGGACTATTGTCTTCACTGTTATTTCTACAACATTTCGGCCCATATATCCGCCGCACTTCTTCGGGTGTTTGTCGAACTCGGGAACTTTCAACTTCGAAGTACGTCCTTTATGGAATCCGCGGTACAAGTGTTAAGTATTCCTGTATTGTTACCCGCCTGCAGTCAGGATTGAACCTAAAGCTTCCAGATGATTGTCTCCTTAGAAGCTGAGGGAACCAACGCCTATAAACGTTACGCTATGTGTCCTGCTGGACACTTCAGAGTGAATTTTTGGTACTAATAAATTTAATGTTCTTACTTTACTAGAATTACAACTATTAATTCTAGCTTGGAAGGATGAATAATGGTACGGAGGACGAGAAATAGTTAAGGGAATTCGTGCCGTCAGCATTACTTGATATATATATATATATATATATATATATATATATATATATATATATATATATATATATATATATATTAGTTTTTATATATATTTAATAACATGTATGCTTATCTGCAAATACTGGTTTCATGCCGTCTTTGTACGACAATCATCAGGCAGAAAAACCCGGTTGCATCTCTGGAGACCAGTTAGTCTTCTCGCAGTGATAAGCGTCCTGGATATCACATAAAACCATCTGATTGGGATGCTCCAGTCTTGCTATTTCTCCCAAGTTTAGAAATAATTTAAACCATTTAACTCGGTGCTTACTAATGTTTAATCTTAAATAGTATCATTCGTTTTAAATATCAATACTTGAAACTATCTGTGTGCAAATGATTAAAAGCAAAACATAAACCCATTTAACTGTGAAAATAGAACTATATATATATATATATATATATATATATATATATATATATATATACCAGATATGTCACTAAATAACCCACAAGGGTTGATATGCCCAAAAAACACAACCAAAACAAACCAAACTACGTCAGTGCAGTGGCTCTCTGAATTCTCTAAGTGCAATAAAATTAAATAGTATCAGACCATATGGTTTAACGTTTGTTTTGGTTTCTTTGTTTAATGGCATATCAACTCTTTTTAGGTTACTTAATGCCAAAGCCATTCTCCTAGAAGAACAGTAGTGGTACTATTTAACCCATAGCTTGTAGGATAAGGGGGTTCATACCTTTCCCAAGGGTATTTGCCCGAAAGTGAACGTAATAGCGCGACTGGAGTACGAACTCGCGTACTACGATTTCGCAGTCCATCGCTTTAACCATTACACCACTAGGATACCCCCTTTAATATTTGTGGGGAGTCCCCGTTATGTAATTGACAACGTACTGGATTATGACATTGTATTAAGCAAGTTCGAATTGCAGTCTCTTTATTACGTTCATTTTCGAATTAATGACTTTGGGAAAGCTATGAAACCCTTTATCCCTTCAGCTATAGATTAAATAGTATTACTACTGTCCTTCTACAAGGATGGTTTTAGCATTAAATAACCCATGAATATTTAAGTGCAGGCTGTCTCAAAATAGATGCAACCAATAAATATAATAATTCTTATTGCATCAACTCGTCTTTCATTTCAGTTTTAAAAAGCAATCATATCATTTCAGAGAGGTCAAAATGGATGACAAGGGCAGAAATTGATTGACTCTATCCTACAGTGCACGTGAAAGAGCAAGTTCTTGGGAACGCCTTCGGAGGAACTTTCGACAGAATATTTCACGGCATCCACATTGTAAGAAGATCTTGCAGTCAGCTTCCTATAAGATCGGGATTTTTCTGCTTTCTTGTTGAGGTTATTTACTGATCCTGTAGTTCGAAATTCGTGTACCCAACGATAAACATAATTTTACTGAGGATAATTATTAAACTTAAACTTCCAACAAAATTTTCCTTGCACAGTTTTGAACGATATTGTCTCCAATTAAGTAGTGACGCAAAATATTTTCCTCTCTTGTCCAAGGAATTGTGATCAAGGATTCATAGTTGTTATAGTATACTATTTTCAAATCCGAAAAAAAGGACATAATATTATTATAAGTAGAGTTATTAGTAGTCACGTTGGTCCCATGTATATTGAGATACCCAGTACCATTAAAACAAAATAACCTAACCAAACTTCGAGTTTGTACATAAAACCCTAAATTGGAGGATCAATATTTGTTGATTATGATCCTTTGGATAGTAAGTTAGAAACCAGAGGAAACGATGATTTGGAGTTATTGAAACATACCATACTTCAATCATTACATATGCTTCAAAAATATAGAGAAGCTTTCGAGAAGTTCCTATAAACTCGCCGCTGATTAAAAAAGTGAATATACTTTCAATATATTTGAATACATAATATTTTGTTTAGTCGTGCTATTACGCATGACCGAGCGTATATCTGTTTTTACATGTTTTTCTACACGTCTATGTGGGCTTCGCCTGAAGCCTACGCAATTTACAAAGCAGAAAATGTTCTCCTTAATTTTTGCATTGTCTTTCTGCGTCGCTTCTCACATTTTACAGTAGTTTTTTCAAAGTTTTTTCCCAGCGAATTTTAAGTCGAATAGCTCGGACAATTTTATCATTTTTCTACTGTTATCTAACCAAAATTGCTGCTTGTAATTAAATAAGATAAAACAGAATCAAATAATGTTTGTACGTTTCTATGAGAAACCAGCTTAATTCGCTCGGCCTTTGATGTTAAAGATAGGAGCGCATCACATTACAAAGTATCTATTTCGATGACTCTACAAAGCAAAAATAAAAATAGTTCAATATTCAAAGCAAAGAACAAAGATGTATCATTTTTAAAATATAAATAATTACGTGAGTATATATATCTATAGTGTATATGAGTGTGCCTGCGTACGTGTGTGTGTGTCTGTTGTATGTACGTAGGTATGTGCGTGTGATTGTTATAGTAAAGAATGTATTAGAAAGATAACCTTATACATTGATACATTGTGTTGTCTGTGTTATCGATGTGGTAAATGGAATGGGTGAATCAAGTTCAAATCTTGGAGGAAGCTGTTCGCATTTCAATTTGCATTAACACGTTAGGCAAATAAATGAATCTATCTCTCTTCTTTACATCTGTGGATACATCGTCGGACAGAATGGACTTTCTACTCTTATTACGGAAACCTGTCATTGAGAAAGAAAAACTCTGAATTCAAACCTGCTGTAACAGATTAAGTAGACTGTCAGTGGATAACAACAGCAAAGGGGTTCTTTTTACGTTGCCTTGTCGATGTTCGCACTAATTTTGGTATAAACGTTCTTAATAAAGAGACAGTTTTAGCTAAATGCGTCAACGGCGTAAGTTCAGCTGAAAGTCGCCATATTTGATGTCATATAAGACCTCATATGGAGTCCCTTAAATAGTGTAATCTTAATGGTGGTGCCAGTGGTGTAATCGTTATCGTCGTTGGAAATGGACACAGAGACCCGAATTCAAATTCTGGGTGAGGTTGTTTGCATTTCCTATTGCGCTAATACCCTCAGGAATGATATGAATCCAACGATTCTTCCTTCAGTAATAGCAAGTAGTAGGGCACATTAACTTTGGTATTACAACTGGTCCAAGAGAAGGAAAACTGAATTCCAACCTGTTAAACTCTACTAAAAGAAATTGACCTTGTGTTACATCCTGCTTAGACCGGCTCATTGGCCTAATGAGTAGTGTTCGCCAGTGGTCCGGAAGACCTGGGTTCAATCGCAGGTAGCGTCATACCAAAGACTTTAAAATGGTACTTGATACCTCCTTGGGTAACTCTCAGCAATATAAGGTACGTATCAAGGGTAAGGTGGAGCAATCCAGAGAAAAGAGAAGCGCCCTCCCCAACATCTCAGTGTAGTAGCAATTGAAAAGGGATCCTTCTGGTCTCCCTCGACTACGATCGCCAACTTTACTTACTTTACTACATCCTGCTTGTGCGGAGGGGTTGGGCAAATACACACATCGTGTAATCTTTATCAAGCTTGGATTACAGACGCTTAATATTGTGTTTGATTCTCAGTTGGTGTCACAAATTTGAGCCAAGCCAAATTTGGTAACATTTATTTATGTTTAAGTGACAGTAAAAGCATCAGTCTAGTTAGTTCAATATAGGTAAGCAGCAATGAGCCTACCAAGTAATATAATATGTGTCTACAAAGTAATATCAGATACCATAAGCAATTTGTGGCCAGAGTGCCAGACATAACCAATCTTGGTAAATTCACTCATAAGATACAAGATAACTCATGGGATACAATGGATTGAAGAAAATAGTGTCATAGAGTGATAAAGAAAAATAATTTAGTATTCAAGACTGAAAAGAGGAAAAAAGTGTGAGAAAAAAAAAGAAAGGAAGAGAAAGTAAAGTTTGACAGGATTTCCCGTTCTCAATTTTGTATCGCTTGATTGAATTAAGGGTTTGTTTCATTTTTAATTCACACGAACACGATCGTATATATATATATATATATATATATATATATATATATATATATATATATATATATACCACAGGAAAAAATATAAGACCACCGTCAAAAATGAAGAAAAAGATATTGTTTACAATTTTTAAATTATGAAGATCAGATATATGAAAGATAATGTTAAGAGACATTTAAATTTAAAAGAAGAAATTTCTATTCATTTTTATAAGTATATTAGCATTTATGCAAAATTCTGAAATTTATTTTTGACATAAATATAAGACCACCAATAAAAACTAAAGAAAAAAGAACTTACTTTAATCTAAACATTTATTATATATATAGTCTACGTAATATAAAAGCTATTAAAATTTTAATACTTTAAATACTAAAACATATATGGCTAAAGGAACTAAATTATCTGAATTTGAGAAAGAGGAGTATACAGCTGTGAAAAGAGTCGTAAAATCTCAGAGAGAAATTTCGAACGTCTTAGGACGCAGTAAAACCGTTATCTGCAATTACTTGAAAGTTCAAATAAATAGGGAACCAGAAAAACGACTGGCAGGTCATAAAATTATCACCACAATTCACGAAGTAAAAAAGAAAACTTCGCCAACATAAAAAATATTGAAAACTCTTGTGGATGCTCCTTGCAGGACTAAAACAATTAGAAGGCATTTAAACAACGAAAAAATTATCCATAAGAAAAGAATTCATCGCCCAAGCTTAACTATGAAGCACAAAGAGAAACGACTGGAATATGCTCGCCAATATCAAACCATGAGTGCTAAAGAATGGTAAAAATTGTTTTCTCGGAAGAAAAGAATTTCAATTAAGACGGTCCAGATGGCTTTCAGAAGAACTGGCACTGGTTTAGTGGATGAGGATGTCTTGTGATCTGTAGGAGGGCTTTTTCATCTTCAGGAAAACTTACACTACCATTTGTCAGTGGTAGAAAAAAAGTAGCAGATTATGTGAAGATGCAAAATGATTTACGTCTCGTACAAGAAGGATGTCGTCTATGTGGAGAAGAATAACTTTTTCAGCAAGATAATGCCACCATCCACAATGCATCAATAGCAAAAAGGTACTTGCTTGAACAAAAAATAAGACTTCTTGACCACCAAGGGTGCTCCCTAAACCTCAATCCTATTGAAATTTGTGAAGATTGATTGTTGCAAAAGTTTATGAAGGAGGGTGATAGCACTTGGCAATTTCTGAACTCAAAAACGTAGAGGCGTGGGAAAAATTACCTTCGATTCAACTTCAGAAACGAGTTGATAGTATGCCTAACCGAATTTTTGAGGTTATGAAAGCTAACGGCGAATCTACAAAATATTAAATAAAGAATGTATCTTTATATTCTATAGTTCTGCTCATTGGTCTTATATTTATGTTAAAACAAAATTTTGAAATTAAGCATAAATGCTAATATACATATGAAAAACGAATTGAAATTTCTTCATATATTTAAAATCTAATTGTTTTTATGCTTTTTTTCTCATATCTGAGTTTCATAATTTAAAAATTGTAAACAATATCTTTTTCTTTATTTTTTAGGGTGATCTTATATTTTTTCTAGGGGTATATGTATATACATATATTACAGACGTTTCTTTAATGATAAGAGTGTCAGTAGTTTTATTGATATTGAGAAACATTTTTTATAACAAACAAATACGGGAAATTAATAATAATCAGGACAAATAAAATATTCAAAAATAGAATATTAAATTTAAATATTCCTGG
This sequence comes from Sepioteuthis lessoniana, assembly GCA_963585895.1. Taxonomy (NCBI): domain Eukaryota; kingdom Metazoa; phylum Mollusca; class Cephalopoda; order Myopsida; family Loliginidae; genus Sepioteuthis; species Sepioteuthis lessoniana. The sequence continues at coordinate 83,216,772 of OY757906.1, read as the reverse complement.
TAAAGAGCTCAATGTAAATTTAAATCCACAGACCAAATAATTTCTTTTACAAATGTGACCGATTGTTGTTTTATATATATATATATACTTTTAACAGTAGCTTCCCAAGATGTATATAATTATCCAACCCCTCCGCAACGATGAGTATGTGCCACAAAGTCAATCTTTTAAACGGAGTATAGCGGGTTTGACTTCAGAATTTTTCTTCTTCAAGATTGGCTGTCTAACCAAGGCTTAAGGAGCCAATCTATTTTTACATAGCTGTGACCAGCTTAATTCCTACTTTTCCTAAGGGGATGTGCGTGAAGTGAAACACGATCAACCTCATCTAAGATTTGAACTCGAATGGCCGATTCCATTTCTTATGTCGATAACTGTTACGCTAAGCACCTCTCCGTGACGCTTTCGAATATGAAAGTGAGAGAACCTACTTACAAACCTTCTGAGATACTGATCTGTTTACCGCTGTTCACTTCAAAGCAAAAACAAATAGATCTCCGATGATATTTCGGGAAATGCTGCACACAAGCAAACACGTACGCGTTGTACACTGTGCAGAAAATATGTAGAAACTACTGGATAACATTTTTCAAGAAGAATTCCGATTCAGTTTGAGAATCAATAAAGAAAAAAGTAATTGTTTTGATCGACATGTGAGAAACACCGATAAAATCAGCCAATTTTCGAAGATTAAAATCAACAACGCGTTGTTAGAGCTTCATTTCATCATCATGAAGGCTTTCTGACAGCCTGTATTCTCTTGTCTCTCTCTCGCCATCCGTCCCTATCAGCCATTGCTCCTGGGTATAGCCTTTAAACGACATCCAGTGTACACACGGAGGTGATGATTGCCCAGTCGGCTGGGGCTGTAGAGTACACTAATTGCATCTCTGCATCGGGGTAAGACCCCCCAAATAAATGTCCTAGATATGACCCTGAACAATATAATGTTGAAATTCCAGTAATGCTAGAGCTTTGGGAAATGCGGAGTACCCTTTCATTGCCATCACTCCCAAGTCCACTCTTGCCCAGATTAGTAGCACCTAATAGGGTCCCATGGGTCAAATAGAACTAAACTGTACTAATCCTAAACTGAATTACTTGAAATAGAACTGTTTCGACATTTAAACAGTGTATTTAGGCTAAATTGAATTGCTTGAAATAGAATTGTTTGACATTTAAACTGCTTACTAGTACTAAACTGAATTGTTTTAAATGGTACTGTTTTTGTATGTTAAACTGAATTATTTGAAGTGGAACAGTTTTTGACATTGAAGCTGTGCTTATGCTGAACTGAATTGTTTGAAATCGAACTGTTTTGAAATTTAACTGTGTGTAAACATAAAACTATTCTTATACTAAACTGAATTGTTTAACATAGAACTGTTTGACTAAACGGAATAGTTTAAAATAACATAGTGTTCGACAATTAAACTATGTACTTATGCTAAACTGATTTATTTGTATAAGATGGATTTGGGATTAGATAACCTACAAAGGCTGATATGCCATAAAATCCAAGCAGACAAATAAAGGTGATGAATATAATTTTTTTTTTTTTTTTTTTTGGTTAGTCAACACTGATATGTTCAGGTGACGGTATCCATTGGAGAATGTCATGGATGAGCTGGTCCTTTCTTCATCAACAGGGCCCAGCATGTCTCACTCGTCTTAATTCGATAGTTCGTGAAATGGATAAGTTTCCGTACAGCTACTATTTTATAGATGCTGCTCGCTGGATTTGTTTAAAACAGTACGCAGCATTATTGTGTTTTTAACATCTACATTTTTCTACGGGCTTCATACTGCCTTTAACTTGGACAATTGTTGCTTGTGGGGTGTCGAAGAAAGTTAGCAAAGACAAATACAAGATGAAGGGATGACGAATCCACATCAGAAAAAAAACATGTCAAACACGTGCTCACAGAAAAATACTACTCACTTAATTAACGAGGTTACAATTTCTCTATGCACCGGTCTCAAAACCAGGTAAAACCAGGTATTCTTGAGTCAATAAAAGAAAAATCTCTTGTTTAATAAGTTGGAGCACACCCAAATGATGAAGATGGTTTTGGTAGTTTCTAAATTAAGTTGACCTTCAGCAAGCAGCTCACTGACTGACTGAGTGACTCTTTTCAAAAAAGCCCAACTCTCATGTGTGACCGTTTCTCGCACCTACTGCGAGATCTTTGATGATTGACCTTTTGTCGTCGATCACAGTTTAATTTGTGGTAGCGAGTGAAATAACTTATAGAATAAGGAAAGTAGTACCTACTTTCCTTTGAAAGCATTTGACAAGGAAAGCCTTGGAAGCAGCATCATATCTCTATCCGTATCAAATAAAAAGTATATCATATCGTGCAGTAGTAATATCTACCATACTTAACGGTGTAGCATTACGGGCTATAAATGTACGGAAAAAATGTCACGTTTATATGACGATGTATATTAGAAACATCTCATGGAAAGAACATTGCAAAATCTAGAAATCTTGAGATGAGTAGAATCAAAGATGACGAGGACACGTTGAAAGAAAGAATCCTGAAAGTCTATCGAGACAATGTCTATATTCCCTATTGTGTAGTGAAAGGGAAAACAATGCTTACACAAACTGGTTTTAAAATATACAGCGAAACAAAGCATAATGAGACAGGGCACTGAAACCAAGGAAAAGGCAAGAAATTGCAAAGAAAACGCACCCTTGAGTTAGCGAGTTATATCTCTGAAGATTGTTTACCTAAGGAATAGTCATCATAATTACTATATATATATATATATATATAATGATCGTATAGGCATGAAACTGACTGTCATCAAGGGCAACCGACTCTGTATCTAAGCTATTCTAACTTAGACCGACATATATTCTATCACAAAACTTGAACACTCTAGTTCATAAATATAGCATAGTACATTATATATATATATATATATATATATATATATATATATATGTTTGGTACTGTAATAAGTTCATAGCCTCATTATGAGTGTATATATATATATATATATATACACACACATGCACACACACACATACATAAATGCATACATATATAGGTGTATTAAAGATATATAACTTCATGATGAAAAAATAACTTATATTTTGAATGAGAATATTTATTTTTCAACTAGATCTCCTCTTTTGTCAGTAATGATTGATTGTTTCCTTGATAAATCTTAAAAGCGTGTTGACCCATTTGGAGTTGCTTTATCCGTAGAGTTCACGGAATTGCATTCATCGTACGTTCACACTTACATTTTTTTACGTAGTTGTTCTAAAGAGATCCGATCAAAGGTGAATTGTTTTTTAAACATATCTATTTGACTCTTAGATGAGACCTTATTAGGTACTGTGAATTCGGATCGGAGAGGAACTGTAAGTAATGGCAAGGAAATTTTTCTCCTCTCTACCCAGATCTCCAGAACTAAAACTTCAATTTCAGATGCTTTTTAATGTCATACTTAAGACACCTTTTTTGGTAGAAGCGGTTTTGAGAAGGACATAGTCAACGTATTCTAAGCCATGGTGTTTGTCAATGATACACTTAACTTCTGCTTTTTTCGTTAATTACATAAATTGATCAATATAGTATGAAATTTCGCATAAAAATTCAGCTAAAAATAATAATTTTTAGCAACATTTGAGCAAAAAACGCTCTTAAACCTACAGTAGTCTTTAATATTTCATTTCTTTTAACCGTATTTCCACATTATGTTCGTTTTTTCAGCTTTTCAGCGTAGTTTTCAAACTACTCTTACATTTACGATCGTAAACTCAGATTTAATTCCCTTAAGGATTTGGTTGTTTGTCAAATATTTTAATGCTTTGTTATTGTTTTCAAGAACTAAAGGTTCTCTTTTAGCTCTATTTGTATTAACCGTGGTATTTACTAAGCTTACCTTGTTTTCATACAACGCCAAAAAGCGAGAATAAAGAATGCTATATGCTATTCTTTTGAATAGTATAAGCCTGCTTGTTTTAAAAATTAGCATTTGAATTCCTTATTTTTAACTGTGCTAAATCACTGACCTAAGTCATCAAGCAAGATATCTATCAATGTTGGGCTTCCATAGTACAAAATGAAATCAAATACAATTTCGGGGAATTGAATTTGTGAAACTATTTTGCTGCTATTTAACTTTCGCTGAATTCACGAAGTTTTGAATCGAAAAAAATCATCGTGATATTCAGTGATTCCTTGCAAAGAAAAAAAACTGAGATAGGAAGAAAATACAGATCATGTGTAAAACAAACGGAAGTATCGGTCTCAACTACAAGTTTTGGCCGGAAGTTAAGGCTTCCTAACACGAATGTGCAACCAGGTTTCCTTCCTTTTGTCAACGAATTAACAAAAAAGTTCTTCCTAAAGTCTGTTTGTTTACTTCTGCCAACCGTTAATTTTGTAAGGAGTATTATAATAACTTAAAGTCCGCCTTCAGCAGTCATTATGCTTGATGTCATGTCACATCCTATGAATAGAATTTATATTATAATTGTCTAAAAAAGTAAAATAATAAACCAAATTCAGTATTATTAGTATTTGATTACTATTCACTTGATGAATAATAATGATTGCGGTGAGCCCAAATGCAAACTCGTCACTATTATTATTAAATTGCGAATTCACCTGGAACTTACTTTCTTCATTATGATAGAGTATTCCAATTGTAATGCGCTAACAAAAATGATACATATTTACAAAATTCGAATAAGTATAGCTTCATATTTTATCAATTTACACAATAAAGTTTTATTTGACAGCTTATCAACTCCTTATGGATAACTTAATACCGGAATTTGATTCATTTGTAGATGTTTGATTATTAAAAAAAAATCTATTTTCAATTTTTCATTGCATTTCATTTTTAATTGCACTTCTTTTTACTTTTCTATAATCATTTGTTTACACACAGTTTAATGGTTTCAAGTATCCTAATCTAAAACAATTAATCTATATACAGTTTTATGGTATAAAGTAACTATTTTTATCTACTAATAATAATTCGTTTGTACTTAGTTATATAATTTTAAGTATTCCTATCAAAGACTAATAATTTGAAAACAATTATATGATTTCTAATAACTAATGATAATAGTAGACCTAGTAAACATTTGTAGCTTCAAATGGCAATTCTTGATTTAAATAACCTTTGTTAAGAGTTTTAAGTATTCCAATCAAATATAATTCATTTTTAAATAGATTTACTTAACTTATTTACCCAATAAAGCTACGTTGGTTGGCTTTTTGGCCAAAGTCAGTCTTTTTAAAATTATTTCTATCTCTTAATAATATAAAACATAAGTGTAGCGCTCAATGTATACCTCTGTGTGTCTGTATACATAATATATAAAATAGAAAGAAAGAAAGAAAGAAAGAACGGAAGGTGAGATCTCTTACGTTTTTTCTTGTAATCTTTAAAGAAAAATTAAAATTAGAGAGAAAGAAAGAAAGAAAGAAAGAATCATGTGATTGACACATCGAAAGAGGAAAGAAAAGAAAGCAGACAAGTTTTCAAGTCAGCAGTCGTTACAGTAGGCTGACTTGAAAACTAAAAAAAAGAAAGAAAGGAAAGAATAAGAAAGGGAGAAATAAAATACGGAAAGGGAGATCTCTGCCGTTTTTGTTGTAGTCTTTAAAGAAAGAAAAAATTAAAGTGAAAAAGAAAGAAAGAAAGAAAGAACTGTACGTGAGATCTCTGACATTTTTGTTGTAATCTTTAAAGAAAGAAAAAATCAAAGTAAAAAATAAAAAAGAAAGAACAAATCCTGTGATTTGTAGCTTGTCACATCGAAAGAGATGGGAAAAGAAATCAGACAAGTTGTTGGTAATGCAGGCTGACGTCACAACGGAACAGTTTCTTCAGTTTTTGAGTTCGTTTGCTTGGCTTGGTATCTTTTGATTCTATATTGACAGCAACAAGTAAGAGAGAGAAAGATAGCAAAAAAAAAAAAATGAGAGAGTCTCAATTTATTAACAACAATTTGATTTTTCAGATAATTATAAGTTTGCTGCATGAAAATTGTGTTTTTTATTGCAATAACACGCGAGATGCTTTTCATTTAATGATTTATTCTTTTTAGATACTGAAATCTTTTTAATTTGGATTATCAAAAATGTATTTTATATACAATTCAACCGTCATTATTGACAGATATATTCTAGTTAAATAATAGTAATCATGTTTGCACACAGTCATGTGGTATCAAATATTTCTATCTAATACAAATAATTTTCGTAGTTTCAATTATTTCTGTTTGATAATAATAATCACGTTTTCACACAGTTATATGGAATTGGCCCCGTTGGTTGGGGCTACAGAATACACCGACTATATCTCTACTAAGGGGTAAGACGCCACCACTACCTCCAACGAGTGTGCTGGATATGATACTGTGACGGCAAATTGACTAAAATCCCAAAACGGGACTTTTATTTTCGCATGTGTGAAGACGGGGCAGGTTGGCACTTGATCCCCTATATAATAAGTCCTCGTTCAGACTTTTTCTCTCAGGCATATAAGAACTGGCATATTATGTGAGGGACTAATTTAGGGCCAGACTGACCGCCGCTGGAGTAAATGGCCATGGGTCTGTCTGCCACGAGCCCTGCTCAAAAACTAACTTTCTTATTATTTACTTCCGCTGACGGGGGGGGGAGAGCCCCACTTCCGTTTTCGGGTCCCAGCCAATCATTTGGCTTCACTCTCCCTCCCCTTCCGGTGTCCGGCGACCTGAGGTTACTAGGTACCAACACCTGTTGATATCCCCTCTGTGACCCACATTCTCTCTTAACGGTCACTTTTTTGACGGCTAGATACTGTTAATTCAAACACGAGGAGTAGTAATTTTATCTCCCTCCTCCCAGTGGGATATCACGTGACAATACTAAACAATCTCATGGTGAGGCTCCTGTAATATTGGAGCCTTGGGGAAGAGTACCCCTTTAATGATATCGCTCCGACCTTGAGTGGTGCCACTGATAGGGTCCTATCTATGGGTCTGAGAGAACTAAACTGTATACTTATGCTTAACTGAATTATCTGAAATAGAACTGTTTTTAGATTTAACTGTGTATAAATTTTTAAAAAGACTGCACTTATGCTAAACTGAATTGTTTAAAATAAACCTGTTTTGACATTTAAACTGTGTACCGATGTTAAACTGAATTATTTGAAATAGAACTGTTCTGACATGTAAACTGTGTACTCATACTATACTCATACTATTTTTTTAAACAGAACTGTTTATATGTATAAAAATTGATATAGCATCAAATTACGTACAATGGTTGATATGCCATAAAACCAAACTAAACCAAGTTATAAGGTATCATGTATTTCAATCCATTACAAACAATTTACATACTCTAATATAATTTGGGGGTGTCCTCGTGGTGTAATGGTTAAAGCGATGGACTACGGAATCGTAGTAAGCGAGTTCGTACTCCAGTCGCGCTATTACGTTCACTTTCGGCCAAATACCCTTGGGAAAGGTATGAACCCCCTTATCCTTCCAGCTATGGGTTAAATAGCACCATTACTGTTCTTCTAGGAGAATGGCTTTGGCATTAAATAACCTACAGAGGTTGATATGCCATTAAACAAAGAAACCAAACCAAACCATCTAATATAATTTCAATTATTCCTGTTTAATAAGAAGATTCATACATACTTACACGGGCTCAAGTAATTATTTCTTTCAAATAATAATCATTGGTTTCCATACGATTGTATGGTATCAGGAAGTTTTATCTAATACTAATAATTTTAAAACATCTATTTGACCAATAGATGGGACCCAAAAAATTACTACGACTTCGGATCAGAGTAAACTTGGGATTAATGTCAGTGAATAAGTACTCAACATTCCTCAGAGCTTCATAACTGGAACCTCACCAACAAATACAGTTTAATGTCATATACAAGACACCTCTTTTGTGGACTATCCCTCAGCAAGGGATATAGTCAGCATATTCTAAACCTCGGTGACAAGAGTTGAAAAATTCGGGGATAAACTAAATCTACTAGGACTAATGATATTAGATTATTTCATATTTTACAGAACTTTTGGTGGGCATCAAACAGCTGAAATGCTCTAAACAAACTGCTAGAAGCATATAAGATACCTATATCCAAATGTATCTTAAAATGCACGACTTATATCATCATTTTTTCCAATGGATTTAGGAAACATAAGAGCTGATAAAATGTTAAACGGGAACATAAACAAAATTCCTTCAAAAAGTTCTTAGTTTCACTCAAAAAGAGTCAGAGAATCATAATAGTTTTTCACTATTTTTCAGTTCACTCCCCAATGATATTAATGATCTAAGGATGGTAAAGTATTATAATCTCATCACAGAAGATGGCATCCTATTCCTCTAAAAACTCTTCCACTACACATATTACCTAATCATCGTTTCCAAAATGACGACCACGGTGATGGAATTTATGTTTAGGAAACACGGAGAAGTCAGATGCAGCTATTTCTGGTATAAGGGGTAGGGTGGAAATTCAAAGAAACAGTTAACTGCTTCAGCTACTGTAACCTAAACAGCTTGAACGAGAGCGTTATCCTTGGGCAAGAGCACACTTGCTCTCAGCTTCCTACTGTTTTGACTTGATAACTTCCTCCAGCTGTCTTAACCCTGATGCATTGTACTGTTCAGTGGTAGTTTTTCCTTTTTCCAAGTAGTCTATCAAGATTACACCATCAGTATTAGATAAAAAAAAAGAAAAAAAAACAGAAGGAATCACCGTGCCAACAGACACTGCCTACTTGAACTTCGTGGGTGGAGAATCATCAAAGTTTGTTTTGAATCTTTGGTGAACACAGGTTTCATTTAGAGTTACTAATCTGCGGACAAAATACTTAGGGTTAAACTGAAAGTGAGTCAAATGTCTTCCGAAAATATCACTTCTTTTCAGTTTGTGCTTTGGCGTTTCAGACAGCAATATGGGTCCCAAGAACTAATCTAAAACAATGTGGACCAAACCAGAATTAATGACAATGGACATAGCTATCTACAGGGCTGTAAGACGTGTATCATTCAAAATCATTCGGTGAATGGCATCAATTTGTTCATCAGTGGTTAAGATTGGTTTGGTTTCTTTGTTTAATGGCATATCAACCTTTGCAGGTTATTTTAATGCCAAAGCCATACTCTTAGAAGAACAGTACTGGTACTATTTAACCCATAGCTGGGAGGATAAGGGGGATCATACCTTTCCCAAGGGTATTTGCCCGAATGTGAACGTAATAGCGCGACTGGAGTACGAACTCGTGTACTACGATTCCGCAGTCCATCGCTTTAACCATTACACCACGAGGACACCCCCTCTCAGCGGTTAAGGTTTTTAGTTGACACGGTCATCTGTGCTGTCGGTGCCTGCTTGAGTTCTGCAGCCAACTTTTTCACAATTAAATACGAAGGAGAGTCTTTACAAAGTATCTATGGCATCTCTTCATGAATTTCTTTGCGTGCAATACTTTTCTTTTGCAATTTTTTATGATTGCGCAGGCCAATATTTTTTTCCATTTTTAGATTTGTCGAGGATCTTTAACATTTGTATGGCTCTCACCTGCACAGAAATTAAGATAGATATCTGAATGAGTTTTTTCAATTTTGTAAGAAGTAGCAAAGCGTTGCCGAAACAAAAATGTTCAACTACGGATCTTCTTTCTGGGTGAGTTTCAGAACTTTTTGAACGCCCCTCGTATGAGATTGAACCAAGGTATCAAAGTTAGTCTTATGTTATCACGATAATAATCAACTGCTAATTCCGAAACGAAAAATCTGCTAAGCAAACAAATGAAAAACAAGTGTCTGAAACATTCCTGAAGAAATAAAATAAAGCTACTCAAGAAGTAAACTGGTTATAATATATCTATTTCATTGTATGTCATAATTATCTACGTTTTCCTTGCAAAAAGAAACCCATGAAAATAAACAAAGCCAAAATTAAAATCAACATCAAGAAGGAGAATGCAAATACCAAAGATATAACATTACCGACGAACATCATAACTAAAACTTCATAAAAGAATTTAACTCCTTTTCAAATAAACATAGTAACAATCAGCTCCAGAACAATCAACAAACAAAAATCGGATCCTAATTTGGAAGAAGGAATTTACGAAATAACCTGGAAACAATGGCCGAAAAAATGGATCGATGAAACTCAAAGAGATAGAAAGTACAGATTAACAAACAGTTATTTGAAATTAAACAACACGCTTCATACAATGGTACACCGCCGTAACATCTGTGATGATAACTGTAACTCAAAAGAATTAAATAAAGAACAGATACAACTCAGCATCGTTAGATTTTATTAAAAATGGTCTCGTCCAAGAATCCTCTACCATGAATTTAAAGGGTTTTTTTTGCTTTGGTTTAATGACATATCAACCATTGTAGGTTATTTAATGCCAAACCCTTTATATATATATATATATATATATATAACTTGTAACCATTTTCTTAATAATATTCTTAAACGAGCCTGAGCTCTTTTTGCATACTGTTAAAAAAGTATTGCTATATAACAGTCACAATTTAACATCAGTCATTTGTCTGTATTCATCGGTTGTTCTATTTTACTCATAGATAGGACTCTATCAAGTGCTATCAGTCTGGGTCAGAGTTGAGGTGGGAGCTATGGCAATGGAGGTGTAATCCACATTCCCCCACATTCCCACATTCCCCAAATCTTTAAGACTGGAGCATCGTAATCGGATGGTTTAATGTCATATCAACGACACTCGTTGAGAGATGGGGTCTTACATATCTGCAAAGATGCAATCGGTGTACTCTACACCCCAGCCAACAAGGTCACATCAATTTAAGGTAATTGTTTAAAAGATATCAAAGTATATGGAGTATTGATAGTTATAAATAATGAAAAATCGATACAGTGCATAGATAGATAGATTGTTTTAACTTCAAAGCATCGTGTGCTTTTTAAGAGATAAACTGTTGGTTTATCTAGCAAATTCTCGAACTATATATATATATGTATATATATATATATATATATATGTGTGTGTGTGTGTGTGTGTGTGTGTGTGTGTGTGTGTGTGTGTGTGTGTGTGATAGAGAAAGAGAGATATAATAGCATAGGGATAAATACCATGAGGGAAACACGAGGTTTGATGATCTTATAGACAAGAAAGTAAGCACCGTTGACTCTGTTTCGACGCAATCCTAACGTAGATATATATGTTCTATTGGCGATATTGAGCAGACTCCCCCCCATATATATATATATATATATATATATATATATATATATATATATATTAGATGTTTGGTGAGTAGCACGCTTGTCTTTTTTGTAACCTCTTGATTTCATTTTTGTGGAATAATATATTTATTCTAATGGTGCTATCCCTTTAGCAAAACATATCAATCTGTTTATTCATTTTGTAATCTTTTTTCTTACATGTATATATGTGGGTACGGGTTTCATGCTTGCGCGTGTATGTTAGGGTATCGAGCTCTCTCTTTCTCTCTCTCTCTCTCTGTATATATATATATATACATATATATATGTGTGTGTGTGTGTGTGTGTGTGTTTATCTTGTGAACGGTTCTCTATACTATCATTATATTTACTCGAACACTCATACTCATATGCTAATATACCATCACTATATATGCTCTAATCTCAATAACTTGACGTGCTAGGACAATTATGAGTCGATGTTTGGAATTCCGATTAATATTGTACAGCATCATTTGTTTGGGTCGCAGACAATTTTTTTTCTTTTTTTCTCCAGTATTATTAATAATGCGGTAGCGACTGTTATCCTTGTCTTTCATCCTGATCTAGTTCTATTTCTTATTAATGTAGCAGCTTTTATTACGACAATAGTAGCAGTAGTAGTCGTTATGGTAGTTGTAGTGTCCTTCTTATGAATTCTTGGATTCACACCTTATTGATTTTTATCTTTAGCTCGTTTCTCTTCCATTTTGAAGTTATCGGCTTTCGTAACTTCTTTTGAAGAGTGATAAAACCGTCTCGGAACTTTCGCGGAAAGGAATAGTTTCCGAAGTGTTTTTCCTGCCTTTTGAAGTCCTCTTTGGTGTTTTCCAACTGAAAACGCCTATCAGCAAAAGGTGACACTTGCAAGATACTAAATGCTTTGTAGTTGTCAAAAAACCTTTAAGGTTGACATCTTTTTTTTATTCCTTTAAAGGTATTCTATATTCCAGGACAATGTAAGGTCAGTTAAAAGTTCAACAACTCGTGTCTACACAAATACATTGCACATAGTCACGTATATGTGTTCGTGTAAGAAATATGAAAAGCGGTTCGAAAGTAATGCCTCCTATTCTAACTACAACAGATTCAGGGAGGGTATAGGATTTACACTCCAATATTTTTTAAATGGCCGTGATACAAGAAAATTTTAGAAAATGGGATACTGATTCACTTGTTCTCGAAATAAAGATGGTGGATGCCAGTAAACTAATTAGTTTCGGGAACATATTAGTCAAGGAAATCACATTATTTATGCTCCCAACTACGCCCGCACCTTTGATTTTGTTCCTCACAAAATAAACTGTGTGTTGGGAGCCGATCACATGACAAGGTTTAACTATATATACTCTTGACTTCCAATAACTCGCTCTTTTACATTTTGACTTCCGGAGACGGCTCTCATTCTCTCTTACATTCTGAGTCCCAGATGGCGGCGCGTTTATAGTATGCAAATTCTTTATTCTCATGTTCTGCCTATCCGTCGAAAGCATTTATACAACCTCAGACACTTCAGCAAAACCAGGAAGTGATTAAAGGCCGGTGTATAAGTACTTTTGTGTAAAATACTTTATCAACATACACATGTAGCCTATAGGAGACCGTTAATATTTAATCTCCTTTCATACACCTTAATAATAAGTGCTCACACATACACACGAATATTTGCCAAACTATATTTTGAACATTCATAATTTTTTGATAATGTACTTGTTGATATATAAATGTATTTTTGTTTGTATTACTTTGTTGTGAATGTTCTTTTTGTTGCATCGTTTATATCGTTTGCCTTTCACTAACGAGCCACCACAAATTGTGGGAGCAATATACCTAAATAACAACAACACTACAATGGACATTGAACTTACGGTCAAGTCACAACTGAAAATACCACAAGTAGTGATGAACCTATTAAATACCAAGATGAGTTTCCATTTAAGCTATTGCAGAAACTGTAAACAATCCGAAGCCTATGTTCCATATCTAACCAAAGTAAATAACAATATTCGTGAATAGAATAAGTTTTCAGCAATAAAACACTTATTTTAAGACTGACACTGCTATTGGACAGCAATGAACATGTTGGCCTACAACGATCTGTGGTTGAATAATATTGATTTTAAACATGTAATGCCAGAAGAATGCTTTTTGCTTAACATTCGGAGCCCTCCTCACTATCAGATCATTTTTAAAGTTTCAAATATATTCAAATCTTGTTTACATTTGTGGAGATGTTTTTGGTTTAAATAAAGGACTGCTGCAGTATGGTCAACTTTGGGTTAGTGGAATTCTAATTCCACTAAACCAAAGTTGAGCCCTGATGTTATAAATCATTTATTTTCTGGGACATTTGTTCTGTTTTCATTTTTTAAAAAAGCTGCGTTTTCTTAACCATAAAATAAAAGTTGTAATTTGGCGACTGTAGTCGAGGGTTAATCGAAGGCTCCCCTTTTAATTGCTACTACACCGAGGTACAGGGGATGGTGCTACTCCATTCCCTGGATTGCTCCACTTTTCCCTTGATCCATACCTTATAATGCTGAGTGTTAAGCAAGGCTGTATCAAGTACCATTTTTTGAGTCTTTGGTATGAATCGACCAGGTCTCCCGGACCATTGGCGAACACTTTAACCATAATACCAATGGCCCGGTTATAACATGAAATACGATACTCAAAAAGTTACAAATTTGTTTTTATAAAAGATTATTTAATTGAAACTATTTACTAACTTGACAAGAAGAGTTCACCATCAAAATAACCCAACAAGGTTTGACATGCTGCAAACCCCAAAAAATCTAATTTGAATATCTTCTCTTCAAGAAAATCACATAAAGTCAGTCGCAAAAAGAGAAAATTACTTTTTACACCTTTTCTCCCACCCTTTCTAATTTTTTCATTAGATTTTATTTGTTTCTGTGTTACTTGTCATTTTAATTCGTTTATTTTTCTTTGGTTTGTTTCCGTTTTCCACTTATCTTTTTTTTTTTAATTTTCATTTTGCTCTCATCTTTCCTCCGACAATTTACCCTCTCTACCCATTCTTAACCTCTCCTCCCCCTTCTCTTTCTACTCCCTCAGTTTTGGTCCTGGCATTTTTTCATCTTTCCTTTCAATGTTTTGCACCATTTTTTCTTATCGTCCCTCAAGTTTTTTTTTACCTCTACTCTTCCTCACCATTTCATTCATCTTTTTTCTTTTTCATTTTCTCATCAATAAAATATTGCTTTATCTTTTTTCGTCTTCTCTCTCTATATATATATATGTGTGTGTGTGTGTGTGTGTGTGTGTGTGTGTTTGTGTGTGTACGCACGCGCTTACTTCTCTTTACCGCGTGCATTCTCTTCAACTCCTTTACTGCTCTCTCTCTCTCTCTCTCTCTCTCTCTCTCTGTGTTCTTTACAACCTTTTTTTCTTAGAGCTACTGTTTTATCTCTTTTAATGGTTCTCTTCGCTTTTCTTCTTTCCTTCTTTTTTATCTCGCTCTCTCTCTCTCTTTCTCACTCCCTTTCTCTCTCTCACACTATCTATCTCTCTCTCTTTCTTTCTCAGTTATTATTTCTCTTTCTTTCTTAATATTTCCCCTCTCTTCTTTTATTGCTTCTATTCCATCCCTCTCTCTCTCAATCTATCTATCTATCTCTTTCTCTCTCTCACTTTCTCTTTACCAAGGATTCTTTACCTCTCCTTTAATGCTTCTTTTGCCTTACTCTAAAAACTTTGCCTCCCTCCCTTTCTCTGTCTTTATCAGTTATTACTTCCCTTTCATTTGTGTTCCACTCTTCATTTCACTGCATCTCTTCCCTCTCTTTTCACTTTCTCTCTATTTTCCTCCCTCTAAGGAATTCTCTTCCTAGCAACACGGTCATGAAAAATAGACGTTGATGCTTCTTTAAAAGCTTCACAATTGACCGATTCCCAGACAAAAGGTATCTTTCAAATTTTAAATATTTGTCATTCACATAGGCTTTGTGAAACTATGGGAACCGCCGTCATATATCCTATGCTATCAATTACCTTACATGTATTCTTTGTTGGTTGTCACACTTTCGTCTTTTGGCATTCCTTTCTTTCATCACAGTCACAAAACATATAATCTGTAAGAAACCTTCTTTCTTATTTCGTTTTCGAATATAAATCTTTGCAAATGTTTACATTTCACCACAATTTTTACGCTTTAAGGACGATACAAATCGTTTCTTTTCAGTATTGATGTTTTAGTTTTTTGTTTTTTGTTTTTTGTTTTTTGGGTTTTTTTTTTCTTTTCTCGGTAAATCATTGTTTCTATCAATACATAAAAAAAAATTCAAGTTTGGGCATATAAAAGTCGAAGATGGCACAGTGAAAATGTTTCAGGCTATCTCATCTTATAGTAGCTGAAAATCTGCTATACTGGTTTGATTTTTTCAGCAAAGGAAATTGATCATAAATTTTATTCTAAATTGCTGTAATAAACACAGACCTAACACTGGAATATATTTTTCAAGGACTGATATGTTTAAAAACTTTGTTGAGAGGTTAGCGTTTATTCCCTCCTATTGACTATTGCTCGTACTACAAGGGTAAACCTAACGCGATCTTGATTTTCAGATGTTTGCCAAGAGCTATAACCGATAGGGATGGATTGTGAGAGAGACTCAAGAGAATCTTAGCTGTCGGCACGCCTTGACAGTGATGTCAGATTAGTACAGGTGGAAAATTTGGTGGCTACATCTCAAGGCATTCTTGAGATACCATGAGAGGTAGACGGATGAAAAAAGACATTTGGTAAATTGTAGTAAAATGTTTAACCTGAAAATGTTAAAAGTTGTGGGACACCCAGTGACTAGCAAATTCAGTAAACTAACAATAGTCTACGAGACTAGCCCGCAAAGAATTATTTTACTGCAGAAATTTGCGCTTCGCTATATTGATAAAGCTAATAACCATGATTTAATTTAAATATGATGTATTTGAAAACTATTGAACAAAATCCAAATTATGGTCTCTCTCTCTGTCTCTCTCTCTCTCTCTCTATATATATATATATATATATATAAATGAATAGGTCTGCAAATGAATTTAAATTTAGTATCTTAGATTCTTATTTCATATATTTGTGCTTCACACGTGTTTCAGACTTAGTGGTCCTTTTCAGAAGACTAATGAGGACAAGGTTCGTCTCTAATAGCTTTAAAGGGAAAGTGAGGGACTAGTACTAACAGAACTTTCAAATTTTCAAAACAAAAAATAAGTAGCCTTGTGGTTTCGCTGTGGCATCGGACATTTTAAATCATGATATCTCTTGCCCACCGGTTTGTGTTAAAAGGTAAAATCTTAGGAAAGATTATTCAGATTTTTGTTTTGGTTAGTGTGTAAAAGGATACTCTTCCTACAAGGTGTGGGCTTAATTAACCAATTAAAATTTGAAACGTGGAAGGAATGCTCTTCCAAGAGACATACTTCAGCGCATTTAATTAGCTGACCAGTCAAAAATAGTAGAAGAATACGAAATGATCCGAGTTGGCTTACTCAATCGGGAACGTTTGTTCCCAGGAAAATCCTCAATAAAAGTAGATGTTTTAGGGTAAGATGAGAGAAGAGATCCGATGTCCTTGCCGAAAACAAGGGAATAAGAAAAAATCTCTCCAAGAACTAGAGCCTTTCCAGCAAAAGCCTAATTCTCCCAAAAATTGAGTAAGATTGAAAAACTTCACCAGCCAGACTCCTTGTCTGTCTCTCAAATACAACAAAATGGACACAATCTTATATATATATATATATATATATATATATATATATATATATATATATATATATATATTATTTTTACGCCGTTTTGTTTCAATAAGTAGTTGTTAATTGTTAACAGAGAGTTTTTCTTATCTTTAAGTTGCCAACACTGTGGCAACTTGTTCCAATAACCGCCTGAACTGGTCGAAGTTCCTGGTTGATTTTGTGATCTCACATCTGTGTACCTTTCAAACACAACATGCGTATAGTGGAGTTGATAAACCTACTAGCTAGAAACGCACATGGTAGTCACGGAACTAAGGCCACAATCAAGTACAGTGACTATTATAGAACCAAATATATATGTATATTCAGAATGCATTATTCGGTTTTCATATTATTTCTTTTTCTTAAATTATTTTACACCTTGCCCGTTTTTCACACCAGCGTTAGCTGATGGTCTTTCACTGGACTATAAGTGACATTAAGTCTCCTCAAGTTTTCCGGACGTCTTTTAGTATTCTGGCCAATCTTAAAAATGCAGTAGTTTAGATGGCCTCTGCTCGTCCTCATATTTTCACCTCTTCCAGTCCCCTTAACAAGCCTTTAGGGATAGTTCCGAGCGCACAAATTTCAGCTGGTATCACCGAGACCTTCATGTTCCATAATTTCTTTAGTTCTCTGGCGAGGTTTCAGTGGTCTCTCTTTTCGTCTTCTTTGATTTTCACTCTGTGATCATACCAGAATGGCAAAGTCAACTGTTCGGCAGGTTCTTTTTTTTTTTTTTTTAACTATTACAAGGTCTTGTCTTCTAGCCGGAAATTAGTGATTATTATTATTATTATTATTCTACTCTTTTGATAATTTTTCATACCAGCGTTAGCCGATGGTTTCTCTCTGGAGTTTGAGTGAAAGCAGGTCTTCAAAAGTCTCCGGAAGTCTTCTCGGTATTCTAGCCGATCTTAATATTGCAGTAATTTAGATGCTCTCCATTCGTCCTCTTTTTTCCAAGTCCTCCAGTCTCAGTACCAATTTTTGCTATCTGTACCAAGCGCGCCATATACAATTGGTATCACCGTCACTTTCATATCCCAAAGTTTTTTCTCTTCTCAAGCAAGGTCTATGTACTTACCTCTCTTTTCGCTTTCTTTCAGTTTTACCCTGAGGTTAGCTGGAACGGCAACGCCCACTATTCAGCTGGTTTTCTTATCTTATCTTTTTTTTTTTTTTGTCGACTATCACTACGTCTGGCTGAGAGTAGAAGATCGTTTGTATCTCAAAATTCCTGGTAATTTTGTGCTTCTCATTTTCCAATATGGATTCTGGGTTCGTATGGTCAAAGTTAAACTTATTGCACGTCTGATCTTTCCCACCCAGTCGTGTCTAGTCTTATACTCTTTTGTGTTAGCTAACTGCATTCGCTTATTAGATGATTAATCGTTTTATCTCTATCATTACATAACCTACATCTGTTATTCTATTGCGTCTTGTCTATTTTTGCTTTTACATAGTTCTTATGTGTAGCTATGAGAAGAGATTCAGTGTCTTTTTAAAGGTTTCCATCACCGATGGAAATTCTCTGGAGTTTTGGTGACAGCAAGTCTCCTCAAGTCTCCAGTACTCCTCTCAGTATTCTAACCAATCTTGATAATACTTTGGATGGTCTCTACTCCTCCTCCTCCTCTTATTTCCATGTCCTCTAGTCCCTATACCAAATCTTTAGTGACTGTACCAAGACACTAATTACAATGGATGTCACCGTCACTTTCATATTCCACAATTGTTGCTTTTTTTTAGTTTCTAAGTGTTGTTGTTATTGTTTTTTTTTTAGTTTCTTAGCGTTGCTTTTGTGTTGTTGTTTTTTTTTTAGTTTTTTAGCGTTGTTGTTGTTTTTAGTTTCTTAGCGTTGTTGTTGTTGTTGTTTCTTAGTTTATTAGCGTTGTTGTTGTAGTTGTTCTTGTTTTCTTATTGTCTTTGCGTTGTTGTAGTTGTTGTTGTTGTTTAGTTTCTAAGCGTTGTTGATGTTGTTGCTTCTTAGTTTCTTAGCGTTGTTGTTGTTTAGTTTCTTAGAGTTGTGTTCTTTTTTTTTAGTTTCTTAGCGTTGTTATTGTTGCTGTTTTTTAGTTTGTTAGCGTTGTTGTTATTGTTGTTGTTGTTGTTGTTGTTTAGTTTCTTGGCGTTGTCGTTGTTGTTGTTGTTGTTGTTTAGTTTGTTAGCGTTGTTGTTGTTGTTTCTTAGTTTTTAGCGTTATTGTTGTTATTGTTTAGTTTTTTAGCGTTGTTGTTATTGTTTCTTAGTTTCTGAGCGTTGCTGTTGTTGTTGTTTTTGTTGCTGTTTCTAATTTTCTTGGCGTTGTCGTTGTTGCTGATGTTTTAGTTTCTTACTGTTGTTGTTGTTGTTAATTCATTTTATGATTCTTTTTGCAGAGTTTTATCAAAAATCATTCATTTATACCCTCCATGCCAGCTGTTATCGTCTAAAATAAAATAAAAGCTAAGATTTTGGAGTTTCACGGCTTACAGACAGGCCCAATTAAATTATAAAGTTTAAATGGACCTGCCTGTATACCGTTAAAGCATCGAAACTTTTAATTTGGTTCTTGAGTTTTGAGAAACCGGAATTACCAGTTCCGTTATTACGTAAGGAAAACGGATGTATCGGTTCCACGATTGTTGTTTGTCAATAAAAAGGTTCTCTCATTTTCTCTCTCTCTCTCTCTCTCTCTCTCTCTGTCTATCTATCTATCTATCTCTGTACAACTACCAAAATAAATAGTCATTTGTCTAATATATTACAGTTACTTTCTCGAATAAACCGTAAAAGAAACAATATCACTTCAACGTTCCCACCTAAAATTGAAAATTTAATTCAAAAGTAATCTATTTAATGAATATGAAATAAGTTACATTAAAACTTTAAAAAAAAACTAATTACTTGATTTCAGTAAAAATTCTTTTTATTCAATAAAATGACGAAGTGTTTCTATACTGATACACGCAAATTAGTCTGCCTAATTTGCATTAGTATTAGAGAGAGCCTATATAATCTATCACTGGGAATAACTGGTAAAAAGCTTGATTAGCAGCTAACCAGGGCTAACCTTTAACATCACAACAATGGCGTCGCCGATGGGATACCAATTGTCTCTCGAGGATTCCGATTTTGTCGATACATGGCTATGATGTTTTACTGCGAGTGCAAAGAACTGAAAAGCTAAAAGACAACAAGGAAAAGGGAAGAGAAAATGAAATTACAGATTTCTTTTTGTCTACAGCAGGATTCGAGACGATAATGAAAGTCTCCTCAATGGCGTATCCTACAAACCTGGATGACCTGACTTTTGAAAAAATAAGTCAGATCATATGAAGAAATATGAAACCCAAGAAAAGATTGGTCGTGGCAGAAAAAAAGTTCATGTCGATGAAACAAGAAATTTACGAACCAATCATAAAATATGTACACCGTCTACGAAATGCAAGTAGATGTTGCGAGCTTGAAAACTTGGACAAAGAAGAAAAGACGATTGAAGAAGAATTAATTCAATTAAAGTTAATTGAAGGTATGTACAATGCATCACACCGATATAAAATAATGGAACAGCTACAAATAGGAAATATGTCTTTAAATACCTGCATTGACTTTATACAACAACAAGAATTAATACAGAAATTCAACCATGAAAAAAGTCAACCCAGCGAAAATATATACGCCGATAATTAGATGTTAAAAAAGACAAAAGTGTTCGTATCGTGGACATGAACATGAAATAAAAAGGATAATGCCCAATATTTGGGAAAAAATTTTACAAAGTGCTTTTAAAAGAACGATTTTCAAGCAGTATGCAATTTCAAAAAGAAAAATGTGGAAAGAGTTAAAGAAAACGAAACTAATATAGAAGTATTTTTCGTAAAAAAACAAAAGCAAATGAAGAAAAAATTGAACAAAAGAAAAAAGACATTATCCTAAAGATTAAAGTAAACAACTTCGATTTGGTTATGCAAATGGATACCAGCAGAGAGGTAACGCTTATACCAAAAAACTTCTGTAAACACAATAGAAAGCCAACTTTACAAAAGAGCAGTTTACAACTCCGCCAATTTGATGGATCGGTCATAAAAACTTTAGAGTACTTTGAAGGTTCCTCGGAATTAAAAGATAAATTTGAAGTAATACCTATAATTGTCACATTGTGTAAAAAGACCCACGGACTTGTTGAAGACAATGTGCGTAACATAAATTCTACCAAATTAATTAATGATATAAAAATCGAGAAAACTGGACAGTTAAAAAACGAGTTTAAAATTAAAAGAAAATGTTACCCACACTTATTATGAGGCACGAAAATTACCAGTACTTTGGGTAGAGACTGATGTTTTGGTTTTAGATAGAATGGCTGCGGAAATTAGATATGATCCAGTACAAAGTAGGATAACATTGAGAATAAGAAAAAGACATGTATGGGGAAATTGTTCCCGGGTGGAGAGACCCTACAAAGAAATAAGACACAAGTTAACTATCGAGTGAACATGGAGTGATTTGTAATGGGGATCAGATAATTCCGCCAGAAGCACAAAGCACAAAGAAAGTTGGTGATAGAATGTTTACATAATAATATACACTGTGGAGAAGCAGCCACACAAAAAAGGATAACATTAGAAGCATGGTAGCCTGGATATTGACAAGATGTCGAAGAATATCTAAAAAGACGCAAAAAATGTAAAGAATTAAGAAATTTTACACAGACTACATTACATTCATGGGCCTGAGAAATCAAGTCATGTGCATATGGATCATGCATACATTACTAGAGTGAGACTCTTATTAATACGAGTAGGCTCTGTTTCAGCCTGCCTGAGGTAATCCGTGTGCCAAACAAAAAAAAATTCTACGATAAAACAGATTCTAAGGGTCATATTTTCCAGAAACGGCACACCAAAAACCCTGGTATCCGACAATGTACCAGAATTTTGTGACGAAGATCTTAGTTTATGGTTGGAAGAAATATGGTGTAAACCGTATAAGACACCACCATATCATCTTCAATCAAATGGGTTTGCAGAAAGAATAGTACAGACCGTAAAAACGGGACTCAAAAGTATGTTCTCAGCAAAAAGAAAATAATAGAAGTTATTCTACCAAGACTAGAAAGCCCATCAACTTTAAAGGGAAGGCAAATTAGTGCTCCGCTAACGATGTTATATTCCACCGATGAAAAATGTGGTGCATAAAGAACAAAGAATCAAATCCAAAAAGGCCAGAATTTATCATGCAGAAAGGACACAATACAGCTATAATGAATAAAGAAAAGGGAAACAGTATATTAGCCCATGCAGATGAAATAAGGCCTCAGGGCAAATATGAAGAGCAAAATGAGGAAGACATCTCTACGATTCCTTCCGTTAATGATTTATTAGAATAACCTTTTCAGAATGAAACGTAGGAGACGAAATAATGCATTATCAGGTAGGCTAGAATGAAAGAAAACTCAGATGAAGATCAAATAATGCAAAAAGACGACCTTGATAACAGGTCAGTCCGGGACAGATCAAGACCTCCCGGAGAAAGAAATCCGGGAGAGAGACAAGGAGAGCAAAGTAATCCCGAAGATGAAACAATCATTAGAAGAAGTACAAAACTTACTTGGGGCATATAAACCTATTCGTTTCAGGGAGATGTAATGATACTGGAAAATTAGTCTGGCTAATTTGCCTAAGTGTATGAGAGAGCCTATATTATCTCTCACTGAGAATAACTGGTAGAAAGCTTGATAAGCCACTAACCAGTGCTAACTTTTCACATCACAACAGTTTCTTTAAAGAGTTTTCCGCTACGTAAAAATAGTGAAATATAAGTTAGCAATTAAAACTAAAACGCTGTCAAGAAGAATATACTTTTCCTTCATTTTCCGGGAGTTTTTTTTTTTTTCTTTTTTTCGAAAAACGCTTTATAGAGAGTCTGAATTGATGAAGTATGTATTTCTTAAATGTACAAAAATCAATTTCTTGCACATTGTAAAAGTAAAACATATTGTCAAATTAATTCAATAGGGATTAACACAAAAAAAAAAAACGTTGTCGACGAAAGTTGGAGGAAAAAATTATTTTGATAAACACTTCATCTTTACTGACTAAAACAATTGGTAGAATGTTTTTCTTGATTTATTGGTTTCTTGGTGGTTTGATTGGATGATATTTTATAACATATCAGCCATATTATGTAATGTATGTTTTGACTCTATATATAAATATATATGTATGTATAGACTATATACATACAGATATATATATGTATGTATAGACTTTATATGTATATATGTATAGACTTTATATATATATATATATATGTATAGTCTATATATATATATATATATAGAGAGAGAGAGAGACTATTGTATATGTATAGACTATATATGTGGTGCCTTCAATAAGTTTCCACACTTTTTTTGTACAGGCATTTAAAATTGTCGTAGACTCTTGAAAATTCAGTATATTATTGCTATTCATCTTATGAGATTCCTTTGAATATATATATATATATATATATATATATATATATATATATATATATATATATATATATATATATATATATTTGCTGATTTCATCACAGAAGCGTGTGTGTCATCTGAAGAGGCGAAAAGAATATAATTCATCGAAATAAATTAATAATGGCTCTTTAATCGTGGTTAAGGTTTCTTCCATTAACATTATATGCGCTTTATGTGTTTTCTTATATACGTGGGGCCTTCAATAGGTTTCCAGACTTTTTTGTACAGGCATTTAGAATTGGCGTAGACTCTTGAAAATTCAGTATGTTCTTGCTATACATCGTATAAGATGACTGACCAATTTTTATGATTTCAGGTTCAAATGAACAGCTACAGCAGCAATTGGAATACACCCTACTAAAGCCTGATTGTCACAGCTGGCGAATTTCAAAAATGCAATCTGACACTTTAGAAGAACGATATGCAATAAATTTCTGTTTTAAACTTGGAAAAAATGTCAGGGAAACGTATTGAATGCTTCAGACTGCTTTTGGAACATCTTGCATGAATCGAGCATAAGTTTTTGAGTGGCATAAGAGATTCAAGGAAGGTAGAGAGTCTGTGAGGGATGATGAGAAGTGTAGGAGGAGTAAGGAGGTCAATACACCAGAGTTGATTGGCCAAAGGATTAGGGTTAGGGTTACTATGTTGAGGTTTGAAGGGAGTTCAGGAAGAGATACCGTCGGAACAGGCCAGTACTCTTCAAATCGGGTCAGTGGCATTTCCACCAGGACAATGCACCAGTCAACAAATCCATCCTTGTCACAGATTATTTGACTAAGATGGGCATCAAGACAGTTCCTCACCGTCCCTATAGTCCAGACCTTGCTCCCTGTGACTTTTGGTCAGAAGCTGTCATTCTGAGACAATTGTGGAGATGAAAGAAGCTGTGACGAAGGTCATTGCCACGCTCACACAAGATGACTTCCATGGGGCCTTCAAGAAGTTGTTGTAACGGTACAACAAGTGCATTGCAGCCGGAGGAGATTACTACGACGGGGACTCGAGTTTCATGTGTGCTCTATCAATAAAACTGCCCATACGAAAAAAGTCTGGAAACTTATTTAATGATCCTCGTATAAATATATTTATAGAATATATTTATATAGACTATAAATATATATGTATTGACTATATATACATATCTGTGTATACATTATTTATATATATATATATATGTGTGTGTGTGTGTGTGTGTGTGTGTGTGTGTGCGTGTGTGTATGTGTGTGGATTATATATATGTGTGTGTATAGACTATATATATATGTATAGACTATATGTATATGTGTATAGACTATATATATATATATATATTACTTGTAAGCGAATAGTATTTATACAACTTAATTCGTAAAAGTGTTCTGACAGCTTATTTTTACCCAATTAAATCATTTCAAGTATTTGACATTCGTAATCATATCTATCAAGTATTCCCATGTAATATAAATTATTTGTACACAGCCGTACTGTTTCAAATAGCTATTAAGAATAATCCTTAATCAATGATTGAACTGTTCTATTTTACCCATAGATGGAGCCCTAACTGGTATTTCCAATCCGAATCAGTGTGTATCAGGAAGTAACTGCAGTGAAGGGTACTCCACATTTCCCAAAGTCCTTATCATCAGATGCAGTTTAGTGTAATACTCAGGAGACTCGTTTTTTGTGTGGAGGAGGTCTTCTCTGAAGAGGTGCAGTCAGCGTATTCTACAACCCCAGCCGACTGAGCAGAGAATGTTTTCATGTAAATTTTGACATACATACTATATAAGTATTGGGAACTTTTTGTCTATGTTTGAAAGTCACCAAAATGGTTTAATATAAAAATAACAACTTTGAAACCCAATATATCCGCATGAAAAAATAGTTACACTCATCGAGCGGCTTTCTCTAAAAATGTTGTTCCTGCAAAACTTAATTAATCCTACAGAATTTAAATTCCGTATTCTAAAATGATTAACGAATTATTTGCCTTACTAAAACAGTAATTGGCATTTGATTAAACATTACTAGATGGGGTTACATGTAGTTCTTCAATCTCGGAGTGTAAAATAATTACGTAGCAGTTTTTCTTAACTGGAACTGAAAATTTGAAAATGTAAAATAATGACATAGCATAATCCCTTGATTCGGAAAAACAATCGGAAAATGTAAAATAATTACGTAGCATTATTTCTTAGTTGGGACTAACAATATGGAAATATAAAATGATTACATAGCATTATTGTTTAGTTGTGATTAAGAATCTTGAAAAGAAATATAATCACATTGCATTATTGCTTGATTCGGACTAACAATCTAGAAAAGTAAAATAATCACATCGCATTATTGATTGGTTTAAACTAACAATCTGGAAATGTAAAATAACATAGCATTACACTAATAATCCGGAGATAAATCAAAATTGCTTGAATCGTAAATTCATTTTGCTATTATTAACTTAAATTAAAAACGTCTCTCGTCAAAAGTCAGTGAATTTTTCACAGAATAATATCAAATACATAACATGATATAAAAGTATATTTGAAATACTCATCTTTGTAAGTTAAGAAGTCAAAATTTATACTACTTTAGGGTATGACATTAAATAATCTTATCCATGGTGACCGAAGAATTATTATTTCTGATGTATTTAAGTAAGGAAAAAAATCTGGAGATATGTATAGAGCAAAAGTTTCTCGAAATTTTTATGAAAAAACTGTTTGCAAATACCCTAAACGCATTTTTAGATAATGTATTTTTAATAAATATTTCAGCAATCGAAGGTCAAGGTATTTTGCACCTAATATAGTCGGGTACTTCAACTAGTTTTTTTTTAAATCAAATACAAAAAATGAATTAGAACCCCATCTCCACCCCGGATATTAATACTGTGTACTGTGGTTGGATTTGAGATACAATCCAATTTTATATTGATTCAATATTTTGCACAAAATCACAACCTGGTTCATGACATGATGTCATCTCAACTTAAACACTTGTCTTCATTAGGAATTGTAACTTGACTCCATTAACGTTTCTCCAATATCCATAAAAGTCTCATAACATATGTTAAACTTTATGAAATACGTTACTTTGACAAACTCATTTTCCGAAAGTAGATAATTTGCATATAATGGCTGCCAGTAGGTTTAGCTCATAAAAAAAGAATTAAAGATTAAATAAGAGAAATCAATTCTTTTTTTCTTTTACTTTTTTCTACTATACTTCTCCCGTCATTAGTTTTGATTAAACTTAACTACAGGTTGGTAGTACAGTGTATAAATCAGCATTTCCCTAATATATAT
Organism: Sepioteuthis lessoniana; assembly: GCA_963585895.1. Lineage (NCBI taxonomy): Eukaryota > Metazoa > Mollusca > Cephalopoda > Myopsida > Loliginidae > Sepioteuthis > Sepioteuthis lessoniana. Next base: position 83,189,961 of record OY757906.1, on the reverse strand, counting down.
TAAAACTACTATAGTTCTCGTAATTTATGAAGTGATTATTTATGTACGGATTGGCACATCAGCTTAGGATCAGGATATATGAATTTACACGACCCCATCGCCACATGCAGGCTATGACACCATTTTTACCCAACCCCTCCGCTCGGGCAGGATATGACACAAGGTCAATTTTTAAGCGGAGTTTAACAGGTTTGAATTCAGAGTTTTCCTTCTCCTAGACTAGTTACTGCACAAGGTCAAATTTTTAACGGAGTAAATCTGGTTTGAGTTCATAGTTTACTATCTCCTTGGCTGGCTATCTTATCAATGCTAAAGAACCTGGTATGCCCTACTATTCACTCATAGCTGGTGGGGAGAGAAAAGATACTTTCATGCCTTTCTCAATGTCATTAGCCCAAAGGGAAACGCAAGCAGCCTCGTTCAGGATTCTAACATGATTACTGATTCCATTTCAAACAATGATAACCTATAAAAGAGAGAGACATTTGCATTTTATCTGTTATTACTTCATTTACAGCTTAATAAAAAAAAAACAAGTCAGTATTCTGTCAGTGTGCTAATTCTATATATATTGCTAGGAGTAGAGTATGACATGTCCACAAATAAAGATGACTCTATGGCAATGGTAAGTACGCTTTTTGTATGAAACAGAAGTTAGTGAAGTCGTCTTGTAATATGATCAACAAGCGTTAATATATTCGACACCGATAAAGTACTAACATCCGTAGGCAGTATTGAATATGCAATTTTACAGGTAAGGAGTCGACAAAACTGTTTCAAAAGGCATTAAGAACCTCGTAACCAAAAAGAAAAAAGAATTCTCTTAGAACACATAAAAGAAAATGCTACAAAAGTGGGTTCTTATAACTGCTATAACCATATAAAATCGTAAGAAAAGGAACTATGTAAAAAATGACGTATTCACAAACACATACTTGGGAGTAAGTGTGTGTGTGTGAGTATGGGAGAAAGAAAGAAAGAAAGAAAGAAAGAAAGAAAGAAAGAAAGAAAGAAAAAGATACGAGGGACAGAGCAAAAAAACAAAGGAAAACAAAAAAGTAAGTGAAAGAACGAACAAGTATTAAAAGTAAAAAAAAAAGGGGGAGGAGGGGGAAATAATTTTTTTCATCGTCATTCACATTTCTTTAGTGAGAATTCTGCTCGTTTTCTCCAACTTCTTGGTTCCTTTTTTTTCCTTCTTCTTCGTTCGTTCACTTACACTGAACTTAGTAAACGTGACCGAAAAAGCATATATACAAAACACACATATAAAAACATATTTTTAGACTTTTGCTTACTTAAAATACTAGATGTGTTCAAAAGGTGTCGTGAATAAAGCTTTATTTTCCGAGGATTAAATTAGCAATAAATTAAACGTTAATTTTCTTTAAGATTGTTCTCAACACATTTATACCAGCGAGGTTTCCGTTTGTCGAAGCACCTCTAAAACATTTCTTGAAGTGTTTCCATCTTATTTCTTTTAATATCCTCCACATCACCAAATATCTCTTCTGAGATGCCTTTTCTATTAATTGATTGGTTAACTGATTGACTTTAAAGGCATGTTAACCCCTTGTAGGGTTATTTATGCCAAGGGTTTACAGTGTATAATTATATCGACATATTTTGTTTAGTTGTTTAAGACTGTTTTGTTTGTTGCACACAGTTACATTTCATCAAAGTTTGTTTTTAAGTTATTTAGTTTAATGCCATATCAAAACCTTGATGGTTATTTAGTGCCAAATCCTCTTTATACTTTTGTTTTAACACAGTTAAATGGTCTCAAGTATTATTATTGTTGGCACACCGTTAAATTGCCTCAAATATTTATATGTAACATTAATGATTCTGTTTAGTACTAATAATTTATTTGCAAACAGTGATGTGCTTTCAAGTATTGCTAACACTTATAGTTTTATTAACACACAGTTAAATGGTTTCAAGCATTCTTATTTAACACTAATAATTCTATTTAACACTATTCCTTCGTTTGCACACAGATGGTTCTAAGTTTTGCTATGAAATAACAATATTTCAATTTAACATCAGTTATTATTTTGCACGCAGTAAATCGTTTCAAGTATAGAAACTGATTAAATATTTCTAATCTACTTACAGACGAGACCGTTGACAGGTATTACCACTCTGGGTCTCAGTGGACTTGAGATTAATGGAAATGAAGGGATACTCTAAAGCCTTACTATCAGATAGCTTATTGTCATATCCAGGACACTTGTTGGGAGGAGGTCTTACCCTTCTGCAGAGATGAAGTCGATGTATTCGAGCCAACTGGGTTGTATTTTATCAACAATTCCTATCTAATACTGAAATTTTGTTTGCAATTATGTATTTTGAACTAATTATTTTATTTAATTATAATCATTTCTTTGAAAACAGTTATATGGCTGCAAGTAACTGACAATAATCCATAGTAAACAATTATAACTTCAAGTAAATATTCTTAATTCAATTAATTTACACACACATATATTTTATCGAGTATTTCAATCGAATACAAATAATTTTCAGATAGTTCTATGTGACATGGATGGGGCCCTAAGAGATACTCGTGTCAGAGTGGAGATCAAAGTAATGGTAATAAAGTGTATTTTACTCTCCGCAGAGTACCAGAACTGGAACCTCAACATCAGCTGTAGTTTAGAGTCATACAGGGTATCTCAAAATAGATGCAACCCATCAATGTGATTTATTACAGAGACAAGCGTAATGCCGGTCATTTGAAACACCTGTAAAACTTACTTTTGAGCTAGAAACATCAAATCAAAGTTGTTGTTTTTTAATTGTTATTATATCAACTTCCAGGAAACGCAATCTTTTTATTTGAGTTTCTTGTCTCAGTAATAAATCATTACCGTATTTTGAGACAGTTTTGAATGGTTTTGTCTCCAAATAAGTAATATTTTTCCTCTCTTGCTCAAGGCATTTTGATCAAAAACTAATAGTTCTTATAGTATACTATTTTCAAATCTGAAACAAAAAAGAGCACAACATTCTTATTAATAAAGTTATTTGTAGTCACACGTATCCTATGTATATTTAGACACCCAAAATTTTGTACACAATCAGGATATTCTAAACCCTGCCAACAAGGTGCGCCTTTTCTGTTTTGGAAACATGTTTCACAGATCCAGGTGGTTTCGGGAGTATGGAAGGTGCTGCACTTACACAACCTGTGTTTCGCCAAGAAATGATTATCAAATAATACACAAACTGACGCTTACTCATCTAGACAAGGTCGCTAACCATCATCCCTTGGCAAAGTAACAGAATGAATATGCATGCAAACGAGAAAATATACTTATTTCTATTCAGTTAGAATTGATTGATATTTCAAAAGATTTTTAAAGCTTGAAGTAAATTGTAAAAAGAAACTATCTGGATTTTAATTAGTTTTGCTCTAACATTTTTTTATCCCTCCTCCTCTTCCTCCTCTCTTTATTTCCCTTCCACCTTTTCTTCTTCCAACATTTCCTGCCAGGTTTCATTTCAGTCTAATTGTAAAAAGTTAGAAATGCAAAAATATCAGGAGGTGAAAACTATTAATGCAGAACAATTTTATGAGATTTTAAAAGAAAGACAAAATGAAAGGAACAATGAGAAAAGAGAAAAAAAAGAAAGGAAGATTGAGAAGAGAGAAGAAAAAAGAAAGAACAAAGACAAAGAGAAAGAAACAAAGCAAAAAGAGAAAAAGAGAAAGGATGAATGATACGAGACAAATGAAGATAAAAGAAGAATAAAATGAGGGAAAAACACAGCGAATGGAACAATGAGAGGAGAGAAAAAGAAAAGAAAGCAATAAATAAAAAAAACAAGAAAAAATGGGAAAAGGAAAATATTCTTTTATCATCATCATCATCATCATTCATTTTCTTGTGGGTGTGTCTGTGTGTCTGTGTGAGTTCAGTGAAAACTCATTTTGTTATTTTCCCTTTCCTGTTTCATTCTTGCCTCTCTCTCTCTCTCTCTCTCTCTCTCTCAATTTTGTTTTATCATTTTTTTGTTATTTCTTTCTTCTATTCACCTATTCACCCCGGCTCTCTTATACCCTCTCGCTCTTTTGATCTTTCTTGCGCTCTCTTTCTACCGCTCGCTCCAATGCTCTCTCTCTCTCTCTCTCTCTCTCTCACACACACACACACACACACACACTCTCTCTCTCTCTCTCCCTCTCTAATTCTCTCTCTTTCTCTCAGTTCCACATCCTTCATTTTTTCACTTATCTCGCTTGCTCTTCTCGTCTCTTTTCCTCTCCCTCTTTCTTTCTCTTTTCCTCTGTCTCTGTCTCTGTCTCTCTCTTTATTCCTTTCTTAATCAATTTTGTTTTTCCACATTTTTTCTTCTGTGTCCTCTTTCAGTCCTTCTTTAACTCTTACTCCCCCCCTATCTCTCTCTCTCTCTCTCTCAGTATAGTTAAAACCTCGCCAACGCGTTTCCGGTCTCCCTTGTGCTGTCGAGTTTAACAATAACACCGTCGATAAATCACTGGCAAAAGAAATAAATATCACTACCACCGAATGCCTACGTGTGCATTTATTGATTGCATATATCTTTGTGTGTGTCTTCACGATTAAGTATATGTCAGTGGTCCTCTACATAAATTACATATACGTACATAACGTACTTCATTAATCTAAACATAATCTAACACAGAGCTTGTATAATGAAGCTTATAGCGAGAATTGAACATGTTTCACAAAACGTGATCCCTGATCCCCTGACCAACAACTGCATGTACCTTTTCACTTAACTCATACTTGAGTACGGACGCTTGACGTCGTATAATAGGCTACTCGAGAATTTTTGTGAGTTTAATTCTTACTGGGTGCCCTATAATCATGAACTTGAATCAAACTAAACTAAGCTTAGTAAATAACTACTTATTCTTGTGCAAAGCTAAATAAATATTTCCCAGTGGGCGGGGCTTAAAATACACCCTCTGCAGGGTGGTATCTCGGGTATGTCACTAAATGTATCCGGTAGTGGGGGTTCAGTTCTGGAGCTTTGTGTAGCCCTTTATTGCTATTACTCCAAGTTCCACTCTGACTCAGAGTAGTAATTTTTGTTTGGTTTCAATAATAGAACTGGTTGGTTGGTTGGTTGGATTTTTACGGCATTCTTATTCCTCGACGGTGACGTGTGTGAAGTAGGAATAGTCAGAGAGAGTTCGCACATATCTCTCTTCTGTGGCGCGGACCCTTTTTGGGAAGTAGTGCGGTGACCGGAGAACACACACGAGGAGCCGACCGGAGAAGCAAGGTCGAACTCATACAAGACGTTCTTTTATGAACTCCTACAAATGGACGTGCCAATGTTGGCCGACTAGCAAGGACTTACATCAGCTCTGTGCCGATATAAGACGCAGTCTAAAAGATCAGCCAGGAGTAGTGGATGATAGGGATAGATGACAAGAGAGACCCAGGGAACTCCATGATGATGACGGACCCCCAAAAGCTAATCGTATAGATCGACAGACAAATAACAAACACGTTTGTTGAATATGATTATATATACATGCTAGATGAGATGTTAACACATTGAGTTTTCGTCGTAATTTCTGTCGATTATGATACTGATATATTTAGGAGGACTGTGGAATTCTAATTAACATTTCATTGTTATCTCCGTTATAATAAGGATTTGAATTAATTAATGAAGTTTAGCACGATAGCAGAGCTCACAAAATTGTCATACATTTGCAAATTCTATGGGAAATTGGTGGGGATATGTACGTATATAGGAAACGAAATAAAAACATACACATAGCAAGAGACATAACAGTTCTATTTCAAACAATTCAGTTTAGCTTAAGTACACAGCTTAATAGTCAAAAATATTTCCCTTTCAAGCTATTTAGTTTAGTCAAACAATACTATTTCAAACAATTCAGTTTAGTATAAGTATAGATTTTTGCTTATAAGTATAGATTTTTGTTTAGCCTTGAGCAACCGAAACTGTATTATCAACCTGGTTGGTGGCTGATGAGGACAGAGTATCGCACGTACTTACACACGTTGCATGATGAAAAAATAAATTTAAAGAAATAAGTATAGATTTTTGTTTACTCACAGTTAAATGTCGAAAAGTTCTATTTCAAACAATTCAGCTTAGCATACAAAACCATTCCATTTCAAACAATTCAGTTTTGGATGAGTAAGCAGTTTAAATGTCAAAACAGTTCTATTTCAGCAATTCAGTTTAGCAAAAGTCCACAGTTTAAATATCAATACTCTCCCATCTCAACCAACACTAATTCTCTTTGATACATAGGACCCTATCAGGAGCTACCATACTGGTCTAAAGTTGACCAGGGAGCGATGGCAAGGAAGGGATAATCCGCATTCACCAAAGCTCCAGCATCACTAGAACCTTACCATCAGATTGTATAGAGTCATAATCGGGACACGCGTTGGGGGCTAGGCCTTTTCCATCAGCAGAGAAGCAGTCGGTGTATTCTAAAGTCCCAGCTGACTGGGCAAAAGATAAGTCGCCAGCGATGAATAATAGAGAGAAAGAAAAGAGAGAGACAGAGAGAGAGACAGAGAGAGAGACTGAGAGAGAGAGAGACAGGGGAATCCGTAATGTCAGCATTGAGTTGGTGATATATATATATATATATATATATATATATATATATATAATAGTAAAGTAAAGTTAGCGACCATAGTCGAGGGTGACCCGAAGGCACCCTTTTCGATAGCTACTACACCAAGGTGTAGGGGAGGGCGCTACTCCATTCCCAGGATTGCTCCACTTTACCCTTGAACCGTACCTTATAATGCTGAGTGTTAAGCAAGGTGGTATCAAGTTCCATTTTTAAAGTCTTTGGTATGACTCGACCTGGGATTGAACCCAGGTCTCCCGGGCCATTGGCGAACACTCTAACCGCTGGGTCAAAAATACAAATAAATGTTCAAAAATGGTTTTCTATAATATTTATTATTCCATCTTTCACATTTCAGGGCAACTCCGGTGGTGTAATGGTTACCAAGCTAGACTAGCAAACAAACACGAGTTAGTTCGAGTCTTATTAAGAAGCCCATTTATTCGGCCTTGTGCCACATCTAACCAGAAGTGCTTCGTAAACTCTCACATTTAAGAGGGACCAACCCTGAAAATTATATACGGTTCCAATTGTTCGTTAGATGGCAAACTCAGAAAATCAGCAGGAGATAAAATACTTATTTTCCTCACTGTATATATATATATATATATATATATATATATATATATATATATATATATTCAAACAATGAGAATTTAAATTTGTGTTTGGTTTCACTTGATTTTTTTTTCCTGTGTGTTTGTTGGTATATCCGCCTTCATGGATTATTTAATGACTAAGCCATCCTTACAGAAGTGGTACTATCTAACCCAAACTTGGGTGTTCATACCTTTTCAAAATATGTTGCAGTCCAGCACATTAGCCCCTACGTCACAGGAGCTCCCTCTATTTTTTTTATAATATATACATATAGATGTGTGTTTAGATGTGTCAGTAAATATGTGTATATAATTGGCCTTGTGTGCAAAGAACTGTTTGTGGTTATGTAGTTTCTTTTATACGGAAGTGGCGTCTTTATGCTTATTTCTGTATGCGCATAGAAGTACTAAATTCATTATTTCAACGCATGTGTGAACGCATCCGAATATAGGTGTCTGCATTTGTATGTAAGTCTAAAGATAAATGCTCATATGAGCAAGTGCGTATACAAATCTATATATGCGTTTATACAAGTAACAGTGCTCTCTCTCTCTCTCTCTCTATATATATATATATATATATATATATCAGTGTGTGTGTGTGTGTGTGGATGTATTTATGTGAACTTCAAAAGAGGAAAAAAATAAATTCTCGAATGAGCAATAGGGTTTAGGCATAAAAATATATGAGAAGGAAGAACAACTCTGAAGAAGGGAAAAAAACATGAGCGTGAAAAGAAAGAGTGAAACACTTGGGAGGAGGAGGAGGAGGAGGAGGAGGAGGAGGAGGAGGAGGAGGAAGCGAAAAGGAGCGCAAATGATGGATTGGTGAAGTGATAAAGAAAGAATGAATAACTAGATGTACAGATGAAGAATGGAGCGAGGATGGCGGCGCGTATGTGATTGCAACAAAGAGAAAACGCGGGGAAAAATGTGCCAAAAAATGGATGACGAGCGAGAGAAGCTGGCGACGGTGGAAGAAAAATGGCAGCCATAGAAATAGGAAGGAATTGGAATTAAAAACGCTAAAATGAAAAATGGCAGTAAGAGAATGCGAAATAAATATTAGTGCACAATCGACAGTACAGAGTTAGTTGTATATAGCGAGAAAGAGATGTGCTTGATATATGCAGGCAAAGCTATAGTGGTATGAACACATAATAAAGAAGATTTAGAACAGCCCTATGCAAAAGATCTATCTATCTATCTATCTGCATAGATAGATAGATAGATAGATTGATAGATACTTGTTTCGACACAAGAAGAGTTAAATACAAATCCTGAAACGGAAATACATACATGCACATAGATAAATAAAGAGATAGATAGATTTTTTAAAAATATGCCAAGAATGAGATAAATATATTGATAGATGTATCAACAATAAATATTTTGCAACCAGCATTAAAAAGCCGTCGTTTTTTTTCCTTCCTTTTTTCTTCTTTTTTTTGTTTTTCACCCACACAGATGAATAATATCTTGACATCCCTGCACGCAAAAAAAACTTTTATATATAAAAAAACAATGACGGGTAATATATAGCGAGATTTTTTATGTCAAGGTTGATTTTATGCAATGTGAATATAATAGAGCATATAACCACTTGTAGATAACACTTCTATATTTAAGAGCGTTAATGATTATCATTACTATATTAGCATTATTTAATTGAAAAAATAAAAAAAACAGAATATAGTCAGTATCGTAACGGCATTATATCTGCTTTTTATTATCAATATATCTGTCAACTACCATGCCTTTCATATCTTCTCATTTCTTTTTTCTATTATTCTATTAATTTCCCTCTCAGCAAAATTATTGCTCCACTTTTAATTAGTTTTTTGACTGAAGTTTAAGTGGCAGCAAATCTGTTCTGGTATCGAGGGTTCTTTTGTGTATAAGTGTTGTTGACTAGATGGCGTCTATCTTTCCACAAATCTCCAGTTAACCCAGTCTATTCTAAACCTTCTGGTTTTCTGGCTGTGATTTAGTGGTCTGTTTTTATCTCAAAATCCCAGTGGATTTTATCCGTCTAGTTTCTGTTTATACCTTTTGACCCAAATTGTAATTTCATACCCAATTCATAGTGTATCATCCGGTTGTGACTAGTCTTGTACCTCGTCTTTTTCCCAGTTTCCTGCATTCACTTATTATGTGATTGACCACATAATTTACAGTTATTCAATTATGTATTATCAATTTTTGCTTTGATATATTTTGTCTTTGCAGCATTATTTCGTGCTTCTATAAAAAGATATTCAGTTCCTTCAGGTTCTTAAACATGTCCAGATCATCGCATGTGCAATTTTCTTAGTTTTAACACTAACCTGCTGAAACAGTGAAGTCCATTGGCTGACACATTCATTTGTTCTAGTTTATAACAAATTGACCTGGTCTTCTAGCCGAAATTCTGATTTTATCTCAAAGTTTAGGAGAAATTTTGGTATCTCCTTTTCTTAGACTGTTTCTGGTTTTTACATGTACCATTAGTTTGTATGGTCAAATTTTAGTCTCTTGCACAATTCTCAGTCGATCAACTTTCCTACCCATTCATGCCTGCTCTAGTACTCTTTCTGTGCTAGTTTGCTGCATTCATTTATGTGGTTTATTGTTTCTCTCTCCACAGCTTACTTTTGCTATTCTCTTAGGTCTTTACAATTCTAGCTTTTATAAAGTTATTAGGGCGTTATTTTGGGCTGCTATTAATAATGGCTCCCTTTCTCTTATCAGTTCTCTCTTCAAAAGCTCAAATCATTCTTTTTTCCTTTTAAAGCATCGTTATTGTTGTTTTATTTCTAATTTCTCTTTTTTTTTTCTATTTAGTAGTTCTTAATTGGGGGGAGTTATCTATCATATTTACCAACCCCTCCGCTCGGGCAGGATTTGACACAAGGTCAATTTTTAAGCGAAGTTTAACGGGTTTGAATTCAGAGTTTTCCTTCTCCTAGACTAGTTGCCTCACCAAGGCTGAAGAACCCAGTCTGCCCTACTTTTTACCCATAGCAGGAGGGAGGATAATTGGATTCATACCTTTCCGAAGGGTATTAGTGCTATGTGAAAATGCAATTAGTCTCGGCCAAAGTTCAAATCCTGGACGAGACTGATTGCATTTCACATAGCACTAATACCCTTAGGAAAGGTATGAATCCAATTATTCTCCCTTCAGCTATGGATAAATAGTAGGACAGACTTGGTTCTTCAGCCTTGGTGAGGCAACTAGTCTAGGAGAAGGAATACTCTGAATTCAAATCTGTCAAACTCCGCTTAAAAATTGATCTTGTGTCATATCCTGCCCAAACGGAGGGGTTGGTAAATATGATGACTTGCTAATCTTACTTGGATGGTTTTTGGAAGACAAAATCCACTATTCGACAGGTTCAGGCCGTCTGACCGAGATTAGATGATCCGTATGTATCACAAAATCCCAGAGAAATTTGTGCGTTTTATTTTCTTAGACAGATTTCATGTTATGCATATATCATTTGTTTGCATGGTCACATCTAAACGTTTTGAACAATTCCCAGTGGATCACCTTCTCCAGCAAGTCGTGTCTACTCTCACTCTCTCTTTGTGCTACTTTACTGTATTCGTTTATAATGTGATTAATCGTTTCGTCTCTGTCACCACGTAATCTACACCTGCTATTTTGTTGCGTCTTGTCAATTCTTGCTTTGACATAGTCCTTATGGCGCTGTTTTGAGCAGTTATCAGAAAAGATTAAGTTTCTCTCTTAAGGTTTCTTTTTTTTTTTTTTAGCCATGTCCAAGTCATCTCGTGTTTGGTTTCGCTTGTTTGTCGCTTGAAATGTCTATACAATTGTTTTTCTCCCAAATTTTGTTTTCTGGTTATTTTTGTTTTGTGAATGCATTTGTCATCTATTTTGTTTCTAGTCGCCGTAATCAGTCTTTCTCCGCGCTTTTTTATATAGTCTTCTGGTCATTGTAGTGATACATCGACGCTATCTTGAATGCTGGCAAGTTCTCTTCCTACTTTTCTCGACATACATAGTCTGTCTACGTCTTCTCTGGGATGTAAGACCTTATACATTGTCATGTGTTTTCATGTTCTTTGGTTCATTTGTTGAAGTTCTTCTCTCGTCCACTTTAAGAATGATCCCGAGTATCTTACTTAGGGAATTTATCCCTTTAATGTGATTTCTGCGATGTAGTTTGATTTCGAGTAGTTTTCTCTCATCTCCTCATGTCCACTTTGAATATTCTTAAGTATTTGTAAGTTTATAATTATCATTATCATTATTTACCAGTTCGTTTATTCTGTCTCTGTTTTTATTGGCTGTATGTTTTACTTATTTTAAATCTCTCTCTCTCTCTCTCTCTCTCTCTCTCTCTCTCTCTCTCTCTCTCTCTCTCAGTCTCTCTCTCTCTCTCGTTACTATGTGCTTTGAGGATGCAGATTTCACTGAAGAATCAATCATCTATGGAACTTCTATTTTTGGTAGTAACATATACATTGGGGAAATGTAGCTGAATTAGACTGAATAAACATACATGATCGATTGTCCTTGGTGAGTTTTGCTTGAATTCCCTCCCAAAGACTGATCTATTATTCATAATTGATAATAATTACGCCACTTAGATATCACAGATTTTACAAATATATATTACTACTGCCATATATTCGCTCCATATAATTTAATTATCTTAGCTCAGTCTTAATCATTGATCTCAGATTGCTTCCAGTAGTCACTGTTCCCAAGTGGTCTCCCAATCTACGTACAAAGCAGGCTCATTGATACTTAACTTTGATCATCAAACAGGAACTAATTCTTTAAATGTGTTTTGACCGTTAGTTAAAAAGAATTAAGCGTAGCTTAAATTTGGCACAAGTTTGCAAGTATAGAGCATCAAGAGAAATGGACGAAATGCTGCATCCTCAATTTTTCCGAGGAAATGTGACATCGGAACCATTAAGAACTATAGATGCATGACTCTTACTACCAGAGCAATTAAGGATTAAAATGCCCGGTTTCTCAATTGTATCGGACCTGAAGCCGAGAAAAGTTTTGTAAAACTCATTGAAGTACAACATACAAAAAAACTTGAGATAACAGGCTTTTTACTAGATTTCTTCAAAGCTGTTGATTCCTTACGGAGAAGAAAGATGGAGCAAATACTTATAGTGTATGGTCTCTCTAAAAGTAATTTTCACCATTATAATGTTGCTATGGAAAAACTCGAAAGCGATAGTTCGTCGCCTGATAGTGACAATGATTTCTTTGATATTGTGGCTGGAGTCATGCAAGAAGATACATTAGCTCCATAACTATTCATAATCTGCCTAGATTGCATACTACTAACATCAATAGTTCTAATGATAGAAATTGATTTTACACTAATAAAAATCAAGAAGCAGACAATATCTTGCAGAAACTATTACGTATGTAGACAACACTAATGAACTAGCACTTCATGGAAATATACCAGCTCAAGCCAAATCTCCTCTGTAGAAACTGAAGCAGGCAGTACGATGCATTCATATCTATCTGAACTTAGATAAAACAGAGCTTAAGCATTTTAAAAATTATGGTACGAACATCTTCATATTAAATGGCGATCCTATAAAATTAGTTGACCAGTTCACATACCTCAGCAGCAATATCTCATCAACTGAAAGGAGGTGCCCGTGGTGTAATTGTTATCGTCGCAGGAATTGGACACGGTGACTCGAGTTCAAGTCCTGGACGAGACTGATTGCATTTCACATAGCACTAATACCATTGGGAAAGGTATGAATCCAAGTATTCTCCCTTCAGCTATGGATAAATAGTAGGACAGACTTGGTTCTTCAGCCTTGGTGAGGCAACTAGTCTAGGAGAAGGAAAACTCTGAATTCAAACCTGTCAAACCCCGGTTAAAAATTGACCTTGTGTCATATCCTGCCCGAGCGGAGGGGTTGGGTAAATAGGATCTACTGAAAGTGATGTGATCACAAGTATATGAAAGCCATGGACTCCTATCGACATTTTATCAATCATAGAGAAATCTATTCTCTCAAATAAAATATAACGAGAATTCTTTCAGGCTGTAACTGTGTCAGTACAATCGTATGGCTGTACCACCTGGACTTTTACGGAGCGCTTGACGAAAAAGCTAGATGGAAATTGTATTAGGAAACTGCATGCTGTTTGAACAAATCCTTGAAGCAACACTCTTCAAAACAGTAGCTGTATAGCCACTTGCCTCCTATCGCACAAATCATCCAAGTAAGACAAGCAAGATATCCTGGGTACTGGTGGAGAAGCAGAGCCGAACTCATAAGCGACGTTCTCCAGTGGACTCCCACACACGGATCGACCAATAAAGACTTAGCATTGATCAGCTCAGTATGTATGTAGTTTAGAAGACCTACCAAGATTAATTTAAAATAGGGGTGGATGGTGAGAGAGAGAGAGTGAGATTCAAGAGATTCCGTGCTATTATAGCATGACTTGAAGATCGACGATGATAATGTGTGATGATCGAATTTACTGCCTTGTTGTAATTAGTCTGCTTGCTTTCTTTGCTAACCATTACTCTACAAAGTGGTTTTCCAATAATTTACTAAGTTTTACACAAGGGTAAAAGTATGGGACACCTACTTATAATGGAATTCTGTGGCATTGGTTTGCTAGCGTATCCTGCTAACCATGACACCCCGTTAGGCTATCGTATATTCAGAGAATAACACAGAGATAGAAGAAGAGTGAAAGGAAAGAGAAAAAGAAAGAATGAACGAGAAAAGGGTGAAATATTCGAACGAAAACAAAAAAAAAAAAATTGAGACGGTGTGATCAAAGCAAAAAAAATACTGATTATAGAAAGAAAGAGAGATAAGCAAACATTGTCGCACCTCTTACACTTTTCTTACAGAGCAGAAATTTACTGCTCTACAACAAATCCCAAAAGAAGAAAACATGTCTCTGTGCCGGTGGCTCCATGCATCAAGATCCGATGGACTCAAAAATATTTCATAACCAATCAAGTAAATACTCGTTAAAAACCAAAAAGTCTAAGTTCAAGCCTACAGTACCTTATGGAAACCCCAATTCATTCAAACTCTCCATTATGTATTCAGCAACCCTTCTGCACAAGCAGGATGCGAAACAAGGTCAATTTTAAGTAGAGTTCAACAGATTTGAATCAAAAGTTTTCCTTCGAGACCGGTGTCGTACTAAGACTAAAAAGCCCAATCTTGTTCTACTATTTTACTCATAGCTGAAGGGAGAACAATTGGATCCACACATTTTCCAAGGGTATTAGTGAAACATAAACAGTTTCATCATGGATTTGAACTCGATCACCTTGTCCATTTCCGACGACGATATCCATTACACCACGAGCCCTAGAAACTCACCAGTCGGTAGATACTGGAGCAGTGGTTTGTGTTATTCCGCCCGCACGCGAATCTAAACTCCGCCCTAGTCTTCTAGAGTTTCAAGCCTCAGACAACACATAAATACACACCTAAATTAAGAATAAACATTGGCATACGCAGAGATTTTACTTGGCATTTTTTTAAAGCTGATATACAAACCACATTCTGGAAGCAGACTTTTTACCTCTTAGTAAACATGAAACACAAGACTCTATTGGACACTAAAATTAATATCTGAATTACCGGAATTCGAACACCATTCACTTCTCCTGGCATCAGCTTAACAATCTGTCATTGTGCAGAATAGATAGAAATTATCAACAGTTATCTAGTCATTTTCAAACCGTTGAAAAATTCTGACACCATTAAACATGAAACTAGAAACCACATTAAAGCTATTGAACAGACAGTATTTTTGCGTCCACGACGGCTGGACTCATACGAATATGAATTTACCAAGAATCAATTCAACAAGATGCCGCGCAAAGGAATAAGTCTATTTGATACATCTAATACATCACCCTTACATCTTGTCCCCAAACCGAACAATAATAGATTTCAACCCAATGTGGATTTTCGAGAGCTGAACGCATTTACTATCACCGATCACTTCCCTGTCCTGCAAATACATGATTTCGCACTCGGATTACGTGGATCAAGAGTATTTTCAAAGATTGATTCAGCGAACGCTTACTACCAGATTCCTGTAGCGGAGGAAGACGTTCGCAAGACATCAGTTTCGACACCGTTTGCATTATACGAGTTCCTTCCGATACCTTTGGGACTTAGAAACGCTGCCCATTTTTTTCAAACATTGATTGACGAAGTACTGAGATGACTCTTATTTGTCTATACATATATTGATGATATTCTCTTCGCCTGCAAAAGCCGCAAGAAACATAAAGTTCGCCTACATCAAATATTTCAGAAACTATATCGATTTGGTCTCGGAATAAACATAGATAAATGCACCTTAGCCACCACTCAGATAATATTCCTTGGATAAATTCTGAAATAAAAGGAAAATTCACCCTGACATTCAAAAGTGAAAACTGTTGAAAATTTCCCTGCACTCACTTCAATCCAACGTATATCCATCAGGCTGATAAACTATTATCACTGTTCTATATTTCATCTATCATCTATTCTGGTTGGAGGTTCAATCCCAACTACAGGTAAATAACAAAGAATTCGTTCTATAGTTTAAAACTTGTATCCGGTCATGGTTAACGGAATTAGGACAATCTACTCATGCGGATTAAATAAAGGGTTCAGTTCGGGGTTTTATGTAGGCTCCCCAGTTAGATATGAAAAACCTGAAGAAGGCCAAATAACATATCGGCCGAAACGTTATGAGTATAACAATGACAACGAAGACAATATTTCGAATATTTAACGTATTAAAAATCTATGTTTAAGTATTTACTGCTGTTTCTAAGTGACTACCCATCTAAGCTTTGAGCAGGCATATTGTTGCTTAACTTCAGTGATCTAAGGAAACCGACTCTTTAAGAATGACTTTAGTTTTAAAAAATGTTGAACCTTGCTTAGATTCGACACAAGGACAAAATTATGGGACATCGTGACAAGGTGCCCATAATTTACATTTAGCACAAGGGGAGAAGACGGGGCAGCTAGTGTGGATTCAACTCACTGCGAACTGACCTATAATAAAAGCATGAAAACTAGGTACCTCTAAAACTTATGCATAGTTTATATTTGACTCAAGTCTCCAAGAGGAACCTTGAGAAGACCGAGCTCACTACATACCGATAATTGAGCTGCTTCACCAGCTTGTTATCCATTATCCAGTTGACTGATCAATTATTAAACAAACATATTTTAACGGCATGTCAGTCCGTCTTGGATTAGTTTATGCCCAGACATAATGAAATCGTATTCATTGTACTTTTTTAAAAACTTTTGTGTCGTTGTTTCTAAAAAGTTTTCTGCACGGTTATATGATATCAAGTATTCCTATCTCATATAAATTATTTGCATAAAGATGTATAGTTATATGATATCATTTTTTCTTAGTTTTAACGAGTATTTATCGCTAATATCTCAACTGTTAAGCAGAGATCAGTCATAGTGTAGAGTTGTGATTGTTCGCATTGCGTTCTTTCATAGGCTCAGTCATATGTTAGCTGTGACAATTTGGTAACTGGAGGACACACCCTCAAAAGAGGAATATGCCTAACAATTCAATGCAGTATTATTCCATTGCTTATTGATGAGGATGAAGTCTATCAGTGCTTTAGCGTTTTTTTGTGTAGGTGTTGGTCTATAGTTTCTCTTTCTTTTCCGAAATTTAGTATTCAAGAAAGTTAATCTTTTTTCTAGTGTGAAATCTGTTTGACGAGTTTTGTAAGCTGAATTTGTTGCTTGCGTTTTTACCTATTTGGGCATTCATGTCTCCACCGATAATTAGAATATTGTGTTTTAGGATGCTACGAAGATGGGGGGATCGCTCGTCATAGAAGACGATGAGGTTTATTTCGTCACTTATTTTACTAGGGCTGTAACAAGAGATGATCGTTGTGTTGGAGTTGCCATTAAACGTAGTAGCAACATCGAAGCGGCATTAAACGTTGCAGCAGCACAGAAAGGGCTGCAGAATGCATACCAACTAAACAAAGAGCTAAACCTAGAATCCCATGAGAGATATTAGCGGTTAAAAAAAGCGTGCAGACGTGAAAACCAACATCCCTATGCAATAGAAGGAACCCAACTAATATCAAAGCTCAGAAAATCAAGAAGGCTAAAAAGGAAATAACTAACAAACGTATACCCAAAAGAACAAACAAAATACATGCAAAATCAGATCAATCAGATTAGAGACTCAGTTGAAGATAGACAATCTAGGACAGCATAGTAAACTGTACGAAGTGAGCAGAAGAGAAAGTACTGTGAGAGCTAAACTGAAAGCTTCCAGCCAAGCAGAAAGAATACATATGTAGAAACAATATTTCGAGAATTTACTTGGAAAACCTCCGAAAGTTACGGATGAATCTATCACAAAAATTATTAGTAATCAACTAGACATCAAGCAAGGACAGTTTATGCAAGAAGAACTCGACTGAGTACTAAGAAAATTTGAAATAGTAAAGTGCATGGCTTAATAAAATACCCCTAGAAGTATGGAAGCCAAGGAAGTTCACCCACATACTTTTCAGATACTGCAACGCCGTATATAACTAGAACACAACAGACAGATGGACAAAGGGACTTATCATTTTTACCCCAAGAACGGTGACTTTGCATTAACCAAGAACTACCGAGGTATAACCCTTACATCCATAGAGGCCAAAATCTATAATGTTTTGCTATGCAACTGCATAGAACATAAAATAGAGAAAATACTTTGGAGGAACCAAAATGGCTTTCGAAGAAATAGATCCACAATATCACAAATTCTGACTGTCCGTCGAGCAAAAAAACCTCGAGGCAACATTATTATTTGTAGACTTCTCAAAGACATTTGACTCCATACACAGAGGGAAGATGGAACAAATACTTCTCGCCTGCAGTTTCCCCAAAGAAACCGTCACAGCTATAATTATGCCATATAAAAACACGAAAGTAAAAGTTCACTCACCAGATGGAGACACAGACTACATTGTGGCAGGTGTACTGCAAGGAGATACATTAGCCCCATATCTATTTATTTTCTGCTGAGACTACGTGCTTCGAACGTCAACTGATTTAATGGGAAAAAACGGCTTCACGCTGACAAAGGAAAGAAGCAGAAAACACCCTGCACAAAATATTATGGACGAGGACTACGCCGATAACATAGTGCTTCTGGTAAATACACCCGCCCAAGCCGAATCTTAGCTACATAGTCTGCAAAAGACTGCTGGTGGTATAGGCCTCTATGTGAACGCAGACAAAACAGAATATATGTGCTTTCATCAAAGAGGCGACATCTCCACACTAAATGGTGGTCTTCTGAGACTAGATGACAAGTTCACCTACCTAGAAAGCAGCATTTCATCAACCGAAAATGACATCAACACGCGACTACCAAAGGCATGTACAGCTGACGAGAGACTATCGGTCATATGGAAGTCAGACCTGTCTGATAAAATAAAACATACTTTTTTTCCCAAGCAGCGGTTGTATCTATACTGCTATAAGGATGCACCACGTGGACGCTAACTAAACGTATGGAGAAAAAGCTCAACGGCAATTACTCAAGAATGCTATGAGCTGTATAAAACAAGCTCTGGTAGCAACATCCCACAAAACAGCAGCTGTGCGGACACCTACTAACTATCACGAAAACTATCCAAATTAGACAAACCAGACACGCAGGACACTGCTGGAGAAGTAAGGGCGAACTCATAAGCGATGTACTACAGTGGATCCCTTCACGTGGACGAGCAAAGGTGCTGATACAGGATGAAGCCTGATGACCTGTCGGGAAGGATGGACGATAGAGACGAGTGGCGAGCGAGGGCCAGGGAAATCTGTGCCAGCAGCACGCCATGATGATGATGATAATATATTAACTATTCCTATTTTATACCAAGAAATTTCATACAGATATATAGTTTCAAGTATTCCTAACTAATTTTGATAATTATTTGCTTTCAAGTAATCATATATATTTAATAGTTGTTGTTTGCACAAAATTGTTTTAAAATTACTAAAAATAATCTTAGAAAAACAATTATAACTTCAAGTATCTATTCTTAAAACAAATAATTTGCAGTTATATGGCATCAAATGGATCTATTTGAGCCATAGATGGGACCCTAACAGGTACTGCCAATCCCAGTCAGAGTGAATCTCAGATTAATGGCAATGAATGGGTACTCCCCACTCCACAGATCTCCAGAACAGGAGCCTCACCATCAGATACAGTTTAGTGCCATATCCAGAACAACTTTTTAAGGGGGTCAGGGTTCTTACTCCGTGACGAGGAATACAGTCAACGTATTCTAAACCTCACCCACAGGGCATCTATTATCTCGGGCAAAATGTTCTTATTTGATGCGTTACGTCCGGCTGAAGTATCACGTTATGCTTTAACAAGAGCCGTTACTCTCACTAAACGCCTTATGGAGTCGCCATTACAACTTATTTGAACGCACAGTTGTCTAACGAACCGTGATTTGTGTTCGTTTGATCTTAGTGTCGCTTGAATTCTTTTCCCCACAATTCAGCGCATCAATCTTTTCTTCTTTTTTTTCTTCTTTTTCTCTATTTTCATTGCTTTTTTTATTTTGCCTTTGTTACACTGATTAAAATTATTATTCACTAGTTAAAATAAATGTCTCTGTATAAAACAGCTCGGCTAGTTTAGCTTTCAGCTGTAAACCAGTGTTCACCTGCAATATAACCTAAGCAGACACGGTGGCCTAAAGTACAAAGTTAGTTGTGTCGAAAAGCAGAATAATAAAATCAATATTTGCTTTAGCGTCGCTGACTTCAGCTTCATATTGTGTCAAGGTGGAGTGGTGGTGATAGTAGTAGTGGTGGTCGAAAGATCTTAGCATGACGCTTCTCAGCAAGTATAATGATGGATCGCTGTAGCCACGTAATGCGGAAATTAATTTCATGGTACCGGAAGTAGACTTATACTCACAAATCCGATATATACTTGCTGAGCCTCCATTTTTTTTTTACTAACCTTTGAATAAATCTGTGGTGTTTTAACCTGAATGTGCATATATTATTTCTAGATGGGGTTATTTGTGCATGTGCCAACGTGAAGTTATTTCTTATTGTATCATACTATGAACTGTGCGCCTGTATAAGTATTTTTATTGATGTATTTTTCAGAAAGGAAAGATATATTTTATTTTTATATGGTCGGTCAAACGTATGACTATTTAGTTTATACACAAAATTATTCTTTAGTCTTTTTTCGTTAAATATACAGCCATAAAATGTTATTATGCGTATATGTCTGTATCTATTTAAAAGAATAGGCAGTGTATAAGGGTAACATTGAAAAAGGAACATTTGCTGTACTCTATGGGACATAATGTGTGTGTGTGTATGTGTGTCTGTGTCTGTGTCTATGTGCATTTGCCGGCTGCCACATTCACAAAAATTCCATTGCTCTTCTCATGAATTGAACGCTACGGTAGCCGATAACATATATGTAAAAAAGAAATACGCAAAAAAAATTCCTTCACTTACGCTAAGAATGACAATGGGTCTAGGGGAAAATATCCGACTGACGTAAAGTCAGCCGGGTTTCTATCTCTGATGTCTTGTTACACTGAAAAGTTGTAATGCAATGAAACAATCTGCCTGAAGATGACTATATATAGATGTGGGGGGGAGTATTGCAAATAGGTTAGTAAAACCCACCAATTTTTTTATAAAACAAAACTTTTATAAATCTTAAACAAAAGGCATCTAGATTTTATTTCTTGTGAAACGTTATTCATTCAATATAGATATTATTAGTTAATAAGTATGACCAAACTCTTCAGCAGTGAACTGCTGTGAGCAAAATCAAAATATTCTAAGTATATATGAAGTATTTACTTATTTTAAGTCTGCTGCATTTTCAAAATATTTTAGTGGGGTACTTACCTTTGTCCAATACACAGACCTCACAATACAAGCAAACCATTATAACTGCCTCTAAGTCAGGTTGTTCTATCAAATCTAAAAATAGAATTAGCCTCCCCAAGAATAAGACTGAAGTGTGTTATTATTCCCAGAATAAACGTTTACATTTTTTGACGCCAAAATCTAGTGGGTATGCGAACAGCTTTTCTCTGTTATAGACAATAGAAACCCAGGAGTGATGAAGAACAACCGCTGAACCAAACTGACAGTCCAGAATTTCACGACGATAAACAAATTTTATTCTCAAAGGAATTGACATAAATAAGCAATTAAAGAATACTAAAATGAATTATACACACTGTGCGCATTCAATGGCGCCTCGGGTAACGTAATGATTAGCAAGCTAGACTAGCAAACCTACACGAGTGAGTTCGAGTCTCATTGGGTGCCCCATTCATATGGCTTTGTGCCACATCTAAGCAAAAAGCTTAGTAAATAACCACACTGTACGCATTCAAAATTAATACACACACGGAAACTTTTTTCTAAAATATTACTTCTTCGCAAAAATAATACAAAAACATATCTATTGAACTCAACCTTCTTGTTTTCAGAGGAAATTTCTGTAGTGGCTAACGTCCAGGGCTGTGACATCGTTGTAAAAGAGTTCGAATTCTAGTCGCTCTATTACGTTCTCTTTTGCGCTAATGCTCTCAGCAAAGATATGAAACAACTTATTCCCCCAGTTATGGGTTAAATAGTATAACTACTATTCTTCTACAAAGCTGACTTTGACATTAAATAACAACTGAATGTTGATATGCATTTCAAAACAAAGAAACCAAAACAATCCTTGTTTTCTGCTTGTATGTTTTACTCTTAATTCTTTTTGCCCAGTCGGTTGGGGTTGTAGAATACACTGACTGCACCTCTACAGAGGGGTAAGACGCCCCTCCTAATGAGGAGCTTTGGGAAATGTGGAGCACCTCTTCATTCCCATTTGCTCCCAGGTCCACTCTGGCCCGGAATGGTTGCTCCTGATACGGCCCTATCTATGGGTCAAATAGAACTAACTGCATGCTTATGCTAAACCGAATTGTTTGAATCAGAACTGTTTGATAAAACTGGATAGCTTGAAATAGAATTTTTTTTACAATTAAACTGTGTACTTACATTTAAACTGCATACTGAATTGTTTGAAATGGAACTGTTTTTGACATTGAAACTGTACTTACACTAAACTGAATTGTTTTGACATTTAACTCTGTGTAAATAAAACCTGTACTTACTAAACTGAATTAGAACTGTATGAATAAACTGAATAGCTTGAAATAGAAATGTTTTTGACAATTAAACTGTGTACTCATGCTAAACTGAATCGTTTGAAATAGAACTATTTGCATGAAAATGGATTTAGCGTTAAATAACCTACAAAGGTTGATATGCCATAAAACTCAAACAACCAACCAGCATCATAATTTATTTCAGCATTCACCTTTCACCATAGTTAACTGGAAGACTTCCCTACAACAATATCAAGCTGAATTTTATTACAATAACTCGTTCTGCTATTTTGGTAATTCACGTTACCCTTTTATCACATTTGTTGATGTTATCCTATTAAACGTCATTGCACATCAAGCGACGTATATACAGTGGGCTCTAGAAATGATAAACCCAACGGATAAGGTAGACATTGTGCACCCATAAATTTTATGTTAAAATACTAACGTGTAACCACACAAGTATTTAGCAACTGAAATCACTGCGTCGTGCTCTAGCCTCAATCAGACATCCATTCTCTTATGCTGTGTTAGCCTTATAGTTTTCGAAGGTCGAACATATTTTGCATATGAATCCAACGAATTGTTGCATGGCTGAGTCTCGGTGCAAGTTGCCGGAGACAAAGACGAAAAGAAGGGATCAGATGTTCACCGAAAAGTAAAAAGTCTCAATCTAACCTAGTCTCAAATTTAAAAAAAAACAAGAATCGGTGTTTTGAGCCAATAAAGAAACGATACTATTTTTCCATAATTTGTAGCACACTCCCAATTAGGGTTACGGTTTTGCTAGCTCCAAAATTTAAGCTCCTTATTGTCCGCTGATAACAATTATATATATTATATATCATCTTATATATCTGAAAGCGAACGTGCAGAATAGAAAGATATTTCTTAAGTGTAGGAGTTTTCGATAATGTGTCCGAGAGTTTTACTCCTGCCATACGAAAGGACTTAGAAACAGAAAATAGTATTGCATGGTTGCAAAACTTGGACTTTAAAGAAGCGCCAAAGGAAAAAAAGATAGATGAAAAATACACAAGGATGCCGTGTACTGTTTTGAACAAATCCTGGAATCGGCCACTTAACTCCTATCACACAAACCCTCCAAGTAAAACGAGTAAGACATGCTGGGTACCGCTGAAAGGGTAATGATGATGATCCCATATATGGACAAACCAGTGCTAACCAACCTAGACAGACTTATATTCATCAACTCTGTGCGGACACTGAATGAGGTCGAGAGGACCTGCAAGGAGCGATGGAGAATAGGGTTTGATAACAAGACAGAAAGTGGCAGACAAGGAAATGCGTGCTACTAGCATTGCTTAGTGATGTTGACGATGATGATGATGATGAAGAGGAGGAGGAGGGTGAGGGGGAATTTCTCGTAATAAGTGTTACTCTTCTTTTTATACATCATTTAATTGAATGTAAACATCAACGTCATAATTGTTGACTATCAGTAGAACCGGTCGTGGAGCAAAGGTTAACAAGTTTTTTTTTCGCACGGACCACCGAGTTTAATTTATACTGTTTGTGCCCTAAGCTTTGTAAATCTTTTATGTGCCTGCTGTAGTGCAGTTGTCATTATGCTAGCTTCTCAGACTATTACTGTTAAGTTCAGTCTTTAGCAGGTAATCGACTTTTTTTTTATTAATAAACAATTACTAAGCTTAGATTAGTTTATCCCTAAACCACGCTGCTACACAACACCAGACACCTAAAATCGATTTTTAGTCGTGTGTCAGAATAAAGTGGTCTGAGTATCAACTTAACCGTCAAACAGTTCCTCTCACAGCTCGTGTGGACAAGAATTGGTTACATATTTTCTAATCTGGTACTTTCGTCTATGGTTTTGTGTTTGATGCCCAAGTAGGCATAAAAAAAAAACAAATAATAATAATAGCGCAAAAAGAGCACAAGGGTGCGAGACTAGACACAATTGGGTGGGGTAGGTGATCTGCTGGGAATAATGCAAGAAATTCAAATTTGACCATACTACCAAATAGTTTATTGACAAACCAGAATCTGTCCTGGAGAAAGAGGCGCACAAAATTATCTGGGATTTTTAGATACAAACAGACAACATAATCTCGGCCAAAAGACTAAATCTAGTTATAATTTACAAAAAAAAAGAGAATCTGCCGAATAGATGACTTTGCCGTCCCAACGAACCACAGAGTTAAAATCAAAGAAAACGAAAAGAGACAAATACTTGGACTTTGTCAGAGAACGAAGAATATTATAGAACATGAAAGTGGCCGTGATATCAATTGTAATTGGTGCACTTGAAACGATCCCTAATGTTTCGGTAAGGGAGCTGGAAGAGTTGGAAATTTGAGGACGAACCGAGACCATCCAAACTACAAAGTAACACCCTATTTTAAAATTCTTATCATTTATTTCTTAAGAATTTTAAATTATAAATATCTTTAAATAGGGAGTTACTTTTCAATTACCCTCTATATTTCTAACATTGCTTCTACCACAAGAAATTGTTAGTTTTGTTTTGTTTGTAAATAATGCTGCAATATCTAGTTTAAAAAATAAAATTTATTTTTTAATAAAAACTATTACTGATGTATTTCTTACAGATGATTATATATTTATGGCGCAATGGGAACTTTCGTCTAAATTACGCTGAAATGAAAATAGTACTGATATCTTACTTTATCTGATATATTTTTCAAAATTATATGACAATATCTTGAAATACTAGAGATTAAATTCGTTCAAAGAAATTGTAATTGACTTTGACCACGGCCACTAGAGGACTTTTGAATCTCCTTCAAACCTTTCAGACCGTTACCTTGTAAATACTGCCGTTACTTTTGCCTTTAGTTCATCTTTGGTGTTGCACAGTGTTTTATTGGTCTCTCCCTCAAACACGCCCCACGCATAATAATCAAAGATATTAGAGTCTGGGAAGTTCGACAACCAGATCCTAGGATTTATGTGGTCGCAGAAACTTTCTCCCAGTCAACATTTGTTTAGCATGGCGGTGATTCTTGTTGCCAGCCGTAGGGTCTTCCAACAGCTACCCTCTCGATCTAAACCAGCACTATCTCCTCCAGGCACTTTATCCAGGTGTTGATTCTGAAGCCATGCGACAAGATGAATGAAGTCATAACATCTTCATCACTATTGACCACCTTAAATAACATTATATGGACTGCGCGTTTAGATTACATCAATATGAAATCTTCATATGGACGCCTCCGTCGTGAATGCCCATCAGTACTGCACGCCATTTCCCAATTTCTGAAAGAGCCAACTGAGTCATAGTGCTACTTTCTTCAAACTGACTCTAGTTGGCTGCTCAGTAGACTATACCTAAAACAAATAGAAATTGATTATTTACAATGCTGACAATTTAACCATCACACCCAATATATATGTATATATATATATATATATATATATATAACACTTTGAATAATCTATTCACCTGAACGTGAATCCTAAGAAGAAAATATGAAATACATATTTTCACGCGTGCTCAATGTCAGTATTGATCAGCTAGTTTTTAATCAGGGTTATTTCCCTGAAAAAAAAATCAGTCTCATTGCTGTCTTAACTAACTTCATACATAAGAAAAATGTCATATATCTAAGAATAAGGGAGTAAAATTTACGCGCAGAAGAATTTTATACTACAATATAAATCACACTGTAACAGTATGCCCGCCATAACAGTATGCACAAAATGATTGCGTCATGTGCTCATTCTATTCGACTATCCAGTACTTTTTTTTATCAGTTATATCTTTTTGCAAGGAGAAATGTATTTTGTTGATAAATCCCAGGAACATTTGAATGACGAATTTCAAGTGGAATTAATTCAGTTTACACCCCCACACATACACAGAAAATTAACAATATTGTGTTTGTTGGTTAAATTACTTGAAACTAGCAGTGTATAGAATCGAAAGAACTATTGCTGGCTTTTTGTAAACTGCCGAAGTTTACGATGGTGTGTCTGGGCGTTTAACTCGCTCATCGTGAAAAATTTCTTTGAAAGCTGTCTTTGGAGGCTCAGTTGTCAACAGCTGTATGTTTAAAGGATATAAAAAAAGTTAAAGTAGTTTTCATATAGGTCGTCAATAAGATTACATGCTTTTGGAAACACTTTTCCTGATATAGTTATATCTTAAATTTAATATACACGATAGCCCATAAATGATCACACCCTAACAGTTTTGAATAAAATGTTTATTTTCTTCTGATTCAAAATATCAGAATTTTCGTATTTCTAGTAGAACATTATTTAATCAAAACGGATATTATAAGGTAATTCAAATATTTGTAGTTTTCCTATAGAATTCTGTTATAGTAGATTTTTAAAATTTACATCATCACGTTGTAAAATAATTTGGGATTTTAGTTGATTATCTCAAAAATAAATTGTTTTCTGGCTGAACTTGGGGTTCAATGTTGGGGGTTTTCTAAGTTGTGAAGGTCAAGGTGAATAAAATTTGTTTGGTGTACCCGTGTTGCTAAAAGTTTTAAGGATGACGGGTGATAAAACTATTAATTGAGGAATGGTTGGAGGGGCATATATAATACAGGGATTCGAAGCAGTAAGAGAAAGAGGGGGACGATGATAAGGATTACATATAGAGATAGAGAAATGCTATTAGAACAATAAGGGATAAACGAGTAGGAAGGTGAACAGAAAATATTCCCGAAATCCGAGCCATGATAGCAGCCGGTAAACGCTTGGGTTAAAAATATAATATACCGGATGCAATCGGCCTGATGAGTAATGCTGGACTGAAAAAAACTCACTCGGGAAGTCGCAAAAGCTGGTGCGGAATAAAAAACAAGGGGAAAAGTCAGATCAAGTCCGACCGCGTTATGTTACGGTGAGCTCCACGAAGAAGCCAGTCTACCCCAGCGCAGAAAGTCAGTCAGATAGAGGGGAATTGAACAGAGCATTTAGAAGAGGCCCCGTTTAGAGTGGCGGTTGGTTCAGTGGAGTAGAAATGACTGTCTGTGTCTGTTCCTTTTGCCTGACGCGGTTTATAGTCTCTGTCTATCAAATCAGTTGACACATTTCCTATATTATATCCCTCTATTTTCGCCGACAACTGCTAAAAAGCAGTAACAATAAACTTTCGTATCCAGCGAGTCAAACGACGGTGTTTTGTGTTCGTCACTTCCAATCACGGTAAAATTACTACGGGTTCCGACTGAAACTTAAGGGGTAATGATACACCCATAGTCTATTTGGAGCCGTGATGTTACTGTAGCACTATGGGGGTAGGCTGCCAAAGCAGACGATTCAATTGTCTGTTTTGGCGCGAAACCAGACAAAGGATTCTTGGACATGAAATCTCGCCGTACCCGGAAGTGGTACGGGGAGGCGAATGAGAGTTGACGACGCGACCCAGAGAGAGGCAGTTGGTAGTTGGACAGGAGCAGAGGAGATGGTGGCTGGAGAGAGAGAGGCAAGGACCAGAGAGAGGCAGTTGGTAGTTGGACAGGAGAGAGAAGAAGTTGGTGGCTGGAGAGCAGAGAGGCAAGCAGCAGAAGAGAAGTTGGCGTGGAAGAATGGAGGGGCAGTCAACACCAGACACCGAGCAGAGAGGCGAGGAGACAAGATAGGGTCCAGTGAAGAAGAGTCTCAAGATGTCTGATTCCAGTAGCATTGTGGAATTTTCGCTAGTAACCCACGCTAGCGATAGTCTGCACATGCATGTAGTGTTGCATACCTTCCTCTGCTCTTGGTAACCCCAAGTTTGTTGTTTGTTCGTCTGTTTTGTTTTCTCCTGTTTCCCTCGATCGTATTCTTGTGTGGTGGCAAGAAATGTGCGTTGCCCCCTCAGCCACTAGTTGATCACCGGCCGGCTAAGAAGTGAAATGGTTAGAAGACTGAGATAATGTGGGGGGGTGAGGGGGTAATGTTTCACAGTTACAACGTGCCCATGATGTAGCGAACATTAGAACCTTGCTTTTAACAAAAAGATATCAGGATTTTATTATTTCTTGTTGAACATCTTATAACCAAAACGGATATTATTGATATTATCCATCACCTCCATGAAAAATATCACAACTCTACAGCATTGAGACTTTGTAGCCAACGATAAACTAAAATAAAATTTGCACTGTTGGGTAGAAAATTTAACACTGAAGATTGTGCTAATAAATAACACCTAATAATTTCGGTTTTGATCGTTGAATGTTCCCCTAAAATAATGCCGGTATCTTTGGATTAAAAATAAAATTCAATTCTTTACTTTAAAAATGTTTTAGATATGTGATTATTTATAGTTTACTAAATGTACACACATATATATATATATGCGCACACGTGTATGTGTCTGTACGTATATATATACATACATATATGTATGTATGTGTGTGTGTGTGTGTGTGTGTGTGTGTTTGGTTGTTTGTGCGATATGTATATATGTGTGCACGCATGTGTGTCTGTGCAGTGTGTGTTTGTCTATCTCTGATATATATATATATATATAGGTGTGTGTGTGTGTGTGTGTGTGTGTGTGTGTGTGTGTGTGTGTGTGTGTGTGTGTGTGTGTGTGTGTGTGTGTCAATTTCATACATCTAGAATCATATTAAGAGAGCCATGCATCCAACAATTTTCCATCCAGCCAGGGTAAAGGATTGGGCTCTTTAACTTTGGTATGGTAACCAGTCAAGGAGAAGGAAAACTCTGAATTAAAATCTCGACCATAACTTGATCAAAGCGGTTTAAGCTATGGTAAGTAGTATTGGGGTTCTGGATGCGCTGACACAGTGTGCATTGCTTCATGCTGTGTGTGATTTGAAAGCCGTACGCCGTGCAACATAGTGTATTTCGGAAATATATGCTTTACGAGTCCGAACTGGAACATAACGCAGCGCAATCAACTAAAAACGTTTGTTGTGCGATATATGAAGGCGCAGTTGATCACAGGATAATAACCAGATTTTTCAAGAAATTTTGATCGAGTTGCAAGAACATCGATGATCAGACAACGTCAAGTAGGCCTAAAACATTGGATTGTGATCGAGCTCCACACCATAGAAGCAAAGCCGGTGAGTTCGGTATCTCACAATCCAGTCTGCTTCGTCACCTTCTCGATCCTCGAAAAAAAATACCAGAAGCTGGCGAATTGTATCTCAGGTCACCAAAATATTTGAATCACTCTATTTTTTGTTATATACCGTACCTATGAACATTAATGGGTATGTCCTCATAAGTGCATTGGACACTATTGTGAGGGGATTAATATACTGATTGGGCCGTCAGTCATGGATGCTGGAAGGCTGGGAATCCGGCATTCATGTAACGCGGGCTAACACCATCTCTCCTTGAGGCTCAGAGAGCCGTCTCTCCAGGATCTAACGCTCTCCGGAGGCGCCCTTTTTTAGGGAAATGCCGACAGGTCCCGAGGCATTTTTGAAGCCACCGGGTCTGTCTCGGCTAGGGCCCTGAGCGCCGACCCACTTTAAAAAAGCCTCGACCGTTTGGTTAATATGTAGATTAGATAGTACCCCGCAAGCAGTGATTTACCTTTTTCACTCTGCTGGCAAGTACTGAATTTTGTTAATGTTATAAAGATAGCCATTTCATTTCCAACCTCTGTATTGGTTATTTCTCATTCAGTACCTTTTGTTAAGTTACAACACACACACACACACACACACACACACACATATATATATATATATATATATGTGTGTGTGTGTGTGTGTGTGTGTGCGCACGCGCGTGTGTGATAGACAATTGAGTTTCATTTGGTCTCTTTGTTAAATGGTATATCAGCCTATGTGGGTTATTTAATGCAAAAGGAATCTTTTTAAAACAGTTCTCGTACTATTTCCTTCATATCTGGGGGGGGGAGATAAGATGGTTTCCGAAGGGGTTAGTCCAAAAGTGAACACAATATCCTGACAGGAGTTCAGTCTTTCTTACTACGATATCGCGATCCAGCATGTTATCCACTACGCCGCGGAGACTCGCTACACACACTTGATGTTTGTTTGTTTGTTTGTTTGTTTGTTGCATTTCTACCTTTATATGTTATTTAATGCCAAATCTATTTTTATACAAATGAACAGTTCTATTTTAAGCAATTCAATTTAGCATAAGTACGCAGTTTAGTTCTATTTAAACCATAGATAGGACCCTATCAGATGCTACCACTCAGGGCCAGACTGGACCGGGGAGTGATGGTTGATTGGATGGTTGTTTGGGTTTTATGGCATACCAACATTTGTAGGTTATTTAATGCCAAATCCATTTTTATACAAATAAACAGTTTTATTTCAAACAATTCAGTTTAGCATAAGCAGACAGTTTGTCAAAAATATTTTTATTTCAAGCAATTCAGTTTAGTCAAACAATTTAGTTTAGAATAAGTATAGTAATTCTTTTGCGAGCAATTTTGAACAAGTCCTGGAGGTAACACCCCACGAAGCACCAGATGTACGGCCACCTACCTCCCATCACGAAAACTATCAAAGTTAGACGAACCAGACATGCAGGACACTGCTGGAGAAGTGGAGACGAGCTCATAAGTGATGTTTTCCAATGGATCCTCTCACATGGTCAAGCAAAAGCAGGGAGAGCAGCCTACACCTACATAAAACAGCTCTGTAAGTATACAGGATGTAGCCCTGAGAACCTGCCAGAAGCGATGAACGATAGGGAGGAGTGGCGAGAGAGAGTCAGGGATATCCGTGCTGGTGGCTCGACAAGATGATGATAGTAATTCTTTACACAGTTTAATGTCAAAAACAGATCTTTTTCAAGCAATTCAGTTCAGCATAAGCACGCAGTTTAGTTCTATTCGACCCATAGACAGGGCCTTATCAGCTGCTACCACTCCGGGCCAGAGTGAACCTGGGAGCGATGGCAATGAAGGAGTACTCCGCATTCCCCAAAGCTCCAGAATCACTGGAACCTCACCATCGGATTGTTTAGTGTCATAACGAGACATTCGTTTGGGGTCTTACCCCTTCTGCCGATGTGCCGTTGGTGTATTCTATAGCCCCAGCTGACTGGGCAAACACTCACTTTTTGTGTTTTTATAAATAGAACAAAAGACTTTTATAAGTTTTTTATTTGATTTTCCATATTTTTATTCTCTTTTACATTTTTTCATTCTCGTCCAAAGTTAACCAATTGTCTGTCGTTCTAGAAATTGTTTACTTTTTCTTCTCAGCCTTCTTGAAGAGGAGATAAAGACTCCAACCACTGCTGCGCATCTGTCCTGCAATTCTTCTCAAAGCGATCACAAGTGACTGATCGACATTGTCGTCCATACTGGATCAATAGAAACTGCTTATCGGCTACACAAACAAGAGTGTGGTGAAGCAACCGCAAGACAAGTCTTGAACCTTGTCTTCGAAGTCACTCGATGCGTATCATTGTTTGAACACGCTGCAAGGGTAATACTATT
This sequence comes from Sepioteuthis lessoniana, assembly GCA_963585895.1. Lineage (NCBI taxonomy): Eukaryota > Metazoa > Mollusca > Cephalopoda > Myopsida > Loliginidae > Sepioteuthis > Sepioteuthis lessoniana. The sequence goes on along the minus strand of OY757906.1, from coordinate 83,158,137 downwards.
CAAACCACCTTTTTTTCTTTTCTTTTTTTTAAATATTATTTTTTAAACACTTCTAATTTTCTATACTCTGTTTACTTTTCCTTTTTTTTTTTTTTTTTTTTTTTTCTTTTCATTTCTTGAACAATTTGGTTCTTTTCTTTTCAAAACTACATCCTTTTTACCTTATACTTTCTTACCATTCTTACTTTTTTTTAACTTCCATTAGACAATGCATTCTTTCAATATTTTTTTTCTTTCTTCAGTTTTCTTAATTCTCATCTTTCCCTTTACTTTCTCGAATTATCTCTCTTTTAACTCCTTTCTTATTTTTTTATTTCTTACCTTTCCTTCTTTTATATTTTTCCTTTCCTTCTATCTTTTTCCGTCTTTCTCACATTTTCATTCGATCTCTTTCTAATTTTCCTTCTATATAACTATTCTTCTTTCTTATCTTTTTTTCCCTCTTTCGTTTCTTTCTTTTCTTTCCATGTTTATTATGCTTCTAACCCTTTTTTAACGTTCCTTTTTTTTCGTATTTCTTTCCTTCTATCTTGACATTCTTAACCAATTTTTTTAAATTCTTAACTCTGCCGCTCTTTCTTAACATTTATTCTTTTTTATATTTTTTATTCTTCGTTCTTATTATTTCACTTCCACCTTATTCTATTCTTTTTCCTTTTTCCTCTTTATTGGTTTCTTTTTACTTGTTTTTTTTTTTTTTCATTTGTTCTGACATCTCGTTTTGTCTTTCCTTCTTTTAATTTTTTTCTTTTTTTCTTTCATTTCTTGTCACTTTCTTTCTTACATTTTAATTCTTTCTTATATTTCTATTCTTTCTTTCTTTTTCTTTCTTACATTCATTTATTTATTTACTTCTTTCTTTCTTTGTCTTTCTTATCTTTCCTTTATTTGGTTTCCTTCTTTCTTTCTTTTTTCTTTCTTCCTTAGTTTATTTCTCGCCTTTACTCTTTTTTGGTACGTCTTCATTTTCTTCCCCGATTTCTTTTTCTAGCTACCTTAATTTATTTATTTATTTTTATTTCTTACCTTTCCTTTCTTTTTTCTTTCAAATTTCTTATATTTTTCTTTTATTTATTTGCTGGTTTTTTTCATTTATTTATTTATTTTGTTTCCTTTTTTTTTTCTTTCTTTCTTTCTCAATTTATTTCTCTCCATTACTCTTCTTGGTACGTCTTCACTTTCTTCACTGATTTCTTTATTTTTTCCCTTTTTTTTTGTTGCTATAACATGATATCTGGATTTCTTTTCATTCCCTAACATTTTTCAACTTTTTTTTACACTTTAGGCCACATACTTGTATATTTTCCCTATTATTTCTGTTTATTGATAATCCACCTGTTTTCCTTTTGGACATTTTCATCTTTTTGTATTTTTTCTACATCTATTTTCTACTTTTCTCAATATCCATCTGTTTTTCTCCACCCAGCGTCCCTTTTCTTTACGTTTTATGGATTTCTTGCCTTTTTTTGAAGATGTTTTGCTGTTCACAACATTTTCCTCTATTCTGTATTTTTCATTCATATTTTTCTCTTCTTTTTTTTCCTTCTTTGTTAAATGTTTACCTTGCTTTTGTCCAATGTTTCTTTCAAGTTTTAACAATGAATTCTATGTTTTTCTCGCCTTTTAAAAAGCAACCTCAGCATCACAGATTCTCAAACTCTCCACTCTGTTCGTTATATATATATATATATATATATATTACTCCTCTCTCTCTCTCTCTCTCTCTCTCTCTCTCTCTCTCTCTCTCTATCTATCTATCTATCTATCTATCCCTTCAACTATAACTCTCTATCGATATATGGAGACATATATACAAAAGCAAGCAAGCGCACACACACACACACACACACACACACGTGCATACACATACACACAAGTATATTATAGCAAACAAACAACATATATACATTGTTTGTTTATTTGTTGCGTTTTTAGCTTTTTTTTTTTGTTTCGTTTTTGTCTTCAGTGCCACTGCACCACGAACATAATTGTTGAGTACATACAGTATTGCTAATAAGTAAACCACTATAATTTTTAAAGTAAAAACGCTCATTTTCTTTTAAACCAAAGATACTGGAATTTTATTATTTCTAGTAGAACATTATGCAATTAAATGAATATTATTAGATATTAATGCAGTCAGCTTGGGCTGTAGGATACGCCGATTGCATCACTGCGCAGAGGTAAGACCCCCTCCTGAACGAGTGTCTTAGATATAACACTAAACGGTCTGATGGTAAGGCTCAAGTACTCGAGCTTTGAGAATTGTTGGTTGACCCTTCATTACCATTACACTGAGGTTCCCTGACTAGGAGTGGCAGTACTTTTTTGGGTCCCATATATGGGTCAAATAGAACGAGTGTCCCTGATGTGACACTAAACTTCATCTGATGATGAGGCTCCAGTGCTGGAGTTTTGAGGAATGTTGAGTACTCCTTAGTTACCAAACAGGCACTACCACTCCGGGTCCGAGTGGTAATATCTGTTTGGGTCGAGTAGAACAGTGTAACTATTTAACAGAGGACAAACGAATTACTGATGTTAAATTGAATTTTTAGTATTGTTGGTTGACCCTTCATTACCATTACCCTGGGGTTCCCTGTCCAGGAGTGGTAGTACTTTTTAGGGTCCCATATATTGGTCAAATAGAACGAGAGTCCCTGGTGTGACACTAAACTTCATCTGATGATGAGGCTCCAGTGCTGAAATTTTGAGGAATGTTGAGTACTCCTTCATTACTAAACAGGCACTACCACTCCGGGTCCGAGTGGTAATACCTGTTTGGGTCGAGTAGAACAGTGTAACTATTCAACAGAGGACAAACGAAT
>OY757906.1:82982809-83150309 GCA_963585895.1 Sepioteuthis lessoniana | reverse complement strand
TTTACCAAAATTACATGAAAATATCTTGACATACTAGAGATTAAATTTATTCGATAAAATCGCCATAGGCTTAAACCATGCCTACCAGACGAATTCAAAATTTACTGGAAGCCTTTCAGATGGTCTTCTTGATTAAATTAGGAAATGCTGCCGTTATCCTTGCTTTCAGTTCATTTTTGATGTTGCACGGATTTTTGTTGGTCTCTCACTCAAACGTGTCCCTAGCATATTAATCAAGGGAATTTGGATCTGGGGAGTTAAGCGGTCCGATGTTAGGTATGATGTGATCACAGACACTTTCTCCCAGCCAACACTGGGTTCTACTTTTTGTTTGGCATGGCACAGAGTCTTGTTGCCAGACGAAGAGTCTTCTAGAAATCAACCTCTCGATCCAGACCAGTACTACTTGTCAGCAACCAATTCGTGGGTTATTTTCTTATTGGAGCAGTCACAGTGAAGGTTCCGAGCTGCTATACTTTTATAATCACTTAGAGAATCATCCAGCTCTTTCCGAATCCTCTGCCCGGTCTTCAAATAGACTCTATCAAATCTTCGTATTGGAAATAGCGATGTTAATATCAAGCAGTACAACAGACTACTGGCGAATTCTTGCGCCCTTTCAGCTGGGTATGTAAAATACGATCACTGAACTTCGACAGAGAGGTGAGACTCTCTTCCAATGAGTCCACCCGTTGGCCATGGCAACAGTGGCAAACCTTCATCATTGAGGACAGAATCCTAGTGGCTGAGCAGTCCATGACTCTTGAAACCGAAATGATCACGTGACCAGCAACATTCAGCTTTTGCCCTTACTGAGCTAGATAGACAGTTGGAGAAACCCGATTCGATGAAGCACACACACACACACACACACACACACATATATATATATATATATATATATATATATACTGGATTTGGCATTAAATAACCCACAAGGGTTAATATGTCATAAAACAAAACCAAATCAAATCAAATTTCTATATACAGTACCCAACTGACTCTAGTTTGCTGTACAGTAGATAAAACCTCATACAAAGTGCATGAGCAAAATTAATAATTTGAAATGACGTTATCTTACCGATTGCACCCTCTCCCTGTGGGAGGAGGGGCACTTGTCGTATAACAGTTATGGTCGTAGGAAACGTACTAGGTGACCTGAGTTCAAATCCTGGATGAAGCTGTTTGCATTCCCCATTGTGCTAATACCCTGGAGAAAGGTATGAATTTGACTATTCTTTTCCTAACCATGGATGGATAGTGGGACAGACGGGAATCTTTAACCTTGGTATGGCAACTGGTCTAGAAGAGACACTGTATTTAAACTAGTTAAACTCCGTTTAAAAACTTGACCTTGTGTCACATCCTTCTCATGCAGAACATTCAGTAAATGCACACACACACACACACACACACACACGCACACACACACACATATATATATATATATACGTAAGTACAGAACATATATATTTAAATACAACATTCCTGTCTATATACATATTCTTTTCTTCTTTTCTTCTTCATCCTATCTCTTCTCACTCGAAATTTCTTCATATCTGTTCTCCCTCCAACTATCAACCTGAGTGACACCAACAACACCGCTCCTTCTCCAGAAGAGCTGACATCTGTCCAGATAAGTATTTCATGTGCTACCTCCGAGGAGGGTCTGTGAAGAGAGTAGGTAAGACGACACTACGGACACCGCAGCTGTCAGTTCAGTCCGTTGACTTGACCGCCGCAAAAACCCCGAACAAACCTTGTATCACCCAACGAAACTCGTGCCATCACCGGGCACTGCAACACCAGACAGTATCTTCACCCTGCACACATCTTTTCAACTGTCTACACCATTTACTTGTTTCTCAACTCATAATGCTGTCGCACAGAACAATGGCTTTCATTGCAGTTACTTTCGTTGACATTCAACCAAGTTGGTATTTTTTATGTTTTTAACATTGCTTACTTTCTCTCAATGCTGATGGCAAAATTCTTAGAAAATTGATGTTCCTTCAGCCAAATTATCAAGATATGTTTATCAAACTTCTTAAACTAAGAATAATAGTATACACATATTTTGCGTATCGTGAACAAATTTCTCTACATATGACTCTCATTATATATATATGTATATATATATATGGTTATTGTCATAAATCATTACTTTTATGTTATTTTAAATGTTATTTTCATGTATAATGATTGCTATATATCATTATTTTTATATATTATTATTTTGTATGTAGTTATTTATATATGGTTTTTATATATTATTATATTTATACATCATTTGTATATATGATTATTTCTATATGCTAATATTTTAGGAATGATAATTTTATATATCATTTTTATATATTATTCCTATACATGATTTTATAGTATAATAATGATGATAATAACCAACTGTAATTGGTGATCTCGGTAAAGTCACCAAAGGTTTGGTACAAGGACCGGAAGACTTGGAAAAAATAGGACGAGCGGAGACTATCCAAACAACAGCTTTGTAAAGATCGACCAGTATACTTAGAAGAATCCTGGAGATTTGAGGAGATTTGCAGTCACTCAAACTGTAGTGAGAAACCATCGGCTAACGCTTCTGTGAAAAAAAAAACTCTCAATAGAGTGAAGAAGAAGAAGCAGAAGAAGAAGAAGAAGAAGAAGAAGAAGAAGAAGAAGAAGAAGAAGCCGTCTTGCAGTTCCGGCGGACCACAGAGTGGAAAAGAAAAAAGTGAAAAGATAAACAAATAGTTTGACTTGACCAAAAAACAAAAAAAAACGTGGGAGTTGAAGGTGACAGAGGATAGAGAAGGTAACAATTCTATCTGATGCGCTTGGAAGGGTCCCCAGACGCTTAGGGAAAAGACCGGAGGAACTGGATAGCAAAGAAAGAATTGAGACCTTTGCTAAGATGGGCTAGAATACTGAGAAAAGACCAAACCTGATGAAACTTGCAATCACTCATATTCCAGTGAAAAACCATGAGCTGACGCTGCTGTAAAAAAAAAAACTTTCGGGGAGTGAAATGATACAATTATCCTTTTATTTCTTGCGAGTTTTACATGCCAGTTCTTCTTTTTATTTAATTTTAATTTTCTTTTCTTTTTCATTCATTCATTATTTTTGTTGTTAATCAACACTAAGTCTGGCCTTCTAGCTTGGATTAGGTAATCCTTTTATATCTCAAAGTTCCAGAGAACTTCATTGGTCTCATTCTGTAAGATAGATTCTGTTTTGTGCATATACCATTTGTTAGTACGTTTAAAATTTAATTTCTTGCACAATTCCCAGTGGATTACCCTTCCCACCCAATCGTGCCTAGTCTTGTATTCTCTTTGTCGTATTCCACTGCATTTGGTTACTATATTCGTTTCATATCTTTTTCCGCATAACCTATCCTTGTTATTTTGTTGCATATCATTGATTTTGGCTTGAACATTATAGGTCTTCTTGGAGTTGTTTTGTCTGCTATTGGAAGAAATTCAGTTTGTCAGTTGACATTTCTCTTTCGTAGGCATGTCCAGGTCTTCTTTTGTGAAACTCGTGAATTTTTTCACTTAAATTATCCATAAAGTTGTTTTTCTTCCAATTTTTGTTTCATGAACGCAAACTAAACGTATGGAGAAAAAGCTTGACGGCAATTACACAAGAATTCTGAGAGTATAATGAACAAGTCCTGGGGGCGACACCCCACAAAACAGCAGCTGTACGACCACCTGCCACCTGTCACGAAAACTATCCAACTTTGATGAACCAGACATGCGGGACACATCTTGAGAAGTATGGACGAACTCATAAGAGACATACTCCTGCGGACCCCTTCACATGGAGGAGCAAAGGCAGGACAACCGACAAGAAACTATATACAACAGCTCGGTGACGATACAGGATGTAGCCTTGAAGACCTACCGGGAGCAATAGACGATAGAGGCGGGTGGCGAGAGAGGGCGTGGGAGATCTGTGCTGGCACCGCGACATGTTGATGATGATGATGATGATGATGATGATGATGATGATGATGAGTTTTAGTTGATTTTCTGTCTGTATTTCAGTTGCCAATGCTGTTATTTGCTTCTTTTATTTGTTCTACTTTGCTCTTTTCAATGTTCCCTTCGAGCCATTGTATTGATGAATCTACACAGTCTTCAATAGCGGTAAGTCCACTTCCTCCTCCATTTCCTGACAGTCTGTCGATGTCATCTCGCAGATATAAAGCCTTATGCATCATCAACTTTCTTGTTCTCTGTTCCAGTTGTCTGAGTCCGTCCTTTGTCAATTTTAAGAATGACTGAGGGTATCTTACAAGGGGGGACAGCCCAGGTGTTTATACCTTTGATTTTAAAATGAAATTACGTACCAACTAGTCACTTACAAATCATACATTCAAATGTGTGCAAAAAATGACTAATGTTAAATTCTTATTGTTACAGAGAATAAATACTTGAAACTCGTTAACTTTGTGCACACAAAGTATTAATGGTAAATAGAACTATTCATATTAAATAGAAATAATTCAAAACATTTAACTGAGAGCAAAAAATAAGGTCAGAGTCATTTTAAAATGTTGTCTACAAAATGTGTTTACAAATCATATGTATTTAATATATATATATAAACAGGAGTTGGCATTAAATAACGGACAACGGTTGATATGCCATAAAGCCAAATCAAACTAAACAGTTAATATTGCTCACTTAAACGCTGCCGCATCCAGCTGTTTCCAATTTGGACAATTTATATCATAATTATTTGGAAAATTACTGAGTTGCAATAGTGATGGAATATTGACTTTTTCCAAAACCAACTTCTATAAACAACTGACCTAAGAGCTCTTTGAAAATCACATTTCGGAAGATTTTTTTTCAATTCCGATTTTCGCCATTTTGCTTTTGTTTGTTTGTTTGTGTGTGAAAGAGAGAGGGGGAGAAAGAGAGAGAGAGAGAGAGAGAGAGAGAGAGAGAGAGAGAGAGAGAATGTGTGTGTGTGTGTGTGTGTGTGTGTGTGTGTGTGTGCATCATCACAGTGTATTTCATATTGAAATCGACCAGAATTCTCTTTAAATTTTGGTCGCAAAATATTCTTAAAAGTACTTTATCATTATCATCATCATTATTTTTACTTCAAGAGAGATTTTCACACCAGCGTTAGCTGATAGTTTTTCACTGAAGTTTGAGCGACAGCAGGTCTCCTCCAGCCTCAAGGACTCTTCTCGGGATTCTGGCTGGTCTCAATAATGAAGTACTTCGTCGTCTTATTTCCAAGTCCTCCTGTATTTGTACCAAACCTTTGGTGACTGTACCATAAGCATCAATTACAATTGGTATAAACATCATTTTCATGCTCCACACTTTTTTTTAATTCTCTGGCAAGATCTAGGTACTTATCCTTCTGTTCACTTTCTTTCAATTTTTCTGCATTTTTACAGCAAAGTCCACAATTCTGCAAGTACTCTTTTCTTTTCTTGTCGTTTTTCTTTTCTTTTCTTTTATTTATTTTATTTATTTATTTTTTTTTTTTTTTTTGATTATTATAAGATCTGGTGATCTGGTCGAGATTAGTTGATTCATTTGTATTTCAAAATCCCAGAGGAGTTTATGCGTCTCATTTTCCAGAACAGATGCTGGGTTGTGTATATACAATTTGTTCGTATGGTCAAACTTTGATTTCTTGCATAATTCCCAGTGGATCACCTTGCCCACCTAGTCATGTCTATTATTATTATTATTTACTCATTAGAGTTTTTCACATCAGCGTTAGCTGATAGTCTTTCATTGGAGTTTGAGTTATAGCAAGTATCCTCAAATCTCCAGGACTCTTCTCAGTATTCTGGCTGTTCTCAAAAATGTAGTAGTTTAAATGGTCTCCACTCGTCCGCCAACTTCCAAGTCCCCCAGTCCCTTTAGTAATCCTTTAGTTACTGTTCCAAAAGCACTAATTACAATTAGTGTAACTGCATGTTCCATAGTTTTTTTCAATTCCCTAGCAAGGTCGAGGTACTTATCCTTCTTTTCACATTCTTTCAATTTTATTCTGTATTCAGCCAGGACAGAAAAGTCGACAATTTTGCAAGTTCTCTTTTTTTTATTATTATTAGGTCTGGTCTTCTGGCTGAGATTAGGTGATCCGTGTGTGTGTCAAAGTCCCATAGGAGTTTATTATTATTATTATTATTATATAATTTTCAGCTTGACTTTCGATTTCAACCCTTTCAAGGGTACGAAATACAGTTGGTATAACCGTCACCCCCATGTTCCCCAGCACTTTTAGTCTTCTAGAAAGATTCAGGCATTTGTCAAGCATTTCGCTTTCTTTTATTTTTACCCAATGGTCCGCTGGAGCGGTAAAATCTACTAGATGACAAGTTCTTTTCTTTTTTCAATCATTATTAGGTCAGGTCTTCTGATCGGAATTCGATGATCAATTTGAATCTCAATGTCCCAGATAATTTTATGTATTTCATTTTCTAGTAAATATTCTAGTTTGTGCATATACCAGTTGTCTGCTTGGCCAAATTTTAGTCTTGTGCCCAATTCCCAGAGGAACATATTTCCTGCTCAGTCGTGATCATACTTGTATTCCTTTTGTGCCAGTTAGCTTCATAAGCTTAGTATGTGTTTAACTGTCATCTTCGTCAACATATATCCTATACTTGTTATTCTTCGGCGTAAAATCAATTTTTGCTCATTCTTCTTCTTATTATCATTATTAGTAGTAGTTATATTAGTAGTTATACAATTAATACAAAACATCTTTAAGATTTAAAAGAGCAGAAAATTATTTTTTTGTGGTTACAGATGATATTTTAGCTTTCTGGCTTTTTTAAATTCCAAAACTGTTTATTTCTTTAAGAAGTGGTTCGATCTTTTGTGTTTGTATAACGTTAAACTTCCCTCTTACTTTGTGCTACTCAGTTTAGTTACTCAAAATCTTTATCAATTTCGTTTCAATTCCAATGACGTAATCGCTAAAATGCAGCCTCGAAGTAAATGAGTTCAAACTCCAGTCGTACTATAACGTTCGCTTTCAGACTTGGAAAAGGTGTGAACCACTTTATCCTTCCCACGAGAGGTTAAATAATATAACTGTTGTTCTTCAATGATGGCTTTGTCATTGAAAACTGTTCAAAGGATGATATACCATTAAACAAAGGATAATATGCCTTTAAATAAAGAAAAAAGTCCAAAGCAATTTATGAATTTGCTTAAAAAATGATATGGCATTAAACAAAGGATAATATGTCATTAAACAAAGGATGATATGTCATTAAACAAAGGATGATATACCATTAAACAAAGGATAATATGCCATTAAACAAAGGATGATATATCATTAAACAAAGGATGATATGCCATAAAACAAAGAAAACAGTCTAAAGCAATTAATGAATTTGCTTAATAAAATAACATACACAACAAACTGAAAACATCCGAATCAGAAATCGAAGTTTAAATATTTTTTTTTTATGACAGTAATCACTAACCAAAAAATCAAAATCAAAATGCCCTGTTGTTCAGTTAAATTGTTTTCGAGTAATGACCACTGTTGAACCATTACAATCAACATCTCAATGGTGTTCATTAACTTTAAAGTCATTACAAACAAATATTTTTGTCTTACTCACTTAAACAACACACCCGAAGGGCGAAGTTTTTGCTAGTTTTATAATGCAATAAAAGATATCATAATATTTACAGCTTTGAAACAGTATGTTTATTTACAAACTTTTACGCAATAAATCTTTCACATGAATACTCTTTCGCTAACTAATGCAAATATTTTTGTGGGTATAATTGATTTATTTGGATAATATCTGAGACAAAATCATATTTCTTTAGCACCTACTTAAGATCGAAATCGATGTCAGTTACTTAAGTAAACAGCGTGATTTCCATTAGGTTTCAACAGAGAAAAAGCGTAAATTATACGAACCAACCACTGTTCGAAGTACTTTTGAGAATATTTTGCAACCAAAATTTAAAGAGAATTCTGGTGACTTAAATATAAGATACACTGTGATGATGAGTGCGAACATACACACGCACACACATGCGCACACACACACACACATATACACAAATATGTATTTACACACACACACACACACACACACATCACAAATATATATTCTTGCACACACACACAGACACACACACACACATATATATATATATATATATATAAGTATACATATGCAGTGAAAAAGAAAAATTATGAAATAGTATATTCTGAAGAATTAAAAAAGAGAAGAGAGTGGCATATGAAAAGTTAGGAATATCAAACGGGATGTCATATATATTACAAAAGGTCCAATAAATTGACAAAGATATCTCCAAACATAACAGTTTTTTTTTTACCCTAGTAAAAACTTTAAAATTCCTTTAATTTCTAAACTTAATATATACAAGGAGCACGCAATAAGTTTCCAGACTTTTTTCGTATGGGCACTTTTATTAATAGTACACACATGAAACTCTAGTCCCCTTTGAAGTAATCTCCTCCGGCTGCAATGAACTTGTAACGTTTCAAAAACTTCTGGAAGGCCACATGGAAGTCCTCTTGTGTGAGCGTGTCAATGACCTTCGTCACAGCGTCTTTCATCTCCTCAATGGTCTCATAACGACAGCCTCTAAGTTTTTCCTTGAGCTTCTGGAATAAGCAAAAGTCACAGGGAGCAAGGTCTGGACTATAAGGAAGGTGAGGAACTCTCTTGATGCCCATCTTGATCAAATAGTCTGTGACAAGGATGGAGTTGTGGACTGGTGTATTGTCCTGGTGGAAATGCCACTAACCTGATTTGAATAGTGCTGGCCTCTTCTGACGGAATCTCTTCCTGAACTCCCTTAAAACCTCAGCATAGTATTCCTTGTTGATTGTCTGTCCAGTGGGAACCCAGTGCATGTAGATCATGCCAGTGCTGTCAAAAAAAGAGATCATCAAAAGTTTGAGGGTGAATTTGCTCTGTCTGGCCTTCTTGGGTCTGGGAGAGCCAGCATGCTTCCACTGAAAACTCTCTCTCTTGGTCTCTGGGTCATAGCCGTAGATCCAGCTTTCATCGCAGGTCACCAGAGCATCAAGAACTGCGGGATCTGAATTGATTATCTCGACCATCTCCCTAGTGTCATGACAACGTCTTTCTTTATGATATTCTCTGAGCACCCTTGGGACAAAGTTCGCACAAATCTTCCGCATCTTCAGTTCCTCGCGAATAATTTTTTGTACAGTTCCCACATGGATATAAAATACTGTATACTAATTGTCTCTATAGACATATGATGGTCCTTATCTATGAGATTCTTTATTTGGCCAATCAACTCTGGTGTTCTGACTCCTCCCACACCTCTCATCATCCATCACAGACTCCCTGCCCTCCTTGAATCTCTTATGCCACTCAAAAACTGATGCTCGATTCATGCAAGATGCTCCAAAAGCAGTCTGAAGCATTCCTTACGTTTCTGTGACATTTTTTCCAAGTTTAAAACAGAATTTTATTGCATATCGTTCTTCTAAAATGTCCTCACGTCCAGATTGCATTTTTGAAATTCCCCAGCTGTGCCAATCGGGCTGTAGAAGGGTGTATTCCAATTGCTGCTGTAGCTGTTGATTTGAACCAGAAATCATAAAACTTGGTCAGTCATCTCATAAGATGTATAGCAATAACATACTGAATTTTCAAAAGCCTACAACAATATATATATATATATATATATATAATACAATGCTCTTACTTGAAAATGAAATTAACTGACCAGTAGTGTACACCGAGTAAAAGTGATAGAGCTAGTTAACCACTTCATACAAACTATTATAGGAGACTATATATATATATATATATATATATATATATATATATATATATATATATATATATAAGAGTCGTTCAAAAGGTATTAAGCCTCACCCAGAAGTAAAAGCTTAAGCTGAACATGTTTAACTTGAGACCTTGGGGATTAGCAATCTTCGGCAAGATGGGTCCCAAAACTGCTTGCACCAGACCACCAGGTGGAAAATATTAATATTTACAGGACACTTCTGACTCTCTGAGTCCTTCTATTTGGGGGTTTGATATTTTTTGAACAAACCTTTCGTAGATAGATAGATAGATAGATTGACAGTCACACATGAGCTGATAATAGCAGAATGTCGCGCCAATGTGCAATAGATTCTCCGATTCTTCTTCATTTCAAGATTTTGCCTTTTTGCCTTTTCTTTTTTTTTTTTTTTTTTTCATGGATTGTTTGAATACTTTGAACGTCTATATATCCTTATGTTATTTAAAACCAAACTTTGTCGTTTCATTGTAAGTTGAAGAGTATGTTGGATTGGACTGGTTTGTAAGGTTTAATGGTATATTAACCCTTGTTATCTTTTAATTTTCCTCTCCAAAGGCAACTCATTGCTAGCTTATTGCAAAACCTTTTATTATCATACACGAAGTGTAAACGTGCTGATTTGTAGTTAAATATGTTGCACATGAGGTTAAGAGGTAGTTATGAAGATTTTTTTATGATAGATTACATCTTTGGCTCTATTTGGAGAGAAAAGATCGATTTGTGCCTTTATATATATATATATACGCATTTTACATGCATGTGCCTGTGCGCACGCGCAAATAGGATGGTTCAAAAGACACCGTTTTAAAAATGGAACAACAGATGAAAATTTAAAGACATTTTCTCTTACTTATTTGTTTTGACTAATAGAATTTTTTTGGTATATCATAAACTGAAATGTTGGTTGATTGTTTGGATTTTATGACATATCAACCTTTGTAGGTTATTTAGTGCCAAATTCATTTTTATACCAATAATCAGTTTTATTTCAAACAATTCAGTATTGTGCTATGTAATCAGATTCGTCCAGAATTTGAACTCGAGTCGCTAAGTCCATTTCCTACAACCATAGCCATTACACCACGGGCATACCCACTTACTGATTGTATGTATGTATGTAATAAAATCTCTAAACACTGTAATTATTCAGTGGGGATGCCATATTGCAAATAATAAATGAGACATTATGTTATAGACCTTTTTGGCTACGTCTCGAAATTGTCTCAGTAAATAATTAACCTTCTAAATTAATATATGTTTAAACGTATAAATAAGTCTAATTCAAAATAACTGTTTTCATTTCTTGCTGGGAAACAAGATAAAGGATCAATTTTTATCATTACTTCATTTTACCTAAAGTTAAAAATTCAAAATATATTGAACATAAACCTGAAAATATGCATCACAAAGCGATTTAACGTGCTCGCAACTATAATTTTTTGTTGCTGTGAGCGGGAAATTTTGTATAAAACACACCACGTTAGTTACTACTGAATTACATGTGCTAGAAAGAACACGTGTATTATGTGCTGGTCGTTTTTTGTTTCTTTGTTTTGTTTTGTTTTGTTTTGTTTTGTTTGTGTGTGTGTGTGTGTGTGTGTGTGTGTGTGTGTGTGTGTGTGTGTGTGTGTGTGTGTGTGTTTTCCAGAAGTTAAACAATTAAGGATCTTTGTGTAATTCTATTTTAGATCCAACAGAACCATGGGGGAAATATTTGAGATGTACGCAAAGTGTACCATAGCAGTATTAAAAGGACTCTAGACCCCCGTTGTGACCTCACGATGGTAACCAAGTTGACAAATGCAATAACTCTGTTAAGCTACACGAAGGTTTATTGACTACATACTTGTAGGTAGCTGCCGGGAGAAAGAAAGGGAATATATGCATAAAATGGCTCTCAACTAGACAAAAAGAACAAGCAACATATCCTAGTAGTAAAGTAAGAAGGGACACAGACCTTGAATTTTTCCTTGGTTTCTAACATGCTTGTCTATGGGGTCTAACACCGCTCTAGGACTCCCTAGAATTTGGAGTTCGTAAACTTTCTTCTTACATCCTCGTGGCTCATTTTTTTACTGATGTCTGAACCTTTTCGTGTCTTGCCGTCAACTCTCGAAAGGACACAATTTGTCACCCTACTTCGACATATCGTATCGGGAGCAGAACCATCAATCCGCTCACGCATGCGCACGACATTTTGGAGCTCATTTCTCCTTAGTCATTTTCGGCCTTGGTATTCAGCGACTACAGTCAGCTTAATTTATCTATTTATCCATTCATTTAATATTCTATGAGCCGTTCATTTAGGTTACAAATGTAATGAATGATAACAAGTTTTCAAATTGGGAGAATATGAACCAATCTTACCCAGTCGGCTGGGGCTGCAAAATATACCAACAGCATCTCTGCAGAAGAGTAAGACTCCCCCAACGAGTGTCCTGGATATGATACTAAACAATCTGATGGTGAGGTTCCAGTAATACTGGAGCTTTAGGGAATGCAGAGTACCCTTCACTGCCATCGCTCCCAGGTCCACTCTGGTAGCACTATGGATCAAATAGAACTAAACTGCGTATTTATGCTGGAGTTAATTTCTTGAAATAGGACTGTTTTGACATTTAAACTACGTACTTATGCTAGATTGTATTGTTTTAAATGGAACTGTTTTTGTATGCTAAACTGAATTGTATGAAATAGAACTGTTTTTGACACTTAAACTGTGCTTACGCTAAACTTAATTGTTTCAAATAGAATTGTTTTGATATTTAACTATGTGTGTAAATAAAAACTATACTAATACTAAACTGAATTCTTTGAATTAGAACTGTTTGACTAAACTGAATAGCTTGAAATAGAAATGTTTTTTACAATTAGATTGTGTACTCATGCTAAACTGAATTGTTTGAAATGGAACTGTTTATGTGTATAAAATGTATTTAGCATTAAATAACCTACAAAGGTTGATATGCTATATACCCCCCCAAAAAAAAATCAACAAATCGTCAGACACCCGCAAATGTAAAGCTAAGGTTAATCATCTTTTTTTCTATTGAAAGGATATCATCATGAGTTTGTTCTACCTGATCAGATACTCAAAAAAGAGTTTTATTCGAAACTCAAGAAAGTTCAAAATATACAATTCGAAGAAAGTATGTATTGACCCAACTCCTCCATCACGGGCAGGATATGACACCAGATAATTTTTAAAGCTGGGCACAGCTGGGTTAATAGCAAAATTTTCCTTCTCCTAGACTTTTCATTATACCAAAGCTAAAAAAACACAGATGCCCTATAATTCACCTATGGCTAGGAAGAGAGCCGACGGGTTCGTACTTTTCCCAAAAGCATAGGCCAAATGAGAAACGCAAACAGCTTTATCCAGGAATTCAACTCAGATCCTCGATCTCGAGTCCAGCGACAATAACCGTAACGCAAAGTGTGCCTTCTAAAGGCATGAGGAATAGACAAAAAGAAACTTAGATACTGTACTATGGCTATGCATAGTACAGTACAACATACAACATAGTACAGTACAACATACAACATTCTTTATCCATGAATATAAGTTCAAAATATCGCTCGATTTCTCCAGCTTCCTGAAGATCTCGTTGTCAATCCGACCCTGTTTCACATTCAGTCACCGCTTGGTGAAATTAACACGTTCACATCTACATATACTCCCAGGATTTTGATACTGTGGAGTTTTTCTTCGTCTTTTTTCTCTATGCCTGAAATTTTACTATAAAAGACGTCGATTTTAGACGATAGAAACTCAGAAATAAATCGCTTTCTTAAAATGACTTTTATACCACGTTTCATGATTGGAAAAAATTGAAAAAGTTTACTATATTTTTGACATGCATCGTTAGATTCGATTAGATTTTTTTCTTTTATTGTTTCTTTTTCTTTTTCAATTATTTATTTCTTTCAAACAAATTTCAAATAAGTTTTCGGCCGATGAAATAGATGCCAATATACAGATAACGACAGTTAATCAAAGATGCTGGCAAAGAAATGAGTAAAATATTTGTAATTTTTATTTAAATGATTAGAAAAATTACCTTCAGTTAGGTGATATCTAAAGAAATTGAATTGATAAATGAATTAAAATAAAGCGTTGCTTTAATATGAATATTAATCAATCATTTTATATTAATAAAATGCTGACAAAAAAAAACAAGATAGATATGATAAAAAGACTATTCCGATCTTAAGTATAAAATGTTAAGACAAAATCAAAACGCTACACATTTTCCACATTCGCAAGTTTGGCAATTACTCAGAATTGTAGAGTTTGTGGGTAGAGAAGGGTGATAGGAATCCGGGTACATCAGGAGGGTGAAAAACCAGTCAATTTGGATGAATGGAAGTGGTGGGGACGAAAATATTATCCTAGTTACAATTTTATATAAGTGCCAACACACACCCACGCACGCATGCACACACACAACTAGATTTATCTTATAGATGGCTTGTCCTTGTGTACACACATTTATCTGAAAAAATCTTTTTTGTATAAGGGTTTCCAGGTCACCGATTAGCAGAGAAGTAGCAACAGTTGCCAGATGTTTGGTTTGTTTGGTTTGTTTGGTTTTATGGCATCCCAACCTTTGTAGGTTATTTAACGCCAAATCCATTTTTATGTAAATAATCTGTTCTATTGAAAACAGTTCAGTTTAGCATAAGTACACAGTTTAATTGTCAAAAACATTTCCATTTCAAACTATTCAAGCAGTTATATGTAATAATTCAGTTAAGTGTAAATACAGTTTTAATGTCAAAAAACAGTTCTATTTCAAATAATTCAGTTAAGCATAAGCACGCAGTTTAAGTGTAAGTACGGTTTAATTGTCAAAAACGTTTCTATTTCAAGCTATTCAGTTTACTCAATTTGCCAGATGTTCCCTTATGTAGGGGACTCTACCTTTCTTATTAGGTTAGTCGGCCACCAACGTATCGAATGTCCTCCTAAACATTTGTCTGCCAATAAAAAGTATAATAAGGATTAAATTATTAATAAAGCTTCACTTAAAATATCACAAGGCCACAGCAGTTGTTTTCCAGAGGGTTTTAGACTCACTATATGAATTGGTTACTGTAATTAACTTGCAAGTAACCCAAGCTAGAGTAGGCACCAAGTCAAATACTTTATAATATTATTCACTAAATATACTTACCAAGTAAAGCTTCTCTCTAACTAAAGCACATGGACATGCTTGTTATTGCCCATTTAAAATTCACCTAAGTCGGCTGTTAATGTCGACATCTAGTCACTTAAAACAGGTAAAGATCCACATAGCTTAATTTTCCTTACTCATAAAGCGAAGCTCTCCACTGTCCTCTTTCACAATTGTCAGTAAAATCAAGGCTTTGGACTAAAAGAAATACTTGACCTATTTATTTGTTTTTGTTTTGTTTTTTGCTTCTTTGTTTTTTCTTTGTGTTTGTTAGTTTGTTTTGATGGGTGATTTATTGTTTTTTCTTCTTTTTTTTCTTGTTTTTTTTTCTTTGACACGGGTTATTTCTTGACCTGTTATTTTTTTATTTTTGTTTTTGGGGTGGGGGTCTGCATATTTTTGTTTATTTTTTTTTTTTTTGAATAGGGCTATAGCTCGACCTATGTGTTTTTAGAGATGGGAATATTGCTCGACTTAGGTTTTTGCTTTACGTGGGGTATTACTTAACCTGTTTTTTTTAAATACATCTATTTTTGCTTTGTTTGTCAAAAGGTATTGGTTGACCTCTTTTTACTTTATTTTTTGTTTTTATTTTTCTTTTCTTTGACAATGGGGTATTGCTTGATCTGGGGTGTTCAGACTTGGAGGTATTTATTAACCTGTAGTTTTGCTCTGCAAGGAGTATTGTTTGATCTGTTTTTTATTAGTCTTATTGCTTGAACTGTGTTAATTAGGTATGTTTGAGCTGTTTTTTAGTTGCTTTTGTTTGTTATTTTTTGTTTTTGGAGGGTTTGGTATAACTAGAAGTATTACTTAACCTGTATCTTTTAACAAGGGGTTTTACTGAATCAAAGTTTGTTTGTTTTTGTTTTGTTTTGTTTTTTCTTGGGTTATTTCTACACCGGAGGGAAGTAACTAGGAGTATTGCTGGAAGTGTATTATGGGAAGCTTATGAGTTGTTCTTCTAGATTCGTTGTCCACTAAGGCCAATCACTCGAGTCTAATCTCCCATTTATTTCAAATCTGGGTTGAGGAAGACATGAATACATGTAATTTCTCGAGAAATTAGGGTAATGTGAATGAAACATCAACTAGAATTGGAACTTGTATGTATGTATGTATGTATGTATGAGAAAGCACCAGCAGCGTAATGATTATCAACAAAAAAAAATCCATTCAGCTAGCCAAATTGAAATTCTAGACGAAG
This sequence comes from Sepioteuthis lessoniana, assembly GCA_963585895.1. Classification (NCBI taxonomy): domain Eukaryota; kingdom Metazoa; phylum Mollusca; class Cephalopoda; order Myopsida; family Loliginidae; genus Sepioteuthis; species Sepioteuthis lessoniana. Next base: position 83,134,095 of record OY757906.1, on the reverse strand, counting down.
CTGTTTGCATTTCACTTCCCGCTGATGCCTTTTGGAAACGCATGTATCCATCTCTCCCACACTGTCCGGCTAGGTGAAATAAAGTAAAAAGTAAAGTTGGTGACCTTAGTCGAGGGTAACTGAAGGCTCCCAGACCATTGACGAACGCTCTACTCATTAAGCCAATGGATCGTCATAGGAGAAATAGTATGGCAGATTGGGATCTGTAACCTTGATAGAGATATGGAAGAAAATCTCTGAATTCAAAATCTCTGGAACATCATTCGAAGAATCCGTGGGCCGCAAGTACACGATTCTTTTGTTAGAAGTCCTGTACAAGACTTCACCACTCGAAAAAAATAGCATGGACTTAAGCATTGGTAAAGGTCGTTCATTTTTCTTTTTTAAGTAGAGGAATTATATTGTTAATTGAATTAGCTGATGAGACCTAATGAGGTCGAAACAGCTGTCCAGTGTTTCCGTATGTCATGCGTAGGTGTTTGCTGGATTTTCTGGTCATGGTAAAGGTTGGTTTAGTGTATTTATTTACCCAACCACCCCGCTCCAAACAGGATGCAACACACTGACTTCCATTAAAATAACTATACACATTCAATTTGAAAGGAAGCATCCAGATGTAAGAAAATCTTCACATAAGGCACCCTTAATATGTATATACCGATTGATTTTTATTGATCTTAACAGCATGTCAACCCTACTGGGGTTATTTTATACCTATTGGTTAGGGAATTGCATACATTTTACCGTTACATTTGTTTTAGCACATGGTTTTATATCAAGTATTCCTATCTCGTTCAAATAATTTTGAACATGTATTTTACCCATAGATGGGACCCAGACAGCTACTATCACTTCGGGTAAGAGTCGACATGGGAGTAATAATAATTAAAGGTTACTCTACACTTCCCATTGCTCAAAAACTGTTATTCCACTATCAGATATAGTTTAGTATAATACGCAGAACACCTCTCTTTTGGTGAAGGAAGGGGTTAAGCATTATGCAGAGAGTACAGTCAGCATATTCTAAGCTTCACCGACAGGAGATCTTTTGGGTTTTTTTTTTTGTTTTTGTTTTTTTGTTTTGTTTTTTTTTGCTTTAGGTTCCATTACTGTTATTACAATTCTAGGAATCCGAAGGAAGTATTTTTATACATATGTGTGCGAGCAAATTTTCTCTTTTATTTTTCGGCTATTTTTCAATAGTCTGTCCTGACAATGTAACCTTCACGACTTCAGTAATCTCATATCATTTTTCAAGGATCGCCCAGCTTGAAGTGCATAGATTAAGCCAAGATCTGATATTAGATTTCATTAATTTTCTTCGAAAGTATATATTGATATATTTGCCCTTACGTGACTGTTAATATCTGTACGTGAAAAAAATTGCAGTCTTTGTTGGATTTGTTCTTCCGGTAGCTGTCTTGAGAAACAGTTTGAGTGAAGTCTCGCTTTGTTCTCACTGCAGTATACAAAAGAAATAAAGCGTGCTTAACTTAACGGTTATCGTCGTGAGAAATGTAATCGACGACCCGATTTCAAATCATAACGAGACTTTTTGCATTTCCCTTCACATTCATGCCTCCGGTGAAAGACTGAATTCATCTGTTTTCGTCCCCCAGCTATGAACGAATTGATGGACAGCCTATATTCTTTAGCTTCGATTAAGCAACCAATCTCGGAGAAGAAAGACACTGAATTCAAACCCTCTTTTGCTCTACTTAGAAATTGACAAGGTCAACGGGCAAGATGGGTAAATACATATAAAAGAAAAGTGTGAGGAGTAAAGAAATTAGGAAGTGGTTTGAAAATCGGCATTATTCTCAACTTGGCGTATACATAGCAGTAGTAGTAGAAGTAGTAGTAGTTGTTGTTGTTGTTTGGTTGCTTGTTCGATTGAATTGTCAGTTTTATGGGATGTAGGATTATTTCGTGCCAAAGTTAATTTGGCAATTATGATCTTCATTACTTTTGCATTACGAAAACACATCTTCAGCCTCATTTTAAACGCTTTATTATCAACCGGGCCATTGACCTAATGAGTAGAGTGTTCGCCAATGGTCCGGGAGACCGGGGTTCTATCCCAGGTCGAGTCATACCAAAGACTCAAAACACTCAGCATTATAAGGTATGGATCAAAGGAAAAATGTAGCAATCCATGGAATCGAGAAGCGCCTTCCCCTACACCTCGGTATGGTAGCTATTGAAAAAGGAGCCTTCAGGTCATCCTCGACTAAGGTCGCCAACTACAAACTCAAACAGATCTATGTGACACACAGAAGGGACCCTAACAAATACCACTCAGATTCAGAGTGAATCTTAAAATAATGATAACAGAAGACTGACACTACTTCAGAGTTCTGAAGACTTACCATCGAATGCAGTTCAACGTCATACTTAATACATCCTTATGAATGGAGTCTTCGAAAGGAAGGCAGTCGGCGTATTCAAAAGCTCACTGCTAGACCTTCGTAGTTGTAGGAATAAAAGGAAAGAGAAAAGCTAGCAAAGAAATGAGGATCGGAAGCAAAAATTGAAGATTATGCTTATTAATAATTATTCAAATGATAACAATGTATACAAGTTAATCCTGTTGAAATTCTACAGTTTAATTAATATATCCAAATAATAGAAAACAATATGTAGTTATAAATATTTGTTTTTGTTTCTTTGTTGAGCAGTAGTGGTAAATAACCCATAGCTGACAGGATAAAAAGGTTCATACTTCTCCAAAGGGTTTTTGTCTGAAAGAGAACGTTATAGCGCGACTGGAGTTCGAACTCACTTACTATGATGTCATAGTCCAGCATGTTAGCCACGACGACACAGGGACTCCTCTAGGTATGAATATACAATGAATTATATTGAATAAATTAAAGATAAACTGAATTTCAGAAAATATTTTACTCATTTAAATGATAAACAATATTTTCGTAAACTAATTTCTCTTTAAGTGCTCTTTATTCACTGTTACAGTTTTAAAATAAATTGGAAATCCGAGTGGAAATCGAGGCCATCTAGACCACAGAACTGATCATATCAACAAGAATGCCTAGAAGAGTCTTTGAGATTTAAAGCGATTTGCTGTCACTAAAACGTCAGTGAAAAACCAACTGTTGAAACTTGAGAAAATTTTGCAAAGGGAAAATAATTATAATAATAATAACCCTCGGTACCATTGCAAATTTTACGGAAAACATGCATATTCATGCGAATACATAAAAAAATATAAAATATTAACTTTTAGTAATTATGTAATTATATCAGAACAAAACAATTCATAAAGTCGATGACTTTTAAGTCATCTTTGTTGAGGAACGGATGTGGTACTATTTAACCCGTAACTTGTGGTACTATTTAATCCATACCTTTCCTAAGGGTATTAGTCAAAAATTGAACGTTCTGGCACGATTAGGATTCGGACTCGCTTAACCACTACGAGACAGGGATTCCCTTTCAACTGATTTGTTTTTATCATTAAGGGTTTTCGGACTATTGTCTTCATCTTTATTGTAATTTCGGCCGATAAGTCCGCCGACCTTCTTCAAGTGTTTGTCGAACTCGGGAACCTTCACAGACTTCGAACTACGTCCTTTATTGAATCCACGTGAGGTCGCATGTTCGGATTCCGTTAGCCATAACCGGGTACAAGTTTTAAATATTCCTGTATTGTTACTCGCCTGCTGTCAGGATTGAACCTGCAACCTCCAGATGATTGGGTCCTTAGAAGCATTGGGAACAAACTCCTATAACCGTTACGCCATGTGTCCTGCTGGACAATTCAAAGTGAATTTTTGGAATTATAAACTTAATGTTGTTACTTGACTAGAATTACTACTATTATGTATGATTTTTTCCTGTACTCATATTCAGGTTTGTTTCTTTTTTTTTTCATCTAGCCTTCTTAATTATCGGTTCCCATATTGTATTCAACTCTATACTTGGTCTACTTAGCAGGTCATTGTAGCCCAACATATGGGCTAATCCTCCAATGATCAGCCCTATCAATTATTTCAACTTTAGCCCATAAGGGCAGATGATTTTCCTTTTTCTTCCATATATGGTCTGCCAAACTCAAATTTTCAATCTCACCTCGTACTACTGCCTTCTGATGTTCTTCTAGTCTTACTTTTAATGGACGACCTGTCTCACGTTTGTATATTTTACCACAACTGCAAGGGATGGAGTAAACACAGTTCTTGGTCATGTTGAATTCTGTTGGTAGCTTCACCCGTAACAGATACCTCCGGAGAGTTGAACCAATTGTGAATACTGTCCTGATGTCATATAGACTACATATTATATCTTTTGGATCCTTTCAACTAGTCCTTTGTCATAGGGCAGACATACCGTGGTGAGTTTTCGGGTATTGTCCTCTATCCTCCTATCTAGTTTTCTTGGAGCTGATGTTATGCGCTCTGGGTAGTTGTTACGATGGAGGTTGTGTCACAGACTAATCATTTCTTCTTGATATGCATCAGTATCGCTACTAATGATTTTTGCTCGATGTTGTAAGCAACGAACTATTCCTTTCTTTACCATATATGGATGATGGGAGTTGAAATTGAGGTACTGTCCGGTGAAGGTGGGCTTACGGTACACAGATGACCTGAATCCTTGCTCTGTGCGTGTTACTAATAAATCGAGAAAGGGTAATTGTTTCCATTGATATACTGTATGTTTTCTAGTTCGGATACTGATTCAAAAAGATAATTCTGACGACAAAGTTTTAGAAACAAATTTTATACTAAAGAAACAAGAAAGAAAATATGGAAAGGATAAAGCGTTACAAAATTTGGTGTAATTTTCGGGACTTATCTCTATCTAAGAGTGTCCAGAAAAGAGTTCTTTGAATTTAAGTTGTTTTTGTGGTTTCCTTGAAAGGTTCCTGCTTTTGTTTAATTTGGTTAAGTTCTCTGCAAAGTTGTATTTTAGAAGAATTCTCGGGGTGAATTTTCATCTTGTGTAGCAGAATTTTCAGCTTTTATTTAATTATAATTGAGTTTTCTGTAAAGTTGTCTTTCAACAGAATTCTCATGTTGAATTTTCTTCTATCGTTTAATTTCGTTGAATTTCAGTAAAGATGTATTTAGGTCGACTTTTAGTTGAATTTCTCAGAAAGCTTCTTGAATACTTTTCGGCTATTCAAGAAGCGAGTGACAAAACCTTTCTGTTGGCTATTTTTTCCTGCTTTAACAGTCTGGTCCCGAGTTCGCACTGAGGATTCGTAGCTCCAAGGAATGGTATGAGGCCGTTTTTGGTGCCTTATTGTCTAGGCTTGCTTCTCTTTTCTCCACTAAGGCCAAAATTAAGAACCACACGTGGTCGGTTTTTGTAATATATATATATATATATATACGTATATATATATACGTGTGTGCGTGTGTGTGTGTGATTATTTAAGGGAATAGTTTGTAGATAACATTGTTTTTAAAGAAGTTCAAGCCCATCTGTCAGCATGGTTTCAAGTATTGGTATTTAACACAAATAATTCTATTTAATATTATTCATTTGTTAGAACACATTTAAATGGCTACAATATTGCTACTTAACGCTAATAATTCTATTTAATATCATTCATTTGTTAGCACACATTTAAATGGCTTCAAATATTGTTACTTAACACTGATAATTATATTTAATATTAATCATTTACAAAACACTGGAAAGTATTGCTATTAAACCCAACTGGAAGAATGCTAGAATATTGAAGACATAGTGTTATATAATCTCGAGTAGATGTCGCCAGTGTTTAATGGATTGAATATTCAATAATTAATTATAATATATACTCTTATTCTGTTTGTTTCTATCTTCCGGTGTCTGTTGTTACCAACACCTGGTTGTCATATAGAACAATGATCAAGTGATTAATATCTTTGATTAAGCGTATGTAATTACTTGGCGGTCGAAGGTTCAAGCCATGGAGGGGTTACTGCAGAAAGACACACTGATTCAGCGGAAGAGGTTAGATTAACAAGGAAGAATTAAAGGAAAAGAGATTATATCTAAGCATGTATAGCGAAATAAAAATAATCTACTCTCATGAATTGAATAAAGGACTCAGCTCAAAATTTTCAGATAACCAACAATGACAAACAATTAAAGAAGACAGAAGATTTAAAAGATTTAGTTATGATTTTAACATTGTTACGAATACGCCAAAGTATGTATTTACCCAGCCCTTTAGTCACGATCAGTTTGTACCACAGGGACAATTTTAAAGCAACTGGTCAGATTCCAGAGTTTTTCTTCTCGTAGACCGGTTGCCATATCAATGCTCATTAGTCCTACCCTTTACCAATTGCTGGGAACGCTAGTTGGATTGATACCTTTCTCCTAAGGAGCTCTTTGTGAAATGCAAACGACCTCGCCTAGGACCCATTGCTAATGACGAGTACCATTATGTTACAGGTTTATCCACGTCAATGTATTCTAATAATTGCGCATGTGAGATATACAGACAGAAATTCCCAAAAGTTGATCTTATTTTCCATGTTCCTTTACAAGCTGAAACCGCCTATCGATTGAATCCTTTGCAGAAGATTAAGACCGCACACAAAAAAGTAGGAGTCCTTAGTATAACAATAACCTGCATCCAATTCTGAAGTTCCATTTATAACTTTCTGGGGAGTGGAGAGTGCACTCTTTGTTATCATTACTCCCAGGTCCACTCTGGCTCATATGAGGAGTACCTGTTCTGATCCCGACTATGAGTCAAATAGATCCGTTTGAATATAATCATTATTAGAAAGGAATAGCTGAAAATATGTAACTGGGGTTGTCTTCGTGGTGTAATGGTTAAAGCGCTGGACCGCAGAATCGTAGTTAGTGAGTTCGAACTCCAGTTGCTTTATTATGTTCACTTTCGGAAAAATACCCTTGGGAAAAGTATGAACCACCTTATCCTTCCAGCAATGCGTTAAATAGTGCCACTACTATCCTTCTATATGGATGGATTTGGCAAGAAGGTTGACATGCCATGTTATAACAAACAAACAAATATCTATCTGCGTGCAGATTATTAGTATTTGATAGGAATACTTGATACTCTATAATAGTGCAAACAAATGATACTTATCCTATTTACCCAACCCCTCCGCTCGGGCAGGATATGACACAATGTCAATTTTTAAGCGGAGTTTAACAGGTTTGAATTCAGAGTTTTCCTTCCCCTAGACTAGTTGCCTCACCAAGGCTGAAGAACCTAGTCTGTCCTACTATTTACCCATAGTTGGAGGGAGAATAATTGGATTCATACCTTTCCCAAATGATAGTGATTAAATAGAAATCATTAACCTGAAACCAATTAGTTTTGTATTAATGATTTAGTATCAAACAGGAATATTTGGAACGACGTAACTGCGTGCAATTTGTTTCTATTAGGAATAGTTACTTAATACTTTACAAATTAGTCTTATTAGTTTCTTGAAACCATATAATTGTTTACAACAAAAAGATAGATTTCAGTGCTAAATTATAATGCAACACTTATTGACATACCGTAAAGCTAACCTACCAATGCATTTTCTAAAATACACGACGACACCATGTAAGAGCTCAAAGATTGGATCTCAGCTGGGTATAATGAGAGCCAAACGATTCCTTAGTTAACATGAAGAAGTGTTGTTTCCGATTTAGTCAATTTTTGCAGAATTGCTGGGTTTATATAATGTAGAATGACTATATTTTTGTGAAAAATTGTTTGTAGACAATTGTATCTTCAAACAATATATTTTTGGTAAATGTTAATAAAACATGATTCAAAAAGAAAATATATTGTAGATGATTACTGCAGACAATGAAGTTTTCAGAATGTAAGATTAAAGTCGCGATTTACTTCCACATTACGAGGTGTTTCGAAAAAGGTAAACATTTCTATTGAACTTCTTTTATGATATGGTTTTAAAGTCTCCACCTGTCCACCATTTCTGTCAACACAATATTGGAAACATCTCCAAGTGGTCTCCGTAAAATCAGTTCTATTTTTCTAAGACATTATTGGAATTTCACATTGTTAATTAAAAGTGTTAATATTTAACATGAATACTGTTAAATATTAACACTTTTCTAAGACATTATTGGAATTTCACACTGTTAATTAAAAGTGTTAATTAAAAGTTCTGTTTTTCTAAGACATTATTGGAATTTCACACTGTTAATTAAAAGTGTTAATATTTGACAGGAATACTGTTAAATATTAACACTTTTGATTAACAGTGTGAAATTCCAATAATGTCTTGACAGGGATGGTGAACATGAGGAGACTGAAACTACATCATAAGGTTGTGAATATTTTTTAATCACCCTTTATTTCTAATACAAAAAAAAATCAATTAATTAAATGTATAATTAAGAAATCAGTCAATTCTTCTTACTGTGGTATATTGTTTACCATTTTAGCCATAATTTCCTATATTGTGGTCTCCAATATATATGTTTTTAAGCAATTCAAGATTTACTGGAATCCAACAAAATAAACGTCCTAGTGCTTAACTAAAGATTAATAATTATTTTAATAATACTGAAAAATTGTTAATTATTTTGTCTTGGAGTTTGAAAATTTAAATTATGTAAGATTAAGTTCGATTGGTTGGTTATTTAATTGGGTTTCATAGCATATTAACCTTTGTAATTTATTTAATGGAAAATCCTATATATATATATATATATATATATATATATATATATATATATAGTCATTCACAGACAGACTATTTCGTTGTATTTCAACTCTTCAGTGTGGCTAGACACGCTAGAAGCTTCAAGTAAGGATCAAAACCCGGCTGACTTTACGTCAGTCTGATATCTTACTTCTGAGCTCTTGTCAATCTCAGTGAAAGCGAAGGGATTTTTTAGGGTATATATTCGTATGTTCGCTATCGGCTACCGGAGTGCTCAATTCTTGAGAAGAGCTTTGTATTTATGCATATGTAGCAGCCAATAATCTCTCGTTCAAGTGCTCAACTCACTGGGGGGGAGCGTACATTATCATCCACAGCTAGACATCACAGCTCTTCACTGTGACTAGACACGCGAGATGATTCAATCTGGGATGGTAAATAAATAGTTTGTAGGTAACATTTTTAAGAGATCCCGAGTTCATTTGTTTGCTCACAGTTTAATCGTTTCTATTTGATATTAATTCTTTCTTTGCGCACAGTTAAGTGGTTTCAAATAATAAGTTTTATTTTCCCACAGTTTCAAGGCTTGCTAACACTAATAATTCTATCAGTCACTATTCCTTTATTTGCACACAATTAAATGGTTCAAAGAATCTAAACCAATAATTCAATTTTTGCTCATAGATAAATGCTTTCAAATATTCATATCTAACATCAATAGTTTCATGGGTATGCAGTTAAGTAGCTTGAAGCCATCGTTATGTAACTAACCATTCAATTTATCATCAATCATTTGTTTGCATACTTTAAATACTTAAAAAGGTTAGAGTGAACCAAGAAGTAGTGAGAATGAAAGGGTATTCCCCATTTCCCAGAGCTCCAATATCGGAGCCTCACCATCAAATAATTTGGTATCGTAAACAGGACACTTGTTAGATGGAGGATTGTAACCTTTCAGCAGAGATACAGTCGATGTATTCTACATTTCCCACCGAATGAGCTAGATATAAGATTAGTTATCACTTGCGGCAATATGGCTTCCCTCTGGTTTTGTTCATTTTTAGAGCTCCCTCCTTAATGAGAACCCTTTTTTTTCCATGAGGATGAAAAATACGTTATAACCTCCGTCTCGAGTCCAATAAGAATGCATATTGAATTTATATCAAACCATCTATAAAGGACAAACAAGTTATTTACAATTCATAGAATTAATCTTTTTTTATATAAGATGATTGGAAATTCTTTCGGTGTCTGTCGTTACCACTGCCAGGTCATTATATATAACAATAGTCTTATGAATAATATCTGAGATTAAGTATATCTAATTACACAGCGGTCGTGAGTTCAAGTTATGATGTGTGTCCTGCTGAAGTCCCTATGGCAATACGAAGTGTTCACGGGCACTAAAATTTATGGAGAGCATGATTCATTTTTTTTTTATTTGGAGAATGTAATTTTTCTTTTATGAAAATATAAAAAGGACGAATTGAATTTGGAAGAAATTCAAAAATCAATTCAAAAGGTCAATAAGAAAATTGTACTAACCAAAATTTCAAACTGTCAAAACAAAAAGTAAGCACACTCAAGCACGTTGAGGTTTGTTGGTGCATTTAAAATCCATTTAAAATCATGACATCCTGTTGGAATTAAAAGGTCAAATCTGATCTTTGGATAGATTGATCAAACCTTTCATTTTTGTTTTGGTTAATGGGAAAAGGGATACTTCCCCAGAAGGAGTGGGCTGAGGCCCTTAATTAACCAAGCCCTTATATTGATTGGATGACCAATTAAAATCTGGCACGCGAAATGGATACTCTTCCCAGATCAGCGCTTCTGATTTGATGACCAGTCAAAAAGTAGAAGAATATGAAATGATCTGTGATTGGATAGCAAATCTGCAATGTTTGTTCCCAGGGAAATCTCGATAGAAAATTAATACTTTTAGGTTTAAAAAAGAAATCCATACCAAAGACACGAGAATAAGAAAAGAAATTTCTGCAAGCACAAAAGCCTCTTCAGCAAAAGCCTCACAAATTGAGTAACATAGAAAGACCACACTAGCCTGATACCTCATTTTTCTGTCTCTCAAATACAACAAAACATAAAACAATTTCTATATATACATATTGTATATATTATTATTACACCATTGTGTTTCAGTAAGTTCTAGTTAATTATGAATGGAGATTTTCTTTCTAGTCTTTGAGTTGCCAATACCCGGGCAACTTATTCCAACCAACTAACCACCCAGACGATCAGAAACAGTTCCCGATAGATTGTGTTATTCCCTTTCTGTAGTTCTTTGAAACACAACGTGGACGCAGAGGGAGTCGATAAAACAAATAGCCGGAAACGCATGTGGTCGTCACGGAAATAAGGCCACCATCAAATACAGTTACGAGCATAGGACCACAGTCCAACATTCTGATTCAAAGGAAAAGATTAGATTAACAAAGAAGAATTAAAGGAAAAGAGATAACGTTTAAGTATATATAGCAAAAGGAAAACACACTACAACCTTGGATTGAATAAAGGATTTGGTTCGAAATTTCCAGCTTACCAACAAACACAGACACCTAAAGGCTGGAGATTTAAAAGATCGAATTATTGCAATTATAACAACTTAGATTGCATTTCACATAGCACTAATACCCTTGGGAAAGGTATGAAACCAAATATTCTCCCTCCAGCTATGGGTAAATAGTAGGGCGGACTAGGTTCTTCAGCCTTGGGGAGGCAACTAGTCTAGGAGAAGGAAAACACTGAATTCAAACCTGTTAAACTCGGCTTAAAAATTGACCTGGTGTCATATCCTGCCCGAGCGGAGGGGTTGGTAAATATGATAACAACTTAGATGCAGACAGGAGTACAGCCGTGTATCTTCGTAAATATTCATGAGGCATATTCAGACAGAAGTTCTGTAAAGTTCATTATATTTTCTATATTACGTTATGAGCAGAAACCGGTTATCGTCAAGGCTTAGAATAAACCGATTGCATTTTTTCATCAGGTTAAGACCACCAAAAAGGTAGTGTCGTGCGTATGACACAAAGCTGCATCTGATGGTAAAGATTTCTTTCTGGAAATCTGGTGGTCACTCTTTCATTGTCATTACTCCTAGGGCCACTTAGAATGATGGTACATGTTATCCTCCGAACTATGGATCACATAGATCTGTTTGAGATTTATTTGGATTAAATCGGAATGGATGAAAATGTATGCAAATTAATTGAATTAGATAAGAATGCTTGAAATTATCATTATTGAATAGAATTAGTTATTTGAAACTAAGAAGTGTGTATAAATTATTAGTATCAGATATGATAATGTGTGATTGAAAATTCTTCAATTTCTTTCCGATTATATGTGTTCTTAAGGAAGAAAGAGTAGGATTATAAAGCAGCAGATGAAATCGATTACATTAAAATATTAACATTTAATTTCACGCTGTTGGGTCGTCTACTTTTATTCCTGAACACTTGTCTTGAAAGATCTATCACTGCATACTGTCTGCTATCATAATACAATAATACATCTTAGCTATTTTAGCCAAGGCAGCAACCAGAACCAAAATCTATGCATTAATAGCAACATAACAATGAATATTAATTCATATTCGATATTGAAATATGCTAGTATATTGTAAATCAATTACTCTTCGGTAACCCCCAGAATATAGGAGTACGTTTCTTTATTGGACTCAGCAGATCGCTTGGGAAGATAAAATAAAACTTTCCTAAAGGCAAAGGGGAGATAATTCAACTTGTATTAGAAGACAACAATATTCTTAAAATAACTTTTCTTTCTCTATTTAAATCCTTGGTCACCGTGTTGTTCATCTTTTCTGCCTATAAAACTCGTAATACAATACTATACCAATTTTCTCCGTTTCTCTCCTCTTTCTATCGTTTTCTTCGATCTTCCTCCGGAAGTATTTGAAAAGAAAGCTAACATGACGTAAATTCATGATATCAAAACTTCATCTCTTTTTCTTCTTTGCCCAGTCGCCAGGGGATGTAGAATACACTGACTGCACCTCTGGAGAGGGTTAAGACTCCCAACGAGTGTCCTGCATAAGACACTAAACAGTCTGATGGTGAGGTTTCAGTAACGCTGGAGCTTTGGGGAATGCGGAGTACCCCTTCATTGTTATCGCTCCTATGTCCACTCTAGCTCGGAATGGTAGCACCTGATAGGTCCTATCTATGGGTTAAATTGAACCAAACTGTGGTTTCTTGAGTTTACTGTTTTTGCTTTTAAACTGCGTATTTATCCTCAACTGAATTGTTTGAAATAGAACTATTTTGACATTTTAAACTGCGTACTTATGCTAAACTGAATTGCCCGAATTAGAACTGTTTTGACATCTAAAGTGTGTACTTCTGCTAAACTGAATTATCTGAAATGAAACTCTTTTGACATTTAACTCTGGGTATTGCCTAGTCGACTGGTGCTGTAGAATACACCAACTATAAGACCCCACCTACTACGAGTGTCCTGGATATGATACTAAATAATTTGATGGTGAGGGTCAAGTGATGATGTAGCTTCGTTGCTATCGCTCCCAGGTCCACTCTGGCCCGGAATGGTAGCACCTGATAGGGCCCTATCTATGAGTTAGATAGAACTAAAATGCATACTTATGCTATATTGAATTGCTTTAATTAGAACAGTTTGACTAAACTGAATAGCTTGAAATAGAAATGTTTTTGACAATTAAACTGTGTACTTACATTTAAACTGCGTTCTTATGCTAAACTGAATTGTTTTTGACATTTAAACTCTTCTTACGCTAAACTGAATTGTTTAATGTAGAACTGTTTTGACATTTAACAGTGTGTAAACAAAATCTATACTTATACAAAACTGAATCTTGCCCAGTAAGCTGGGGCTGTAGAATACACCGACTGCTTCTCTGCAGAGGGGTAAGAACCCCCCAACGAGTGTCCTGGATATGACACTAAACAGTCTGATGGTGAGGTTCAAGTGATGCTGGAGCTTTGGGGAATGCGGAGTACCCCTTCATTGCCATCGCTCCCAGGTCCACTCTGGCCCGGAGTGGTAGCACCTGATAAGGGTCCTATCTATGGGTTAAATAGAATTAACAGCATACTTATGCTAAAATGAATTGTTTGAGTAAAACTGAATAGTTTGAAATAGAAATGACTTTTACAATTAAACCGTAATTATATTTAAACTGCGTGCTTATGCTTAACTGAATTATTTCAAATAGAACTGTTTTTCGACATTAAAACTGTATTTAAACTTAACCGAATTGTTACATACAACTGCTTGAATAGTTAGAAATGGAAATGTTTTTGACCATTAAACTGTGTACTTATGTTAAACAGTATTGTTTTAAATAGAACAGATTTACATAAAAATGGATTTGGCGTTAAATAACCTACAAAGGTTGATATGCTATAAAACCAAACCAAACCAAAACTGAATCGGTTGAATTAGAACTGTTTAAATAAATTGAATAGCTTGAAATAGAAATGTTGACAATTAAACTGTGTACTCATACTAAATTTAATTGTTTGAAATAGAATTGATTATTTGTATAAAAATGTATTTGGCATTAAATAACCTACTAATGTTGATATACCATAAAACCCAAACAACCAACCAATCAATCTTTTTCTTCTCTCATTTTTTCATCTTTTCTCTCTCTCTCTCTCTCTCTCTCTCTCTCTCTCTCTCTCTCTCTCTCTCAATCTTAGTTTCCTCTTTCACTATTCGTCTCCTAAACGGAATCCCTGTTTTTTTTTTTTTTTCTCTTGGTAAACTTCCAATATTTACATGGATTCTTCCTTTTCATTTTTATTTTTTCTCTCAATTTACTTTTCTCATTCCTTTTTCTTACTCTATCTTCTTTTTCTTTCATATCCCTTTCTCCTTCTCGTCTTCCTTCCTCTATTCTATTTGTCCTCTACTTCTCCTTTCTAATTTGCTTCTATTTCTTTGTTGAGCGTTTATATTTTTTTGCTCTGGTTTATATGGAAATTTTACTTATTCCTTTCGCTTAAGCTATTAATTACAAACAAAACATTTTATCTATTTAGGTATTCTTTGGACTTATTTCTTTCATAAACCCGACACGTAAGGCGGGAAAGAAAGAGGAAGAAGATGAAAGATGAAAATTCTTTTTATTCACAAGATTAAGGACGCGCAACTGCCTTAGAGTTGTGTTTATTGATAACGTAACTTTTTTTTAGATCAAACCGGCTCTCTCCTGAATGCTAGAGAACCACAGGAGCCGAATTAATACAAAACGATAGACATACAAGTTAGAAGTAAGCGGTAGCGTAACGATTATTTGCTGGGAAATCGGAATCGGTGAGACTAAATTCGAGTTTGTCATATTCGTTTTGTTTCTTTCTTTTTATTCTCAGGTCCTTGGGAAAGGTATGCATTATATATATATATATATATATATATATATATATATATATATATATATATATATATATATAACATATTTACAAAATAACATATATATATTATTTGGTATATATATATATATATATATATATATATATATATATATATATATATATATATATATATATGCTGTTTAAGTGAATTATTGATAGTTTTACTTTTAAATCAGTTAGAGTTAATGTATATCCACACAATAAAATAGTCTAACGTATTGCTGTTTATTTGCAGAATTAAATGGTTTCAAGTATTTATATCTAATCATTTAGTAGCACATTGTGAAGTGGCTTCAAGTAATGCTAACATTAATAGTTTTATTTTTACACAGTTAAGTTGTTTCAAGTATTATAATTAACACCAATAATTCTATTGAACATAATTCATTCGTTTGCACACACTTAAATGGTTCAAAGTATTGCAATGCAATGCTAATAATTCACTTTAACATCAGTCATTTGTTTGCACACAGTTAAATAGTTTTAAGTATAGTAAATGATCAAATATTTCTATTTAACCCTTAGATGAGACTCTAACAGGTACAACCACTCCGGGCCAAAGAGGACCTGGGAGTAATGACAATGAAGGGATTCTCCACATTCCCAAAAGCTCCAGTACTTTAGTCTCACCATCAGATGGCTCAGGGTCATATCCAGGATACTCAATGTCAGAATCTTACCCCCCTGCAAAGATGCAGTCAGCGCATCCTACAGCTCCGGTCGACTGGCCTCCCTGTAATTTCGACTGAAAAAATACAAAACGGCAGCTGTGCAGCCACTTACTCCCATCTTAAAAACCATCCAAGTCAGATTAACAAGATATGTAGGACACGGCTGCTGAAGTAAGGACGAACTAATAAACGATGCACCACTGTTAACCGACCTTCGAAGACTTAGATACATCAGCTCTTGGTGGACACTAGATACCGTCTAGAGCACCTACTAAAACCAATAAATGATAAGGACAGCTGACAAGAGAAAGTTGAGGAGCTCAATGCTATCAGTATGAATTGATGATGAGTTAAATAGTTCTGATACTTCGATTGGGGGTGGGAGCTTGAAAATTAAATAACCCACGAAGATTGATATACCATTAAATAAAGTAATGAAATGAAATGATTGAGAATATCATTGAATTTGTAATATTGTATATACTCGCGTGTATGTTGATTTTGTATATAGTCTGAAATCATTAATTTATAGAATTATTTTTGAACCTATGAATATTTACAAAATTACTATGAATTTAAACCCTCTCGGCTGGGACTGTAAAATATGCCCACTGCAGAGAACTCAGACTTACCTCCGTAAAAGTACACTGGATATGACACTAAACTGCATCTGATGGTGAGGCTCCAGCCCTGGCCCTTTCGGGAATTACTCCCAGGTCAACTCTGACCCAGGGTGATAGTACTTCCTATGTTCCCATGTATTGGTTCAATTGATATGTTGGAAAATTATTCTTATTAGGAATACGTGAAACCATGTAATAGTATTCAAATTATTTGTATTAAGAATAGTTACTAAAAGCTATAATTGTTTACAAATGATTATTATTAGTCCCTTGAAGCCATATAATCTTTTTAAAAGACTACGCCATTAACTTACTATACAATCAACCTCCTTCTTTCATTCCTTCCTTCCTTCCTTACTTCCTCTCTCTCTCTCTCTCTCTCTCTCTATATATATATATATATATATATATATATATATACATATATATATATAATTCACCTTTTTCTGAATTTTTTTTTATCTCAGTGATTCTGTAAGTCTCCTCACCTTTTTCTATATATATATATATATCTCGCTTTATCTCTGGACGTCATTTTTAACCTAAGAATTAGGTCTTCTAGGTTCACCCTATGTACCATTAAACATAGAATATATCTATGAAAAAGTTAGTTTATACGATATAATATCTGATAGAGATGAAATTAGAGTATTAGCGTAGCTCTGTACTTACAAACGAAAAGAGATTAAAATAAACGTTATTTAATGGTATATCAACTTTCATGGGTTACAATTCCTTGTAGAAGAACATTTGTGGTAATATCTAACCCATAACTGGGAGGATAAGGGAGTTCATAGATTTTCCAAGTGTAGTTATCCGAAAGCGAAAGTAATACCGTGATTGGAGTTCGAACTCGCAAACTTTGATTTCGCAATTCAACATGTTAGTCACTACGCCTCGAGAACTCTCTCCGACAATACTAAGAAGTGTGTACCTATCTTAGTCAAATGACAGGTCAAAACATATTTCTTGCAATGAACAAAGTGAAATTGAATTTATAAAATCTTGAAGCGGTTTCTCGAAGAGTTCAAACAAAGATTATTTCATCATTCAAATGTTAATCACTTTGGAGAAAATATTTTTTATGCTCACTTCTTTTCAGCTTTGCTGCTGAAAATTATACAAAACTTGAAATAACAGGGAAATATTTTTTTATTCCGGTCTTTATCCTTTAGAATTTTCTAAGTTTTGCTTGGTACATTGTTTTCAGATTGTTTATGGCGTCGGCTAAGTGGTTATACAACAAAAGTACAGTACAGTCTCATTAAAGATTAACTTCGGTAATCTAGCAGGAGACGGTTCTTTAAGGGTAACTTAACAATAATTCATTCTTTGTTTTTTTCTTAGATTGTTATATGATCAGGAGTTTTGTATGCTGTAACAGTGAAAGAAAACTGGCCATTTGGTTTTGTTTAGTTTGGTTTGCTTGGGTTTTATGGCATATCAACCTTTGTTGGTTATTTAAAGTCAAATCCATTTTCATACAAATAAACAGTTCTATTTCAAACAATTCAGTTTAGCATAAGTACACAGTTTAATTGTCAAGCATATTTCTATTTTAAGTTATTTAGTTCAGTCAAACAGTTCTAATTAAAACAATTCAGTTTAGTATAAGTGTAGTTGTTTTTTTGTTTTTTTACACACAGTTAAATGCCAAAACAGTTCTATTTCAAACGATTCAGTTTAGCGTAAGTGCATTTTCAAAGTCAGAAATAGTTCTATATAAACAATCCAGTTTACTCTACAAAAAGAGTTCCATTTTTAAAAAATCAGTTTAGCAAAAGTACGCAGTTTAAATGTCAAAACAGTTAAATTCCAAATAATTCAGTTTAGCATAAGAACCCAGTTTAAATATCAAAACAGTTCTATTTTAAACAATTCAGTTTAGCGTAAATACGCAGTTTAAATGCAAAAACAGACTCGCCTCAACCAGTACAGTCTACTTCTTTTTGACCCATAGATAGAACCATATCAGATGCTACCACTCTGGGCCATAGTGGAACCTCACCATCATATCCAGGACACTCGTTGGAGAGAGTCTTACCCCTCTGCAGAGATGCAGTCGGTGTATTATACAGCTCCAGCTGACTGGGCACAGTGGTCATTTGTTTTAAATGGATATATGAGATGAGTTATTATCCTTACTAGCAATACTTACTATATTGGATACGGCTTATAATTTGTAAACAAATGTACAGGAGTGAGTTTAAGTCTCATTGGGTGTCCCATTCATATAGCCTTGTGCTACTTCCAAACAAAAAACCTAGTAAATTATTAAATGTTCTCTGATGAAAGTGACAGACTGGAAACATACACATCTGTAAGAACGAAATAATTAATTCTTTAAAAACATATAAATATGTATTTACCCACACCTCCGTACAAGCAGCATGTAACACAAGAAATTTTATTCTGTGGAGTTTGACAGATTTGAATTTAAAGTTGTGCTTCTGACCAGTTGACAAACAAGGTTAAAGAACTCAATCTGCCGACTATTTACCTATTGCTGAAAAAAGAATATTTCGATTTATACCGTTCCCAAAAGTATTAGCGCTATGTGAAATTGAAATAACGTCATCCTGGGTTAGAACTCGAGAAAACGAGACCATTTCCTGCGAAGGTATCTATAACACAACGAGTCTCTCTCTCTCTCTCTCTCTCTCTCTCTCTCTCTCTCTCTCTCTCACTCTCTCTCTATGTGTGTGTGTGTGTGTGTATATATATATATATATGGAAGTAAATAATGAAAAATAATCCGAAAATGCAAACAACACTTCACAACATCTTTTCTAAGTCCTGATGATAGTTTTTTATGACCGAAACGTTATAACGTAGACTTTTTTTCATATCAAATTCATCACTATGGATTACTTTGTTTTTCAATATTTTTCTCCATATATATATATATATTACTTTGCCAAGTTATTTATATATATATATATATATATATATATGGGGGGGATTAATTTTTTTACTTAATTTTTCCTTGACATACTGTTTATTTCTTCTACTTAACAAGTGTATACGACTTTTATTCACTTGCTACATTGTAAGTGAATGGTCATCTTGTACGAATAGATAAGTCATAAAAAATCTGCTGGTCGAGAGATGAATTGACAAGGTTCAAGAGCTCATCCAGTAGGCTAGGTTAATTAGAGAAGTTTTCTCTCGTATCTAAATATGTTGCCGAAATCACAAGTATCCATCAGGCAACAAAGTGGCAACGAGGGCTGGTCAATCGATACCGCCCACGCAAGGCAGAAGTGAGGGTTTGATGTACTATCGACACCAATAAAATAAGCCAAGTCTTTTGATTACCCCTCTTAGGTGGCTGGGGGTCACGATCGAGACAAATGTAGCGTAGACGAAGAGTGATTTAAAGATTCGTAAAGACCTGGTTTCTGCCAGAACGAAGAATTTACCCCGCATACTTCCGTAGCCTTAAAAACTAAACGGAAATAATAAAACAATAAATGAGCTGCTAATCTAACTTGCAAACCATTTCACCACGTGTAGGGTTCACTTCGTTGCGCTATAATTGTTTAAAAAAAAACTTGTAGATCATGAGTAGTGATTTCGATCCTCGCTGGTTGGGAGAGTCCCCGAGGTATAATAGCTAAAGTGCTTGTCTATAGCCTCGAAGTAAGCAAGTTCGAACTCCAGTCGTATTTTTACGTTCACTTTCGAGCAAATACCCTAGGGAAAATTATGAACCTCTTTATCCCCACTTGTTTGGACTAAATGCTATCACTGGTGTTCTTTTACAAGGATGGCTTTGGCATTTAATAACTCATGAAGGTTGATATGCCTTAAACAAAGAAACCAAACCAAACCAAACGTCGTTGGTTACCTCATACTACTATTTATTTGTCGCTGCCTCCCACCAGACACGACTTGACACAAGGTCAAAAGCCCGAAGGCCGATTAAAGTGGGGATAAAGGGGAGGAGAAGGTCAGGAACGAGCCGAGACTCGAACCCTGCTGGTCTATGCTGCTCATCGGCTCACTTGGTGCAATGTGAGCCTGATGAGGTAAGCAGTTTCCCGAACCCAAATGTGGGTCCGGGCACGTATGCTTGGTTATGGCTTGAACTAGACAGCAAGGTCTTGTGCCATACATAGGTTTCGAGAAAGTCCGCGGGGACCTCTCTACCTCATACCTCTAGTCTTATACCAAAACTAATCCAACCAGAGTAAATTACTACTAGATATTTCGACCCTTGCTAGGGGCGTCATACTCATGACGTTATGCCAAAAATAGGCTCTTTTCAGCAAATAAATAATTTCTTTTTGCCTAAATTGTATAAATACACTCGTCATATAAAAGGCAGTGTCCTTCTCCTTGTTTTCCCTGTTAAATGGATTATCAAGGTTTTTTCCCTCTTCACTAATTATTTTCCCTTGTATAAAAGAATAGAAAGCGAATAATTAATTCAAATAATCATTAACCTCGTGCGAGAATAGCCAGATTCTGTAAAAGTCTGATTGTGATTCATTTTGTGCCGTGCATCTGTGTTTTGTTTTTTGTTTTTTTTGTTTATTTGTTTTCTTTTTTTGTTGTTTATTTTGTTAAGTTTTTTGTCTTTTTTTTTTTCCAGTTTCAATTTCATTTTTTATCACTACATTTTAGTTTATTTTTTATTGAGCTTCTGATAATTTTTCGTTACTTTTTTAAAAAATTTTTATTTTGCATTTTTTCTCCCTCTAATTTCAAGTGTAGAATAAAAGGAAATTCTTGCCCTCCAGCCAAAAAAGTCGTCTATTTCATTTCCAATGAAAAATTGATTTTTCCTCTATACTTTGTAAAATTATGGATTTTGCAACACGTAACCTCATTAAATGAAACGTGGGTCAAATGGAGGACAATTGGAAATGAACAGGACAAAAGAAATACAAGAAATATTCTAATCGCGTTACTATTGATCAATTTAAAGGATTGTTACTTTAAAATTATTGTGATTAATCTATTGCACAATTCTGCAAAAGCGTAAAAGAGAATAAGGCAGAAACCAACATAAAGTCGATCAATTAACATATATATTATCACTAAAAATTATTGTTGTTTTCATTTTATCAAGACAATATGCTATCATTATAAATAGAGATTCTCAAAAAAATCAAAGTAGGGTTTTAAAATGTATATTAATGATTGAAAACAGTTTTTTTGTCAACCTTCCATGAACCACCAAATGGTTTTAAGTAATGCTACTAAAATTTGGAATACTCTAGTATAATAATGAACGACACTATTATAAAACAAGATTAATTATAGTTTTAAAAAAATAAACAATAAAATAAGAAGATTGACGCAAAATAGTAAATTTACTCAATATGGCCAGCATTTTTTCAATTATTGAGTCAACATACTTTAGAAACGATTTGCATGTCTTCAAAATGAACTCTTTAAACATTTTATTCCATTCCTCCTCAATAGCAGTCTTAAGCAAACCAATATTTGGAAGGGAAGTTGGATTTATTTTGTTTTCTAAAACGTCCCACATAGCGTAATCAAGGGGGTTGATGAAAGCCAAAAAGAAACTCCAATTGTTTAGGGATTTTTTGGCTCACTTTCGGCGTTAAGCAAATCATAGATTCTTTGTCGTTTATTTTCTTGCTCTCTCTCTCTCTCTCTCTCTCTCTCTCTCTCTCTCTCTCTCTCTCTCTCTCTTATTTTAATGAAAAAGTTCAGGAACAATAGAGCTAGTCATGAAAATTTAGATTTATTGCGTTTATTTTTTTATTTCTTTTTTATTTCTTTTTTTCTATTTGTTTGTTTTGTTTTCTTGATGTTTTTTGCCAAAATTGGACTAATCACACCAGAAAAACGTCTTTAAAATTATTTCATATTTTGCTTCTGTATTCTGTACTTATTAGACAAAAAATTTTCCTTGAAATGAAAGAGCCTTTCTCCCGGTTTCTGTTTTTTATAACTTATCTATTCTAAACTCAATACAGTTTGGCATAATGGTTAGAGTGTTCACTAATGTCCCGGGAGACCTGGGTTCAATCCCAAAGACTCAAAAAATAGTACTTGATGCTAACTTGCTTAACACTCATCATTATAAGGTAAGGATCAAGGTAAAGTGGAGCAATCCAGGGAAAGGAGTAGTGCGGTATCTATCGAAAAGGGAGCCTTCGGGTCCCCCTTGACTACGGTCGCCAACTTTACTTACTTTTACAATGTTATAAATGCCATATACCGTAAATCTCACAAAACATAGGGCAGACTTTTACAACAGGCTTAAAATCCAAGCCTTTACCAAAGGTGGACTACTCTATAATAAATATTTGGATTTTAACCCTGCCTTATAAATCTACAAATATCCTTAGAAATTTTTCTGGCTTCAAAGGTCGACTTATACAGCAAGAGGAAATTAGTAAGACACATTAAGCTTTTAACCTTGATATGATTACTGGTCAATGGGAAGAAAAGATTCTGAAATCAAGCCACCTATACTCCGCTAAGAAAATGATTTTGAATTGCATCCTGCCCATAGCGAAGGGGTTGGGTAAATACATGCTATTACCGTGAGAGATATTACGAAGTGTAATTCTGAATAAGACATCTAAAAGATGAAAAAAAAAACATACAAACAAAAAATAACCTTTAACGTGTACATCTTCGAGTGTATGGATTTAACCGATTTTTAACCGGGTAAACTTGTTTTAATTCAGAATTTCCACCCCCCTCGACGAGTTGTCACACCAAAGCTAAACAACACAGTTTAATCGACTGTTAAATAATATAGATTCATGTCTTTCCGAAGGGTATTAGTATGAAGTGAAACGGAGGCAATTTTGTGCAGGATTTAGACTCAGATCACCGAAACTATTTCCAGTGACGATAACCGTTACCCTAATCCCGCCTCTTTTTAAGATAGTACGTGACTAGAATTTGGTGGATATTATGTTGCAGTAAGACGTAACTAATCGTACACAATTCAGGTGTTCAAACTTTTAAAGAAAAAAATTAACAAGTTACTTGTGTTGCTAATATGGGGGACCTCTGGTGATGAAAAAAAAGGCACCTCTGGTGGTGTAATTGTTAGCAAGCTAGACTAGGAAACGTACACGAGTGAGTTCGAGCCTCATTGGGTGCCCCATTCATTTGGCCTCGCAAAGAAGCAAAGAGCTTCGTAAATTACTACTCGTGTTGCTAAAAAACATTACTAATTAACTTTAATGATCGTTCTTAAAGCTTAAAATATAAAATAGAGGGAAGTCCTTAGGGCATAGAGTCTAACATACTGGACTGCGACATTTAGTAAATGAGTTCAAATTCCAGGGGTGTCCTCGTGGTGTAATGGTTAAAGCGATGAACTGCGGAATCGTAATAAGCGAGTTCGTACTCCAGTCGCGCTATTACGTTCACTTTCGGACAAATACCCTTGGGAAAGGTATGAACCGCCTTATCCTTCCAACTATGGGTTAAATAGTACCACTACTGTTTTTCTATGAAAATGGCTTTGGCATTAAATAACCAACGAAGATTGATATGTCATTAAACAAAGAAACCAAACCAAACCAATCAAATTCCACTCGCGCTATTATATTCACTTTCGAATAAATATTATTAGGAAAGGTAGGAACCCACTTATCCCCCAGAAATAGGTTAAATAGAATCAATACTTTTCTTCTACAAGGTTTGCTTTGGCATAATATATGACTTACGAAGATTGAAATGTAATTTTAAAAAAAGAAACCAAACTATAAGATCATCATCATCATCATCATGACGTGCGGCTAGCACGGATATCCCTGACCCTCTCTCTCCACGTCTCCCTATCATTCATCGCCTTCGGCAGGTCTTCAGGCTGGTCGTCCTGCTTTTGATTGGCCATATGCGGGGGTCCACAGGAGCACATCACTTACGATCTCGTCCTTGCTTCTCCAGCAGTGTCCGGTATGTCTGGTTCGTCTAGCTTGTATAGTTTTCGTGATGGGTGGTAGGTGGCCGTGTGGGGTGTTGCTGCCAGGACCTGTTCAATATTGCTCGCAACATCCTTGTATAATTGCCGTCGAGCTTAAACTATAAGATAAGTGCGCAGAATTATTGCCTAGTTAGGATTAACAATCCTGACAAAAATCTGATAAGTCTCTAAAGTGTTGCTTACTTAAATTCTAAAATATTTCACAGCAAACCTGAAATTTTAAACAGAATAATACAAACTTCATATAACAATCAGAAAATATAATTTGTAAATCTCTTTTCTTTTATGTGCATTTATTATTTATAATACAATTACATTGGAGGCGTTCGTGGTGTAACGCTTATACTTTCAAATACACCTGCCTCAAATGATTCTCTTCTGCAGTACCTGAAGCAGACAGCCAAAAGTATTGGTATCGACGTGAAATAACTTTTGGTTATTCCCTAAGCTCAGTTAATATGTTTTGATCAAGATGGTCCCATCCAGGTTCAAATCCTTGACAAGACTGCTTAAATTTCTCATAGTTTTGATATTCTTAGAAAGGGTACTCAATGATTCTAAGATTTTTCACATCTAAGCCCTGAACAAACCCATTGCTGGTTAATTTCAGTGCTCTGAGGGTAACCAGTGCTTTTAACATAACTTGTCCGTAAATTGTTGATAATATTTCTTGCCATCTAGTGGTACAAATACTGACTTGAAACTGACTTGGTACAAATACTGACTTGAAACTGACTTGAATATTTCTTGCCATCTAGTGGTACAAATACTGACTTGAAACAAATACTGACGTATATCAACATCGTTATACTCATCATCAAGGCTTGCAGATAGTAGGGATTCCCTTGAGTCTCTCACATCATCCGTCTTTATCTGTCATTGCTCTTAGTAAGTCGTCTAGATGCCAACTAGTGTCTGCACAAAGCTGATGAATGTAAGTTTTTACTGGTCGACTAACACTCGTATATCTATGTTTAAGAATCTATAGGAGAATTTCAATTATGAATTCCTCTATACAAGACATGCAAGACATGACCAGTATGTCTTGCTCGTCTTACTTGGATCGTTTGTGAGATGGGAAGTAAGTGGCTGTTTTGTAGTGTGCTGCTTCTAGGATTATGCAATTTTCTAACGATGAAAGTATTTCGCGTTCAGTTAGATACTCCTTTATTTCCTTCAACTTCCAGAATCTTCCGCGCAGGTTTAGAGTTTTTGATGCTTGGTTTTAAATATTTAACAGAATTCTCATACTTCAACCCACTATCATATAATTTAAAACAAAATATGACTCAATAAAACTGAAAATGTTGCCTACAATAATACTAAGTTACAATGTGTGGCATAGTCACCAACGACTGCTATATCGGTGATGGCTAATTGTCAGATAGGGGAGGAAAAGCACGAAGAAAAAAAACAGCATTAGAAGCAGGTGGAAAGAAATAACGATCAAAATGTGCGTGAGTAGCTTCATTGGTCTACAATCAACCGACTTCTGAAAAGTTCATCCGCTCTAGGTACAAGTAGCACTTGTCTCCTCGTATCCCAGCCACTAAAAAGAGAGCGAATCTAGAAATACATCTTCTTTTGAGGGATTCACAGAACACTAAACCCTCACATCTGCTTCTCGTGGTCGTCATCGTTCGGCCAGCCTTTTTCACTATTTAAATGTCCGATCGAGCCTGGTGACCTCGACATATCACTGCTTTTTTCAATCCGCAGTGCTTGATCATGTATGCCTTCTTATGCCTAATCCACCAGATGAAAAGTTGAAGTTTATCTACTTCGTCTTTTTTATGGTTGCTGGCTTTATTGTTAACTTATTTCGTTACACTCCGGGACTATTCCCACACAATGTTACTATTGAAGTTTTAAAACGTTTGCATGTGCATAAAAAAGAAATAATTAACTGACAACTCAACAAAAGCATAAGTATTCCATTCCAACCAAAATTAATACACTAAATAGAAAATAAGACAAACGAAAGATTGTTACTATCTCTATTGTCTAGAATAATAACCGAATCGCTTAGAACCGTACCGGCCAAGCTAATACTGAAGTCTTTCTCTTGATGAAGTTTGTCTCTCAAAGCAGTCCAACTGACTAATGTTCTCTTGAACAGCACGGTACCTCTATTTATACTATCAAGAGGTTTGCCATTTTCGTTTATTACGATCGGTGTTCAAACGTTTGTATCCCACTTTATTCCTATAAGAGATAAAGCCATTGATTGCCTTAAGATATATACATGAAATCTGCTTTTTGGGAAAAGGACTGTCAAATATACAGGGAGAAATTAAGTTAATATAGTACAAAGTTGTAAAAGACTAATTTAAATCGAATTTTCCCTTGTCTTCCCTTCTCAAATAGTCAACAATATTTGTTAGATAAATTTGGTGTGATTTGGAGTTCACTGGATTAAATGAACTTTAACCAATCATCTTTGCACGGAAATTTGCGTTTGTTTTTTTGGGTTTTTTTTTCAAATTTGTGTCAGATTGTATGATTGCTATAGCTTGAAGTTTATGGTCATAAGTATGTCCTTTATTTAGTAACCCTATTATAATGAATCGCTTTATTAATAACTAAAACCCCAAAATGCGGCATATCGCAGCGCAGTTCTTCTTAGCGTAATACTATTTAAATTCTCTAAATGGAGGAATGAAATAGTTTCCGCATTTATCGAGCAATGGCTTTCCGAATAATTTTAAATTCATAGTTAAGCGAAAATTTAGTGAAAAAAATGTATGCCTACGGAATATAAATCCATATCTATCAATTGCAGATTACAGAGTCGTTTTCTTGATTTGTCTGCACTTTTTTTTTTTTTGTTTGCCATAGCAGCGTATCAGTGATGATACCTTAACCAATAAAGATGAAGGTGTGTGATAGAACACTTTCACAAATAATCTCCACATATAAAACGCCAGCTACAATATATGCACGTGAGGTGCAATTAGCGTAATGGTTATCGTTGTAGGAAATGGAAGCAGCGACCCGAATTCAGATTCTGGACGAGACTGCATTCATTTGACACTGACATCCGTGGGAAAGGAAGGAATCTGAACCTTCTCCTCCGAACTATGAGTAAATAGTAGCGTAGAATGGTTTAGTTAGCTTTTGTACGGCAACTAATCAACGAGACGGAAAAATTATTAATTTAGACCAGCTGTACTGCGCTTCAAAACTGACCTTGTGTCGAAACCTGCCCGTAATAGTAGAGCTGAGTAAATACATACATATACGTGGTGCATTCAATAGGTTTCCAGACTTTTTTGTTCAGGCATTTAAAATTGTCGTAGACTCTTGAAAATTCAGTATGTTATTGCCATACATCTTATGAGATGACTGGCCAATTTTTATGATTTCACTTTCAAATAAAAAGCTAAGGCAGCAATTGGAATACACCCTACTAAAGACGGTGAATTTCAAAAATGCAATCTGGACGTGAGGACACTTTAGAGGAACGATATGCAATAAAATTCTATTTTAAACTTGGAAAAGTGCCACAGAAACGTATGGAATGCTTCAGACAGCTTTTGAAGCATCTTGCATGAATCGAGCATCAGTTTTTGAGTGGCATAAGAGATTCAAGAAAGGCAGGCAGTCTTTGAGGGATAATGAGAGGTGTGGGAGGAGTAAGGATGTCAATACACCAGAGTTGATTGGCCAAAGGGTTAGGATTAGGGTTAGGGTTACTATGTTTAGGTTTTAAGGGAGTTCAGGAACAGATTCTGTCGGAAGAGGCCAGCACTCTTCAAATCGGGTCAGTGGCATTTCCACCCGGACAATGCACCAGTCCACAACTCTATCCTTGTCACAGACTATTTGACCAAGGTGGGCATCAAGACAGTTCCTCAGCCTCCCTACAGTCCAGACCTTGCTCCCTGCGACTTTTGGTTATTCCCTAAGCTCAGAGGCTGTCACTATGAGACAATTGAGGAGATGAAAAAGGCTGTGACGAAGGTCATTGACACGCTCACACAAGAGGATTTCCATGGGGCCTTCCAGAGGTTGTTGGAACGATACAAGTACATTGCAGCCCGAGGAGATTACTTCGAAGGGGACTAGAGTTTCATGTGTGTACTATCAATAAAAGTGCCCGAACGAAAAAAGTCTGAAAACTTATGTAATGATCCTCGTATAAGAGGCAACTTATTTGTATATATATATATATATATATATATGTGTGTGTGTGTGTGTGTGTGTGTGTGTGTGTGTGTGTGTGTGTGTGTGTGTGTGTGTGTGTGATATTTTTCATAGAGTGCACATATACTGGACTCTGATCTTTCACAAAAGAATTGGCAGGTAACCTTTTGATCCCAGACAAAATGTCGATACTCAGAGTAAAAGTACTTAATTTTTACTGGTTTATTGCAAGGTTTATTATAATACTATGAATAGGAAATGATATGACATTGAAAAAAGGCCGAAAAAGCGGCATTTAAGTGAATTAGAATCAAGTTGTTCAAAGTTTTTCATACATTATCAAATCATATTGCATTATTTAATATTACATGTTAGCTATCACACAAAGTGAAAATTGATTAAAGACTCGACATTTTAATAGAGAAAAATATACATTTTTCTTAAATATATATATATTTACCCAACCCCTCCACAAGAGCAGAATGTGAAACAAAGTCAAATTTTAAGTGGAGTTTAACCGGTTTGAATTCAGAGTTTTCCTAATCCTAGACCGGTTGACAGACGAAGGCTAGAGAGCCCAGTCTGCCAAACTATTATCCAGAGCTGGAAGGAGAATAGTTGGGTTTATATCCTTCCCAATGTGAAATGCAAACAGTCTCGTCTGTGATTTGATCTCGAGTCGCTGAGTCTATTTACTTCAACGATAACCATTACACCGCGGGTACTACCTGAGAAAGAAAGAAAGAAAGAAAGAAAGAAAGAAAGAGTAATGTAGTGATCACCGCCCAACTCCTGTGGATATGGAGTCCAGCTGCTTTGTAGCCACCTCCTACCACCAGTAAATCTTGTACCTGACTCCGACAACGAGAACTCTCGCGATAAAGACAATGCAAACAGTCTCGTCCAAGAAATTGAACTCGTGTCCTTTTCGATGGTAATCATTACACTTCGAACATTTCTTTTCAAATATATTCTTCATTTTTTTAATTGCCCTTTTGTATAAGCAAAATAAAAATCTACACAGAACTCTAAAATCCCATAAATATATAATATCATCTATAATATGTATTTGATAATAGATAGAATAGGTACTTCATTTTTCTTTTGTTTAACACTATTTATTTTTGCATATCGGGGTGAGGTTTCAGTTCTGAAGCTCTGCAAAATGTGTAGTCACGATTTTGTTGCCATTATCCCCAAAAACATTCTGACCAGGAATGAAGAGTAACTATAAAGTAAAGTTGATGACATCCGTCGAGGGTGACCCGAAGGCTCCCTTTTCAATAGCTACTAGACCGAGGTGTAGGGAAGGGCGCTACTCCTTTCCATGGCTTGCTCCACTCCCCTTATAATGCTATTAGGCTAGGCGGCATCAAGTACCATTTTTTGAGTTTTTGGTATGACTCGACTTGGGATTGAACCATGGTAAGTTCCCATTTATGGGTCAAATAGATTTGTGAGAAAATATTTACAACAATTTTTAACTACATTTATACATTGTCTCTTAAGAATTGATATTTCGGCTATTTTGTACTGCATATATAATTGGATACATTTTGTACTGCATATATAATCGGATACGTCGAAATAGAATTATCGATCAAAGTTTGACACACACATACATAAGCACACTTAAAAATATAGCTTAAATTATTTTATATTAAGACTCTTGATAAAGTCTTTCGACAACTGGAAAGTATTATTTTGTAAATAAATAGAACTATTTATTTACAAAATAATACTTTCCAGTTGTCGAAAGACTTTATCAAGAGTCTTAATATAAAATAATTTAAGCTATATTTTTAAGTGTGCTTATGTATGTGTGTGTGCGTATGTGTTTGTATGTGTGAATAGGCATCCATAGAAATTCCCTAGAATGAATATGCATATACAATTTATTACCCTCATGCCCACACAGAGGAATATATTTATTCATGCACATAAAAAATAGTGTGTTCACGAGTACGTGTGTGTCTGTGTCTGCGTAGGTGTGGGTGTGTGTTGGGTCAGTGTATCTGTCTTTGTGCGTGTCAATGTGACTGCCTATCAACTACCCCCAGAAAGAATCTAGAACAATCTATATTTCACAATATATATATATATATATATATATATATATATATATATATGAACAATTAAGCATGTCTCTGCGGGGCGGGTGTATGCGTTAGTGATTTTCATGAAATGAATCGGTGAATATGCATTCATATAAATACGTTATAACATTTGCATATACAATTAATTACCTACGCACAGCTACACAGGCATATAAAGAGAGTGAGGGGTTGGAGAGAGAGAGAGAGAGAGAGAGAGAAAGAGATAGATATCGATATATACATGCCCATAGACGTGTCTGTGCAAGCGTGTGTCAATGTGTCTGTCCGTCTGTCAACTGCGCCCTGAAACAATTTTGAATAATTTCATGAGATTACACAAAGGAAATAAAAAATACAAATCCTGGCTGGGACGTGTTTTATATCATGTGATTCTCTTGCCGAATGATCTAACAATGTTAGGGCTGATAATTCTCACTTGTTTAAAGGATGAATCTACGCATAATGGCTAAAAATAAGATAGAGTAAAAGACGAAAACATAAACTACAAACCCAAACAAATAACATAAAAAGAAAAAAAAGGCGCAAATCTAATTTGTCTTGATAAAAAGTTTTTGCACATAAATCTTTATATGAATGTTTACAAATTATCAAGTGACCATATATTTTTGAAATTCTTTTACATCTATTTTTTATCGTCAGATAAACTCATAAAGTTTATCCATATTGTATAATGCCTCAATTACTACATTGGAATGAATTGAGAAGATATTTACAAAGCTTGGTTTAGTCGGGCAGAAGGCCAAAATGGTGACGTACAAGATGTGGATTAAATATTTTAGAAAAATCTTCAAAGCCTCCCTCTAAGGCAGGTAAGCTTGGTTTAGTCTGGCACAAGGCCAAAATGGTGACGTACCAGATGTGGATTGAACATTTTAGAAAAAGCTTCAAAGCCTCCCTCTAAGGCAGGTAAGCTCTTATTCTGTCTTTAAAATTCATAACTTTGTACAAAAAGCCCGTGCAACTCTTCAGTATTTTTTAACACCTGCCATATTTAAATATCACATCAATGGCTAAATCTGAATTTAATGCTTTTTCAAAAATTATTATTTTGTAATTAAGTACTAATAGTAAAAAAAATCTTAGATATTTTTGAGGACTTTAAAAAATCATGAAAAAGTTTCAAACCAAGGGGTACCTTTTTGAAAATACTATTTTAATGTAAACCAAAAAAAAGTCGTAATACATTTTAAATTCTTAGCGTTTTTGTTCTTTATTGTAAGTACACATTTTACTTTCTTTGCTTCTTTTGATTACACCAACCAATGTTGGATTTTTTAGGGTAAAGAAGAAAAATGAATAACAAAAAGTTAAACGCTATCATGTTTACCGTACCTCAAAAAAATATTTTTAATGAATACTTTTTTATATTTATAAGAACAAATATTCTAATTTTTAAACGGTGTAACTCAATAACAAACTAAAAAAAGATATATACTATTTATAAAATAAACGAATACTTTTCATTTGAATTAATACGCGACATTTTCCATCTAAAAATAAGGACACATCTTTATTTCATAGATTTTTTATTGTTATATATTTATAGAATAAAAAAGGAAAGAAATATAATTTTACCTCAGTTACTCAACAGACAATTAGAAACTGAATTAAAATGTTTGTCATATTTCTAAAAAAAAAAAAGTCTTCAGAAAACTAAAATTATAATAATGCTTCAAACCACACACGAGTTTAGGGTTTGTTTTTTTTTTCAAATATTTGACGACTATTTGAGGTATTTACTGGTTTGCAAAATTTACGGAGAGCACTTTTTTATTTAGAAAATATAATTTTCCTTTTATAGAAATATAAAACAGACAAATTGAATTTGAAACTAATCCAAAGGTGTTGTGAGACCGAAACTTACCTGCATCATGGACTCTTCCAGCACTATATTACTAGAGTGTAGTATCCTAATACCGTGGATTTAGCAGGAGTACGAGAAGTACGACTACCAATATTGGACATCACCGGATAGTAAGCTCCGCTTACCCTCACACTATCCTTTGTAACTTTTTGTTAATATATCTTTCTTACCTCTAACCCGTGTTCCGTGTTTTCCTTCGGTGGTACCAATTTTGGGTCCACATCAAAAGCTCAATTCAAACGTTCAATGAAGGACTTGTACTTACTGAACTTTGAAATTGTTAAAACAAAAAGTAATCAGGCCAAGACCATGGGATTTGTCGGTGCATTGATCCATTTAAAATCATGACATCTCAAATTAATTATTGTGCATCCAAAAGGGCAGTTAGAAAGTCAAATGTGGGTTTAAGATAGATTAATCAGACTTTTGGTTTTTGGTTTGGTTTTTGTGAAAAGAGATAATCCCCACAACAAGATGATGGCTGGGACCCTTATTTAACCAACCCCCAATATAGGATTTCGATTGTATAACTAAATAAAATCTGATACGCGGAAGGGAAACTCTTCCCATAGATGTAGATCAGCGCATTTGATTTGTTGAACAGTCAAAAAAGTAGTTGGAAATACAAAATGATCTGTAATTGGTTAGCCAATCTGTGATGTTTGTCCCCAGGGGAATCCTCTATAAAAAATACATGTTTTAGAGAAGAAGATATTCGATGCCCATACCGAAGACAGGAAAATAAGAATAGAAATTTCTCCAAGCACTAAAGCCTCTCTGGCAAAAGCCTCACTCTCCGAAAAATTGAGTAACATAGAATGGCCGCACCAGCCAGATTCCTCAATTATCTGTCCTTCAAATAGAATAAAAAGCGGCACAATTCTCTCATATGTATTGTATATATGATTATTACATCATTGTGTTTCAATAAATAGTTGTTAATTGTTAACGGGAACTTTTTCTTGTCTTTGCAGGCAACTTGTTCCAACGAACAATCCCAACCGTCAGAAATTCCGGATAGATTGCGCCATCCCCCTTCTGTGGATCTTTCAAACACAACGTGGGCACAGAGGGAGTCAATAAAACAACTAATCAGAAATACTTGTGGTAACCACGACACTAAGGCTGCAATAAAGTCCACAATTTTAAATATAAACAAATAAAACATTCCTTTATAATGAAGTACACATGAATTTTTAGTTTTTTTATCGTAAAATGTTTAGTAGGTGAATAAAAATTTGAATTAAAAAATAGATTGCTTTTTCAAAAATTACTAACAACTAACTAAAAATTGTTTTGTAACTGAGCACAACGAAAATTTATTGGAGACCCGCCTAAAAAAATGATGAAACATTTTAAACCTTTCACCAGAATAGGTTTACATATTTTTATATTTTATTCTAATTGCTAACAAAAAATTTTTTAAAAATGATTCATAAAATAAAAGAATACTTTTCATTTGAACGAATTGGCGAAATCGTTCAACGACAAATAAGAACATACTTTTAATTTTTAGCTTACTCTCCTCTTCCTTCTTTCTATCTCACTCACTGGTGTCTCAAAAATCCTTTTAGTCAGATCACGGAGCGGGTATTTCTACTAGTATATATATATACATATATATATATATGTATATATATATATATATATGTGTGTGTGTGTGTGTGTGAGGCGTTCGTCATGTAATGGATATTGTTGTAGGAAATGTTTACGTTTCAAATAGCGCTAATATCTTTGGGTAATGTATGAATCTAATTATTACCCCCCTCCAGCTATGAGTAAATATTCAAGCAGACTGGGCTCTCTGACCTTAGTATAGCAACCGGTCTAGGAGAAGGAAAACTCAGAATTCAAGCCTTTAAAACTCTGCTTAAAAATTGACCTTGTGTCACATCCGGTTTGTGCAGAGGGGCTGGTAAATATATATACATAATTATATATATATATATATATATATATAAGATGCAAAATGTATGTTCATACAACGAATGGATATGTTACGTTATCAGTACATTTTTGTTGCTTCTTTTGGGACAGAGTAAAACTTTTTAAGAACTAAGTTTCCTAACACGTGACCTTCGTAAATGGCAATCCTAAGGTAGGGCAGCAAAATTAAATAAACAAGAAACAGATTTTTTTTTGTTTATATATTTTATGAATTGTAACATAAAGTCATGTGGCATGTATATTTTAAAACGCTTACCCTTTGTTGAAATATGTCACGTGATCTAGTAATGCGATAAACACATTTGCGTTCTTTTTAAATTCAGAATATTCAAAATATTTATTTCCTGATTTAAATTAGGCAAATTAGTCTCGTGCCTACGTTTGAATACCAAATCTAAGCGTTTATTCGACAAAGTATTTTGTTCCGGACATCTTGTTATGTATAATTCGCCCTCTACACAAAATCTACATGATTTTCTCCCCACATTATACGTGTGTACTCTTGTTAGGATTTCCTGTTCGATTTAAGGTTCTATGCTCTCATATCTTTGAATTCACATCTTTATTTTGACACCATCGTTTAGTTGCAAAATGTCTATTTTGGAAGGACAATTTTCAATTATATATATATATATATATATATATATATATATATGTGTGTGTGTGTGTGTGTGTGTGTGTGTGTGTAACACGGTGATATAAGAGACCGTTAGAGTAAGTTTAATACCTAGAAAAAAAAAAGAACGAAGTTAATTTGGATTTTAGAAGACTAGAGAATTCATTGCGAATATATAATAGCTTTTGAATGGGCCGTGTAGAAAGAAGCGTATTGTTTATTTTATTACGCAAATTTCTGCTACAAAATCGTTGTTTGAAGTGTCTTGATCAAAAGAACTTGTCAAACATCGGAATCATTCAATGACCAACGGAATTTGTTATTGTTTTCAAAAATATTTTTTTAATTCTGTTGATGGAAAAATCGAACTATGAAAACAAAATATTGACATTTCAAGATAACTTCAGTAGCTAAATTTAGCTCAAGAATTTGTGTAAGATTTCTTTTTTTCTTTAGTACGAGTGACGGGCATCTGAAATAACCTCTACAACATGCCATGACCCATCTATAAAAAATATATGAATTAAGCAGGGCGAGTTTGAAGGCAGACGTAAGGTGGCTTTCCCGGTTCTGAGATTTTTAGTTTTGTATCGAACTACCTGAGTGGAAGATAGAAAAATAAGTTGATACCTGTCGGTCTTGGAAAGAATTTGATTATGTAGAAATTTGATGAATGACAATTTCTTTGATATACACAATACACTAATATTTTTACAAAGCTCTGGTGTTTTGGTTATGGTCTCAAATTTTCTTTTTCTTTTTTTTCTTACGTAACTGTACGGAGATGTCGGTCTAATTGCTGAAACAGTTAGTGGTTAATTTGTTGTCCAGATCTTAAATCACAACGCGAGTGGATTGTAGATTAATCATGGTTTTTCAAGAAATAAGACCCCAAGAACTGGCAACAACCCAGGCTGACCGGTCACGTTTGGTTCGGACCCAAGCGCCGTCCGGTCACATTTGGTGCCGTAAGACAACGCCCCGTCCACTTAAATATATATATATATATATATATATATATATAGAGAGAGAGAGAGAGAGAGAAAGAAAGAGAGAGAGATTTTATCTAATTTAATCTGGATGATGAAACTTATAATACTGCTATCATCATCTTACGAAATGATACAGAGTTTATTAAAATCGGTTAATTCAAAGAAAAATGCTGGCTTGAGATTCTTTCCTTTCTCCAAATAATTTTTTTACGTCATTTGAAGGCGGGTAAAAACTAGTGAGTTTGGTGAAGTGCAAATAGAAATATTTACTCGTAACATGATTTCATTCTTTAACATGACCCAAGGCTACTGGAAAATACCAATCAAGTTTAGTTTGAAGTGTAAGTAATTTTCTATTCTATTGTCGCACTTGAAATTAAGATATATTTTCAATAATAAATAGTTTTTAAAAGTGTCGCTATCCAACAAAAGCAACAAAAAATGATGTGCTAGTAACACAGAATGTCAATTTATTGAATGGACATTACTTTTTGATATCCTTCATTAAAGGACACATTTTGTCGCCATAAAGTCCATATCATTTCTCAGTGTATTAATAAAATTCATATCATAAATTGAATTGACCATTTTATGATCTCTCCAATCGTAAACACCTTTCAGTGAGCATTACATTTGGAAGGCGTACGGGATGAAATTGTTATCATCGTAGGAAATGAACACGGTGATTCGATTTCAAATCTTTGACTAGACAATTTGCTTTTCGCATAAGGCTTGGGAAAGGTATGAATCGAACTATTCTCCTTCCAGCTATGGCTAAATATTAAAGTAGACTGGGCTCTTTAACCTTGGTATGGCAACCGGTATTGGAGAAAGAAAACTCTGACTTCAAACCTGTTAAACACCACTTAAAAATTGACCTTGTGTTGCATGATGATCTTACGGAAGATTTATGTAAAAGATATATATATATATATATATATATATATATATAATTAACTTAAATCGCGAGTCGGAAATCTTCTACTAAAGTTTCACCTTATCGGAAGAAGATTTCCGACTCGCGATTTAAGTTAATCTTATAATTGGCTCCACTCGTGTTGAGCACTCTTGTAATTGTAGCATTGCAGGGTTCGCGGTAGGTTTTAGTTTTCTTTTGACCAACTGACTGCATATCCCTTGATTTTTTTCATGGGGTCTGACGAGGTTGGCCTTTTCTTTCTTTTTGACCTATAATATTTTTTATTTTTCCCCGGGCGGTGATTCGAGATACTCTTATCTCTTGTTCCTGGCGGGTTTTTTTTTCTTTTTTTCTGGTACCGTGAATGCTGGTAGATATTAGATTAGTATATATATATATATATATATATATATAGAAGATATTTGTTAAGCATGGGCAAGGTGTGTTTAAATTTTATGTGTTTTAGTCAAATAATTAAGTTAGATGTTTCTTCTTATGAGTCAACCCATCCTATTTTAAAGTGGTATTTTGAGGATAGGATAGCTTGATGTTAAAACTATTTGGAGTCAGTGTTTGGATACCCTTTATTCATCGTCGAATGTATTGTTTGTTTGTTTTTCTGAGTTAAAATCGTGATTGAGTTGCTATGTTGTTCTACAAATTTTAGTTTTTTTGTAATCCATAGATTTGATTCTGTCTGTAGCTATTTAGCTTAGTATTTTCAAGAATCACAGGAACTATATTTTCATTGATAAGGGTTTTTCCAGAAGGCTACAAATATCATCCAAAATAAAAATAAGATAATAAGCTATTCTTAACAAATGGTCCCGAACGTACTGCAAAAGCAAACATGAGTGGTTAGGCACTGTTATTCTTAAAGGATTGTTCAAATATGTTATGTTTGCTTAGACACATACATGATAGAAGCACAAAGCAGCTTTACTTCAGAAAAGGAAAAACAATATATTTTTTATTTGAAATTCAGACAGATTGTCTAATTCACAGCAGGAGAGCAGACTTAGTTGCCACAAACAAACGAGAGAAGTCAGTCCAATAATCGATGTGGTTGTTACATATAATTACAAAGTAAAACCAAAGAAGAGTGAGAAGGCAAATAAACATTAGGAGTCTGTCTGAAGCATGCAAAACCTGTGGAGCATGAAGGTGAATCTCATACATACAATCAGCAGAACAATTGTAATCAGACGTACTCCAACCACTCCGAAAGCAATGCATTCAATTTCATTTTGTTGATCTACGACCTCAGAAACGGTCTTGGTGGTATATCAGGAGACAAAACCTTCAAGCTAATATCGCATATTTTTTTCCTTAAATAGTGGCTAAGTAGCAGTATGGCAAAATGGCGTCTGACATGAAATCTCTATCTACAAATAATCTTCAATTATTTTAACATGACCAGTTAACGTTTACCTTGATACATTTTATTCTTATAGAATTTCTGCTGGGTCGAGTATTAACATCGATTTTT
Organism: Sepioteuthis lessoniana; assembly: GCA_963585895.1. Classification (NCBI taxonomy): domain Eukaryota; kingdom Metazoa; phylum Mollusca; class Cephalopoda; order Myopsida; family Loliginidae; genus Sepioteuthis; species Sepioteuthis lessoniana. Next base: position 83,095,723 of record OY757906.1, on the reverse strand, counting down.
TCTATGTTCAAATCTCGTCTAAACAACAATGACCATGTCTTCTCATCTGCAAATCCTGCTGATTGTCTTGTAACTGAAAAAATATCAACTAAAATTTTGGAAAATAGACGAGACACGATTCAATTTAGGCTTCGTGAAGCCACGCAGAACATGCTTCTTGCTTCGGCACCACGGGATATAGACATATTAGCAAAGACATGACTTGCTGGGAAAGATTGTGATAATCACCCGTTCAACATTTAAGTGTATGAACAGAAAGCGAACAAAAAAAGGGATGGAGAAGGTAATTACTCTGACTTCTCCTTCCTGTTTTGCTCCTAATTCTTGATAAAATCCTTTTGCCTACCTTGACTGAATTACTCTATTGTGTGACTCTCTCATCATCGTTTCTCTCCCAAAGGGAGCGTTAATTATGTTATTCGCTCAATGCTTTCAGCGCTAATGGATGCAGTTACTTAGCACACCGACAAACTCCCACTCGCACGGATGCCCATGCCATCAAACAGTCTTGTAGCCATCAAGGAGACGTCAGTAAATAGATACAGCCACTTACCGTCATAATTAAACCATTGCAGTATAATTCGAAAAACTAGATTCGCTGAAAGAATGCAAGAACAAACACACATTATCAGCGTAGTGAGAGTGAATCCCACTGCTTGCACAACTATTGCAAACCTGTGCTAGATTTTGAAATATTTAATGTGTTCTTATCACAGCCTTCGTCAGATACTTTCTTCGGCTTTAGCATAACGGTTATCGTCGTAAGAAATTGAATCGCTGACACGAGCTCGAATCCTGGAGGAAGCTGTTTGCATTTTACTTTGCGCTGCTTCTCTTGGAAAAATCACCAATCCGTCTCTCTTCCCTCTGCTGTGAATAAATAGTAGAGCAAACTTGATACTTCGGCCTTTGTAAGGCAACCAGTCTAGGAGGAGGAAAACTATGAAGTCAAACTAAACTCTTAAATATTGACCTTGTGTCGCATTCTGTTCAAGGTGAAGGAGTTGGGTACATACATACCTCCTCCAATTAATCAGTTCAAGCTGAACTTTAGAAAGAAGTGTCATATACCTGATGAAGGAATGACATGATGAAAGATGAAACCATAACACTTCTTAAAAAAATTGTCTGTTTATTCTTTATTAGGGTCGAAACTGTTGATGTGTGAGAGACAGAGACGGAAACAGACGGAGGACTGCTTATTGACCCTTAACTTATTAACCACGCTGCGCTTCCATATTCACATTCAGGGCTCAACTTAGCACTTTTTCTGGTTCTCGGCCGGTGGGCTATTGCCCTTCTACACTGGGCACTCGCTGGTCGCTGGCCGAACCTCTTGATTGCCCGACCGAGTATCTTAGACTGAGTGTTACTACTGTCGGTTTCTGCTTACATCATTTCAAAACTCCTACACACTTCTAGTTGATCCCCTTCCTGGCTATCAACCCGCCTGATCTGCTAATACCTACGTATAGCTGTCTTCCTGTTTACACAGCTGGAACATGACAGCTAAAAAAAATTCAATATGCAACAGAAGGAACGTTTGCTGTGATTGAAGGCGAAGAAGCAATTCTTACAGAACTTTTATAGTGTATAGCAAATGACTCCAATTTTTTCAACCTGACGTCAGTAAGGTTTAACTCAGTAGAGTCCGGAGTTGGAATCTTAAGTTTTAAATTTAAAAAAAAAACAACAGCTAAGTTCACGAGGTAACAATCATGATTTAATAATGAGATATTTGATGTTTGCAATCACAAAAAGATCTAATATCAAGGCTAAATAATGAGGTTGAGTGATGTATCACATCAAACAGGTCAAGATTTAACAGTTGCAAATCCGGCGTATTCTTGGCATGCGTCACAACGGTATGCAGTGTCACTACTTGTTGGGTATGGGTGATAAGGTTGAGGAATCGTCCAGATGGATGCACATGGTTCTTATAGAAATCGAGGAAGTGGCAAGCAAGAAACATGGATTTCAAATCTTCTGAAAACTGAAGATCAATGAGTTCCACCAACAGTTGGAACGATGCTTCTTCAAAAGATGTTTGTAATGATACTTGTTCAAAAGGCGAAAAGGAAATTTGGAAAGTTGGATGAAAGGCCATACAGATGGACCTTGATAACCGCCTGCGTTGGGGTTCACTCACTGGGTATCTTTTATGCTAAATAAAACAAAGATTAGCAAATACTTATTCTTAAGTTTAGCTAATTTTCTAATTAACGACCGAATAGGCTATTGAAAAACATCCATCAAATTGTCGAGATGAAGATGATTATCAAAATCAGAATAAGAACAGACTCCTGAGTTTTGGAGATTTTTTTTTTTTTTTTTTTTTTTTTACATAAAGCCAATAAATTTTTCTGAAGACAAGATCTGTAGGTTTTTTTTAAATTTTCAGGTTAGTTTTCTTTCGTTAGTTGAAATAACCTCTCTGAAACTGGTAGACAAATTCACCTACCTAAGAAGCAGTGTCTCATCAACCGAAAAAGACATCGACACGCGGCTAACGAAGGCATGGACAACTATCGATAAGCTATCGAACATACGGAAATCAGACCTGACCGATAAAATGAAACGCAGTTTCTTCCAGGCAGCAGTCGTGTCGATGCTGCTGTATGGATGCACCACTTGGACGCTAGCAAAACGGCTGGAGAAGAAGCTAGACGGCAATTACACAAGAATGTTGCGAGCAATATTGAATAAGTCCTGGCACCAACTATACGGCCACCTGCCTCCCATCACTCAAACTATCCAAATTAGACGAACCAGACACGCAGGACACTGCTGGAGAAGCAGAGACGAGCTCATAAGTGAAGTACTCCTATGGACCCCCACATATGCCCGAGCAAAAGTAGGACGACCAGCTCGAACTTACATACAGCAGCTACGTGAGGATACGAGATGTAGCCCTGAAAACCTACCAGAGGCGATGTGTTACATAGCCACCATTAACACCATGTGCAAAATAGACATACAATGTTCATAACGCTAGAACATATAAAGAACATAGGAATCTCGAAATTCGAAAACACGTAACGACTTCTCGTTCAGGTACGAAACCTTTTTATTAACTTTGAGTTAAAGGTTTCGACATAAGGAGGAGAGACACAATCTTCTATGCTGTCTTATTCATTTGGCCCCCATCTCGTGCGGCCCCCATAGGGCGCAAGTTCGCCTCGCGTCTGCGAGCTCCAAAAGTCGAACCTCTTCGTTTGGCGTCTAGTAATCAACTCTCTAACTTTCTTCAAATTCTCACACAAACCTCCACGCGCTTCTGGTGCGTGACGTCAACCGCACCCTGTCACCCCGTTTCGTCTCGGACTATTGTGACATCTCTGAGTGACATGTCCGCTCTGTGCGCGCTCACGTGTTCCCACCTGCATCAAGGTTGCACCTAACTAACCCATGTGCTGAGCCGAAAGGTTCTCAGCCTAACTAAACCCAAAGGCATGAACCGAAATCCCTCGGCTATTATATTACAGATGAACGATAGGGAAAAGTGGCAAGAGAGCATCAGGGATATCCGTACTAGCGGCACGACATGATGATGATGATGATGATGATTAAGTAGATCATCGGAGTTAATATATTAGTACCGATTTGTTTTTTCTTGTCAGTGACCGTATCTTCTTCAAGTAACGTCTGATAAATTGTACTAAGCGTGATTGTTATCGTCATAAAAAATAAAATCGGCGACTCGAGATCAAATCCCTGCTGAAACAGTTTGCATTTCACTTCGGGATAATGCTTTTGAAGAAAGCATTAATCAATCTCTTCTCCTTCCAGCTATGGGTAAATAGTAAGAAAGATTGTTTCTTTAGCCATGGTATGACCACCAGTCTAGGAGAGAGAAAACTCAAAATTCAAACTATCTGTACTCCGCTTAAAAATCCACCTTGTGTCACATTCTGTTCGTGGTGGAGTTAAGGGAATGAAACATAAAACAGATTGTGCTGAGTTACATCGTACCTGCTGCAGTGGTTTATCCATGACCTTGTGTGGTTCCAATCTTTTCCCAACATCATTTGTATGAAATGAACAGATGTACCCCAACCAAAATTTTAAGTTGGTCAGACAGTATCGAGCCAAAACAAAATTCAATTTCCATAATTTTTACAAAGAAGCTGTTCGACAATGTCTTTTCAAAAGAGTACATCCGTGATTGAGATGTAATTTTAATTGTATTTACCAAAACAAGTCATACGTAGTCATCTCTAGCAGTTTCTAACAGTAACACAATGATAAATTTTGGAAACATTATAAAAGGTTCAAATATCCACGGTATCAGTGAGCATATTAATGAATTTTATTTTATATACCAACAAAAAGTGATGACAACACACGCCTAGCGAAGTCGTTATTGATCATTAAGAAATTTGATCTCTCGGATAAAATAAAACGGAATTTCTTCCACGCTGTTGGTTCGTCAATACTACTGTATGGATGCACCACGTTCACGAAAATGGATAAAATACTGGATGGGAACAACTCAAGAATGTTATGTGCTATTTTGAGCAAATCTGGTAAGCAATACCCCACAAATCAGCAGCTATACAGTCACTTACCTCCCATCTCACAAACCGTCCAAGTAAGATGAACAAGACATACTAGGCATTGCTGGAGAAGAAAAAACAAACTCAAAAGCGACATTCTCCTATGGAATCCTAAATATGAACATTTCAGTGTTGACCGACCAACAAAAACTTACATACAACAGCTCTGTAAGGTCACTGAATGCCTTCTGGATGACCTACCATGAGTGACGGATGATAGGGACGGTTAGCTAAAGAGTCATAGAAATTAGTGTTGTCAGTGCAACTTGATGATGATGATGATGTTGATGAACTTTGTATGGTAATCTTTTTAAATAGTCACGCTACCAACAGTATGTCTGACATAAAAACTGTGAATAAAGTTCAAATTTACCCGTTTTCTGTCGACAAGGCAGGAAATCAGGTTTAGATATTCATTCACCTGAAAATAAAAAAAAGCATGTGAAAATGTTGAAATATGGTAAACATAAGCACTGCATTTCCCCCAATTTTTTTAGGTTAAAAGCGAGAGAATGTGCAACCATCGTAAGAAAAATTACATCAATGTTCATGCCTAAAGAAATAGATCTTAACTCACACTTTCATACATCTAAATTTACAGTCTATAAATTCAAAGACGAGGCAACTGGATTCTGTCTTCACCTCAGGAAAAGAAAGATCCTTTTAAAAAAATGTGTGCGTGCCCGAGATACAAACATCATAACACTCTACTTTATTCACAAGGAGGAAGATGATTTGGTTTCTTTGTTTAATGGCATATCAAGCTTCGTGGGTTAGCCTCCACCCGCTATGCGGGTGGAGGCTAAATAATAATAATAATAATAATTGAATTAATAATAATAATAATAATAATAACAAATGGTATATGCGTAACCCAGCACCTGTCCTAGAAAATGACACGCATAAACTCCTATGGGACTTTAACATAAAACGGATCACCTAATCCGGACTAGAAGACCAGACCTTATAATAATCAACAAAAAAAGAGAATCAGCAAAATTGTCGACTTTGCTGTCCCGGCAGACCACAGAATAAATCTGAAGGAATGTGAAAAGAAGTAAAAGTATCTCGACCTTGCTAGAGAATTGAAAAAGCTGTGGAACATGAAAGTAACGATTGTGCCAATTGTGATTGGTGCTTTAGGTACAATAACTAAAGGATTATTAAAAGGCCTGGAGGACTTGGAAGTTGGCGGACGGGTAGAGACTATCCAAATGACGGCATTGCTCAGAACAGCCAGAATCCTGAGACGAGTCCTGGAGACCTGAGGAGACTTGCTGTCACTCAGAATCCAGTGAAAAACCATCAGCTAACACTCATGTGAAAAACTCTAAAGGAGTAAATAATAATAATAATAATAATAATAGACCTTATAATAATCAGCAAAAAAAGAGAATTCGCAAAATTGTCGACTTTGCTGTCCCGGCTGACCACAGAATAAAACTGAAAGAATTTGAAAAGAGAGATAAGTACCTCGACCTTGCTAGAGAATTGAAAAACTATGGAACATGAAGGTGACAATTATACCAATTGTGATTGGTGCCTTTGGTACAGTAACTAAAAGATTATTAAAGCGACTGGTGGACTTGGAAGTTGGCGGCCGAATGAAGACCATCCAAACGACAGCATTATTGAGAACGGCCATAATACTGAGAAGAATCCTGGCGACTTGAGGAGACTTGCTGTCACTCAAACTCCAGTGAAAGACCATCAGCGTTAGCTGGTGTGAAAAACTCTAAAGGAGTAAATAATAATAATAATAATAATAATAATAATAATAATAATAATAATAATAATTCTTGAAAAGCCATTAAAAAAAGGAGTGTTTTACTTAGCAGTTAGGTATCAGAATTCGAAAGAAAAAGCCGTGAACCTAGATAATTCTATATATCCCATACCGGAGGTTAGTAAATCTTTTTTATTTTAAAAAAAAGAAAAAAAGACAGCATTGAATTTGTTCGAATATTTGTAAAATGTTGACGTGTTCTATCTGTAATTTTTTTTTTAAATGGGGTATCTTTTCTAATCGGCTCTTCTTTTCCTAGCTAAACAATGAGGAAACAACCCCTGGGTCTGGTATAGCCACAATATACCACCCATGATTAAAATGTCCAATCACAATATTACACAACGTGGGACCCAAGCAACAGACCTGGTTGTCATGACCGGCAGGTGCTCTCCTGATAGCCAACACGAGAGACCTGATCGTCATCCTACGAATGTTGGCTGCTCTTTTTTCAGGTACATAAACGACGACGTAAGAAACCACGACAATCAGAGACCTAAACGCAAAAAATGGACTTGGGAAGATAATCAACATGCACTACAATACTATTTTAGGAGCAACGCTTCACAAAGAGGATACAGGAAAAGAATGATAGAGATCTGGCAAGAATGTGTGAAGTTTCAGACAACTAGCCAAAGGCTTGCTGATCAAGTTAGAACAATAATTAAGAAGGGTTGGTTTTCTGACCTTAAATTACTAGAAATCCATCAAAAAATACATACACAAAAGTATAATACAGTATCAGACACAAGTGGTGTCAAACAAAAACAATCTAACGTAAAAGAACTGCCAACTTCGGAAAATGAAAACACCACACTTCCAAACGATACACTATCAAGTAACCATGAAGAAACACTATCCCAAGAACAAAAGATAAATCTAGAAAATGTAAAGAGAATCATGAGTAGTGAAAAGACTACCATCATTAAGAAACATAGAATAAAAACACTTAAGATAGAAACGAATAAAATAAATTACATACTACCTTACATACCAACAAATAATATAACTGAGTTAAATGAACTAATCTATGCAGGTGCAAAATTAGTTTGTGAGAAAACTGGAATCGTCTCAAAAAGAACGAAGAAACAGTCAAAACCGGGATGGGAAATTTGACTGGAAACGCAAATAATAAAACTACGAAAACAAGCCAGAATGATAAAAAAAAAAAGAGAGGCGCTGAAATAAGCGGGAACAAAAAGGAACAAGCGACACGAGAAAAAATAACAGTACAACTTGAGGAAATAAACCAGAAAGTGCTGGCGAAAGAAGGAAGATTAAAGAGATATCGACAAAGGGTAAAACAATACAGACAAAACAGCACTTTCTAAAACAACGAAAAAAAGTTCAATCTAAAATTGGGAGGGAATTACACGAAAACATACCAACAACCGGATGCCAAAGAAACCGAAAGATTTTGGACGAAAATATGGCAACCAAAATACATAACGAAAATGCTGAATGGATAAACAATATTACAAGAGAACTAGAGGGACTTGAAGAAGGCCCCAAAACAGAAATACACATCAACTTACTCAAAACAACACTAAAAAGAATATCAAAATGAAAAATGCCAGGCCATGATGGAATACATGGCTTCTGGTTCAAGAAATTCACCTCCGTTTACGGCAGATTAGCACTAGAAATGAACAGATGCTTACAAGGCGCACAAGTACCTGACTGGATGGATGACCAAAGGAAAGACTACATTAATGCAAAAGGACCCTAGCAAAGAAACTGCTCAAAACAATAACAGACCCATAACCTGCCTACCTATGATGTGAAAAATACTAACAGCACAAATAAGGAAAAAGATTTACTACTCGATAACAAGCCACGGATTGTTCCCTGACGAACAGAAAGGATGCCGCAAAGGATCCAGAGGCACAGCAAAATTACTTTAGATAGATCAACACATCCTAAATGAGGGCAAGATAAGATGGAAAAAATCTAGCTATGGCCTGAATTGACTACAAAAAGGCATATGATATGGTTCCACAAAGCTGGATAATACACTGTCTCAAAATGTAAAAAATATCACATGAAGTCATAAACTTAATCGAAAAGACCATGCAAACCTAGAGAGTGGAGCTGACAGCAGGAGGAAGAGCTTAGCTGAAACAAAGATCCAAAGAGGGATCTTCCAAGGAGATGCACTATCACCCTTATTATTCATAAAAGCCATGATGCCACTTTACCACATACTCAGAAAATGCATAGCCGGATACAAACTTAGCGGATCGCAAGAGAATATCAATCACCTAATGTACATGGATGACATTAAACTATTGGCAAAAAATGAAAAAGAACTGGAAACTCTCATACACGCCGTTAGAATATACAATGAGGACAAAAGAATGGAATTTCGCATAGAAAATGTGCTATACTCATGATGAAAAGTGATGGACTTGTGAACTGGTGCATTGTCCTGGTGGAAATGCCACTGACCCGATTTGAAGAGTGCTCGCCTCTTCCCTAGGAATCTCTTCCTGAACTCCCTTAAAACCTAAACATAGTAACCCTAACCCTAACCCTTTGGCCAATCAACTCTGGTGTATTGACATCCTTACTCCTCCCATACCTCTCATCATCCCTCACAGACTCCCTGCCTTCCTTGAATCTCTTATGCCACTCAAAAACTCACGCTCGATTCATGCATGATGGTCGAAAAGCAGTCTGAAGCATTCCATGCGTTTCTGTGGCATTTTTCCAAGTTTAAAACAGAATTTTACTGCATATTGTTCTTCTAATGTGTCCTCACGTCCAGATTCATTTTTTGAAATTCACCAGCTGTGATAATTAGGCTTTAGTAGGGTGTATTCCAATTGCTGCTGTAGCTGTTCATTTGAACGTGAAATCATAAAAATTGGTCTGTCATCTCATAAGATGTATAGCAATACCATACTGAATTTTCACGAGTCCACCTATCAGGTACTACCACTCCGGGACAAAGTGGACCTGGGAGCGATGCAATGAAGTTCTCCACATTCTGCAAATTTCCAGCATTTCTGGAGCCTCACCATCAGATTGTTTAATGTCATTTCAAGAACACACGCTGTGAGAGTTGCACGCCTCTGCAGAAAAGCAGTCAGTGTATTCTAAAGCCCCAGCCGACTGGGCCAGCGAAAACTCGCGTGAAAAATTTGCACAGAATGAAAATAATAATATGAAATTAGAATGTTTGGACGACAATTAAATCCTGCTAGGTCACTTTAATTTTGTTTCTAAAATCATTTTTATCGCCACCGATTGTCCCCCTTCATCTAGATTCCACGCTGTCCTTTTATCAACTAATTCTTAAAAAGATAGGAAATATAATTATCAAATATAATTATCAAATTAAAGCAATTTACGAACGCTCTTTAGAGACAAATGAATAAAAAAAACGCAATTTTAGTATTAAATCTCGAAAGTGGAATTTCATCATTTGACAACCTAATTTCATGTTTTTTTCTTTTTTTTATGAGAATTTGTTTTAGCATTCGTCAACTTTCAAATCTTATGTTGTATATATGGGTAAAAATTTTGACATGAGATCTTTTCGGTCGGAAAATAATACAAGTGTTATCAAAGAATAAAATTCTATATAATCAAAATATTACATGGTATTTTTGAATTATTATTGGTAGGAATAAAACTGCAGAAAAATTGTGCATTTCCTGTTATTAACCTTTCTAAAATATTTTTTCATAAAACCAAAAAGTTAATCACTGATTAAGTTAGCGACTGCAATTTCGAAAAATAACATAATTCAGGCAGTCACCAAAATTAACTTGCCCAGTCGGCTGGGGCTGTAGAATACACCGACTGCTTCTCTGCAGAGGGGTAAGAACCCCCCAACGAGTGTCCTGATATGACACTAAACAATCTGATGGTGAGGTTCCAGCAATGCTGGAGCTTTGAGGAATGCGGAGTACCCCTTCATTGCCATTGCTCCCAGGTCCACTCTGGGCCGGAGTGGTAGCACCTGATAAGGGTTCTATCTATGGGTTAAATAGAACTAACAGCATACTTATGCTAAAATGAATTGTTTGAGTAAAACTGAATAGTTTGAAATAGAAATGACTTTTACAATTAAACCGTACTTACATTTAAACTGCGTGCTTATGCTTAACTGAATTATTTCAAATAGAACTGTTTTTCGACATTAAAACTGTAACCGAATTGTTACATACAACTGCTTGAATAGTTAGAAATGGAAATGTTTTTGACCCTTAAACTGTGTACTTATGCTTAACTGAATTGTGTTAAATAGAACAGATTATTTACATAAAAATGGATTTGGCATTAAATAACCTACAAAGGTTGATATGCCATAAAACCCAACCAACCAACCAAAATTAACAGCTTGACGAAATGGGAAAAAGATTTTTTAAAAAACTTATTTTTTGATAAAACCAGAATCAGTGGACAGTCAGTGTAAGTAACTGATTGTTTTGGTTTCTTTATTTAATGGCATATCAACTTTCATGGGTTAATTAATACCAAAATCATAAGTGTAGAAGAACATCAGTGATACTATTTAACCCTTCGCTAGAGAAATAAGGGGGATAATAGTGCAACTGGGTTTCGAACTCACTTACTTAGAGGCTGCATTGCAGCACTTTAGCTCTTCCTCCACCGTAAGCAACTGAAATGAAAAAAAAATGAAGGTATAGCAAATAAAATTCTCTCAAAAGCAAAATTTCACGAAACGACGAGAAATTCAATTTATTTAACTGACCTAACTACCATTATTCACTTTGACTGAAACCAAATCTCATAAAACTATAAAAATAATAATAGTAAAAAAAGTAAATGATGATGATTATGATTATGATGTCGATGATGACGATGATAATGATAATAAAAAGTTCCCCAGATTAGTATAATCTATAATATTAATACATCTGACAAAATTTTAGATAAAGATTAATAATGAATATTTTTAAAAATTAGACAAATATGGAAATATTTATCCGGTCTCTGTACTTGCTGTTTTAATATCATATTTTCGTCAGTTTTAAAGCGTATGGATTTACAAATATAAAAGGGGGAAATTTTATGGGAAATTTCTCTTAAATATAATTACACCAAAAATTAGAAATTTCCTGAGAGTAGATGTGTACATGATGAAAGGTTGAGACTCTCTTAACTGCCGAAATTTCTCAGGGATGAATATTGGCGTTTCAATCGCACATCCTGAAAATAATTTAGAAAATGTATATACTAAATAACTAGGCTTTTTTTTTTTTTTTTGCTTAGATGTGACACAAGGCTGCATGAATGTGGCACCTTCTGAGACTTGAACTCGCACATGAAAGTTTCCTAGTACTGCTTACCAACCATTATATAAATATAACGCGTTCATCGAAGTAAAAAAGAATTGCTGTATATTTTGTTGCGTCTTGTTAACATTACTCAAGTTCCAGTCAAAAATTGTAAATCTTATTCTTTTCGGAAATAAACATTCATGTTCCTGTCGATATAGTTTTACTTCTTGAACGTTAATATCAATCATATTATCATAGGATTTTATATATTATAATTTTCATCGTCGTAGAAAATAGACACGGTGACTCGAGTTCAAATCCTGGTCGAGGCTGATTGTATTTCACCAAGTGTTAATACCCTTGGGAAAGATACACATGCAATTATTCTCCCTTCATTTATGGGTAAATAGTAGGGCAGTCTGGGGTCTTTGACCTTGGCATCACTTTATTATATATGTATTTACTCAACCCCTCAACACAAGTGAGACGTGACAGAAAGTCAATTTTTTAACGGATATCTGAATTCAGTGTTTTCTTTCTCGTATACCTGTTGTCATAGCAAGGTTAAAGAGCGCGAGGAGAAATTCAAACAGCTTCATCCAGGTTTCGAACTTGGATCACCGTGTCTATTTCCAACGACAGCAACCATTATACTACAAGCGCTTTATAATATAAGTTGATCAGCTATGCATATACCTTCATTCAAATGTTAAAATTCAAGATTAAAAAATAAATTCCGATACCTTTTTTTTGTCTAACCTCATACACCAACAAATATGCATGAAGAATACGTATATAGTGTAGAAATAAGGGCACGAAAAATTAGTGAAATTATCTACTAGATTTTTTGTATCATTACGGTTTTATTATTGTTTATGTGCATAGAAGAGGGCGACTTAGTGTAACGGTTGCCACCGTTGTAAATGGAATTGCAGACTCAAGTTCAAATCCTAGTCAAAACTGTTTCATTTCACGCTAGGAAAGGCATAAATCCATCTGTTCTACCTCCAGTTATGGATAAATAGTCGGGCAGAATAAGCTCGTTAGAGTTTGTTAAGCGAACACTCGAGGAAAAGGAAAGTTCTAAATTAAAAACAGTTGTATTCTGATTAAAAAATTGACGTTGTGTTACATCTTGCTTATGACGGACAAATTGGATACATATATATACGAGATAACTTCCATTGCAACCAATTGTTATTTCCTAAATTTTGTTAAGTCTGAAACAGAGACTTCAAGTTGCTTTCATTACCTGCTGCTTTCCTACTGATCCCTCATTTCCGAGTGGCAGAGAGTAATCTTGCTTAACTTTGCTGATCTGACAGGAATCATTTTTTTCTTTTTCAGCGTAATTTGGTCATGAGTCTGTCGCCTTCTTTGGTAGTATCGAGCTCTTGATTTTTTTTTTTTTTTTTTTTTGGCAGCTTCTACTTCCGTGTTATTTCGACGTATTATGTGGAAAGACTTCACTCTTTTTTATTATCTAACGGCAATGAATCAGGAAAATTGAACCGCCCATTAAAGAATTTCTGAAAACCGACACACAACAGGCATCTGCTTCTCACGCCATGATATAAGGAAAGGACGTTATTTTTAGCGTTTTTTTTTTTAACTGAACTCAACTTCCAACAGCAACCCCGGTCGTTATACACTCATTTGTTTTATTCTTAACTAGAAATAGTCCCTAAAATGTCGTGGTTAACCATCTGAACTGTGAATTCGTAGTGTCTGAGTTCGAACTCCAGTTGCCTTATCACATTTATCTTCGGACTATTAACCCTTGGGAAATGTATTAAAACTCTTTATTCCCTTCAGTAGTGAGTATTACAACTGTTTGTTTGTTTGTATTTTATGGCATATCAACCGTTGTGGGTTATTTAATGCCAAATCCATTTTTATACAAATAAACAGTTCTGTTTTGAACAATCCTATTTAATTTTATTTAGTATACAGTTTAACTGCCAAAAATATTTCTATTTCAAGCTATTCAGTTTAGTCAAACAGTTTTAATTCAAACAATTCAGTTTATTATAAGTATAGTTTATATCTACACACAGTTAAATGGGAAAACAGAACTGTTTTAAACAATTCAGTTTAGCATATGAAAACAGTTCCATTTCAAATAAATTCAGTTTAGCACAAGTACGCAGTTTAAATTTTTAAACAGTTAAATTTTAAGCAATTCAGTTTAGCTTAAGTACGCAATTTAGTTCTATTTGACGTATAGATAGGAACCTATCAGGTGCTATCACTCCGGGCCAGAGTGGACCTGGGAGCGATGGCAACGACGTGGTACTCCGTATTCTACAAAGCTCTAACATTACTGCAACCACACCATCAGTTTGTTTTGCCATATACAGGACACACGTTGGGGGAGTCTTACCCAGCTACAAAGATGCAGTCGGTGGATTCTACAGCCCCAGCAGACTTGTCACAGTACAACTACAGTTCTTCTATAAGGATAACTTTGGCATTAAATAACCCAGGAAGGTTGATATACCGTTAAACAAAGAAAATGAAACCTTATACTGAACAAGACCAGATAATTGAATAGTCTACATGTATTGGGCACAACAAAACTATTCTCTTATAATGCTTGTACAATATCAAATTAGGAATTAAATACGATTAAAATTTAATGAAAGTGAGTTGTTTACGCAGTCGGATTCAATTTCCCCTAAGAGTACATTTATTGTTAGCAGCTGCTAATTTCTGTGTCATTAATAGATCAATAGTTTGGGGTTTATTTAACGATTATAGAATGTAAGACTAGTTATCTCTTTTGTGTGGTGTTTTGTGTTTCTCTTTTGTTGGAAAATGCTGACTCAATATCTAGCAGATTACTATCTAAACCTAGGGAAAAAATTCCCAATCAAAAACACTATCTTCATTTTTCATCGCAACAAAGAGACGTTACCCTACTTTTCTTTGCGAATTTTAGCGAGAACATTTACTTCACTCCTTAAATTTTATTGACTGTTGTTTTGTTGCTGTTGTTATTACTTTTTAACCTGTATTCTTATTGTTGTAACCATCTTTTTCTTTTTCTTTTCCATTCTCTTTTTAATGGAATATTTTTAAGGATTTTACCGATAAAAGAAAATGGGTTGATTTATTTATAATTTGTTGACAAATTTCATTGCATCTATCTATATGTTCTTACACAAAGACATACAAATACATCTACATACATATACTCACATATATATAAAATACATTTATAATACAAGCAATACACACACACACACACACACACACACATATATATATATATATATATATATATATATATATATATTAATGTACCTGTGTGTATGCATAAGACAAAAGGGAATAGAAGATACATAAAAACAAACTATTCATTCCCATATAAAATTTTACGAGAAAGACAATCAGCAACTTGAAATTTATTCTCCAGGTGGATTGGGGGAGGGTAAATGGGGCAAACACCCTCGGGGAAAATTCAAATACCTCCGATTTCGATGAAAATAAAGACATAACTACTAGGCACAAAGTAAAGTCGATTTCCCAAATTTCACAATCTTACAATAATATTTAACCACCGTAATAAGGTTTATAGCACGGTTCAGAGCCCCTTTGAAAGGCCAATTACATCCAGTTATCATGGAAGATGCATAAAAACAAAGTATGTATTCTAATGTAAAATCTTTCACGAAAGTAAATGAAATTCACTTTCGAATGCGCTTAGTGGGCTTAACGGGGGCAAATGCTCCAGGTGAAAACTGAAATACCTCTGATTTTAATGAAATTAAAATAATATTGCTGATGTTTACAAGAATCACAAATTTCAAGTGTTAACTGATTTGATAAATCATTATGTTTTAGATATTTAATCATTTCTCTTCTTTTTTTTTTCTAATTGCTTTACTTTCTGTATTTTTAAAAACATGTTTATATCTTTAAGCAACCATATCCTTGATTTAAAGTTTGCCAGCATCATACTTGATTTGTTCCGAATCATAAATAGTTATAATGAAGATGTTACATTTCAATGATAATATATCTCTAATTGTTAGTGTTTGTTGTGATTCTTAAAAAAACATTGCAATATGCCTGTCTTTATAATTTTCCTCAAGCTTTTATTTACTTGCATATTACATATAAAAGCCACAGTCTATGTAATAGCTGCTTCAATTTATTCACCAAAATATTGAGATAAAGAATAAGATTATATTTATTTAAAGGTAGCTCCTCTTTTATACAAAACTGGCATTCCTTTCTTTGGAGTTAGAAGAATAGATATAGATCTATTATCTACCTGATTATTAAGAACATTTTTATTAAGATAAAGAAGTATTGAATTCAATAGTATATTAGACTATATTATAATTTTTTTTTTTTTTTTTTTTTTTTGCTGAAGTCTGGCAATAAAAGCTTGCAGATATTCCGCTCCAAAACATTCAATAATGTCGAAGCAGTAACTTTCATCAATTAGAGTGAAAATTTTGAAGGCTTTCTGAACCTAGCCAACGACAGATATTTCTTCTCATACATACATACATTATATATATATATATATATATATATATATATATATATATATATATATATATACCTGACCGATAAAATGAAACGCAGTTTCTTCCAGGCAGCGGTTGTATCGATACTGCTATATGGATACACTACATGGATACACTACATGGACGCTAACTAAACGGCTGGAGAAGAAACTTGACGGCAACTACACAAGAATGTTGAGAGCAATATTGAACAAGTCCTGGCGACAACACCCCACGAGACACCAACTATACGGCCACTTGCCTCCCATCACGAAAACTATACAAGTTAGACGAACCAGACACGCAGGACACTGCTGGAGAAGCAAGGACTAGCTCGTAAGCGATGTACTCCTATGGACCCCCACATATAGCCAAGCAAAAGCAGGACGACCAGCCCGAACTTACATACAGCAGCTATGTGAGGACACAGGATGTAACCCAGAAGACCTGCCGGAGGCGATGAATGATCGGGAGAAGTGGCGAGAGATGGTCAGGGATATCCGTGCTGGCGGCACGACATGATAATGATTATATATATATATATATATATATATATATATATATATATATATATATATATAGTCCAGTACCACCAATATAGCTGTCCTGTTTAAGCTAAAAGGATCATATATATATATATATATATATATATATATATATATATATATATATATAAGTGAGCACAATGCTTCCCAATGACGAAATTACCCTGATCCTTTGAGCTTATACTGAACGACTTGTGCACTCGTTTATTTTCTGTTATAGTAGCAAACTATGATGATATTAATAGTATTTACGAAGAAGTAAGAGGCTCTAATCACAATTTTATATATCACATGATGAAAGTATTGCATTCAGTTCGAACAGGAGCACCGTTAAATTATCATTCACTCGCAAATTGTACTGGACCTTTATTTACTGTATGAGTTGAAGCGTATTAAGAGTATTTCGCTAATAAAATTGCTCAGTCGGCAGAGGGCTGTAGAATACACCAACTGCACCTCCGCATAGGGGTAAGATCCCACTAGTGTCCTAGATATGACACTAAATAATCTGATGGTGAGGTTCTAGTGATGTAGGAGCTTTGGGGAATGTATATCAACCCTTCATTGCCATCACTTCCAGGTCCACTCTGGCTCGGAGTAGTAGCACCTGATAGGGCCCTATCTATGAGTTATATAGAACTAATCTGCATACTTATGCTAAACTAAATTGCTTGAAATAGAACTGTTTTGATATTTAAACTGCGTACTTATGCTAGACTGAATTGCTTGATATAGAAGTGTTTTTGACATCGAAACTGTACTTACGCTAATCTGAATTGTTTGAAATGGAATTGTTTGACTAAACTGAATAGCTTGAAATAGAAATATTTTTGACGATTAAACTGTGTACTCATGCTAAACTGAAGTGTTTGAAATAGAACTGATTATTCGTATGAAAATTGATTTGGCATTAAATAACCTACAAAGGTTGATATGCCATAAAACCCAACCAACAAACCAACTCTAATAAAATCTCAGTAATTTTTTTCTCAGTTAAATTTACATACATACATACATACATACATATATACATACATACAAATAGGTATTTATTGGCTCTCTACGAGGTTAGAATGTGACACGAGGTGGGTTTAATGTGGGAATAACCTTCAGGAAGCGAACCCCGAAGCTGACTACTTATATTTATATACGAACATAATTTAAATCATATATAGGGCTAGGCTTTTTTTACTTTCGACGTAATAATCCATTTTCATACCAGCAGATATGAGTTTGTTTGTTTGTTTGTTTGTTGGGTTTTATGGCATATCAACCTTTGTAGGTTATTTAACGCCAAATCCATTTTTATGTAAATAAACAGTTCTATTTAAAACAATTTAGTTTAGCATGAGTACACATTTTAATAGTCAAAAACATTTCTATTTCAAACTATTCAAGCAGTTATATATAAAAATTCACTTCAGTTTAGTGTAAGTACAGTTTCAATGTCAAAAACAGTTCAATTTCAAACAATTCAGTTTAGCATAAGTACTCAGTTTAAATGTAAGTACAGTTAAATTGTGAAAAATATTTCTATTTTTAGCTATTCAGTTTAGTCAAGCAGTTCTAATTCAGCTACTTTAGTTTAATATAAATACAGATTTTGTTCACACACACTTAATTGTCAAAACAGTTCTATATTAAACAATTCAGTTTAGTGTAAATACAGTTTCAATGTTAAAAAACAGTTCTATTTAAAATAATTCAGTTTTGCATAAGCACGCAGTTTAAATGTAAGTACGGTTTAATTGTCCAAAACATTTTTATTTCAAGCTATTCAGTTTAATCTAAATATTCAGCTTAGCATAAGTATGCCGTTAGTTCTATTTAACCCATAGATAGGGCCCTATCAGGTGCTGCTCTTCCGGGTAAGAGTGGACCTGGGATCAATGGCAGTGAAGGGGTACTCCGCATTACTGGAACTTCACCATGACATTGTTTAGTGTCATATCCAGTACACTTATTGGGGGAGGGTCTTACCCCTCTGCAGAGGTGCAGTCAGTGTATTCTACAGCCCCAGCCGACTGGGCAAGCCGATATGAGGATTTGTTTTATTTTATTACAATGGAGATTATGTCTCTCTGTAACCAAAACTACGTCACCACTGACAACACAATTCCCTTAGTCATTTATTTTATATTCGCAATGCTCAGGAAATAATCATTATTCAGTCTTAATTAGCATCTTATTTATCACTGATGTCTCTATAAAAGCCTAGCTGAGGTAGATTTGCATAAAAAGAAAGCCCGTGTTATTTTTGCGTTAAAAATCCTGCAATGAATATTATTGATCACTAAAAACTAAAGGTTTATATATTATATTGTGTGGATAATTTGCGCTCTGGTTTTAACAAAACTGGGTCTAATAAACAATTACTAGGTTTTTATTGATTTCTAATATGATTGTTTTATTCTCAAACGTATGAAAAGGAATCCTATTCATGATTTTATATAGAAATCAATGAAAATAACATAAAATTAAATCAAATCTAATCTTTTTTTATGCGCGTTCGTATTTATCTTCGTTATTCTTCCTTTTTTGAAATATTTTATTGCATTAAAACTTGAATACTTGTGCCTGGAGGGCGCAATTTTTTGCTTGTACCTCTAATGAAAATTGCGTTATTTACAATGGATACATTCTAAAAACGTTCTAACAAACTTGTCTATTGTAGACGATTACTACTGTAATGTGTTTTATCCTCTTTGGGTTTCCTGTAATTGTGATCTTAAGCTGAATAAGCTGACTTTAGTAAATATCATTTCTAAAAGTGTTTGCCGACATTGAATAAGTCGTGCCTAAAATATAATTTTTTTGTTTGCTTTTCTAGAATTAACTCACAAATAGCCACAATAATCATGTGATGTTGCAACAAAAGCAACAAAAAAATACATTAATGTCCGTTGAGCAAAAAAATTACCTTGGTTTTTTTCGCAGACATCGGAGTGTACACCTTCATACAAAGAGGATATGTCTGAAAGAAGAATTGATGGTCTCAAGGTTAGAATTATTTTTAACGGGTTTCCAGTAGCTCTTATTATTATTACAGTATATCAAAATTATTTTCGATTTTTTCATACTTTTACTCCAAAGTTTGCAACAAGGTATGGCTATAAATACTATCAGTGTTAAATAGCAATACTTGAAACAATTTAACTGTGTGCCAACAATCAATAGCAATACTTGAAATCATTTAACAGCAAACAAACAAATGATTAGTATGAGATTAGATAGAAATACTTGGTAAATAGAATTACTAATGTTAAATGCCATTGCTTGAAACCATTTAACCGTATGCAAATATAACTAATAGTCTTAAATAACAATACTTGAAAGCATCTAACTGTAATTTACAAAGCTCTTTTGCTTCGATGTGGCACAAGGCCGAATGAATGGGGCGCCCAATAAGACTCGAACTCACTCGTGTAGGTTTGCTAGTCTAGCTTGCAAACCGTTCCACCACCAGAGGTGCCCAAAAGCATCTAACTGTAGACCGACGGATGAGTTCTAACTAAAGTTACCAACAAACTAATCACTAAAAAGTCCTTAATATAATGTGTGTGCATGTGTGTGTGTGTGTGTGTGTGTGTGCAGTAGTCCTTCATCTTAGCATGTTTGATTGAATGAACACATTTTGTCTGTATAATTTATTAGGATCCTTACAAGTTTCCTGACAAGTGGTTTACGCATATAATTGCTTCAGTGTTTATGGTGTTTATTTTTTCTTTATTGTTGTTAATTTGTCCTTTTACAAGACTACACCGATACTTTCGGGTGTCAGTATCGTCGTGAATTGCAGGATCATGTATTTTAAAATATATGTAGTTGGGCATCAGTCCTTCATTTAAGCATGTTTGATTAAATAATAAGAACACATTTTCCAGTTAATTTGTCTTTTTACAAGACTACACCAATATTTCGGGTGTCAGTATCCTTGTGAGCAGCGGGATCGTGTATTTTAAGACATCTGTAGTGAGTTGGGCAGCAGTCCTTCATTTGATAAAATAATAAGGACACATTTTATAGTTAATTTGTTTTTTTTTACAAGATTACGTCGATACTTTTGGGTGTCGTTGTACAAACAGGATTTGGCTTTAAGTAACAACCAAAGGTTGGTTTGCTTTATTAAACCAAATAACCTAACCAAACCGAAGCTTATTTCATGCGCCCATTTCTACACGATGTATATTATTAACGTAACTACTTTATATAACCTATTGTAAATAACACAATTTATCTGTACCTTTTATTCTAATAGTGGATAGAAGAATTGAAATTTTGGTAATTTATGGACTTTTCTAAAAATTGAAACTGTTCAGAAAATTCAGAAAGTGTTGGAAAATCAAGCAGCATCTGATTACACTTCCTAGAAGTGGATCAATCGTTTAAAATGAGGTGATTTTCTATTTGGAACAGAGTTTAGAATAGAAAAAACGTCAATCGTCTATTACACTTCCTAGAAGTGGATCAATCGTTTAAAATGAGGTGATTTTCTATTTGGAACAGAGTTTAGAATAGAAAAAACGTCAATCGTCTATTACAATGTTTTAGAGGGAAACATATCTTTAGTATTTGGGAGGTTCTCTTAACTCTCACTGGAATAAAGGAATAAATAAAATAAAAACTATTGACGAAAACACTTTTCATATAATTTAATATCATTTTGGCTACAGAAATCTTTGTTTTAAACTAGTGTTGTTTGTTTGTTTGTTAGTTTGGGTATTGTTTGTTTGTTTGTTTGTTTGTTTGTATTTTGGTGAATTGGAGGGATTGTCGAGGTATTAATTTTGCCATAAACCTGTTTGGTTGGTTGGTTGGGTTTTATGACATATCAACCTTCACAGGTTATTTAACGCCGAATCCATTTTTATGCAAATATTCTACTCTATTTCAAACAATTCAGTTTAGCATGAGTACAGTTTAATTGTCAAAACAGTTCTAATTCAGCTAATTTATATTAGTACAGATTTTGTTTACACACAGTTCTATATTAAACAATTCAATTTAGTGTAAGCATAGTTTCAATGTCAAAAACTGTTCCATTTCAAACGATTCAGGTTAGCATAAGCACGCTGTTTAAATGTAAGTACAGTTCAATTGCCAAAAACATTTCTACGAAAGCTATTCAGTTTAGTCAAACAGCTCTAATTCAGACAATTCAGTTTAGCATAAGTATGCAGTTACTTTTATTCAACCCATAGATAGGGCCCTATCAGGTGCTACCATTCCGGGCCAGAGTGGACCTGGGAGCAATGGCAATGATGGGGTGCCCTGCATTCCCCAAAGCTCCAGCATCACTTGAACCTCACCATCAGATTGTTTAGTGTCATATCTTGGACACTCGTGGGGGAGGGGGTCTTACCCTCTTTGCAGATAAGCAGTCAGTGTATTCTACAGCCCCAGCCGACTGGGTAACCATCATCATCATCATATCATGCTGGCAGCACAGATATCCCTGACCCTCTCTCGCCACTCCTCCCTATCGTTCATCGCCCTAGGTAGGTCTTCAGGACAACAACCTGTATCCTCACATAGCTGCTGAATGTTAGTTCGAGCTGGTCGTCCTGCTTTTGCGCGGCCATGTGTGGGGATCCATAAGAGTACATCTCTTATGAGTTCATCTCTGCTTCTCCAGCAGTGTCCTGCATGTCTGGTTCGTCTAACTTGGATAGTTTTCGTGATAGGGGGCAGGTGGCCGTACAGTTGGTGTCTTGTGGGGTGTTGCTGCCAGGACTTGTTCAGGATTTCACGCAGCATTCTTGTGTAATTGCCATCTAGTTTCTTCTCCAGCCGTTTTGTTAGCGTCCATGTAGTGCATCCATATAGAAGTATCGATGTGACCGCTGCCTGGAAGAAACTGCGTTTCATTTTATCGGTTAGGTCTGATTTCCATATAATCGATAGCCTATTGATAGCTGTCCATGCTTTCGTTAACCTGGTTTCGATGTCCTTTTCAGTTGATTCGACGCTGCTTCCTAGGTATGTGAATTTGTCTACTAGTTTAATTGGGGTTCCTTCTAGAGTGGAGATGTCCCCCTTTTGGTTATAGCACATATATTCCGTTTTGTGTGCATTAACATGGCGGCCTATGCTTGCTGCTGCTCGTTCCAAACTATGCAGAAGTGTTTCGGCTTGGTCAGGTGTATTTGCCAGTATCGCTATGTCATCGGCGTAGTCGGCGTCGATAATTGTTGTTGCGGGGTATCTTCTGCTTCTTCTCTTCGTCAGTTCGAAGCCATTCTCTTTGATTTTGTCAATCGATGTTCTAAGTACGTAGTCTAGACAAATGATAAAGAGGTACGGGGCCAGCGTGTCCCCTTGTAGTACTCCTGCAGGGGACACGCTGGCCCCGTACCTCTTTATCATTTGGATAACCATAAACCTATGATATACCAGCAGTATAAAAATATTTAATAAATTCCTTCATTCATTATCAATAAAGAATATTATTATAATAATATCCATAATAAAAACTTATTCTTTGTAAAAATTCTGATCAGTCAAAAAATTACTAAAGATTTTTTTTAAGTGAGTTACACTCAAGCGATCAATTTAAAAAATGTGAGTTTCTTTCTATCTGTTTGGGTCCGATCTAGAGTCTAGTAGATCATTATAAAATTATTCGTATTCGATACGGCCGTGTGAAACAAAATGTATTAAAAAAAACATCTACATAACACCAGTAAATATGAGTGTGCAATGAACGCCATTCCTTCACTTCTAGAAGGGAATCCCTGTGGCTTAATGGCTAACGTGCTTGAAACGAGTTCGAACGTCAGTTGTCTTCTTACGTTTATTTTCGGAAAAATACGCTTGGAGAAAATATAAACCCACTTATCACCACCATCAATGGGTTAGATAGTGGCTCTATTTGTGGTACTATTAAACCCTTCAAGTAAAATGTGTTATGATCATGATACGAATTGTGTCAAGGTTTGCGTTGGCATTAGATAACCCACGAAGGTTGATACGCTTTTAAACATAGAAACCAAACCAAACCAAACTAAACCTTGAGATAAAACTGATATGCCGTTAAAATCAACCAATCAATTAATCGTACTTAGCTCGGCTTAGTTTTGTTCAAATCTGCAATGGCAAACGTCCAAATGAGGACCGAATTCGTTAAACTCTTAATTAGTTTAACGAATTCTGTCCTCATCGAGATATTTGTTTGCTGACTGTTGATCTACATCAAGTGCTTCGTATGAAGATACATACTTAGCTTTACTAGTTTTTTTTTACTTCAAATATACAATTCTGGGGTAACCTGTGAGAACCGAACGCACAAAATTCCTAATGGCTAACGAGATTAACCTGATAACCATCACTCTTAGGAAAGGCGCCACAATTCTGAATGCATTACAGGTAGACTGTGATTTGTGATAGGAGAGATTGATTTTGTGTGGAGTCGGTATTCTGATAATTTTAAGGAGGGCAGGGCTTCAATAAATACGTCGCTAACTACATCTGACTTTAACGAGGAAAGGACGTCATTCGGATGCACGATGTGAAGTTAGCCCGACATATGAAGCATCTAATTCCTATAACTGATGCAGTTATCACGATGGAAGGGCGCTAACACGACGGGCGCCATCAACCCCTTCTGGTCGTCCCGCAGGTAAGAAAATCAATGCAAATAATTGATTCGAGTTAGGTAAGCGGTAGGTAAGGAAGGAGAGTGAAAAGGCAGTTTAGAAAATTGACACAATTCGCAGTATGATCATAACATACTCTGTATGATGTGGTGAGGATGTCGTTAGAAGCTGCGATTCGCCGTCATGAAATCGAATATCATGCGAGGATCTGATTTGCATTTACTGAGACCTGTCGGAAATTATCACCATTTACTTAGGTGCTCGTGGCGAAACGGTTATCGTCTTATCAAATTGACACGGTTACCCGAGTTCAAAACCTGGATGAAGCTGTTTGCATTTGTCTTTGCGTTAATGCCCTTGAGAAAGGTATGAAACCATCTGTTCCCTTACACACACAGCAATGGTAAAATAGAGCAGAATGAGTGGAGTGTTTACCAATGGTCCAGGAGACCGGAGTTCAATCTCCGGTCAAGTCATACCAAAGACTCAAAAAAATGGTACTTAATGCCGCCTTGTTTAACACTCAGCATTATAAGGTACTGATTAAGGGTAAAGTGGAGCAATCTAGGGAATGGAGTCGCGCCCTCTCCTTCATCTCATTTTAGTAGCTATTGAAAAAGGAACCATCGAGTCACCCTCGACTAAGGTCGCCAACTTTATTTATTCAGTCAATCGTACTCAGCTGAAAAATTGGTGTTGTGTTGAAGGAAGGAAAAGAGTAAATACATCCTCCATTCATTTAAACCTAGATATATTCAACCGTCTCACGGAGCAATAAAAAGAATACTGATTTTTTTAACAATGACTATCAACGATTTTTTCATGCTTAATAAGATATGTAAATACTAGAGTAAGTCAAATGTTTTGCAATGTTTTGGTAACTTGAGGTACACTTTGATAGCCTCCAGATACTTTTACCGAAGTCATGGATGTGACAAACCACACAGGACTGTGAGATGCCGAGTTCCCTTGATATTCTGCTCGTGCTACGTGCTGGATTTGCCATAATGGCTTGAAGCATAGCCGCAGAATCCACATTCTTAGTCCAACCTGACCTTGCCTGATTGTTAATTGTCTTGTAACTCGAGTGGAATTTCTTTAACCATCTAGTTACTGATTTAGGATCAACTTCACCTTCGTCTTTCGGTTCTGCTGCGTTATGACCTTGTTCGAGCTGGTAAAGAATAAGTTCCTAAAAGAGAATACGGTTAGAGTTCATCTGTGCGGCGTTCAAATTATACACGGAGGGATGCATTGCACAACGTATCAGCACACTAACAACCACAATACCACCAACTACAGCGAGACCCTAACACGACTTGAACTGTTTCAGTCAGGTAATAACACGGACCAAAATATTGCAAAACTTCTGACTCACTCTAGTATTTTCGGACTATTTGTCATTTATTAATTGCTTTCTCACAGAATTTCAGCCAATCTAGTGTGCAGTCTTTAAGTGGACTATTGATATAGATCAATCTGGTCATAGATTGATTATGAATGCAAATCGATTATTTTATTTGATCCTCATCTGCGTATTTATCTTAACGACGATAAAATACAGCTAACCCCAAAATCCGGAAAAGTTTACAAAATTAAATGTACTTTCCACTAACAATATTTTTTTCATCTTTGATAAATAAAATTTAGCTTGATGGTCTTACGTAGCGTTGTCACCGACGACTGCTATGTCAGTGATGGCTAATCATCGGATGAGAGAGAGGAGAAACACAAAAAACATAACTTGCCTTGTGTTATGTTTTAAGTTGCTTTACTATCCTCATTCAGTTTCTATGGCCGTGGAATTATTCATCTGCTCTCCATAAACACAAATGCACAAAAATACTCGTCTTTTCGTAACCCAACCACCACTTCTTTTATTTGGAACTCACAACAAACCCAAATCCCCATCGTCCGACCAGCTTCTGCCACCACATAAATAACCGATCGAGTCTGGTGACGTCGACATCTTCATGTTAATTAGCTTTTTTTCCAATTTGGGCAACTAGTTGAATTATATCGTATTACACTTAGTCGAGCAGATGGGATGTTGAACTTTGTCAACATGTATTTCTTCCGGATGTTTGCTTTTTAATAATTTATCAGTATCCGGTACTATTCACTTATAATGTCACTGGTATTAGATAACCTAGAGGAATCTTTTGATTGTTAGTTTGAGAAGAACTGGGCCTCCCCTTGTAATTAACATTGCCCTAGATGAGACTGTTTGGGCTTCAATCTGTGATAATTCCATTGAGAAAGGCATGAATCAGTACCTCTTTCCCTCCCCAGCTATAGGTACATATTAGAACAGACTTCACTATTTAGCCTTGGTACAGCAGCTGATCCACGAGTAAAAAGACTCTGAAATTAAACCACCTATACTCCGCTTAGAAAAAAAAACTTTGTGTTACCTCTTGTCTGCGGCAAAGAGGTTGGTCCAATACATACCATTACCATAGGAAATGTCAGAAAGAATAATTCCTAAATTGATACCTAAGAGATTATGAGAAATATCAATTCAAACAAAAAAAAAACAATAGCAAACAGAACCATTCTGCTTTTGCAATAACACCCTTGAGTTTATGGATTTTCCCAAACCTTTCGCCACGATACAAGGTCATTCATTCATGTGGGGACAAATGGTTTGAATTCTAAGTTTTCCTTATCTCTAGACTGGTTTCAAGCCAAGGTTAAAGAACTCCGTCTGCCCTACTACTTACCCATAGATGGGGAAGAACAGATAGATATATGCCTTTCTCAAATGTATTAATGCAAACTGAAACGCAAATAGCCAAGTCATATGAACTTAAGCCATCAACTGTAGCATAAAACGATGAAGCTACTGTACTATGGGGATGAGTCTCCGTTGTATAACCGATAACATACTGGATTGCGACAACGTAGTAAGCGAGTTGGAACTCCATTTCAGTTATTGCATTCACTTTCGGGATAATACTCTTATCACCCCCCAACGATGGGTTATAAGAGTACTTCTACTTTTCTTTTACAAAGATTGCTTTGGCATTAAATTAACCCATGAAGGTTGATATGCTATTAAAACGAAATAACCTAACCGAACTATACAATGGGATCTTCCAATACAAACCAACAAAGAAATTAATCTCAATAGATTTAATATACTGTAGAAGTGAGAACACAGGATAGAACTTGTCTGCTCATTGACATTTTTGCCTCTCCTGAAAGAAAAACCACTATGGATGTAACATATTGACCTTCGGCCCAGCTGTCAATCAAGAAACAGGTCGAAGATATCACCTTGACATGTGGATGAGTTGAATTCGGTGCAGATGCGACACCCACAAGAAGCAGGTATACGTCAAACAATTATATAACCCGGTGCCACAGACAGTTCGAGTTAGTTGGAATCAGTTAATTAGAGTTCGAGTTGCAGTTCGAGACAAAGAGAACCAGCTCCCAGCAGAGGGCCCTCAGGACCCCCGGTTGAGCAGCCCAGCAGAATGAGAAAGAAGTGCTGCTAAAGCCAGAGGAACTTGGGGTCAATAAGTTGCAGTCTGTTCAGTTTCCAACTCACCTCTCACATTATTGTTGATTATGTTTCCGCAAATATATGTATACATATTGTTGTATCACGGCTATACAACATGGAAACTACAGAGAAAAACTCTCCAAAGATAAAGATCTAAAAAGAGAAACTGACAGAATGAGGGAAATGCATACCAGTGGAAATAGATGCTCTCGGTTTAGTTAAGGAAAGGATGAATAATACACTAGATAATCCCTAGCTATATTAAGATACACAAAACCCAGAAGAACGTCATCCTCGACACATATTAAGGAGGATTTGAGCCATCAAGGTCATGAGAGCTTTAGTCCAGTTAGATTATAAAACAAGGTATTAAGAAAAATAAGAGACACCAACGGAAGAAATGGATTTGGAAGAAAAGCAAAAATGTACTTCACTGTTAGCTTAAGAGCAATCCTACACAAAGAAGATATAGAAAAAGTATGATAGAAATTCGGGCAGAATCCGCAAGCGTTAATCTAAGACAAAGACTTGGTGACCAAGCTATAATAATGTTAATGGTTTTCTGACCTTGAGACACTATAAATATGTTAGCAAGTAAATAGAGAAAAATATCAACAAAACCAAATTGAAGCACAAAAAAAAAATGAAATACGAACCACTGCACACCACAACACCGAAAAGAAGCGTTAACACCAGCCGACAAAACTGTACATTTCATAAAGAAAATCAGAACTGAATACAAGATTACATTAATATTCCTCTGGAATCAAAACTGGAAAAGCTCAAAGTAAAAATCGAAAAGATAAATAAATTATTAACAAATATCCTAACGGATAATATAACTGAATTAAACAGGCTAATTTATGCATGAGCGAAATTAGCTTGTGATAAAATCAATGTGCCTCTAAGGAACCCGAACAGAAATACAAAACCTGGAAATTAGACAAGAAGGACAGATAAAGCAATTGTGACAACCGAAGGTGCAAAGAAGTAAAAAAGACGGGGTTATGATATGATAAAAAGACCAAAGCAAACAGCAGACAAATCTAACAATACAATTTGAAGAGATAAATCAAAAGATATTGGCAAAAGAAGGGAGATTTAAAAGATACCGAGACAGGGTCAAGCAATACAACCAAAACAGGAGTCTCAAAAATAATGAAAGAAAATTCTACCAACAAGTAGCTTGAGAAGGCTCGAGGATACTCCAATAACGGATTCAAAAGAAGCAAAACTATTTTGGAGTAAAACATGGGAACGGAAAGAACATTATAGGAATGCCGAATGGATTAGTAACATATTAAAAGAATTACAAGGACTCGAAGAAGGCCCTGTGGCAATATTTCAGCGGGAATAACTCAAACCAAGACTGAAAAAGTAAGGAACTGGAAAACACCAAGCCAAGATGGCATACATGGATTCTGATTTAAAAAGTTCACGTCTACCCACGACAGATTGGCTCTTCAACTGAGTAGATGTTAAGAAGAAACAAATAAACCTGAATTGATGACTAAAGGAAAGAACACCCTGATCAAGAAAGAACCCGAAAGAGGAGCTATCCACAACAACTACTGACTGATAACGTGTCTACTTATAATATCAAAAATCCTAACAGCTCAGATTAAAAAGGAGATCTATAACTCGCTAGTCGGCCGGACTCTGTTTCCTGAAGAACAGAAAAATGCCCAATGGAACAAGAGGAACAGGGTATCTACGCCACATTAATCAGCGCATGCTCAAGGAGAGCAAAACGATGCGAAAAATTGTAACTATAATTTAGATTGACAAAAAAAAAGACCCACAATATGTTCCCGCAAAGCAGGCTAATAGACTGTCAAAAATGTACAAGATATCTAGCAATGTCATAAAGTTCAACACGGAAGTCATGAAAAACTAGAAAATGGAACGAACAGAAGGAGTAAAAACTAAGGTGAAAACCTATAGAGGTATAATCGAGAAAGGTGCAGTTTCACCATTACAATTTTCAATTGTAATGATGCCCCTCAATTACGTGCTTAGAAAATGCACAGGCGCTTACTTTTTTACTTATAGCAAGAAAGGATTAACCAACTAATGTATAAGAATGATATCAATCTGTTTGCAAAAAGAGAAAAAGAATTGGAGACATTAATATAAACAATAACAATGTACAGCCCAGTTACAAGGATGGAATCTGGTATAGAAAAATGTGCCATGCTAATAATGAGAAGCGGCAAAAGACAATTGACAGAAGTAATAGAACGACCAAATCAAGAGAAAATCTGATTGCTAGGAGAAAAGGAAACTTACAAATACATGGAAATATTAGAAGCAGACACCATCAAACAGGTGGAGATGGAAAAAAACTAAAAAAAGAGTAGCACAGAAGAACGAGAAATTTACTCGAAACATTAACAAAATAACAATAACTAGGAAGTTGAAATAGGAAGAATAGCAATTGTATGGATATTTCAGGGAACAAACTGACAAAATCTCCTTCGAAAAGACCTGGGTATGTGTAATATAATGGCCGAGGGATTTCGTTTTATGCCTTTGGGTTTAATTAGGCTGAGAACCTTTCGGCTCAGCACATGGGTTAGTTCGGTGCAAACTTGAGTGCAGGTGTTAACACGCAGGGGGGATGTGTCGTTCATAGATGTCAAAATAAAAATCCGATAGAAAGGTTTACCAGTGGATGTGAATGACGTCATGCATCGGAAGCGCGCGCGCAGAGGATTAGGGGGGGTGAAAAAGCCAGTTTGTTGAGTAGAGTTGAGAACTGGACACCGAACAAGAAGGGTTGATTTTCGCTTGCTCGCGGAGGCCTTGGGCAGTTGTCGCACGAGACGGGGGGGAAGATGAAAAAGCCAGATTAAAAAGAATGTGTATCTCTCTCCTTATGTTGAAGAACCTTTAAACTCAAAGGTAATAAAAAGTTTCGTACCTGAACTAAGAAGTCGTAGTTGTTTTTCGAATTTCGAGATTCCTATGTTCTATCTTTATGGACATTCGATGAACGTTTCACACATAGCCGTATCTGGCTATGGTACATATGGCTAAGAAAGAAAACTCTAAGAAAAAATGAATCTCTTCTAATAACAACACAAGAGGACACCCTAACGGCCAACTATATTAAAACAAAAATAGACAAGACGCAACAGAATAGCAAATGTAGGCTATGTGGTAATAGAGACGAAACCATTATTGTGCAATATATTGAAAGTTAGCCATACAAACAAAGGGTATATGCTCAAACCAACCAGAATCCGTCTTGAAAATTGAGATGCATAAAATTCTCTGGGACATTTAGCCATGAAGAGATCACCAAATCCCGGCCAGAAAACCAGTTCTAGTTTAATTAACAAGAAAAAAAGAACCCGCTGGAAGGTGAAATTTGCTATCTTGATGGAACACAGAAGGCACTTTTTTAAAAAAATTAAAACAGAGACAAATACTTGGACGTTACCGGAGAACTAAAAATGTAATTGGCGTGATTTCTTTATTCAGGACAGTTTGGTATAAAGTGATTTCAATTCACGTGTCGATTTCTCCTAGCTTCGTTACTTTCGCGAGTCTGGTAAAATAGCGCCTCAAGTATTGTGCTCTCTCAATTCACTTCACGTTTCCTATACTAGAACAGTCTGGTAAATGACTCCTTTGAGGTTGTTATATTATCTCGATTATTCTTCGTTTCTTTATTTCCACGTATCTGCCACAAGGGCAACTCTCGTCCGCTTCACTCTAGTCTCTAAAGTATCTTATCATCTCGAATTCTATTCGCTACTCCCTCTACAGGAGTCTGGCACAAGGGCATTGCTCGTCCTCTATACGCTGGTCTCTATAGTATCACGATTAATCTTCACCTCTTTATCTCCGTGAGTCTGGCACAAGGTTACTTCAAGGCGTCACATTATTCAGGTTTCACTTCCTTTCTCTACATTTCCGAATCTGGCACAAGGCAATCTTGAATAGCGTCGCATTATATCAGGATTCACTTTGCTTTTCTACATTCACGAGTCTGGCACAGGGACATTTCTCAAGGCTTCGTATTATCTTAAGCTCCTCTTCTCTTTTCTACTACGACAATTTGTAATATGATTTCTCTCTCTCTCTCTCTCTCTCTCTCTCTCTTTCTCTCTCTCTCTCTCTCTCTCTCTCCACTCTGGGTAGTCTGACACAAGGTCAGAGCCCATAGTGCGTGAAATCTAATGGCTGCCGACTGCTCATCTTCCGTTGGTCTGCTTCTGTCTATCTCAGGTCTAATTCTATAAGAGACAAACCCTTTCATTTTATGTACATCTTCACCTGTAGCAGGGACGGGGGTTTTAAAAAAATATATCAATTTTATCCTATTTTAGATTTCAATAATTTTATGCTGGTGTGTATTATTTCGGGATTGTTTAAAGGAAATAAATTCCGTATTCGAAGTTTACAAAATTGGTTCACACAAATTTTAGAACAATTGCTTTTGATAAGCAACAGGTCCTAGCTTTGATCTGGATTTAGCTCCTTCACTTCAAACCATCCCAAACACAGCGATTTGTCAAAACAATCCATCTATCTTCAGACTGCTTTTAGATTAAACAATAACAATACATTTGTTTTTTCTTTTACCAATAATAATTTGTTTTTGCCAAATTCCTTCCTAAACAATTTTTGTCTATACTTCATTTCAAAAATCCATTATGCCATTACACATATGCAATGAATTACTCTGTCCTTCTAAAATCAAAATCAGTCTCTTTTTCCTGTGATTAATAAAATTTTGCAGACTGGTCTCTGACCCCATAGGCTTACATAATAACACAAGCCAGAGAAGTTACAATTCTCCGAGCCTGTACTATTCAAACTGGTAAAAAAATAAAAAGCAATAAACCAGATGAAATGGTTAAGGACTACAAAAGAAAAACATGTCTTCCAATTGATATGTTAAAGCCAACAGATAATATATCAATCAAAGAATATTATAGAATGAATAAATACAAAGACCTGAAAATAGAAATTTAAAAATGTGAAATCTCCAACATGCCTTTATTTGTGGGAGCCCAGGGTATGATCAAGAAAGCGACAGATAAATACATTAACAAGATACATAGCAATTCCTGTTTTACAAAATACAAAGAATGGCACTTTGCTGGACAGCTCATCTCCTTAGCAGAGTACCATTAATGTAAATAAATTATATCACCCAAAAGAGCGAGTAAAAATACACATAATCTCTAAATTTCCTTATTCAAGGTCTTGAGTTTAGAACCGTTGAAGTATTAAAAGAAGCCAAAAGTAAAGCTAAAAATTGAATAATAATAATAATAATAATGATAAGTGCTCACAGAGATATAATGGTTAATCAAATAATAAGCAAATGTAATGAGATGGAAGAAAAAGAATACAAGACAAGACTACATGCGAAAAGCGCTCCACTGGGAATTGCACAAGAGATTAAAATTTGACCATTCTAATAAATATATGCACAAATCAGAATCTTTCCTTGAAAATGAGACTCATTAAATTCTCTTAGATCTTGAGAAATAAACGTATCACCAAATCTCGGTGAGAAAGTCAGACTGACTTTGCGTTAATTAAAAAGAAAAAAATGATTTATTATCTTGTGGATTTTTTCGTTCCAGTGGACCACCGTGTGAAAATAATAATAATAAACAAAAAACGAGGCAAATACATAGATCTTGCAAGAGAGCTGGAAAAGCCGTGGAACATGAAAGTGACCTTGATATCTATGGCAGTTGGTGTGCTTGAAACAGTCTGCAAGCGCTTCGAAAAAACACTGGAGGATTTAGTAATCAGACTAATCGAGAATATATAGACCATAGCATCGTTAAGAACAATTAGAATACTTAGAAGAGTTCTGAAAACCTGGGGAGACTTGCTGTCGATCAGAATTCAGGTTTGTTTGGTTTCTTTGTTTAATTGCATATCAACCTTTGTAGATTATTAAATGCCAATCCCATTCTCCTAGAAGAACAGTAATGGTACTATTTAACCCATAGCAGGTAGGATAAGGGGGTTTATGCCTTTCCAAGGGTATTTGCCCGAAAGTGAACGGAATAGCGTGACTGGAGTACGGACTCGCTTATTACGATTCCGCAGTCCATCACTTTAACCATTACACCACGAGAACACCCCCCATAATTCAGTAAAAGACTTTTAAAAAACTATCAATGTGTCAAATAATAGCACTCCAATTAATATTTACAGTTTATTGTCCTTCGAAATAGTATTTTAATCCTAATCTTTAAAGCCCGAACATGTTTTCTGATATCACAATAATTCTCTCAATAAACTGTATGTACACGATCGGAATTATGCAAATATTTTCAGTGGATTCTAAATATAATTCTTCTAGTTTGGAAGAATGAAATAATCTTAATAAATTTGAAAAACTCAAAAGCTTAAAACAGATTCATCAAGTATATATATATATATATATATATTATATATATATATTATAATATATATATATATATATATATTATATATATATATATATATATATATATATATATATATATATATATTGTCTAGATGCAGAGGATCATTTCTACAAGCAACACCTGCCCCCACGTACACAAGGTTAAGGGTCAGGGTTTTTGTCTGAGGCCTGAGGTGCCTTATTTAAGGAAAAAATCCGCTGAGACTAGAACAAATTTTGCCACGTCCAACTCGACAGAGACACTTCCGGTGAGAGTCCCCACGTTAAACTGACCTTGTCTTGCATCTTGCCATTGTGTTAAAGGTGGGTAAACCCCACTATATTTACTCGTATATAATGCGACAAATAATATATTGAAAATCAGTGTGAAAATCATTGTTTGGCATTATATTCTTGTGCAAAAAGTCGTTACATCTTAGATATATTGTGATTTATTGTGATGAAATAATTGGAATCTTTATCTACATTGATCGATTCAAACCAAGATCTTACTCTAAATTAGCCTGATTTAATTTTAACATTAATTTCTATTTTTTATTCGAACAAATGATTTTAGAAAAATATTGAAAAGTGATTTAAAATAGATACATAACCACAACGTCTATTAGTTGTCTAAATATCTGCAGAGGAACCTTGATGAGTTTCATCGTTCAGGGTTTCAGACTATCGTCTTCACTTTTATTGTTATATTCATAACGTTTAAACGTTATAGGCGTTAGTTCCCTTAGCTACTAAGTAACAATCATCTGAAAGGTTATGGTTTAATCCAGACTGCATGCAAGTAACGATACAGGACTAAACACTTTGTTCCGGTTACGGTTAACGGAATCAGAGCAAGCGTTCCCCCGTGGATTAAATAAAGGACGTGGTTCGAAGTTCCGTAGAGGCTCCTAAGTTCGACACAACGTCTAAGTACTAATATGTCCATCAATCACGAGAAAAGGCGAGAATAATATTTAGATATTCATTATGCAATTTTTTGAAAAGCTAAAGAAAAGAAGAAAGAAAGAAAATGAATGAAGAAAGATAAACACGATCTGCCGCCTGTAACATTGTAGATGAATGATAGGGAAGTACGATTATATAATTTATTCAAAAAAGCCAGCATCTGTAAGAGATATGCGTTGTCACAGTTCATTATCTCGTACAGTGGTCAAGGTATAACAAAAATCAGTTTGATCATGGGCCCTGGACCGAAAACAGTAGTTAATTGGGACTTGTCTAGGTTACAAGTGAGGGGTTGAGGCGGTCGATATCGCAATTGGATGATCCATGAACTCCAACATTTATCGATTCGGTCTCTTTTTTTAGTGACTGTGGTACGAGAAGACAAGTATTTGCATGAACAAAAAAGGGGAATTGATTCAAAGACATAATAATAACTGGTTCCATTGGGAACAAATAGAAATTACACGTTCATTGTATTTTCTATTCATTTTTATCTACATTTTAGGTCTCAGAAGCAGAGCAGAGAGAATAAAGCAACAGAAGTCCTAACGCTTAAAGCGTATTTCTCCACCTCCCCTTTTTAATGATTAGCCATTACCGACATGGCAGCCATCGGTGACTACGCTATTCTTCCATGATCAGCTTTAATTTCATTTTAAAATTTACAATGATATTAGGTTGGTGCGTTAAAATCCCATCGTTTACACTGAGTTTGTTAATACTATTTACCAACCCCTCCGCTCGGGCAGGATATGACACAAGGTCAAATTTTAAGCGGAGTTTCACAGGTTTGAATTCAGAGTTTTCCTTCTCCTAGACTAGTTGCCTAACCAAGGCTGAAGAACTGAGTTTGTTAATGAACGTGTGGTAAGTTATCCGACTGGCGTAAAGTCTGCCCAGTTTCGATCCCAGCTTGAAGCAACTTGCGTATCTAGCCACACGAATGAGCTGTGATACAACAAAATAGTCTATCTCTGAGTGACTATATATATATAGCTGTAATCAGGGTTTGCCTCACATAAAAAGATAATATATTTTCTTTAAATTTCTATCCACGAAATACTGAGTTCGCATTTTATTATTGATAGCATTGTAATTTAGTAATTATGGTAGATATGTTAATATTAAGTAAAAATTACTCAGATACATGCAGACATCTGTCTTCACTTGAGTATTTACTTTGAATACACGAACATTCGTTTCTGTTATTTATTCATGTTGAAGTGTTGCGTTAGAAAAGTTTATTCAATGTATTTTCTCTGAAATTCCATCGATAGATGATAAACAGAAAATGTTCCTGGACTCTATATTCATTCATTATATATTAGAAGTTAGCAAAAACAAAAAACTGAGAATGTAAATTATTTGTGCTGTGAAACATGAAAGAGAAATAAAAGATTTACAAAGATAGAGATGGAAAAGAAAGAAAGAAAGAAAGAAAGAAAGAAAGAAAGAAAGAAAGAACAAATAAGAAAAAGAAAGAAGATTAGAAGGGATGAGGAAAGGTAGAAGCAAACTAAAATGAAAGAAACAAGCAAAGAAAGAAAGAAAGAAAGAAAGAAAGAAAGAAAGAAAGAAAAATACATACAAACCAACATGAAAGAAAGAAAGAAAGAAAGAAAAAAGAAAAATATTTACAAACCAACAAGAAAGAAAGAAAGAAAGAAAGAAAGAAAGAAAGAAAGAAAGAAAGAAAACTGCTAGAGGAGATGAATAATACGATTATAGCGATTGATATAAGATAAGGTTCAAAACAGAAAGAGAAGAAAAAGAAAGAGACTAAAAACAAAGAAAAAAATAAGAAAAAAATAAAAAAACTAAGAACAACGAAGAAAAACGGGAGAAAAATAAGGAAATAAAAAGAAGATTTATTGAAGATTACAAGAAAATAAAAAAAACAAAAATGAAATATAGAATCTTGAAGAAGAAGAAGAAGAAGAAGAAGAAGAAGAAGAAGAAATTATAATGTTGGATTAAGAGACGGCACAAAGGGATAAATTGCAGATGTAATGTTTTGATCTCTTCTTTACCAATACGTCAAAGCGAAATAGTTTTATTTCAAAGGTTTTCCAACGTAAAATTGTCATGGGAGAAACATTTCAACATTAATAAAAGAAAACTATTCAGATCAAAAGAGGCAGGAACAACATTTCAATATATGTATGAAAAAAAATTTAGATGAATGATTATGGCGTATGTAAACGGTCTTTGGTACTGGCAATAGCAAATATATGAAGAAAAAAATGACAAACATCTTGACAACGATAATCACGTGGAGAATAAGATATAAATAATATGATAATATTGCCTTATAGCTTTGGTGATAATAGTAACGTTATTATCATTACCAACAATAACAAAAAAAACTGCTCGATGTTAGTATCATATTCCATTTCTGCAAACTATCAAATTTAAGACTACAGCACAGAAATTGTCGCTTGAAAAAAATAATAAACACTATTGGTCGATCGTTTTCTTTATCTATTTGTTTTCTTTTGATCTAAGTTTTCTTTCACTTGTTTATGAGTTTTGATTTATTTTCAAGTAGTACTTTTTTCTTAAGATATAAAGTTATGTAAAATGCTCTGATGCAAAGCATATGCATGTATAATGCTTGAATTAAGTGATAATTATAAATATAATACCGGGACATTGGCCCAGCGGTTAGAGTGTTCGCCAATGCCCGGGAGACCTGGGTTCAATCCCAGGTCGAGTCATACCAAAGACTTTAAAAATGGAACTTGATACCACCTTGCTTAACACTCAGCATTATAAGGTACGGTTCAAGGGTAAAGTGGAGCAATCCTGGGAATGGAGTAGCGCCCTCCCCTACACCTTGGTGTAGTAGCTATCGAAAAGGGAGCCTACGGGTCACCCTCGACTATGGTCGCTAACTTTACTTACTTATAAATATAATATTCTTGAATATATATATACATATATATATATATATATATATGTGTGTGTGTGTGTGTGTGTGTGTGTGAATAATATGTTATAGTCCAAAGTATATGAATGTCTGCTTGAGTTGAAGGCAATAAATAATAATGAAAATTTACAGTGGACCACAGAGAGAAAATAAAAGAATGTGGAAAGATAAACAAATACTCGGACCTTGTCAGAGAAATAAAAAAGACTAAAGAACATGAGGATGACGGATATACTAATTTTTCTTGATACGCTTGGAACGATCCCCGAAGGTTTGGACAAAAAAGACAGAAGGAATTGGAAACCAGGTGAAGAATCAAGACCATTCAGACGACTGCATTACTAAGATGAACTAGAATAAGCCTAAGAATCCTGGGGAGACCTGACGAGATTTATTGACACTCAAACTCATGTAAAAGACCATAAGGTAATGCTGGTATGAAAAACTGACAATAATAATAATAATAATAATAATAATAATAATAATAATAATAAGAACCTGCCAAATAGTGGTGTTCCGGCAGACCACAGATTAATTTAAGAGGAAGCGAAAGAAGAGATAGATATGTAGACCTTACGGGAGGACTAAAATCTATTAAACATTAAGGTAACGGTAATATCGATTGTAATTGGTACACATGAAACAATACCCAACGGCTTGGTAAAAGGACTGAAAGACTTCTAAATAAGATGACAAAAAGAGACCATCCAGACTACGACATTATGAAGATCAGCCAGAATTCTAAGAATAGTCCTGGAAACTTAAAGAGGCTTGTTGTCACTCAGAAAAACCATCAGCTAACGTTGGTTCGAAAAACTCTCAAGGGAGTAAAATAATAATAATAATAATAATAATAATAATAATAATAGCCTGATTTTACCAATATCCACATATTTGAACGGGATAAGCAAAGGTTTCAACACTTTATTTGTTACTGTGTGCCGTTACGGTACCAATGAGACAGTATGTACCATAACTGCACCAAATAGACATTCGTACCTACAGGACTCCGTTGTGACCTCGCTGTGGTAAAAAAAAGATAACAAACGCATGAAACTCTGTTTAACTACCCAAATGCTTATTTACCACTACAATTCCTAGGTAGTCACCGGGAGAAAGAAAAAGAGTATGGAAGCTGAGCTGACCGCGTTAGCTAGGTAAAAAGAAGCATTAAATCATGGTAAGAAAAAGGAACAATCGCATACCTTGAATTTTCTTCCTGGTTTTCTTATGTATTTCTAACATGCTTGTCCGCTGGGTGGCGACTAGTGTGAGGCTGCCCAAAAAATCGGCTCGTAAATTTTCGTCTCCTCACATCTTTGCGGCTCGTGTTCAATTCCGTGTCTTTACCTCATCGCATCTCGCCCAAAACTCCTCAAAAAACAAATCGTCCACACCCTTCCACCTGGTGTCGGCGGAAAGAACATCCGCTTCCTCTGGTTCCACACAGGCGTACCAGATCTTGAGACCTCCAGTTTTCTCTAGTCATCCTTAATTAGGGCATTCATTCACACGTGACCGACTGACCCACAACTACCTCAGCCTAAGTCACTCAGAGGTCAACTACCTGCCTCCATTTCTGCGTTTTTTTCCTTCTTTTTTTTTTTTTTTTCACTTCCAGCACCTTAGAAATTGCCTTTCGTTTTCTTTATAACTTACCACATAACGTTACAACTGGTATAACCCAAAACTGTTAAAATTTTGCTTACCACTAAAAATCATTACAAGTCCATCTTTTGGGGAAATCAGTATATTGTTTAATTCAAATGTGTGTCATGACTTTCGAGTTTACATAGAAATTTGTTCTTTATTTTTGCTGTGGTCTCATTTCCCAATCTAAAATTGAATTCTTATCTAACAGTAATATTGGTAATTAATATAAGAGAAATCCGTTCAATAATCTAACAATAAAGACTTCATTTCAGCCTACAAATGCCAGATCAAAATTGAGAAGTTGCACTTAAATTGTGTGTTAAAACATACACAAAAAACTCATTTTTATTTAAAGTTTGCAATTCTTTTAATGTTAAGGATAATTGTTTTTATTAGTGTGCATTTTTATGTATTTGTTTTTGCAATTGCTTTTTTTTTTTTTCTTGTTTTTATTTGCTATTCTTGTTCGTTTTTTTTTTTTTTTACAAAGGTAATATAGCTTAGGTTTTCACCTTCGAAAGAATTCCATGCTATCACAGTGACAAAAGCACAGGTAATAACATGCTGGCCTGTTATAGCCTGAAACTGCTACCCAAGAAAATATCTAATATTAACAGAAATAAACGTGGGGTTTCAAATGACAAATTTGAGTGTCACGTTCGGCAAGTGTTTGCTATAGTGCCAACATGAGCGACCCGACGTTATCTTGCGAATATTGGCCATTCTTATATCAGGCACGCAGACTAAAACTGACAGCCAGTTTAATGATATCTCAAGTGGCCAGACAAGTAAATTGAGAAAAGAAACACATGATCTACAGCTCTTTTAGAAGCAACCTCACACAAAGAGATTATGGACAACGAACAGTCGAACTTTGGGAGAAATCTGCAATGTTTTATACAACAAACCAAAGACTTCCAAACCAAGCGAGATTGACTTTATAGAAGGGATAGTTTTTGATCCTTCAATCATCATCATCATCATATCGTGCTGGCAGCACGGATATCCCTGACCCTCTCTCGCCACTCCTCCCTATCGTTCATCGCCCTAGGTAGGTCTTCAGGACAACAACCTGTATCCTCACATAGTTGCTGAATGTACGTTCGTGCTGGTCGTCCTGCTTTTGCGCGGCCGTGTGTGGGGATCCATAAGAGTACATCTCTTATGAGTTCATCTCTGCTTCTCCAGCA
This sequence comes from Sepioteuthis lessoniana, assembly GCA_963585895.1. NCBI lineage: Eukaryota > Metazoa > Mollusca > Cephalopoda > Myopsida > Loliginidae > Sepioteuthis > Sepioteuthis lessoniana. The sequence continues at coordinate 83,054,811 of OY757906.1, read as the reverse complement.
ATGTCCTGCATGTCTGGTTCGCCTAACTTGAATAGTTTTCGTGATAGGGGGCAGGTGGCCGTACAGTTGGTGTCTTGTGGGGTGTTGCTGCCAGGACTTGTTCAGGATTGCACGCAGCATTCTTGTGTAATTGCCATCTAGTTTCTTCTCCAGCCGCTTTGTTAGCGTCCATGTAGTGCATCCATATAGCAGTATCGATGTGACCGCTGCCTGGAAGAAACTGCGCTTCATTCTATCGGTTAGGTCTGATTTCCATATAGTCGATAGCCTATTGATAGCTGTCCATGCTTTCGTTAACCTCGTTTCGATGTCCTTTTCGGTTGATTCGACGCTGCTTCCTAGGTACGTGAATTTGTCTACTAGTTTAAGAGGGGTTCCTTCTAGAGTGGAGATGTCCCCCGTTTGGTTATAGCACATATATTCCGTTTTGTGTGCATTAACATGGAGGCCTATGCTTGCTGCTGCTCGTTCCAGGCTATGCAGAAGTGTTTCGGCTTGGTCAGGTGTATTTGCCAGTATCGCTATGTCATCGGCGTAGTCGGCGTCGGTAATTGTTGTTGCGGGGTATCTTCTGCTTCTTTTCTTCGTCAGTTCGAAGCCATTCTCTTTGATTTTGTCAATCGATGTTCTAAGTACGTAGTCTAGACAAATGATAAAGAGATACGGAGCCAGCGTGTCCCCTTGTAGTACTCCTGCTACAATGTCGAAGGAACAAAGTTGACAAATCTTCAAAAAATAATCAACAAGAGTTCCAAAAACTGAGATACGAAATGTTGAAAATCACACCGTATCAAAATCAAACACCACTACTAGAACAAAATTAAAACAAAAAAAAATCTCTGTGTGATTATAAATAGAATTATGCCTGAAGAAAAGAAAATATTACCGTCCATAAAGAATCAAGATTTTAAAAAAGGAAAATTAAAAACAGAAAAGATGAATAAATGATGCTGAATATATTACAACGGAAGATATCACGGAACAATTTGTGCAGGAGCAAAGATAATCAGAGATAAACATAGTAACATGCGAAAAAACCTAAACAGAAAAAGAAAAACAAAAGCTTGTTAGGAAATGAGACTGGAAGAACAAATTAAATAACAACGGGCACATAGAAAACTTTTAGGGAAAAAAACTTACAAGGACACTGAAAAAGGTCAACAGCAGAATAACAGAAAGAAAGAAAGTAAAAAATATTGACGAAGGAAGGAAAACTCAAAAGATACCGGAACAGGTTCCCATAATACAAGCAAAACAGAACATTTCAAAATTAGGAGTTTCTGTACTGAAATACGGCAGGATTCGCTAAAAGTAACTCTCAAGCAAGTAATAAATTAGAACGCTTCCAGTTTCCAAGATCTATACTAAACACCCTAACATTGTTTTTGACTGTATCCTAAAAACTGCTTTTTAGCAATAAGTCTCTGATGTTTACCATGTTGTAACTATCTAGAAACCATCTACTTAGGAAACCTAATACACCTCATTCTAATAGAGCCATCTTAAAATAGATTTTAATACAGATAGATAGATAGATAGATTTCAATACCAGGTGCGACTAACAAGTTCAGAAAACTGGACAGCGGAAACAGAAAATCAAATTTTGAATATGTACTTACTTTCCAACGTCTCCTTCCAAATAATTCATTTGGACAGATACACAACTACCTATTGTGAGCTTCTGTTCAATATTCTGCGCTCGGTTCGCTCACGCTGTCCAAATTCAACAACTTTTGCTTGAAATCTTCTATGAAATATGAACATAATATTTATAATAAACAAATAATATTATTTTCTTTTTAAAAACAGTTAAAAAAAAACTTTACAATACGTCTATGATATATCTCATTTGATAAATATATATGTGTACTATGAGTGCTTTTGTCTTTCAATGTGTTTTTGTAAACACACACATATATATATATATATGTGTGTGTGTGTGTGTGTGTGTGTGTGTGTGTGTGAATAAACCTGACTGTTCTATTCTATATTTTGTTTTCTCTCTATATTTTCTCTGCGTTTATCGACTGTTTCATTGGTAATATTCTTTCGACAGAAGTAAATGCCAACCATATTTTTTTAGTAATGCTTATTTTAGCATTAAGCTTTCTCTCTCTTTCTTTGTTGTTTCTTTGTTTTTATTTCCCATGTTTCTCATAATTCATTTCTTATTTTTGCCTTTCCTTTTTACTCTCTTCCTTGTTTCCTTTCCTTTGTCCGTCCGTCGCTTATTTATGCCCATATTTCTTTAAATCTCTAAGACGGATGATTTGCACAAGACCAATTGTAAACAGGATGTTCTTCACAGTAGAAAGAACATAGTGATCCTTCCTCTTCTTCCTCCACTTCTTCTTATAATTCTTCTTCTGTTCTCACAATTCATGCTACTAATATCACTACATTTTTTTCCTTTTTTTTTTTTTTCTTATTCTTATAACTTTTTTTTTCCATTTTACGAAGAATTCTCAAACGATCAGGAAAAACTTTTCCTAACACTGGTGTTCAAGCGAGAATTTAGACAGTAAATCACATTGTTTTCACTACTGCAACTATCAAATTGACATCTTAAAATAAGTAGCCATTTTCTTTTTTTCTTTTCCTCTTTCTTTTGATTTTATTTCTTCAAATTGCAGAGAGTGAATTTTTAACAAAATAAGATAATTTTCCAATCTTTACTTCTGACTATAGACGTGTTCAATACAGCCAAGTTACAGGATATATCAAAAATATCTTTTTGTATGTTTGTCAACGAATGCATTATATCTAATGCCAAGGGAGGTGGTCACTGAAGCGAGTTAAATAGTTACTAGCAAGATCAGCAAAATTTGGAATATTTGGAGAAAAAAATAATGAAATATGAAATATGAAGTAAAGAATTAATTTTATGAAAAGAGAATTAGTTGGAAACCAGAAACTTGATAACATAATCAAATTTTTAACTAAAGCTGAAGGCTTTTTACTTTGCTCAGTTTTGATTTGTTTGTTTAATGGCATATCGACCTTTTTGGATTATTTAATGAAAAAATCACCCTTTTAGCAGCGATACTATTTAACCCATATCTAGGAGGGGAGAAGTTGGTTTTCCCAACGGTACTAGTCCAAAAGGTACCCTCATAGCATTCATGGAATACAAACTAGCTAACTACGATATCACAGTCCAGTATGTTAGTCACTTCACTTAATTTACTCATATCAACCTCTAATTGCAAAAGTAATGCATTTGGTTGATATAAACCTCCACATGATAATAAATCCACTCCTATGGTATCAAAAAAATATAAAAATTATTTTCCTAAGATATATATATATATATATATATACTCGGAAAACCTCCGAAAGTTCCGCAAGAACCAATCACGAAAATTATTAGTAATCAATTAGACATCAAACTAGGACAGTTTACGCAAGATAAACTCGACTCAGTACGAAGAACAATTAAAAATAGAAAAGCAGCAGGGCTTGATGAAATACCCCCAGAAGTATAGAAGACCTAGGAATTCGACGACACTATTTTGACTCTGTAATGCCGTATAAAACCAAAACACAATAGACAGATAGACAAAGGGATGAATCCTCCCCTTCCCTAAGAAGATTGACATCGGAATAGCCAAGAACTACCGAGGTATAACCCTTACACCCATAACGGCCAAGACCTACTATGCTTTACTAAGCAAATGTATAAAACCCAAAATTGAAAAGATACTCAAGAATAACTAAAATGGCTTTCAGAGAAATCGATCCACGACATCACAAGTTTTGACAATCCGTCAAACTATAGAAGGTGTACGTGCAAAAAACATAGAGGCAACAATATTATTTCTAGACTTCTCCAAGGCCTTTGACTCTATACACAGAGGAAAGATGGAGCAAATACTACTCACCAACGGCCTACCCAAAGAAACTGTCGCAGCCATAATGATGCTATATAAAAACACGAAACTAAAAGTCCATTCCCAGAATGGAGACATAGACTACATCGACTGGTGTGCTGCTAGGAGACACATTGGCCCCATACCTATCTATCATCTGCCTTGACTACGTGCTTAGAACGTCTATTGATAAAATGAAAGATAACGGTTTCAAGCTGGCAAAGGAAAGAAGTAGAAGATACCCCACACAAGCAATTACGGACGCAGACTACGTTGATGACATCGCACTTCTTGCAAATACATCCACCCAAAGCGAATACCTGCTACAAAGTCCGGAACTAGTTGCTACTGGCATAGGCATCAGTATCAACTCAGACAAGACGGAATACATGTACTTTAACAAAAGAGGCGACATCTCCACACTAAATGGTAGTTCTCTGAAACTAGAGGACAAGTTCACCTATCTAGATAGCAGTGTCTCATCAACCGAGGAAGACATCAACACGCAACTAGCAGGGATTGACAACTATCGATAGGTTATCGGTCATATGGAAGTCAGACCTGACTGATGAAATAAAATGCAGTTTTTTCCCAAGCAGCGGTCGTATCGATACTGCTATATGGATGCACTACATGGAATCTAACTAAACGTATGCTGCGAGCAATATTAAACAAGCCTCGGGAGCAGCACCAAACAAAGAAGCAGGTGTACGGCCACCTATCACCCATCACGAAAAGTGTCCAAGTTAGACGAACCTGACATGCGGAGAAGTAATGATGAACTCACAAGCGACATAAGGGACATATTCCCGTGGACCCCTTCGCAAGGACGAGAAAAGGTAGGACGACCAACAAGAAACTATATACAACAACTCTGTGCCGATACAGGATGTAGCGTTGTAGACCTTCCAGGAGCAATGGACGATAGAGCTGGTCAGGGAGATCCGTGCTAGCGGCGCAACATCATGATGATGATGATGTATATATGCAAGTTTGGATAGAGTAAACCCAGAGACAACGGTGATTGGAAACTCAGTTTTCGCCAATGCTTTGATTGTATGATTGGTCCGAATGCTCCGAATACGGTTAAGGTTCATTTATATATATATATATATATATATATATACGCATACCAAAATTTGTTATAAACTGATCTCATTAAATTTAAGTGAAGAACATTTTTTGAAAAGAATGCATAAAGTGCTCCATGCCATTATTGTAATGCTAGTTTAGAATCTTATATATAACTAAAGCACTCACTACTCTACCGTGACTCAGTGTTCCATGTTTTCACACTAATTAGACGGACAAATATCAAAGATAGGGGTCTAAATAACTGCTTTTGCCGTTTTTAAATATTTCTTAAAATGTACTCAACTACAAATTTTACGAGTCATATAACTGATATTCATATAAAAAGAAGTTGAACCTATTAATAATAAACGCCCGTAGCGTATTGGCTAAACTGCTGAGTAGCTGTGAAGAAGTAAACGAGTTCAAACTCTAGTTGCCCTATAACGTTCATTTTAGGACTAATAACCTTGGGTAACATTTTGAATCTTCTTATCCTCCATCTATGTGTTAAAAAGTATCACTGCTCTTCTTCATCGGTGGCTTTGGCTTTACATAACCCACGAAGGTTTAGAAACCAAAAAATAAAGAAAGCAACGAGAACTTTTTTGAAAAGAATGTCGATGTACACCATGCTATTGAAGCAAATTGGTTTCAAAACCTATATATAGCTAGATCTTAAACTCCCGTATTCCCGTATATATATATATATATACTCATTGTCTAGTGGGTAGAGTGTTCGCCAACGGTCCGGGAGACCTGGGTTCAATCCCTGGTTGAGTCATACCAAAGACTTTAAAAATGGTACTTCATACCCCCGTGCTTAACACTCAGCAATATAAGGTAAGTATCAAGAGTAAAGAGGAGCAATCCTGGGAAAGGAGTAACTCCCTCCTCTACACCTCGGTATAGTAGCTATTGAAAAAGGAGCTTTCTGGTCGCCCTCGACAACGGTCGCCAACTTTACTTATATCATCCTCAAATCGTGCTGACAGCACCGAGTTCCCCCCCCCTCTCTCTTTCTCTCTCTTCATCCATCTCAATCATCCTGCGAAACTACATCCTGCGTCTGTACTGTGCTCTTGTACATAGGTTATTTCTGATCGGTCAACATCGGCTGGTCCATGTGAAGGGGTCCAGTGAAGAACGTCCTTTATGTGTTCATCCTCGCCTCTCCAGCTGTGTCCTGCAAGTCTTGTTCGTCTTACTTGGATGGCTTTGGAGATGGCAGGTAAGTGGCTGTACAGGTATTATTTCGTGGGGTGTTGCTTCCCGGATTTCTTCAAAACAGCACGTAGCATTCTTGTGTAGTTAGCATCTAGCTTTTTCTCCATAAGTTTTGTTAGCGTCCACGTAGTGCATCCATAGAGTAGTATTGACACATTCACAGCTTGAAAGAAATCCCGTTTTATTTTATCGGATATATCAGACTTCCATATGATCGATAACCTTCGATAGAAGTTCACGCCTTTGATCATATTTACCCAACCCCTCCGCTCGGGCAGGATATGACACAAGGTCAATTTTTAAGCGGAGTTTAACAGGTTTCAATTCAGAGTTTTCCTTCTCCTAGACTAGTTGCCTCACCAAGGCTGAAGAACCTAGTCTTTGATAATCGTATGCTAACATCACATTCAGTAGATGAGATATTACTGCCGAAGTACAATTACGCCCGAGATTATTTCTACTCCTGTACAATTTTATATTTTTGAAAAAACATTTCAATAAGAGAATTTTTAATAATGCTTACACCAATGTTTTCTAAGACATTATAGAACAATACACAAAAGCAGTGGATTTGGGAAAATGAAATTTTGTTGAAATAACGAAGAAGAATTAGAAATGAAGCATGTTCATATTTATTCCTACCCATCTCAATAACCTGTTACGAAGCCCTTATTTCTTATAACAACCTCGAGGCATTTCCTTTAGTTTAACTACCAGATTCTTGAAAGCATCAACCGAAAAATCGGACCAGTTCTCCCTTACATTTTTTTCTAATTCTACAAGATTTTTAGGTTTCCTCAGATTGACATTTTTCTTAACGACCACCCACAAATTTTCGATTGGATTGAGATTCGGGCTTTGGCTTGGCCAATTCAAAACGTTTATTTTATTATATCTCAGTCATTTTTTACAGATCTGGAAGTATGCTTCAGAACGTTATCATATTGAAACATGATACCGGATCCCATATCGTGAGCTTCTGCAGACTTTTCCAAATTCTCTCTCTCTTCAACCCTCACAAACCTTTCTGTTTCATTCACAGAGAAACAACCCCAAAACATAAGACTCCCACCACTATGTTTCACTGTGGGGATAGTGTTTTTAGGTTTAAAAACTTCACCTTTTTTCTCCAAACAAAAGAAACGTTCCTATGACCAAAAAGTTTAATCAGAAGCTTGTCTCTTTATCAATATATTTTCTGGCAAAATATAATCGTGCTTTTATGCGTCTTGCAGTAGGAAGATGTGTTTTCTTGGTCTACATCTTTTAAGTTCCTACTTCTTAAGTGTACTTTGCCGTGTTTATCTCGAAATTTCTATTCCCTCCATACTAAGATTTTGCAAAAGCACTTTTCCTGTAATTCTCGGGCTTTTACTAATTTCTCTCACGATTTATTTTGCCGATCAAGGTGAAAGTTTATCTTTTCTTCCTTATCCTATAATGTTTTGAACAGTGTTAAACTTTTTAAGTTTACGTTTACGTGAAGGCCAATTCCTGCTGCTTACACTGGGCTATGCCACAGAGATTGGGTTCGGGCAGGTGTATTCGCAAAGTCAGCGTCTGTTATAGTTTCTGCGGGATATCGTCTTCCTGTTGCTTTTTAGATTACTATGAATCTAATTCAAACTGCATGATTATATATATATATATATATATATAATATTCGGAATATTTCTGCAGCGGGATGAATTTTTATACTTTATAATTACTATTAGGACGATTCTTTTTCGACAGTCTTCTTATTGTAAAAAATTAATGATTTATCTTTTCTTACAGTATCGGGACTTTAAATTGTTGCATCAAACTTGTTTAATTCCTTTGTCTTTTTCAGCAGTTTAGTACTAACATGTCTGTTCAGAATGTTAGAGTCCTGGCTTATTCTAATTCTTATTGACTGGCAAGTCAACCGTTCGTGAAACTGTACGTACCAATGAACAAGGACTTCATTTGCATATGTGACATTTTTCTTTCTTATTTGTACACCCGTCAGCAAACACGCATCTCATTCTTTTTTTTTCTTTTTTTTTCTTTTAAATTTGCTTTTTTCGTTCTCCTCCATGGGTGAAACATTTATGTTTCTCAGGGCTGCCTTTGTTTTATTTGATGTTGAAAACAACTACAATTGACTTGTTAATGGAAAACTTCAATGCCATTTTCACTTCACTTCACAAACTATCAAGAATTTTACGAGGTCTACTAAGGCTGCAATTTGATTGACAACTAAAGTTGCAGCCTTTACCAGACTTTTTGGAAGGACCCAAAAGGGAAAGTATTTTAGTTATTTGTGTATAAGACGCACTGTTTTTCCAGATTCTGGCTCAAAAATTAGTGGTGATTATTATACACGAGAACTATGTCATCAACTTTTTTTCTGGCCACATGCTTCTCCATATTTTGGATGGCATGACTTAAAGTAAGTTATATCTATAGTGCAATACTAAAATAAAATATTACTGTATTTTACACCGTTACAAAAAAGAGGCACTGAAATGTGTGTTTTTTATAATTTTTTCTCCTAATGTGAGCTTATTTTTGCTACAAGTTTCTTGCATTTTGTTTGAATATATCTTTGTGTTTGCTCTAAATATTGTGTAAATTTTGTGTTTTAAGACATAATATAAACTTTATAATTTCTTATTTTTAGTCCGTATGAAACGATATAAAATTGATCAAATGCTGCGACAAATCCTAAAAATTCCTGGTGTATAACATCCGGTAATGCTTTTTGCCAGGATTTAGGTTTGGTTTCGGGTTTTTTATTTGTTTTAATAGCATATCAACCTTCTGCAGATATTTAACACCAAGGCTATCCAACAGCAATGATGATATTTAACCCAGTGCTAGGTTATTAGAGGCTTCAATACTTTTCCCAAAGGTATTAGAATGATTGGATTTCGAACTCACTTACTACAAAATCGCACTCCTGCCTTTTAGCCAATACGCAACGAAACACTTGACCAGTCAGCTGGAGTTGTAGAATACACCGACTGTATCTCTGCTGAGGAGTAAGACTCATGCAACGAGTGTCCTGGAAATTAAACTAAAAATCTGATGATGAGGTTCCAGTAATGCTGGAGCTTTGGAAAATGCGGAGTACCCCTTCATTGCCATCGCTCCCAGATCCGCTCTGGCCCGGAGTAGTAACATCTGCTGTGGTCCTATTTATGGGTCGAATAGAACTAAACTGTGTGCTTGTGCTAAACTGAATTGTTTGAAATAGAACTGTTCATACAAATAAAAATGGTTTTGATATTAATAACCAACAATGGTTAATGTGCCATAAAAGTAAACCAAACTAAGCCACTAAAACCCCTCCCTCAGAATTATGTAGTCCATAGATAAAGGTGTGTATTATGCATCACTGCGTTTTATTCACAAATAATTACGGTAACGTTCTATTCATTTCATTGAACTCGAGTGATTCGACCTCTTCTTCGTGAATTTTTTTTTATCTTATGTAGTCATTTCTACATACACGTGGTTATTCGAGATTCTGTTATCAGTCGATCCCCGTGGTTACATTTTCTTTTTAAATCAATTTCGTAAAAATGGAATCCCATTAAAAATCGCTACATTGTAATTCACTAAATGTTTTTTGTCCATCTGTCATTCATTGTTGAGGTCTGTCTGAAAAACAACGGGACTGAGTGTGCTGTATAAGTTCTAGGTGAAAGAAGGATTTGCGAATTGTGTAGTGATCTAATATGATATCTTGGGAGAATATAACTATAATCTTTGCTTTCTGCAACGATTGCATTTTTATATGCTTTTGTTTACACCTCTTATTTTTCAGGTCATTCAGCTATGAACACTGAAGAAAAAAAGATGAACACTGAGCAAGGAATAAACATGAAATTTTTGTTCTGGTGAGGGAAAACTCCGTGACAAGCTCTTGAAATACTTCATTAATTATTAAAGATAGTACCATGTTGTGCACTCATGTTTTTGATTGTCAGAAGTGGTTCAAAGAAGGGCGCATGGAAGTGTCTCCAGGAGTTGGGCGTGGATTGGTCTTCAACAAGCAGGACTAAGGTCGATCAGGTGAAGCAGGTGATGTGTGGCGATTGTCGGTTGACTGTTTGAATAATCGCAAGTCTGATGAACACGAAAAAGAACAGTTTGGAAAATTATACCGGAAGATTTTGCAATGCAGAAGGTCTGAGTAAAAATAGTGCCAAGACAACTGAATGATAGTTAGAAAGAACGTTGCATATAAGTATGTTGGGATATCATCAAGCATCTTCAAACTGAACCACTCTTACTACGTAGAATTATCACTGGTGATGAGATATGGATCCTAAGTGCCAGATCAGTCAATAGAAGTTTCTAACGTCGAGAGTTGTGGTTGTTTCATCATGACATGCACCTGCTCACAACGCTGTGAGCAACGGCAGTCCTTAACCGAGGGGAACATCACCATGCTTGAACAATCTCCCTATTCACCTAATCTTGCTATGTATGCCTTTTTACATTCTACCAAGCTCAAATGGTGGTCATCCAGCTGACCTGTTTTGAAGGTGTAGAGGCTAGGGCCGTAACAACGTAATTGAGGGCCTTCATGCAGTGCATAGAAGTGTGACAAAGAAGTAAGGGAAAGTGCATTAGACTTAAGGAGGATAACTTTGAAGGAGACCACGTAGTTTATCGCTTGGAATTTAATTAAATTGTTTGTGACTCCAGCCCCATTACTTTTCAAACACACGCCGTATAACTCAGGAGTGGTTAAAAATGTGGCTACCTAATTTTCTACGGTTACTCATGAGATGCCAGAGCATGTTCTTGGCATATTAGTTTTTGAAAATTCTAAAACTCTGAGGAGTGTTCAGTAAACGCTCTTACAATGTAAGCACAGTACAAAAATGGACACACCAAATTAGCAACACTGATTGTTTTCTATTTACTGATTCATTTACGGAGTTTAAATTTATAAATAAGAAAACTCGCCGAAAAGTTTACCAGGATTTTACCAGGACTTTTCCTTTAACTCATAAGTGACGTTTATTTATGGACTCCGACATAGGGACGCGCCAGTATTGGTTGACTTGCAAAAACCTATTTACATCAGCTCTTTACAGAAACTGGAAACAGTCTAGAAAACAAACCAAGAGCAATGTACGGTTGGGACGGATGGCAAGAGCGGTAACTCCGTGCAATCAGCATGACTTAATGATGATGATACATTGATTACTTGCTGGCAATTTCCTTACCTTAAATAATATGAGTCAATTCACATAAATATCCGGGATTACATAAGCTAACTTGATAAGTAAGAATTCCTAGCAGGCGGCGATGTTTATTATGCATAGAGATATGTTTGAACATGTAATTCTGTGGGATGGTGTAACATAGTAATCAAAATGGTACCAAAGCGCTAATAGATATGTTATCGAAATAGCCAGCAGCTTGAAGAAAGGCGGTGGTTTCTCTGTTTAATGGCATATCAATCTTCCTGGCTTACCTAATGCTAAAGCCATCATTGTAGAGCAGCAGCAGTGATCCTACTTAACCCACAGCAAGAAGATAAGAGGATTCATAACTTTCCTAAGATTATTAGTGCAAAAGTGAACGTAATAGCGCAACTGGAGTTTGAACTAGCTTACTTCGGGGCAGTAATCCAGCACTTTAACCATTATACCCCGGTCACTTCATCCGGAAGAAAAAACGAGTCGACATCCCTTCCAGATATGCTTGATCTAGCTCTACAGATTGGCCTTGCCGAGGTCACTATTTGTCACCCAGCTGAAGTGGAAGTAGGGACTGGATATCATGAATTTTGTGATTCGATTTTTTTTTCTTTTGGAGGCTGGAGTGCAAACAGACAAGTGCTTGCGTGAACGGAAAGCGAGGAATGAATCAATGATACGAGAAGAGTCTTGTTCATAGTAAAACGAAGAAGCTTTCCTGTACGTTGTGTCCATTATCCATTTCTTCCTGCTTCCACATACCCAGAAACTGAACAAAAAGAGAATAAAGCAAGGAATATCCTAACGCTAAAACTGTAAATTAATTAAGGATTCCTACTGATTGCTTTAAAAGAGTTGTTTCCTAACGAGATTTACTGGTCGACTACGGGACAGAGGAAAGGAAAGGAGCAAAGAGAAATAGAATCGAAGCACGCAAATAGACTGAGAGAGAAAAGCTACAAGTGACAAACGAATGGAAAGGTCTAGGTCGGGATAGCAGCGGACGCCCGGGTTAAAAAAAGTAATGTATCAGCAGTAAATCGGCGACAGATTCCGATTGACTGGAAGACATTCAAAACGGAAAAGCCGTTTGAGGGTACACGGGATAGAAAAGAAAAAAACAGGACAGTTGGATACTAGACGCGTCGATGTGAAGATAGACAAAAATACAGCACCCATTTTGGGTGAGCTACGCGAAGAGGACCCATTTCAGCTGCAAAGAAGTGAAGAAAGAACTCCGTGCTAGAACTACAACAGAAAATAAGAAAAATAATATCAATATCTGTGTCTGCACTCTGTTTTCTCAAGACACTTTATTTCTATCTGCCTATCATAAAGCAGTTGACTCAGTTTTTCTACTCTGTTTCTCCCTCTTCGACGACTACTTAAAAAGTGTAATAGCAAATAAACTTTTGTATTGGCGAACCAAGAAAATGTTTTGTGTGTTCGTCACTTTTTCTCACAACGAGGTTACAACGGGGGTTTGACTGAAACTAAAAGGCTTAGTGCTATAAGTGAGTGTCGGGAACCGTGAGGGTATAAGAATCTATGTAGTGTAGTAGTATTACAAATGGTGAGCAGTATCGTTACAAACCTCCATTTGGTGCTGTGGTAATGTTACCAAACAAATTGTGCTCTTTCCTTCCCCATCCAACAGTTAGCTATCATAGATATGGCTGTCGTCGGTGAATAAGCTTTAGCATAAAGTTTTGTTCAAGCGTTCTTAGTGTTATTTCAATGTGTAAAGCATTAAGTGATAGAGTTAATTATTCATATGTAATATGTCCTGTTTACAGCAATATCCAGTGACAGAAATTTTGGCACAAGAAGTTTGCGTTGTATAAAATTGATTTATTCTGATTGTTGTACGGATGTTTAGAATACCCATGAGTAGGTGGATGTCTCGAAAATCTATATTAAAACAAGATTCCCGGATGAAGACACAGACTACTTCGACATTGTAACTGGGGTACTGCAAGGAGACACCCTGGCCCCATACCTCTTCATCATCTGTCTAGACTACGTGCTTAGAACATCGATCGATAAAATCAAAGGAAACGGTTTAGAGCTGACAAAGAAAAGAAGCAGTAGGTACCCCGCAAAAACAATTACCGACGCCGACTACGCCGATGACATATCGATTCTGGCAAAGGCACCCGCCCAAGCCGAAACCCTACTACATAGTCTGGAACGAGCTGCCGCAGGCATTAACCTCCATATCAATGCACACAAAACGGAATATACGTGCTATAATCAAACAGGAGACATTTCCACACTAAACGGTTGCTCTCTGAAACTAGTAGACAAGTTTACCTTCCAAGGAAGCAGTGTCTCATCGACCGAGACAGACATCAACATGCGACAAAAGCATGGACAGCTATCAATAGACTATCAGTCATAGGGAAGTCAGACCTGACCGATAGAATGAAACGCAGTTTCTTCCAAGCAGCGAGCGTGTCGATACTGCTATATGGATGCACTATATGGACGCTAACTAAAAACCTTGACGCCAACTACACAAGAATGCTGCGAGCAATATTGAACAGGTCCTAGAAGCAACACTCCACAAAACAGCAGCTATACGGTCACCTGCCATCCATCACCAAAACTATCCAAATTAGACGAACCAGACATGCAGGACACTGCTGGAGAAGTAGGGACAAGCTCATAAGTGATGTATTCCTGTGGATCCCTTCACATGGCCGAGCGAAAGCAGGGAAACCAGCTCAAACCAACATACAGCAGCTCTGTGAGAATACGGGGTGTAGCCCTGAGGACCTGCCGGAAGCGATGAACGATAGGGATAGGTGGGGAGAAAGAGTCAGGGATATCCGTGCCGATGGCATGACATGATGATGAATATGCTTGGTAAGCGAAGATCGAGGGAAAAGCCTGGAACTCATATTAGTTATATATACAACATCCATTTGGCACGATCAGACTTCTCGTTGTTCCTAAAATTGAAAGTTATATTGTAATGCAAGAGATAGATCGATATATCGATATCATGTTCTCAACTGAAATGAATATATATTTACCCAACCCGTCTGCACAAGCAGGATACGACATAAAGACAGTTTTTTAAGCAGAGTTTAACACGTTTGGATTCAAAGTTGTTTTTTTCTCCTTGACCGGTTGCCCTACCAAGATTAAAGAATCCATTCTGTCATACTATTTACCTATAGCTGTAAAGAGAATAGTTGAATTCATATCTTTCCCAAAGGTATTAGTTCTATATGAAATGCAAACAGTCTCGTCAAAGATTTGAACACGGGTCGCCTATTTCCTACGACGGTAACCATTCCACCCCGGGTGTCTCCATAAAATTTGGAATGAATATGAACCAGTATTTTTTTCACATTCTGAATGAAAAAGGGATTTATCTGGAGAGAAAAAAAACTTTAGACACTAAATGATGACGATGTTGAAAATTTTGAATTTGTAATTTTGAAATCAAATAAATTTACTAAGATTTTTTAGGTTTGGAAACCTTATTTATCAATAAGCGATATGTGTAAGGGAGTAAGACTCCCCTCCCTAAAAAACGAAGTGTGTTCGGTATGACACTAAACTACTGGTGAGTCTCCGATTCTGGAGATCCGGGAAGAGTAATCTGCCCCTTCATTGCCATAACTCCCAAGTTCACTCTGACCCGGAGTGGTAGTTTCGGGAAAATACCCTTGGAAAAGGTATGAACCCCCTTATCTTCCCAGCTATAGGTTAAATAGTACCACTACTGTTCTTCCAGGATAATAGCTTTGGCATTAAATAACCTACAAAGTTTGATATGCCATTCAACAAAGAAACCAAACCGGAGTGGTAGTAATTGTTACAGTTTCATCAATGGGTCAAATAGATCTGTTTTAAAAACTTATACATATTCAATAAAAAAAAACTCCTAACAACTGCACAAAAATGTAAGTATGCACGTAGAATAAAAGTAATTCCCTAGTATTTAGCTTTAAAATAATCCTAGAAGCATTGACATGCCGTTAAAATCAATCAATCATTATTTATCAATCAAACTTCGTAAACTGAATACTAAAAACATCATGAAACAAAGTGTAATTAGGAAACCAGAGTTCAAAGTAAAAATTAACTTTTTTCAAGTGTAATAATAGCCATGTCATTTCTACGTCATTGTAGAACTACTTAAATATAACGAAACGCCTGAAGAAAAAACTATAACAGTAATGAACATGGATGTTGGGTGCTGTTTCAAACAAATCCTAGAAGCAGAAATGTACAAGATAGCAGCTGTTCTGTCAAATACCTACTATCTCACAAACCATCCAAGTTATGCTGGTAACTACTGGTGAGGTAAGGATGAACTCAAAATCAACGTTCCCTTATAGACTCCAACACATGGACACACCAGTGTTGACCGATTAGAAAAAATTGACATTCATCAGTTCTGTGGGGATACTGGATGCTGTCTAGAATTGGTTGGTTAGTTGATTAATTGATGGTTTTGTTTTACCGCATATCAACTCTTTTCGCGCCATTTAACGCCGAATTAGATTACAAACAATTCAGTTTAGTATAAGTATAGTTTTTGTCTACAAGCAGTTAAATGTCAAAACAGTTCAGTTAAATGTCGAAATAGTTCTATTTCAAACAATTCAGTTTAGCAGAAGTACAGTTTCAATGTCAAATAAGTACACTATTTAGTTCTATTTGACCCATAAATAGCACCCTAGCAGGTGCCACCACTCCGGACCAGTGTGGACCTTGGAGCAATGCCAATGAAGAGATACTCCAAATTGACTAAACCTCCAGTATTACTGGAACCTTACCATTAGATTGTTTAGTGTCATATCTTGGACACCCATTTGGAGGGTGTCTTATCCCTTTGCAGAGAAGCAGTTAGGGTATTCTACAGACCCATACCACTGGGCAAACTGTCTAGAGAACTTGCCTTAAGTGATATCCGATAGGAACGGATACTGAGAGAGAGAGAGAGAGAGAGAGAGAGAGAGAGAATTCCGTGCTGTCAGCACATCTTAATGATGATGACGATGATGATGAAGATTGTACAAACACAAATTTTTTAAAGAGGATTGATTTGTTTTTCTTTAAGTTTCATTTGTTATTCGACGATATTATTATACTAAAAAGTTGGCAATCTCAGTATGAAAAACAACCTCTACAACATTAAATAAAGAGCCTATCGTATCAGGCATAGAATATATAACCAGAGTCAAGAAGCGAATAATGAAGTGTGCACTCATATAGAACTAAAACACTAAGATGAACAAACACCATGAGTAGTATGTCGGAAACACGACCCAAACCGTCAAGTTACTAACGGAATTCGTCTAAAGTTCCACGTTGTCTGTTAGAACAAACGAGACTATTGATTTCCTTAGCAATGTGATTCTCTTATAAACAGGAGAGGAAAGACAGAAACAAGAGAAGGAACAACAGAAATTTGCTTCATCATAGACTAACACAAAGATATGTCTGGAATATATATATATATATATATATATATATATATATATATATATATATACGTGTGTGTTAAGGAGGTTTATTTAATAAATAAGAGGAATTTTTTAAAAAGAAACAATACATTTTTTTCTGAATTGTTTGGAACTGGTTTATAACAAAAAATTATATTAATCTGGCATAAATATTTGTTTTGAGACTATTCAAAAGAGCAGAAAATCAGAGTGTACCAGGCTTGAGTAGCGTTCTGTCATTAAACTTTACATGGCTGAGAAGTGCAAACAGTGTGATATTTACAGAAGAATGTGTGATGTGTATGAAGAGGCATGTTTTCGTAAAAAAACATTTTACAAATGGGCTAAACATTGGTTTGCCACGATGAGTGGAACTACAAATCGAAAAGACAGTCCATTGTATGGAAACCTACTGTCTCTACAAGAAAAAAAAAGGCTTCAAGCGAAGCAGTCAATAGGGAAGGAGCATGACAGCTTTTCAGGATATCAATATCGACTTCCTTAAAAAAAAAATACAATTGTAAATAATGCTTCCAACTGATAACTCAGTAGACAAAATTCATCCTCATATATATATATATATATATATACATATCAGGGACGAGCTCATAAGTGATGTACTCCTATGGACCCCCACATATGGCCAAGCAAAAGTGGGACGACCTGCTCGAACATACATACAGCAGCTCTGTGAGGATACGGGACGTCGCCCTGAAGACCTGCCAGAGGAGATGAACAATAGAGAGAAATGTCGAGAGAGGGTCAGAGATATCCGTGTTGGCGGCAAGACATAATGATGATATATATATATATATATATATATATATAAGAATGGATTTTGCCTGATATATATATATATATATATATATATATATATATATATATATATATATTATGGTATCTGTGACCCTGGGTTTCATGCATTTTGCAATCGTCAGACAGAGTGAAGATTTAAAAAAAAACAATATGGATAATTTTGTTCGAAAAGTCGGGGTTATTTGTGTGTATGTGTGCCTAAGGTTGTGTGTTATTGAATATTAATATGTTTGTGTATGTGCTATTGCTCGCGTGTACATATATAAGAATGTTTGCGTATATACTGACATGTAGCGTTACATATTTACACTTATATCAGCTGTCTGTTCATGGGAAAAGGTGAGTCGAAAGAAGAAAGGGTGAGAAAAGAAGAGTAGTTGAGGGAGGGATAAATGGATTGTTGCAATCAGAATTTCTTTTATTTCTAACTTTATGATAGCTAAAGGTTTCTTTTTATTTGAATATGAAATGTCTGTTTTGTGGAGAATTTTGTTGACGGATGATGATGATGATTAAAATCTTACTCACGTTGCTTTTTATTTTATCTTACTTTATCTTATTTATTTATTTATTCATTTATTTTTTATGTGGTATGGTATTTATGGGCAGTTAATCCAAATAAGTTTTGGGTACCTTCTGCAATAATAATAATAATAATAATAATGTGACAATTATACCTATTGTGATTGGTGCTTTTGGTAAAGTAACTAAAGGATTATTGAAAGGACTAGAGAACTTGGAAGTTGGCGGACGAGTGGAGACCATCCAAACTACAGTATTATTGAAAACGGCTTGAATACTGAGAAGAGTTCTGGAGACTAGAGGAGACTTGCTGTCACTCCAACTCCAGTGAAAGACCATCAGCTAAAACTGATGTGAAAAACTCTAATGAGTAAATAGATAATAAAAGTAACAGTTATGGTAATAATAATCTATGACAATATTTATGGGTCCCTATAATGCCATAATGTGAAAAAAGGGCTTATAATTATTGGCAATACTTATTGATAGTACTAGAATATTACTTACATTTACTGGCAATACTTGTGGGTGTTCATAATGTGATCATGTGAGGAAAATAGTACTTACGGTTGGGGATTCTGTTGTATAATTAGTATGGGTTCGGTAATGGCTGATGAATAGAGTGGCAATAAGAAAGATTTCTTATTATCATTTCTTTAGCTTTCTTTGACTTACTGGCTATTCATGTGACTTTTCATCAAATGTCAACATTCTCATGAAATGAAGAGTCGAATTTTTTATTAGAGTTTTCTCTTTTAATCAGATGACCGCCTCAAGCTTAAGAAGTTTCTCTCTTATGAAGAATAAATTCTTTCAGTCTGTCTGTCTGTGTAGATATATACATATATACTGGTTTCGTTTGGGTTTATGTTCTATCAACCCTTTTGGGTTATTTAATACCATATCCTGTTTATATATATATATATATAAATATTTTCATCATACAACGTGTGAAAGCACGTGCGATACCATATCCTCATCAGCCGCCATCCAGGGGTGATAACACAGTTTCGGTAGCTCAAGGCGGTACTGCCACCCCTGGCGCTACCAAGCAGCTTTTGCCACCGGACAGGGTATTAAGAGAATCATATATATATATATATATATATACGCCAGATCAATTAAATGCAGAGACTACATTGGACGTTAATCTTCATTTTCTGAGTGCAGTTTGTGATTTAAAAAACGTGTTTACTTTCGGCGGTTGATGTTATTACGCGTTTACAGTAACCGTTTCTTACGTAATCACAAGGGAAAGGTGATTCCGCGTGTATTACCTTCATGCTGAAAACTTTCTCGCTTTCGACCAAATCCAACTTGATGCATATCGCGCCGTGGTCTGAAGACGATTCGAGGCAACTTTCAAACTGCGGCCAGTGATTCCTATTTTTGAAAGAAACGAAATGACTGAATGTCCTATAAAACCACGACAACCAACCTCAATAGGAATCACATGGCATATCCAACCCTTTTCCACGCAGTCGGCACGCAGTGTCTCGTAGCGGTTTTTCTTCCGCTCGTGTGCTTCCTCCCGGTTTTCTTCCCAAGGGACAGTCAATTCTATGAGGAGGACACTCTTCTTTGAATCGGACCATGCTACAATGTCCGGTCGCTTTTCTGTTTGAACAATGTGAACTGGAAATTGTAGAGATGTCTTGAGATGTGCTGAAACTTTCCAGTCACTAGCTCCGTTCAGTAGCTTCATGTTAGGATTTTTTTTGTTTCCTCATAGAACATTCACCTTCCTTGAGAAACTGAATTATGGGTTCCTTGGCTGTTATGGATTGCTGATTTGCTGTCTCACATTGTGCTCTTAACAATTCTATTATCACTTCTAATACCTTGTTATGTCGCCATGTGTACATTTGAAGTGAGTGTGGACATGCAGATAAGACGTGGCGAAAAGTACCCCGATCGCTTTTACACGACAAGCACAGGTCCGAATTGGTATATCCCCATAATTTTAGGTTGGTTGCATTTGGTAAGAGATCATAAGTAGAGCGAAGAAGGAATGATATCGCCAGTGGTTCCATTATATATGAGTGTGTGTGTTGGGGGGGGTTGTAATCAAATAGTTTGTAATATTACTTTTAATTGAGGCAGAGCTTATTTCTTTGCACACAGTCAAATGGTTTCAAGTATTGCTATCTAATACAAATAACTATCCAATATTAATCATTTGTTTGCACAGAGTTAAATGGTTTCACGTACTGCTAATTAACATTAGCAAATCTAAATATCAAGAATTCCAATGTAATACAAAGAACATGCACTATAGTTTCAAATAATAATCCCCAGCAAAAAAATTGAACAGTTCTAGAGATGAGACCCAAACAGGGTCAGAGTGGATCTGGGAGTAATGGCAAAAAGGGTATTCCACACTTCAGAACAGAAGCCTTACCATCAGATAGGTTAGTGTCATACCCAGAACACGTATTGTGGGGAGAGTCTTACGACTCTATAGAGATGCAGTTGGTGTATTCTACGGCCCTAGTCGACTGGATGTATATATATATATATATATATATATATGTGTGTGTGTGTGTGTGTGTGTGTGTGTGTGTGTGTGTGCTCTGGATTAGATGTGGATATTGTTATTTTTATCACTAATCAAATTTCTAATTGCCTTTTAAGTGTCCGTGACTGTTATAATTCCAAGGTGATTTTGTTTGTTTTTTTTGTTTTTCCTGATTTTGTTTTTTGAGGAGTGGGGGTTTGATGATATTTGTGATTGAATGTTTGTGTATAATGATATATCTACTGAATGTATCATTCTTTGAAAAATTATTGCTTTGAATTTCTTGGAAAAACTTACGTTTGTGAATTTTGAGTGCAGGGGTGTACAAAATTATGTCAGGATTGTACTAAAAATATAGTTGAAACTTCCGTAACAGAACTTATGGGCAAAGAAAAGATTTTAAGAGAGCAAAGTTTAATAACGGTTTGGTCAAACATACTTTAGAAAGTAATCCAAATTTTAATTCTAAAGATTCCCGGAAGTTAGTTTACATACATAATAAAAAAAAAAACCTTGAATATTGTATCATTTCAAACCACCATACTGTCTCCTTGGTCAGTGTTGGAAAGTTACGAAATCATTTATTTAAAATAATTCAAATTCTTCGTTTATAAATATTTAGAAAAACTGATGAACAGAAAGTTGAATTAAGCAAGCAAAGATAAAAAAAAAAAAAAAAAAAAAGGTTATCATTGATAAAGACGGATCGATACATTTCGGAATGCTTATAAGTAGATGTGAACTAAATAAAATAAACATAGATAGATACATAGATACATAGATAGATAGATATTTTAAAATAAATTGTAGGCTACTAATAACATCTAACAAATTTGAAACAGAACGCTAGCAACAGAAATAGAATGTTTTAAAAATTTCTCATTTTTTTTTTGTTTTATTTAATACCTTTCACGTACTGATGAAGCTCAAAAAACATTTATCGAAACATTTTATCTGTAGATAAAACCATCCTCTGAAGACCTTTTGTTTTTTTCATGTATATATATATATATATATATATATATATATATATATATATATATACAAAAAAACAACAATCGGTCGCATTAGGATAATAAATTTATTTCCACCCTGTCAAAAGTATTGATATAAATCAATATATATATATATATATATATATATATATATATATATATATATATATATATAATCTGCTGGAGGTCTAAAAACTGAAACATTTAGCGTTGGCCAATATTTCTTCAAATAAAATCATTCTCTGAAAAACTCTTTTTATAAAATCCTAATGCATTTTCATATTGTCGGATTTATCTGCTTTTTTATTGGGAGTATGAATATGCATATAGATATGTGTAGAAATTTCGCAAATCCGACGGGATAAATATGAATGAATGGAAAAGTAGATAATCTAAACACTGAAACGGATTCCAATTGATATTTCGTCTTTATTTCAGAAAGACTTCTTCAAAGTGACTTTTTTTTTCTAAAGTTCAGCAAAAGAAGAAATATATAATTAAAAATAAGATAATAAGAGGGAGGGATCATGAGAAGGTGAGACAGAAAAGAGAGAAAGGAAGAGACAAAGAAGACAGAGAGGGAGAAATATATATATATATATATATATATATATATATATATATATATATATATATCAGAGTAGTTGAGACGAAAAGTTATAAGCCAGCCATTTTAAATACAGATTACCCATAAACGTTACATATTTTAGATATATGGACGATATACTCATTTTCTTACCTCAAAACATAAAAATCGAAAAGATTGCAGAGAAACTAAACAATGCTTTACCTTCCATCAATTTTATCTATGAAAAAAAATCAAACAACATACAACTATTCTTGAACATCAAAATTATTAATTCCCAGATAGTTTAACATTTAAAGTCTACCGCAAACCCACAAACAAAAATAATTATATACATTTTTATCCCACCACAACAACAAAATTAAGACGCCTCATAATTTACTTCTATATAAGAGCACTCAGAATATTTAGACCCCAATACTTAGATGAAGAATTTAGATATATTGAACATTCCCTTAAAAACTCAAAATAGCCAGTTCTTTATTATTAAACACTAGAAAAAAAGCACTCAACATGCATTCATGAAATAAACTATGAAAAACAGTCACACTATTCATCTTAACCTCAGACCTATCTCTCTACTCACTAATACACATAACAAATTTCTCTATGACAAATTAACTAAATTAGGAATACTGATTAAATAAAACACAACACAAACCATAAAAAAATCACACTAACATCTCGAAACGCACCAACAACATAATTACTTCGCACGCAGGCATATATTCGATTTCATGTAAAGATTGTGACAAATATTACTTTGGCAAAACCCAACGTAATCTAGAAAAAAAATTACGAACTCAAATGATCAATTAAGTTAAATGCTAAAGGATACTTTAATTAAACGCACACATTGAAAAAATTCTTGTCGACTGCTAGGATCTGCAGTCATCTCACAATGTGATTAAACAGCGACCTGGGTTTTACCAGATTTCATCCTGTCTGGCAGACGTTATTTTTCATGAGAATAATATTAAAATTGAAAATGAATAAAAACAATTTCTGAAAAATTTTAAGAAAATCTAAGACATTTATTTCCCATCACTCTTCCACACTTATGGATGATTTTTCATTTTCTTTGTTTCATTTAGATATTCTATTTCTGTTGGTCAAGTCTTTGATGAAATTTGATTCGCTTGATGGTTATTGTTACCTCCCCGATATCTACATAACCAAAGATCCTGTTTATTCCAAGAACGAATTACGACACCACCCAATAAGCTTTCGTCGCCACTACTCTGATATGTATGTCTATTTCTCTCTGTCTTCTCTGTCTCTCCGTCTATTTCTCCCTTTCTTTCTTTTTTGTCTCTCCTTCTTATGACCCCTCCCTCCTATTATTTCATTTTTAATTATCTATTTCTTCCTTTGCTGAACTTTAGAAAAACCCAGTCATTCTGAAGACGTCTTTCTGAAATAAAGACGAAATATCAATTGGAATTTATTGTCAGTGTTTAGATTACTCCCCTTTTCATTTATTTTTCTTCATATGAATATCTATTTATGAGTATGTACATATATGTCCATATATTTATGTATTTATGCATGCATATAAATGTACATATATATATATATATATATATATATATGCATATTAGTAAGTATATATGTGAGTATATAGATACGTATATAAGTACATATGTAAGTATATATATATATATATATATATACGTATGTATGTGCATGTGTAAATATATATAAACATATATATATACATACATATGTATGTGTGTGTGTGTGTGTGTGTGTGTGTGTGTGTGTGTTTGTGTGTAAATTAGCCCTATCAGCTGGAGCTGAAGAATACGCCAACGGCATCTCAGCAGCGGGGTAAGACCTCCCTGTCCAATTAATGTCCTAGATATGATACCAAACCATCTGATGATGTGGTTCCACTTCTGACATGAAGTGGTAATAGCTGTTAGAGTTCCATCTATGATTCAAATAGAACTATTTAATATTTATCATACTTTAATCACTTTAACTATGAACAAACTAATGATCAATATTAAATTGAAATATAAATGTTTTACGTTACAATGTCTGAAACCTTTTATCTGCGTGCAAACGAATGAATAGTGTTAAATAGAATAATTGGTGTTTAAAATAAATTCCTGAAACCATTTATCTGTTAGCGAACAAATGAGCTCTGGCTCTTTTTAAAATACTCTTACCTACAAACAATTCGTTTACAAGTCATATATATATATATATATATATATATATATATATATGTTTGTGTATGTGTGTATGTGGCGTATAAACAGTATTTGGCATTAAATAACCTTCAAGGGCTCATATGCCATAAAACAACCTTTTTATGATTTTTTTTCTCAAGCTTCCTTGTGTGGTTCTTCGTATCAGAATCCAATTGATAGTGAAGTTACTCTTGGTTCTTCTCTCAGGCGCTTTTGATCATATTGATTGATCGTCTTTGGGGGATTTTTTTTCTCTGTAGATTAAGCCTTGATACGAATGACCTAACGAAAAGGCAAGAGAAAAAGCATAATAAAATCATTTTAAAAAAATTTGTATGGTCTTTCACAAAACCTGTATAGATAATATATATGAGTGCGTATTAATATTAATGATATACATAGCTATATTTATAAATAAAGTATTCAAAATCACTGATAGAGCAAATACATCTAAGTTAGGATTGTACATACGTAGGGTCAGTCGCTCCATTAGTTTTGCGCCCATGCGATCATTGGACAAGTTCGATAATTGCATAGGCGAGATACTGACGATCACAAAGTGTCACTGACTATGTATATGTCATCCTAACATAGATGTATATACATATATCTATATGTGTGTGTGTGTGTGTGTGTAAATGAGTGTGTGTGTGTGTGGTGCATTCATATGTTAGTAAAGTCACAGCTACTGAGAAGAAACCCCATTATAGATGCTAACAAAGTGCTTGGAGAAAAAGCCAGATGAGAACTACACAAAAATGCCTTGAACAAATCCTGGAAGCAACACCCCACAAAACAGTGGCTGTATGGCCACTTGCCTCCCATCTCACGAACCATTTCAACATTGAAGAAGCAAAGATAAAATCATTAGCAATACCCCACAAAACAGTGGCTGTATGGCCACGTGCCTCCTATCTCACAAACCATTTCACCATTGGAGAAGCAAGAACGAAATCATAAGCGACGTTCTCTTATGAATTCCTGCACCAGTCAGTATTGGCGGACAAACGAAGACTTATTTTCCTCAGATCTGTGCGGACATAAGATGGAGTTTGGAAGGCCTGCCAGCAGCGATTGATAATAGGGATGGATGGTGACAGAGAGTCTGGGAACTCAGTACTGCCAGCGTGACTTAGTACTTCTGAATGCTGATGATGATAATGATGGTGATATATATATATATATAAGTCATGGTGATATTTCGATGGGTGTATTTTTGTCAAATCAATAGACGCCACCCTTGAGTAGCTGAAGTTTCCTGTCTGAACCATTTGATGCTGACCGGTGACCTGTGGGTTTCTTCCGCCCAGTATCAGATGAAACATGCCGTTAACTCGACATTGGACTCATCCGCCTTAATTCACACCAACCATGCTGCTTCCCATGGCTTCTGGAGTTTAATTTAATAAACCTTTACATTCGTTAAGTTTTAACTTTACTAGAAGTCTAACTATTTATTTCTTATTTTGCTCTCCTCTAATTCTGTAGTTGACCACTTGTCTAAGGTTCCCGTTGACAAATAGAGTTTCTTAAATTATTCGAAAATTGGTCTTGTGACTTCCAAGAAGTTTCGAGATCCATGTCTGAATTATTTTCGGTTTAGTAGCGAATTAGGATTAAAATATTACAATACTGGCAATGGATGGACATTTTTCTCAGCTTCTGCATGGAAAAACTCAGTCAACGTCGTCATAGTAGAGGTAAGAATGGTTCTCAGTCCTTGTGTCTACAAATCACTTAATAGCATCGATAAAATGCAACCGAGGATGATAGTAGCAACATTTAATAGCGATCCCAGCACAACAATCATCCCCTGCTACAATCCTACCAATACTAGTGATGGAAAGAACCTCATCGCCATCTATTACGAGATATCATCCCCTGTCAGTTGTATTCCCAAACACAACGTTTTAATTATCGGCGGAGACAATTATTCTCAAATAGTTAAAAACGAAGACAACGAATTCTGCTCACACAAGTCAAACAGAAATGGGAAACATCTAGCAGAATTCTCACTTGAAAACGGACTAACATGTCTTAATACTAAATTCCAGAAAAAAGAAGAGAAAACACTGGACCAACACCAATGCAAAAAATACTTTGGCACAGATAGATTACACCCTCATAGACAAGAAATGGATTAATTGCGCTCTGAATTGATAGGCTTGTTCCTTTTTTGAAGAACCGACTTCTAATCACAGAATTGTCACAGCAAAGATACGTTTGATCCGACGCAGGAATACATTGCAAAAGGCCAAAACTACACACTATTAGTTTTCTTTGCTTAATAAAGATAGAAGCAATAAATATACCATAACACAACAAAAAACAAATTCGATGCCCCTCAGGAGTTATCCGAAACACTAACTCCGAATAAAGAATACGACAACTTTGTCAACGCCAACATGTAAATAGCAGCAAAATGCATATCAACCAAACTAAGAGCCAACCATAGACTTTCATAGGAGACATTAGCAGTCAGGAAAAAAAACGAGAAAACGTAAAAACAGCCTCTCTATGTAATAAAAAGAACCCAAGTAATGGCAACGCTCAGAAACTTAAGAAGGTACAAAGACAACTACTTAACGTATACCAAAAAGAACAAATAGAATACATTCAAGGTCAGATCAATAAAATTAGAAACTCAGTAGACGATAGACAATCTCGAATAGCACGACAAACAGTAAATGAAGAGAGTAAAAGGAAGTGCAGCTCGAGAGCTAAACTAAAAGCTACCAGCCAAGAACAAATACACATATGGAAAGAACATTACAAGAATCCCCCGTAAATTTACTGATAAACCTATCACAAAAGTTATTAATAACCAAGAAAGCACCCAACTAGAACAGTTTATTTAAGAAGTACTCGAAGTAGTACTAACAAAATCTAAAAATAGTAGGACTACCGGTCTTGATGAAATAACTCCAGAAATAGGGAAGACAAGGACATTCGATGACTTACTGCTCAAATACTGCAACGCCATATATAACCAGAACACACTAGAGAGATGGACAAAAGGAAAATTGACCTCGGAATTGCCAAGAACTACCGAGGCATAACCCTTACTTCCATAGTTCCTAATATTTATTATTCTCTGCTACTCAACCGCATCGAACTGGAAATTCATATTTTTTTTAGAAAGAATCAAAATGGCTTTTGGAGAAAGAGATCCAGAACATCACAGATTATGACAATACAACGAATCATAGAAGGAGTTCATACAAAAAACCTCGCGGTGACTCTTTCATTCGTACATTTCATCAAAGTATTTGAATCCATATACAGAGAGAAGATGAAGCAAATATTTCTCACGTGTGGTTTCCCTAATGAAATTATCCCAGTCATAATGATGCTCTATAAAAACGCGAAAGCAAAAGTTCGCTCACCGGATCGTGACACAGAATTCTTAAACATTGTTGCTGATGTTCTTCAAGTGGATACATTCTCCCCATGTATGTTAATAATCTGCCTAGACTATATACTCTAAACGTCGATAGATGTAATGAAAAAACTGCACAAGAATGCTACGTGCTTTATTGAACAAATCATGGAAGCAACATCCCACAAAACAGCAGCCACCTACCTTCCATCTCTAAAATCATCCAAATAACACGAGCAAGACATACTTGACTCTACTGGAGGAGCAAGGAAGAACTCTTTGAACCTCTTCACACAGAAGTGCCAGTTTTGGTTGAGCTTACCAACGACAGCTCTGTACACAGGATGTAATCTAGAAGACCTGCCAGAAACGATGAATGATTGGGACGAATGGCGAGTAAGGAAAATCCGTGCTAGTAGCGTGGCATGATGATATACATATATATATATATATATATAAGAGTAAAACCAAGCACTCTGCTGGCGCAATTATTTATATTTACATTGGAAAGTCTAACGGAGCTAAATACGAACGCATTTAAAAAGATTATACTTACCTTTTAAGTTATTTCTTTTTGATAATGGATTTCTTTTTAGATTTATCGATGGAAATACAAATTACCCTTCTTTTCACTCTGTAAACCACTATTTCGTTTAATATATAAATACAATTGCAAACCACCAGAATAATTTGGTGTAATAGCTATCGAAAAGGGAGCCTTCGGGTCACCCTCGACTATGGTCGCTAACTTTACTTACTTTTTAGCAAATAACGATAGAAAAGACAAAAGACTGTAGAATTAATAAAGTTTCAATTTTTTGGAATTTAGAGAACAGGAGAAATTGCCAAACAAGTCATCATTAATGATACAGTGTGTTTTCTCACATTACGAAAAATCACTTAATGTTCAGAAAAGAATAATGCATCGACTGACTCGTTCTTCGCTAAAATAAGAGTGATATAGAAGACCGTCTCCAAAACTACCTAAAATTCAGTAGTAAATAAACGTTAAAAGGAAGAAGAAGCATTTGAACGCACGAGCCAACAGAGGAAGAAATGTATCAATATTGGTAAGTATGTCTTTAAGTCCTATTAATTTAAAATGCTGAATTTTACAAAATGTTATGCTGTATTTTTGTTTGTAAAATAATGCTTAAACTATGCGTTTTAAATGTAAAGACACGCTTACTCCACTATAAACCCAGATTGATTTTAAGACTCTGTCAAAATGTCAGCGAACATGGCAAAATGTTTTTGAATCTCTTCTATAATATAATTTAAAAATTCTTAAAGAAAGCCCTAACAGTAGTTTAGAAGAAAAAGTAAAAGCCTAAAACAACTAATGCTACCACAAGCCTCCCCCAAAGAGAAAGGAAAAAGAAAAAAAAATGATGAAATTAATATTCCCCCCCCCCCCAGTAGAAGAGTAGACCGTCTCCAAAACTACCTAAAATTCAGTAGTAAATAAACGTTAAAAGGAAGAAGAAGCATTTGAACGCACGAGCCAACAGAGGAAGAAATGTATCAATATTGGTAAGTATGTCTTTAAGTCCTATTAATTTAAAATGCTGAATTTTACAAAATGTTATGCTGTATTTTTGTTTGTAAAATAATGCTTAAACTATGCGTTTTAAATGTAAAGACACGCTTACTCCACTATAAACCCAGATTGATTTTAAGACTCTGTCCAAATGTCAGCGAACATGGCAAAATGTTTTTGAATCTCTTCTATAATATAATTTAAAAATTCTTAAAGAAAGACCTAACAGTAGTTTAGAAGAAAAAGTAAAAGCCTAAAACACCCAATGCTACCACCCAAAAAAAAAAAAAAGTCATTTGTAAAAGCTCTATAATCCCTGAAGCCTCCTCGGTTCCCAACGGTATTATTGAAGAAAAAACTAAAAAGCCTAGGAAAATGTCCCAATACCGCTAAAAAAAATATAAAAAAAATTCAGTACTAGTAAAAGTCTGACGAAAGTACCTTAATCTTGGACTTTAACAAAGTTAAAACTTAAGAAAACTTAAATCAAAATTACCCCCCCCCCTTTTTTTTACGTACACATGGGAAGCAGCATGATGTACGTAAAGGTATTTGAATAAACCCATGGACGACCAAACTCAATATCTAAACGGGTCCTGGACGTGAGTTTGACAACTTTACGCACAGGATCGTTAGTTCGATCGGGGAACTACTGCTGCTCCTCTATAAGAGTGGCTTCTATAGAAGCGAATAAAACGGCCATCGAAAGATAACCACAACCCACACTCAAACCACATACGCAAACCGCATCGCTCTTCGCGCGGGTAAAAAAGGGGCGCGTCCTGCTGAGGTTGGAGCCCTGGCCTCGGTGTTCGAAAAATCAGCTACAGAGCTCAAACAATCAAAACTACTAAAATGCAAGCAAACACTACAAATAGCCACATTTAACGTAAGAACCTTAAATAGAATAGGACAACTGCCAGAGCTAATCGCATCGGACGAAGAACATAAGATAGACATAATATGTATACAAGAACACAGATACACGCACACCGAAGATATCAAATATCACGAAACTGGCAATGGGTGGTCACTCGTCACTGTATCCGCAAGGAAAAACTCTGTCAACGCTGCAGTATGAGGGGTAGGATTACTTATAGGACCTAGAGCATTAAAAACGCTAAATAGCGTTGAGAAAATACAACCTAGAATGATGGCAGCTACATTTAACGGCAACCCCAGAGCAACAATCATCTCATGCTACAGCCCCACCAATGTTAGTGAAGAAACTGAACTAGTCACCTTCTACGATGAGTTATTCTCATTAGTGCGTAGCATCCCGAAACACATATTAGTCATTGGCGGAGACATGAATGCCCAAATCGGGAAAAACAGAAACAACAAATACAGCCTCCACAATACGTCAAATAGGAATGGGCAACATCTAACAGATTTCATGATAGAATAGATTAGCATGCCTCAATACAAACTACCAAAAAAGGGAGGGCAAATTATGGACATACACGTACGCAAACAATACTAAAGCTCAGATAGACTACGTCCTTATAAACAAGAAATGGAAAAATAGTGCAATGAATTGCGAGGCATACTCCTCTTTTGAGGGTGTGTCCACCGATCTCTGAATAGTCACGCCGAAAATACGGTTAAGCCTACGAAAAAACGCCAAACGAACAGCGACCACCAAACACTATGACTGGGCCCTATTGAACAACAGAGATATAAGAGATAAATACGTATTAGAATTAAGAAACAGATTCGAAACACTACAAGAAAAGACGGAAAAAAGTACACCAAACGACGAATATGAAAATTTCGTCAATGCATACCTCGAGGCAGCAGCGAAATGCATTCCAACAAAACTCAAAACTAAATATAAAGTCCCATGGGAAACTTTAGCGGTGAGAGAAAAACGTGCACAAGTGAAAACAGCTTCCAAAAACTATCGAAAAAACCCAACAAACACAAATGCCTTAAAACTAAAAACGGCACAATATCAATTAGCAGGCATATATATAAAGGAACAGACAGAATACATTCAAAATCAGATAGATAAGATTAGAGACTCGGTGGAAGATAGACAATCTAGGATAGCCTGGCAAACAATAAACGAAGTGAGTAGAAAAAAGAAAACAGGCAAAGCAAAACTGAAAGCAGCAAACCAACAAGAAAGAATAAAACTATGGGAACAGCACTTCGAAAACTTACGAGGAAACCCACCGAAAATAACACATGAACCAATCACCAGAATAATTAGCAAACAATTAGACATTAAACTAGGACCGTTCACACAAGAAGAACTCGACTCGGTTCTCAGAAAAATTAAAAATAGGAAAGCTGCAGGGCTGGACGAAATTCCCCCGGAAGTATGGAAGACCAGACAATTCGACGACATACTGCTCCGACACTGCAACGCAGTATACAATCAAAATCCGATAGATAGATGGATGAAGGGATGCATACTCCCCTTCCCTAAAAAGGGGGACCTCAGATTAGCCAAAAACTTCCGAGGCATAACACTTACATCCATAGCAGCCAAAATCTACAATGCCCTACTAAGAAACCACATAGAACCCAAAATCGACAACATACTTAGAAAAAACCAAAATGGCTTCCGAAGAAATAGATCCACGACCTCACAAATATTAACCATCCGTAGAATCCTTGAAGGTGTACGGGCAAAAAACCTACAAGCGACATTAATATTTGTTGACTTTACCAAGGCCTTCGATTCCATTCACAGAGGAAAGATGGAACAAATCCTACTAGCGTACGGCATACCTAAAGAAACCGTAGCGGCAATAACGATTCTCTATAGAAACACTAAAGTAAAAGTACGATCACCAGATGGAGACACAGAATACTTCGACATTGTAGCAGGAGTACTACAAGGAAACACGCTGGCTCCGTACCTCTTTATCATTTGTCTAGACTACGTCCTTGGAACATCGATTGACAAAATCAAAGAGAATGGCTTCGAACTGACGAAGAAAAGAAGCAGAAGGTACCCCGCAACAACAATTACCGACGCCGACTACGCCGATGACATAGCGATACTGGCAAATACACCTGACCAAGCCGAAACACTACTGCATAGTTTGGAACGAGCAGCAGCAAGCATAGACCTCTACGTTAATGCACTCAAAACAGAATATATGTGCTATAATCAAACGGGGGACATCTCCACTCTAGAAGGAACCCCTCTTAAACTAGTAGACAAATTCACTTACCTAGGAAGCAGCGTCGAATCAACCGAAAAGGGTATCGAAACGAGGTTAGCGAAAGCATGGACAGCTATCAATAAGCTATCGATTATATGGAAATCAGACCTAACCGATAAAATGAAACGCAGTTTCTTCCAGGCTGGAGAAGAAGCTAGACGGCAATTACACAAGAATGCTGCATGCAATCTTAAACAAGTCCTGGCGGCAACACCCCACAAGACACCAACTGTACGGCCACCTGCCCCCTATCACGAAAACTATTCAAGTTAGACGAACAAGACATGCAGGACACTGCTGGAGAAGCAGGGACGAACTTATAAGAGATGTACTCTTATGGACCCCCACACATGGCCGTGCAAAAGCAGGACGACCAGCACGAACATACATTCAGCAGCTGTGTGAGGATACGGGATGTTGTCCTGAAGACCTACCTAGAACGATGAACGATAGGGAGGAGTGGCGAGAGAGGGTCAGGGATATCCGTGCTACCAGCGCGATATGATGATGATGATGAGACTGAATGATTTTATTGGCGTGTTGACAGTTCGAATATTAATCAGCTGATTAATATTCGAACTGATATTACTTCGTTTGGCTATACATCATTTTAACCTTCCTATATTCCTCGTAAGTTCTCTTGTTAATTATTTGTAACTTATAGAACTGTTTTTGTTTTTATTTTGTTTTTTGTTTTTTTTTTGTTTTTGTTTTTTTTTTGTTTTTTGTTTTTGTGTCTATCCATTAGTACCGGATACTGGTGCTGAATAGATGTATTAAACACTCATTCTTCTCCGTGTATCATTCACCTCAACGATACAATAGATAGTCTAGTGTCATATCTAGGACACTCGTTGGGAGGGTCATTCTACCCCTCTGCAAAGATGTAGTTGGTGTATTTTAAAGCGCCAGCCAACTAGGCAGTTGTACATAAATATCTATTTTTTTCTGTAGTTGTGTCTTAAGAGTTTTTCTTTTATCTTATTTTTTTGCATCCTGTCCTATCGACAGGGAATAATTTCCACCAGATCTATTTGACTCATTGATTGTACCCTAATAGATGCTACCACTCTGTGTCTGAGTGGACCAGGCAATGATGCCAATGAAAGAGCACTCAACACATCCAAGAGTTCTAGAACTAAAACCTCACCATCAGATGCAGTTTAGTGTCATACCCAGAGACCCATTTTTTGGCTAGTTCTTCCCCTTCTGCAGGGGATACAATTAGTGTATTATTAGCTCTGTTTACTGGGAAGGAAATAAGAGTAAGGAAAGTCATTTTTAAAAATACGTCTGGTGTCTTCATCTGACTCAGATAAATAGCTTGCCCAGTGGGCAGGGGCTGTAAAATACGCCGACTGCTTCTCTGCAAACAGATTTGACACTAAAAAATCAGATGGTGAGGTTCCAGTAATGCAGGTGTTTTGGGGGATGCGGAGTACTCCTTCATTGCCATCGTTCCTAGGTCAACTTTAGCCAGGAGTGGTAGTACCTGATAAGGTCTTTCTATGGATTAAATAGAACTAAACAGTGTACTTATACTAAACTGAATTATTTGAAATAAAACTGTTTTTGACATTCAAACGTGTACTTATGCTAAACGGAATTGTTTGAAATAGAACTGTTTATACGTATAAAAATGGATTTGGCATTAAATAACCTACAATGGTTGATATACCATAAAACTAAATCAAACCAAACCAATCAGGTGAAAAGCGGGCGGAAAACTTATACATCAAAAGGGCAGATAACTTTTATTGCTTCGGAAGTAAGAGAGAGCTAACTCTTCTTTTCACTGGGTTATAAGATAGATAGATAGATAGATAGATATCAGGCCAGTTTCTTATCGTCTATTATACAGGACTTACAGAGAATGAACAAATATATTGAAAATCTTATAAGAATCACTCAGACGGAAATTATTGTCATTTGCGTAATATTTGTCTTCCTACAGCATTTTCTATTTCAAATGAGAAACATTATATCGACATAAGACACAAAAATTTGCCTGACGTCTATGTGTGCTTTGATATTAATAGGAAGCGAAATTACACATGTTACCATGAAAATAATTGAACTGCACATTTATCATAAGGGAAATGCTACCTCTATGATAAAAGCAAACTGTATATTATTGATATGCAGGATATGTGCATGTGATTTGCACTTAATACGTATTAATAACAAATAGATGGAATGTTCATGGTGTTTCCGATATGATTAAAACACGCATACATAGATAACAATATGAAAAGTTATATAAATTAGCATAGTTTCTATGATTTATGAGAAGATTATTTACGTGTGGGAAAGAAATAAGAAACAAAAGAAGGAAGGAAAGGTTTTGCCAGAGAAGAAAATTACAAAAGGGAATTAAGAAAGAGGAACTAAAAGAATGAGTACCGAGGAAAAGAAAAGTAATTCTTATAAGAGAAAAGGAACTAAAAGAATGAGAAAAGAGAAAAAGAAAATTATTTCTTATAAGACTAAAGAAGTGACAAGAATGAGAAAAGAGAAAAAGAAAATTATTTCTTATAAGACTAAAGAAGTGACAAGAATGAGAAAAGGGAAAAAGAAAATTATTTCTTTTAAGACTAAAGAAGTGACAAGAATGAGAAAAGGGAAAAAGAAAATTATTTCTTATAAGACTAAAGAAGTGACAAGAATGAGAAAAGGGAAAAAGAAAATTATTTCTTATAAGACTAAAGAAATGAAAAGAATGAGAACAGAGAAAAAGAAAATTATTTCTCAAAAGAGAAAAGAAATAAAAGAATGAGAAAAGAGAAAAAAAGAAAAGTATTTCTTACAAGACTAAAGAAATGAAAAGAATGAGAAAAGAGAAAAGGAAAATTAATTTCTTTTAAGACTAAAAAAATAACCAAATAGTTTTAAGTTACTTCATTTTTAAACGTGTTGTTAGAGCTTATTTGTTCGCACATTATTAAACGGTTTCAAATATTGCGATTTAATATTAGTAATTCTAATCATTAAGTCTTCCTATCTTGTTCAAATCATTTGCATGCTGCTATATGGTTTCAAATAACCAATGATAATAATCCTTATTAAAGGATGGAACAGTTCTACTTGACTTATAGATGAGATGCTAACGGATACTATCACTCCGCGTCACAGTTGATCTGGGAGTTATGGCAATGAGGGAGTCCTCCAAGTTCCACGTGACTAGAGCTTCACCATCAGATTCAGTTTGGTTTCATACTCAGGGCACTCGTTAAGGGATCTTATCTCTTTGAAAAGGTGCAGTTGGCGTATTTTGCAGCTACCTTGACTTGCCTTCGAATGCAAGCTGTCCTTGTTTCCCCTGTTT
Source organism: Sepioteuthis lessoniana (assembly GCA_963585895.1). Lineage (NCBI taxonomy): Eukaryota > Metazoa > Mollusca > Cephalopoda > Myopsida > Loliginidae > Sepioteuthis > Sepioteuthis lessoniana. Next base: position 83,018,938 of record OY757906.1, on the reverse strand, counting down.
TAGCCTTTTTTCAAACTTCGGTTAAGGTTAGGAATTTGGTGGAAGTCCATAGCTGTCCAAAAAATGTTGAACTGAAGGACTGGATCATGTAATTCAGCTTTTAGAAACTGTAAATGTTGTAGTTGATTTGCATGTCCGACCAAGATAGAAGGCTTTACATCTATATCATAGGTGACATGACCAGTACGGCATACAATGTGACCTTCGGCCAACGTTTCATCACCACCGCGATAGTCTTTGGCGAACTCGGTTTGACCAGGAAGAATACATGCTGTTGTTTTTTGGCAAACGCATTTCTCCAAAGAAAATAACGTGGAACTGAGCGAATAACGTCAACGAGATATCTCGATTCATAAGTGCTTTAGCTGATGAGTTACTCTTCGGCATGTTCTAATTTCTAATTGCTCGGTAGCTTTTCAAGTATTTCCGGTATTATCTCCGACTCTTAGAGATTCCTGAAAACTCTCTTAAATGAGTTCATAAAACGTTCTACAAGTCGATTCAATTGTGGATGGAGTGGCGGTGACCGGATGAATTGAATGACGTTTTCTTGGCAGAAGGTTGAAAATTCTGCCGAAGTAAATGTATTACTGTTATCCAAGACAAAAATATCTTGTACACCAAATCTGCTAAAAACTTGCTAGAGTTTTATCATAGTGTCACCGAAAGTGGTGCAATTCATGTTGAATATTTCCTGCTACTTTCTATAAACATCAATTAGCGTCATATAATGTTGGCCAATGATAGGCACTGCAAAGCCAAGGTGATTCTGGAACAAGTCGTGAGAATAGTTTAGAGACTTTGCAGCTAGTTGACATTAGGAACAAGTATGTACAAGTTATTCCACCTGCTTGTCCATAATCGGTCAGGGAACATAGCTGCGAGTTAAGATATTCATCTGGCTAATTCCCCAGTACTCAACGCCGAACGTGTGTTGGAACCATTGAAAACGCAAAACAAAGTCCTCAAACAATTTCATTTCGGCTTCAAAGAGGATCGACGTTAGTTGAAAGTTGCCGATTGAGACATACTGGTAACCAGTGTGTGCGGGAAAATGGATAAATTTTTAGGGTAATGGATCACAGGCAGTGGCTTCATGGACCATTGCTGCAATTATAGATCTGACTGTGGATTCCAACACAGTACACACTTCCAGTTCCACGGTCATCGCGGCAACAAATGTGTTTTCCGGTTGTTTGCAATAAGAATCTATGAGTTTTGACAATTCATCCGCTTGACCGATTAAATCGATCGACTGGTATTAGATGATGAAGACATAATCCAAAAGCATTGTAGCCGCGCGTTGCAACCAGTGAACTGTATAAACTGGGATGCCTTTCTTGGATCCAAAAATACTTATAAGGGGCTTTTAATGTTACAGCGATGAAATGTCACCCATATTGCATTTTATAAAACGTTGTAATAGCAAACCGGATTGCTTTGGCTTCGTTTTTTAATTGGCTATAATTACACTTAGTAGGTGTTAGGGATATAGATGCGTGAGTTATAGCTTTCTCTTTTCCGTTAAAAAAATTGGTGTGAAATTACAGGAATAAATGCAAAATTAGGAAAATCAACTGATTTCCATTGGAAATAAAAGTGGTAATTTTTGTACAAAAATAGGCTTGTGAAACTGTAACTTTTACATTCGTATTTTTGCATTTATTGACCAATCAGCGTCTTCGTTTGTGTGTAGCATTTTGTGAATATCTTTCAGATAGAAAATGTTAATATTGTATTGCCTCACAAGTTTTAAAGAATCAAAACTCAATATGATTTAAGAAACCTTTTCCTTTCCAGGTGGTTAAAAATATATTTTAACCACTTAAAATCGTCGATAAACAATCCACTTTTTATCTGTTTTGGAGCCCATCTAAATTTCATAAACAAAGCGATAAAATAGATTAAAGTCCAGTACGAACCGGATATTTTTTGGTGGAACTCAAAATTTTTGTCTGAATTTCTTTGAGTGAAAATTCAACGTTCAGTTTCTTCAAGAATTTAATTTCATCATCATTCATTTTTCTTTTTAGGATGAAAAATATTTGTTCTTGTTTAGCACTTTTCTACAGCAATGCGTCTCCTAATAATACATTTAATGTGCGGATTATTCAGCTGCATTACACTCACATATTAACGAATAAGTCTACTTTGATCCACATATGGAAATATTCACACAAAGATCTTTACTCACACAAAATATATTATCTAAAGTTAAGTCAATGCAAACTGCGGTTAACTTTCTTCTTGTTGATACCATATCGGGGCATATTAACGCTCTGACTAATATTACCTTTTCTTACAAGAAATGGGTCTGTAACACTTGTTGGTTATCAACAAACTTTCACTCAAATTGAAAAATAGAATTTATTGACTTTCTAGGACCGTGCTTTGCAAATCATTTATACATTTTCCGCAGTATCGTTCTTGAACCTGAAAATGATAACAAAGAGGCTTGTAATCTGTTGCAAGTGTTAAATATTACCAATACAGGATTTTGTAAAAGATTTTTACAGCAAATACGATAGTTAAGGCTTCTTTTTCGATTTGACTATTATTTCACTAAGCAGATGTTTGGGATCAGAATGCATGAGTTATTGATTTTCTTTTCCGTCGGGAAAAATGTTTGAAATAACTGATCCGATTCCACAGTTTGAAACATCAGAAACTATAATAATATCCATAGATGGATTGTAATTGGTTAGCATTAATTCAGAAACAAGTAAAGACTTAAATCTCCCAAATGCGAATTGACATTAACTTTACCAATTCCGTGGTAATTTTTTTTTACAGACGATTGAGGAGGATAGCAAAAAATACACTCTAGTGGCTTACTAGGTAAAGGAAAAGGACAAAAAGTTGTTAAATTCGTCGGAACTGTCATGTGTTAGATTGAGTGAATATTTCCTCGGTATGTTCTACGACTACTTTTATTAAAAGTAAATCCTAGATATCTAATTGTATTTCGAAAAAATTCACATATGTTAACCCGTAAACAGAATCCATATTGCTGAATTCTGTCAGGTACACCATTAAACTCTATAGGAGTTCTTATGAGTTCGAACATGTGACAACACCTGTTAATCCTGTCAACCTGGAGTTCATCGTTTATTGGAATATGGTTGGCGTCGACTTTACTGCACACGGAAGACGTAAAAATCGAAATAAAAATCGATACATATTTATAGTAACTCTTTAGGATCATCAATTTCCATGTGGATTTAGGTGTCACCCAGGTCAAATTTTGTGAAGCAGTTTCCTCCACAAAGTTAAGTAAATAGATCTTTCAACAATGGTAACGGATATTGATGTGAATCCAACGTCTCATTCAGTTCAATGGAATAATCCTAACATAGGCCTATTTTGTCACCGACAACAATGAGAGCCACCCACAATGATTAACTTATTAACTTTAATTACTCAGACTGAGAGAAGTCACTTTAATTCTTTGTCAACCGTAGCAAAGGTAATGCAATCAACAGAAAACCGGATTCAAATTTTTCTTTAACTTTAAACTAACTTTGACTTTGGTATTGCACCCAAAGCCATCCTGGAAAACACTGTTGAATTTGGTTTTTAAGTGTGTTCATGATGCTTTTCCAATTTCTGGAGCTGATGTGAGTGGCACATTAAAAAGATCAAGCTCTTCAAGTCGGTAAAATCCAAGTAAATTAAAATCTGTACAATCAGTGGGATAACATATCTCTATAAAATGTTAACTGTTGAAAAACATATGACAGTTTAACTCATCTATTAGCTGAATAATATCACCCGAAACACTGCAAGCTACATCGTTAGTTTTTGTTACACTAGGTTTATCAATTAATGACCAAGTAGAACGTGATATCAAAGTTATATCTGATGTCGTATCAAGTTAAAAACAGATGACAAAGCTGTTGACTAAAACTGTTATATATTTTCTGCGATACTCAAAATCAACTTGAAAATTAGCGAATACAGAATAAATATGCGTGCGTTCGATACAGCTTTTTGTTTGGAAATGATTTTGAAGTGAAATAACAAAGGGATATTATCTAGCGTGTTAAAAGTTTTAGCTCTCTGAAAGCTGCAAAAGCTTTGCTTGTGTCCAAACTAGTCACATTTCTGACATAGGTTTTTTAATAGGCAAAAAATTGAATAATATTACTTTCCGTAAGACCAACGAATTTATTGTATTTTCTCCTACTTAATGTTGTTAGTAGAAGATAATTTCGCTGCTTGTTGTATCATCTGAGCGTCCGTTTTAGAGTGAGTAAATCTTGGTTCTTGCTTTAACGTTTATTCTGTTGCTAAAGTTTCAACAATAGTCGAGTGCGAATATTTGCGTCGTAAGAAAATTGATAAAAATCTAGCATTTGAATTGCTCTTCCGTAAGCGACTACAGTTGAAATTATTGCATATATAGTCTTCAACCTCACATTTGGTTAACTTGAGATGGTTGTATCGAACACTGAAGAGGGATTATTGTTCCCCATAATATTTCACTCTATTGTTACACTATCAGAGTAAAGTAAATACTTGTTGTATCGGAATGATGACATTTATGAAACATTCTTGTTTGATTGTACCAAGTTTTCTGACAAATACACGGGTTCCCCGAGCATCATCTTTGGTTGGTTGGGTTTTTATGGCATATCAACCTTTGTAGCTTATTTAATGCCAAATCCATTTTTATACAAATAATCAGTTCTATTTTTAACAATTCAGTTAAGCGTAAATACAGTTTCAATATCAAAAACAGTTCCATTTCAAACAATTCAGTTTAGCATAAGTAAGCAGTTTAAATGCAATTACACAGTTTAATTGTCAAAATATTTCCATTTCAAGCTATTCAGTTTAATCAAACAGTTCTCATTCAAACAATTCAGTCTAGCATAAGTACGCAATTTACATGTCAAAACATTTCTATGTCACGCAGTTCAGTTTAGCATAAATACACAGTTTAAATATCCAAACAGTTCTATTTCAAGTAATTCAGTTTAGGATAAGTATTTATTTTAGTTCTATTTGACCTATAGATAGGACCCTATAAGGTGCTACCACTCTGGGCCAGACTGGACAAGGGAGCGATGGCAACGAAGGAGTACTCAGCTTTCTCCAAAGCTCCAGCATTACTGGAACCTCACCATTAGATCGTTTAGTATCATATCCAGGACACTCGAGAGTAGGGGTCTTACCTCTTTGCAGAGATGCAGTCGGTGTATTCTACAGTCTCATCCGACTAGGCAAGTATCGTCTTAGCTAGCGAATTCACATTGTCAGTTAAATGCATCAAATGGGAGACCAGATTCTGGTTCATATCTACACTGGGAAATAGTGGAGGTGATAGAGTCAACATCAACTTCTGAACTGCAGTTAGAATTTACGACTGCCAAGTTAATGTTAAAACACTGAGACAGATAATTTTGTAAACAAAGCTGTGCTGATTAAAATTGCTTCAGTTGTTGTCTCTGAATTTCTTTCACTATTTCTATTGTAATGACCATCGTTGAGTTCTTAGTTTCTTGTCAACACTCTTGTGCTCTTACGTACAGCTTGTTTTCTTTTTGTCTTGTTGGTCGGGTAAAAAAAAACAAATTCAAAGCTTTGGTCTACTGTAGAACAGTTGTCGCGATACTTTCCTTCCTTGCGATCTCTCAGCTGGAGGTGGTTGTATCAACTAGCATTTATGGAGAGCGGGACGATCCCAGTTACACCATAAAGGGTCGTAAAAAAGTAAATTAGTAAGGAGGTAGACCTCCTGACAAAGAAGCACAACCGTTCCGGGTCAGAGTGTAGCTGAGAGTAAAGACAATGTACAGGCACTGCACACTTCCCCGCGCAACAGAACTAAAATCTCACCATGCAGGAAAAGCTTCTTACCCAGGACACCTCTGTAGGGAATACAATGAGCCTATTCTTACCCCCAAACGTAAGGGTGGATTTTGAAAGAAAGAAAGAAAACAGACAAAACAGTTAAGTAGGAAAAAAGAAGGAAAATGCAAGGAAGAAAAAGAAAAAAAGAAAAGAAGAGAAGTAAAATGTAAAGCAATTTAAAGAATGAAAAGGCATACCTGAAATAGAGAAAGTGCAAAAAAGACAATAAATCAATCTGAAATGAAAATACTTCTGAAAAAAAAAGCAACTAAGAATCAGAAGAAAAGAAAAAATACGCGTAAAGAAAGAATAAAAGAAAAAAAGGAATCCAACAAACCTACTCAAAGATTCAGTAAATCCCTTTAAAAAAAAAGCATCAACACTTGAAGATTCAAATTAACAATCGGAACCAAACATATTCAGGGTGCATCATAATTGTTGAAACTAAGCAGCAGCCTCTCAGATCTTCCCTGTTAACTTTATTCTCATTTTCTTTTCAAATAATTACAAGGAAATGCCATTTTGACATGTCTAATAAAAAAAGCAAAATCATGATTATTCAAGAAAGATACAGAAAGATGTTCAATTTCAATACATCTCCAAACAGGAGTTCGATTTTCAAGCTGATCAAGAAATTTGAACCTCATGGCACTTGTGAAGATCGTAAGGAACGGGTTGCTCACCATCTGACCCTCCGATAATTATCTGGACTCATGAACGTCACCAGGGTTCATGAATCAGTCGGTCAAATTCCGTCCAGTTCTTAACACGCCGCATTCAACAGTGTCTTCACCTGAACAGCGGATATCTAGTGCATGTAATCTAGGGCTTCTCATGACATTTTCTTCATAATTGAGAATAAATGGTTACAAATCCTAAAATGTTATCTTTTTACATTTCAATAAATGTAACTTTTATAACTCTATAATTTATGGTTCTAGAGCTGTTTCCAATCATTTCGTTTCAAAAATTGTGAAACAATCTGTTAGTTTTATATCACAGACGTAATAGCAATGAGTGTTAGTACTTACAATGAGATAAGCACCAATCGTTACACTATTTTGATAAGAAAAATAACAACTAAAAGAATATAAATGCAAATCTCATCTAGTGAATTAATAGCTTGGCATTGCTTGGGAGGCTGACCTACCCAGCACAATCATTATAATGTAATTTCCATCTACTTCAGCGCATGTCTATATGTGCTTATAAAAATGGGAACCTCTAGCCGACATCTATATTCTAAGGAGACCCAAACGCCAAAAGACTTTCATTCCTCTGTTTGAATTAATAGACACAGATACATTGGTGGAAATACTATACGTGACCATTATATATTGATCAGCATAATTGTTCAATCAACTCAACACAAACATTTTATACGCAGTAATTATATGAATCAGCCTACCTCATCCTCTCTCTCTCTCTCTCTCTCTCTCTCTCTCTCTCTCTCTCTCTCTCTCTCTCTCTCTCTCTGTTAAAACCAGAGACGGGCACATAAGCATATATGCACGTTGAAAAAAAATGACACACATACACACTTATATATATGTGTGTGTGTGTGTGTGTGTGTGTGTGTGTGTGCATATTGTAGTTTTTTTGCAAACACACAGATAGGTGAGTAGAAAAATTGACCGGAAATATATATTCATTTTTCTCATACACACTCATATGTATATTCAGTCAAACGAGTATAAACACAATATTTCTGCTTCCGTGCCAGCTTCAATAACTTCGTCTTTCTTTCTTGCATTTATTCGGATAATTTCACAAGTTAACACTTAATTTATTTGTCATTTGCCATCCTCAACATTTTATACATTCCACTTTCACTTTCACTTCTAATTCTCCAATTCCTTCTATTTCTTTTTTGTCGATTTCTGTTTCACTTTATCACCCTCTAGTTATCTACCTAGTTCACTTGGAATCACTCAAAAAGAAATATAAAACAAATTCTCTCTGTCTCTCTCTCTCTCTCTCTCTCTGTCTCTCTCTCTCTCTCTCTCTCTCTCTCTCTCTCTCAAACACACACACACACACACACAAAATCATATTCTGAATAAAATACTATTCCATTAAAGCTAGCACACATGCATGTGTGTGTATTCATTAATTTGTTTTATTTAACGGTATTTCAACACCTTATGGTTATTTACTACCAAAATTTGCTTCATCATAATCATAACTATATTTTCAATGTACCATTCTAATCCATAACCATTAGTAACGGACATTGGCATGATAGTTAGAGTGTTGGCCAATGGCCTAGGACACCTGGATTCAATCCCAGGACGAGTATTACCAAAGACTCAAAAATGGTACTTGATGCCACCTTGCTTAACACTCAGCAATATAAGATACGGATCAAGAGTAAAATGGAGCAATCCAGGGAAAGGAGTAGCGCCCTCCCCTACGCCTTGGTGTAGTAGCTATCGAAAAGGGAGCTCTCAGGCCACCCTACACTGCGGTCGCCAACTTATTCTAATCAATTTTAATAGACTTTTTGTTTGTATATAATCATTAACTTACACATATTTTTCTGGTATCTAGCATTCCTAACTGTAATCATTTTCAAACAGATCTATTTGACCCAAACAGATACTATGATTCCAAGTCAGAGAGAACAAGGAAGAAAGGGCAAAGAAGAGGTATTTCACACTCTCCAGAGTTGTAGAACTAGAGCCTCACCACTAGAAAACAGATTAATGTTATACTCAGGATACATACATATATATATATATATATATATATATATATATATGCGGGGACGTGTGTCTAGCAAAAGGATCATACGATAACTTATAATAGCTAAAATGAATAATTTAATATAAAATTATATAGCATAACAAACAAAGAGATTTTGTAAAAAATGTAGCGATATGAATCATTTACATGTATTTAATATGGACTGATATTTCATTATAACCTACATAATGATATAGTAATAGTTAAAGTATAAAGACATATTTTGACATATTCGCACAGTTGTAAAGACTTCAAGATGCAATTACATGTATATAGATACATGCATCTGCGTTTTTGTTTCGTTGTCTAATGGAATATCAACCTTTTTGATACTTATTTAGAGTCATTGAGAAGAAATTTATTCATTAATGCTAAAATACATACGTGTATGTGAGCGAGAAAAAGTCTCTGCGTGTGTGTGTGTGTGTGTGTGTGTGTGTGTGTGTGTGTGTGTGTGTGTGTGTGTGTGTGTGTGTGTGTGTGTGTGTGTGTGGAGAGAGAGAGAAAGAGAGAGAGAGACTGACAGACAGAAAGGCAAACAGACTAATATTTAAAAAGGCATCGTACATCTTGATATGGATGTACCTGGACGTAGATATATGACCACTTAAGCTTGCATACATAACTATGATCGTAAACCCAAATCTGAGACACATTTCAAAATAATCACTGAGAAAGAAAGAAAGAAAGAAAGAAAGAAAGAAAGAAAGAAAGAAAGAAATTTAAAGAGAAACAAGTCAAGTGAAATAATATGATGTTAAAGAATAATCAATAAATGTTACATTATCAAAAAAGATCTGTTCGTAGTACATGAAAGAAGTGATGAATTAACTAAAAAATGAATGAATGAATGAAAGCTATTGCAAGGTAGAAAAAATTAAAAAATAATAAAACAAAGAAAGAAAGAAAGAACGAAAGAAAGAAAGAAAGAAAGAATGCAAAAGTTAAAGAGAGATAAAGAGAGTAAAAATTGCATGAAAGAAGAAAGTAAGAAAAAAGAAAGAGAAAGGACAAATGAAAAAAAAAAGAAAGAAATGCGCCTGGGCAAAAAAAAGAAAGAAAGAAAGAAAGAAAGAAAGAAAGAAGCATAACAAAGAAAACTCAGACAACAAACACTTATACAAGAAAGACACAGATACCCAATCGATTCTCAATATCCATAAATTTTCTTCATACCAGATAGTCATTTGCAACAGTAATTTTTCCAGGAAATATTATCATTGGCGAAAATGATTTACGTCACCGTCCCATCATATGTTATTACTGCAGTATTGGCTTCACCCCAGGCGCCGTCACAGTTGTTGTGTAGAATTGACATGTGCTACTACTTTCTTCTTTTTTTCTTATTTCATTTATTTTTTCATTCTTTTTTTTTTTCGAAAATTCACCCGCTCAGAAACTTCCTACAAAACAGATCAGAAATGTTTAATACTGCACGGAGATTCGTCTATCTTTTTCAATACCGATCACTGGCAGTTAAAATTGCCTTGATATGCGCTCTCTCTCTCTCTCTCTCTCTCTCTCTCTCTCTCTCTCTTTTCTTTCTCTCTCTCTCTTTCACACACACACACACACACACACACACACACACACACACACTGTGAAGCATGCACACAAAGCTTTTTTTTTTTTCGTGAGAGGTTTTTTGACTTGAATGCTTACACTGCACGCAATAAATTCTTATTTTTATAACGTTTCTTAAGCTGCAACCAATCATTGGTCGTCTTTTAACATGTATTTTTTGACATCCACACAGTATCAAGCACTCTTTCAAGTACTAATACTTTTCAAACAGATCTATTTGACCCACACATGAGACTCTAACAGGTACGACCACTCTGAATCTGGGTGGACGTGAGAATAACGACAATGAAGGGATCACTCCATACTTCCCAGTGCTCTTGAAATGGAGGCTCAATAATTTCGTGTCCTATCCAGGATAGTACTTTGGATTGGGGTCTTACCCCAACCCGCAAAGATGCCATCGATGTGTTCAGTGCGCCAGTCAGTATATCATTTCAGATAACTAATAAGTAAAAAGTAAAGTTGGCGACCTTTGTCGAGGATGACCCGAAGGCTCCCTTTTCAATAGCTAATACACCGCGATATTGGGGAGGGCGTTACTCCTTTCCCAGGATTGATCCAGTTTATCCTTGATCCTTACCTTATAATGCTGAGTGTTAAACAAGGTGGCATCAAGTACCATTTTTTGAGTCTTTGGAATGACTCGACCTTTGGATTGAACCCTGGTCTCCCGGGCCATTGGCGAACACTCTACTCATTGGTCCAATGACCAGATGACTAGTAATAACCGCTTAATTGTATCGTTTCAAGTAACTATTAATTATCTTTCTAAACATATTTTCGCTTTAAGTAAATATTCTTAACAGAAGTAATTTGCATACAGTTAAATGGCTTCAATTCTATTTAATAATGATAATTATAATGACCCTGAGTGGTTGTATCTTTTAGGATCCCATCTATGAGTCGAATAAATCTATATTTGTTAAGAACGTGTCAAAAAAACTCTCAAGAAACCACAACACCAATATGTAACTATGAACGTACAAGGAGCACGATTCCCAAACTATTTGGTACAAAATAACGCTAAACGGGTTGAAATGTTCTTAAAATCAATCAGTCATTCAATCAAACCAAAATATCAATATCGTCTCTGTTAAAGAAAGAAAGAAAGAAAGAGTGCAACATTTTATACTGTAACCCGTGAATTTAGGCAAGTGGCAATGGTAGCTCCATCTAGCGTATGTCTTTTATTTTTCAGATACGATCAGTTACAATCATGCGTGATGCACGTCGTACCTTTCTAATTGAAACTTTTTTTGGACTGATGAATTTGTCGGAATGATGTAGCTTCGGATAGAAAATCGACTCTGCTATGGACTAAAAATTCTATCCGAAACAGCATCATTACGCTATAACAAGAAAAGCTCTATGTGCAGCACTTACTGACTCGCCAGTCTTAAAAACATTACAACGACAAACCCATGGTATTTACAGGGGCAAGCATTGATTGTAACCGATCATATCTGAAAAAATATGATAAGACACTAGCTAAATGGAGCTACCATTGCCACTTGCCTAAGTTCACTTGCACCACACTGGTAATGGTTTCGACAACACCCTGTACAATGCTAATTATAAGTCTCAATTTGAACTTGTGAATTTTATGAAAACATACAAGTATAAACTCAAGTTTATAATAATCATTGATGTATTCTTTGTATATTATCATTTATTTATCTGTATGTATGGGCATTGGAGTGTACTACTACGTGTCTGTTTTTTGTTTGTTTTGTTTTTTTGTTGTTTTGTGTGTGTGTGTGTGTGTGTGTGTGTGTGTGTGTGTGTGTGTGTGTGTGTGTGTGTGTGTGTGTGTTTTGCTTTGTTTTGTTTTTATTTTTTCTTGTTTTTTTCCCCTCAAAACTACGTATACGTGTGTTTCATAAACATGTGGGCTTAACCAAATACACCCGAAAATATTTTTGTACGCTTATAGTTTCCGGTCGATTTTCTTCTGAGTATTTTTTCTGCTCTGCATTCAAATCTTTCTCGATGACGATTTATTTCCAATAATACAAAATAACATATTGGAATGTTATCAATTGTATTTATTCGATTAATTGTCCATTTCCTTTATGTAAATATTTATCGCAAAAATCTCCTGGCTGTCTCCCTAGAACAAACATTCGACAAATATTTATTGGGACAATGCTAAAACAGACATCAGATTTGAGACATGTCTATTAATTCAGAGCTTTTATTTTTATTTTTATTATTGGCATACAATCTCTTCTTTCTCCCTCCCTCTTTGTGCCGCTCTCTATCTATCTCATCATCTATCTTTCTTACTACCCCTTCTCTCTTTATCGGTTTATCTATATCCCATATATATATATATATATATATATATATATATATATATGTATTATTCACTTCGATCATTTTTGGACAGATATGTATTGTCCAGCATTTCTATAACTAGCTCATTGAGAGGTGAAAACATATCAGGTCAGAACAATATGATAGTTGTAGTAGTAATATTTTCTGTATTATTCATATTAATAATTGTAGTTGTAATATTTTATGTATTATTTGTAGTAGTGGTAGACTTAGGTTATGCTAGAGTAGTAGTAACATTTTAAAAAGAACCACAATAACACAATGAAGCAAAGAATGAGTATCTCCTCTGAATGATAAAAAAATATCAATCTTCTGTATTTTGAAATAGAAAAAAAAAAGAATTAGGCCCAGTTTAGACAGACCATTAACCTTGTCACCAACATTGCAAACACAAAAACAGCGACAGCAATAATAATAATAATAATAATAATAATAATAAGAAGAAGAAGAAGAAGAAGAAGAAGAAGAAGAAGAAGAAGAAGAAGAAGAAGAAGAAGAAGAAGAAGAAGGGAATAATAAAACTCACCAGATCGTTTTCTCATTCAAAGAATATTTTTTTAATACTTCTAAAAATTTGTATGTTTTTTTATGGATAAGCAATTAAATATGTGCTCATCAGAACTTAAAGGTAAATGTCTGTCTCCTATAAAATACTCAATAATAATAATAATAATAAATAACGATCGATGTTCTGCGGGAAAATTCTCGGTGTCAGTTTTTATTCATTTATTGGATAACCGCCGGGAAAAAAATGGATTTTTCTTACGTCATTCTTCATCAACAAAAAATACTTGGAATAATTTCTATTCCCTGTGATTTGTCGACTGCTGAGTTGAAGACAGACTGCCATAAATTCGTCTTGGAAACTTAAGTCTTTTTCTATTAATGTGACAAAAAAAAAACTGAATCTCTTCGTGTTACTATTGCTGCGAATATTTTCTATGCAATTGATACGTAGTGTTTGTTTTTCAACTTCCAACTTTCATTACCGTATTTGCGGATGTAGGTCAATGATAAAAGTATCAGACCTTGAGGTTTCGGTTTAGATGCATGTTTTCCAAAGCTTTACAACAGATAAAGGAATGGAAAAAATTCAATCAAATTACTTTTCTCCTCTTGTTAAATATTTCTTAATTACTAACAAATGGGAAATTGGGTAATATATATTTATTCGGTGAGTGCAAAATTTCCAGCAGAGTATCGGTTTTAAGCTGTGTATTCAGTCTTTAGTTTTCAAAAAAAAAATTTTTAATTTGAAAAAAAATTTAAAAATAAAGCAGTGATGAACTTTTTATTATCCACCTAATATTAAACTTTGCTTAGAATAAACAGAAGTTGAATATAACTGAATTAAACGAGCTGATTTATGCAGAAGCGAAATTAGTCTGTGATAAAATCGGTGTTTCCCTAAAGAAAACACAAACTGAAATTCAAAAGCTGAATGAGAATTTAGACTGGAAACACAAATAAGAAATCTCTGACAATAAACAAAAAGGCTATGACAGAAAAATACGGGAATATGTTGGAATGAAAAGAGAAAAGCAACACAGCAAGCAAAACCAACCATACAACTCGAGGAGATTAATCAGAATTTACTGGCGAAAGAAAAAACGCTAAAAAATACCGAGAAAAGGTCAAACAAAACAAACAAAACAGTACATTCCAAAATAACGAAATAAAACTCTACCAGCAAGTAGGAGGCAAAGAAAGCCAAACAATTTGGGAACAAAATATAAAAACGGATAAAAATTTCAGAAAAGTCGTATGGATAAACAATAAGGAAGAGTTAAAAGGTCTCGAACAAGGCCTAAAGGTGAAGATACACATCAATTCACACAGAGCAACACAAAAGACGTGCCAAAGTGGAAAACCCCAAGTCATGATGGTATACATGGATTATGGTTTTAAAAATTAACTTCTATCCTCGACAGAGTGGCTCTCGAAATGAACAGATGTTTACAAGAAACAGATATACCTAAATGGATGACCAAAAGATAATTCTCTCTGATCCATAAAAAAAAACAAAGGAACTGCTCACAACAACTACAGACCCATAACGTGCCTACAGCTGATGTGGAAAATACTAACAGCACAAAATAGGGAAGAAATTTACTATTCGCTTATATATCACTCACTGTTCCCAGAGGAACAGAAAGGGTGCCGCAAGGAAACAAGAAAAACAGGAGCTCTAATATACATTGATCAACACATCCTCAAGGAGAGCAAAACGAGACAAAAAAATGTAGTCATACGATATGATCCCGCAAATATATAAACTTGGCCAGACGACCAGACCAAGTGATAGCCAAAAAAACAGTGAACCAACCGGACAATGGACTTTGCCGTCCCAGCAAACCACAGAGTAAGAACTGAAGAACGCGAAAAAAGAGATATGTACCAGAGGACTAAAAAAATCTAAGGGATATGAAAATGACGGTGATACAACAGTCCCTAAAGGCTTGGTAAAGGAATTGGAAGACTTAAAAATCAGAGGAGAATGGGAGACCATATAGACTATAGCATTATTAAGATCGGTCAGAATTCTGAGAATAGTCCTTGAGATTTGAGGAGATTTGCTATCACTCAAACTCCAGTGAAAGATCATCAGCTAATGTTAGTTTGAAAAACTCTCAAAGAGTAAGATAAAAATAAGAATAATTATATCGAAAATTGACCATACTAACAAATAGTATATTTACAAACCAGAATCTGTCCCAGAAAAGTAGACACGTAAAATACTTTGGGAATTTGAGATAAAAACGAATCATCCAACTCGTTCTTAGTAACCAAAAAATAAAAAGAAAAAAAGAAAAAAAGAAAAAAAGAAAAAGAACAACATCTAGTGGATCATACTCTTTCGGCAGAACATAGTGAAAATGGAAAAAATGTGAAAAGAGTGATAAATACGTTGATCTTGAAAGAGAGCCGAAAAAGCTGCGGAACATGAAAGTGACGGTGATACCAGTTATAAATGTCGCCTTTGAAATGGCCCTTAAATGTCTGATAAAAGGGATTTGGTAACAGGAGACAAGAGTGAGAATCGATACCATCAAGACCACAGCACTATTAAAAATCAGTTAGAATACCTAAAAGACTGGATAGGTAAGAGTATTTAGAAGTATCCTGAGTAGAATTGCTGTCATTCGGATTTCAGTGAAAACTCCTTATGTGAAAAACACATAAGAAGTAAAATACTTCTACCACCAACACTAATAATGATGATAATAAATAAAACATGAAAGTGATGGTGATACCAATTGAACTTGACTTACTCGGTACAATCACCAAAGGGCTGATATAGGGACCTGAGGACTTGTGAATAAGAGGACAGGTGGAAACCATCCAGATTACAGTATTATTAAGATCGGCCAGAATACTGAGTAGAGTCATGGAGACTGGAGGATATTTGCTGTCATTCAAGCTCCAGTGAGAAACCATCGGCTAACGCTGGTGTGAAAAACCCTCAAATGAGTAAAATAATTTACTGAAGTTAATGAATTACACATGATAAATAAATCAACAAATCGCAAAATCAGTATAGTATGTCTACGCAAATAACCACGCAGTATAATCTAGACCGCCCTTTCCAGAATGCTTCACAAATAAATCAACCTTACCATGCCCAACACAACATTACATACAGGAATACTCATCCCGCGAAAACTTCTCTGTCGGATGATCGAGTGTGCAAGAAACTGACTATCACTAAGTCCCTTTCTGTGTCAACAATCCACTGCTTCCTTATGCGTATGATGATATCGCTTTCAGTATATAATATAGTAGATAAGATATTGCGACCGAGTTATGTGAGGGGATGCTATCTCACACAAACTATGACAGATAGAAATTATATTAATGATCTAGCGCTTCTCGCAAATAAAGCTGCCCAAGCGATAATCCAGATGTATAGCCTGAAGCAAGCAACAGGAAACATTGCCTCATGTGTTATAAACAAGAAGGAGCTATTTCAGCTGGAGCAATATCCTCAGTGGTCAACATACATACATGTGTGTGTGTGTATATATATATATATACGTGTGTGTATGTGTGTGTGTGTGTGTGTGTGTGTGTGTATGTTGTAGCTCTACTAAAAGAAGACAGAATAGATACAAAATAATCGCAGGAATTCATAATGAGTTCTTGATTTTTATTTTAAATTTTAGTAATTCAATAACAGCATTAATATAAAACGAAAATAAGCGCAATATATATATATATATATATATATATATATATATATATATATATATATATTGTGACGAGGAAATATGACACCCTCATACATTCTCCGCGTTATGGGGGAAGGAGGTGCGACTCGCCGGCCCAGCCGACTATAGTAGTAAGCCAGAATTAGCAGAATAGTAGAAGTGGAAGGGCCGCCTCTCTTCAACCCAGTCTATCTTCTACAAAGTGACATGGGCATGGGAGAACCCCACTCCCTATTAGCCATTTATGCGTCAGCGAAAAAGTAGACCTGCGACCATGATTGGTACTGAGGAAGAAACCGCCAAAAAGCCAACCCGTGGTAAATGTTCAAACTACGGAAACTAAGTAGTTGCCGTTTATTCGTCGAAGGATGAGGACACGCAAGGAGTTGCCTTTTGGTCGTTGAAAAACTAAGAACATAATTTGGGATATGGAAGAAACCCAAATTCTAAAGTCATGCCGCGCAGAGAACACTGAGAGAAAAGGAAAAACTTCTCCTTTGAATGAATTCAAACTCCGAGGTATGGTGAGCCTCGTTAAACGAATACCCAAAATGATTTGTCCACGAGGAAAGAGACAAATATTAATCTTGGTCCAATCTGAAATAAGACGTGTGTCCTTTTACTAACGTGTCATGGAAACCTAATAACGAGAGGGAAAAGAGAAGAGAATAAACTCCACAGAGTCCCAAGTAAATAAACATATAATTTAAGTATATTAAAATTTATCTTGCTGCACTCATGCTGACGTGAATAAAAGACAAATTACGGGAGGAAAGAATTCCTCTGATAAGATAGAGGAGAAAAGAGAGAATATTTCCCTAATGATGAACTTGAGATTTGGAGCACGAGCTCTACCATTAAATCCCGAAGTCCGAAGGAAAGCGGAACGTGTCTGCCGCTGACGGACTATATTCTCACCTTCTGCCATTAACAGATATTAAATGGAGGACCTCGTCCGGGATACGAATATCTTAATGGAGGTTCTTCCTAGATACAAAAAGACTTTCTCGCTCCTGACTTTCACCGGAATTATTTTTTTCTTTGTTTCTTTCTTTTATTCAATAAAAGAATACTGTTATTAATCTTGTTAACCCAAACACGGCAGTCCAGAGTCCTTTTTTTTGTTGTGAAAGAATTGTATTTGTCGAAGACCTTGTATTTGAGGGGGAAAGCTTGCCAGTTAGCTGTGTTGACCTTTGATAATTCACCTATAACCCACCTGGTGGCTTTAAAATGTGGTTCAGCTCGGGAGTTGGTGATATCTATGACATTAAATAGCGTCGACAAACCACAGCCAACGTCTGTGCCCTGCTTTAACTGGTGGACCTGGCGTGAACGAACAGCATCTCGCGAGCCCGCGGGGCACATGACGGCGTAACAATATATATATATATATATATATATATATATATATATATATATATATATACCCCTCGGCATGAGCAGGATGCGACACAACGTCAGTTTTTTAAGCGGCGCTTAACAAATTTGAATGCTAAGTTTTCTTTCTTCCAGACCGGTTACCATACTAAGGTTGAAGAGCCCAGTCAGCCTTACTATTTGCCCATTGATGGAGGGAGAATTCCATTGACACCTTTCTTAAGGGTATTAGTGATATGTGAGGTGCCCGTGGTGTAATGGTTATCGTCGCAGGATATGGACACGGCGACACGAGTTCAAATCCTGGACCTGACTGATTGCATTCCACATAGCACTAATAACCTTTGGAAAGGTATTAATCTAATTATTCTCCCTCCAGCTATGTAGTAGGGCAGACTAGGTTCTTCAGCCTTGGTGAGGCAACTAGTCTAGGAGAAGGAAAACTCTGAATTGAAACCAGTTAAACTCCGCTTAAAAATTGACCTTGTGTCATATCCTGCCCAAGCGGAGGGGTTGGTAAATGTGATTAGTGATATGTGAAATGTAAACGGTCTCTGGCAGGATTCGAACTCCAACCGCCGTGCTCATTTCCTCCGACGGTATTCAATTACACTACGAATGTTAACAACAAAAATTAACTTGAAATGAAAAATTGAGAATTTGGTTTCGTGAATTATGTATCTCACTTTTGTGAGTTTACTCCAAAAAAAATTATATCAAACATTTTAGTTAGCCAAATGCACAAAAAGGGCAAACATTGCCGGTTTCTCAGAAGCACAAGGTTGATAATAGTGGTATTGCAACTGAGAATAATTATAAAACCCATTAAATATAATAATAAAACAGTTATTAATTTTCACTCTTCTTTTCCTAATAACCAGTTTTCATTTTTAATGAGCGACGTTTTAAGCAAAATGTGCAAATTAACAAATCTTATTAGGAAAATTACAACCTTAGCAGGAATTTAACTTTCAGTACGGTCATATATCGAAGAGCTTTAGAAGGCAGTCCCTATATACAACATCAGCCCCAACCACCCATATTCGAAGAGGGCAAAAGTCTGGCTAATTGCCTGATGTCAAAGGTTATCTTAAAATGGAAGAATTTCGACGGAACAAACCAATTTTTAGCACTTCTCTCGACTGTGCTCCCGTGCATGGAAAGGTCTCCGCTTAGAATTTGATTTTGTACCTGTGTGAGAGGGGGGAGGTAAATCCCGTTTAAGGCAAAAAGTAACCGTTGTGCTGGCGACAATTTTCTTGCGAAACTTAACCTAGGATAAACCAACATACACAATAGTTATATATATATATATATATATGTGTGTGTGTGTGTGTGTGTGTGAACGAACAAATCTTTTGAGAAGTCTTTTTAATTAAGAAGGTATTCAACTGCTGGTAAGCAGAGCAGGATAAAACTCTAAGAAATTACTATCTCAACATGAAGAAGTGATATATATATGTATAATTTTATATATGTATATATATAGAGAGAGTAGCGTGCAAAAGTTTCCAGCCACCTTAAGCTATTGTAAATTTCTACGGATTGCTATTTTTGAGATGGTCACGCGTCTTCACGCTTAGCAAAAATTTACAATAGCTTCAAATGGCTAAGGCTTTCACTAAATACTGTATATATATATATATATATATATGTGTGTGTTTTTTTTTTGTGTGTGTGTGTGTGTTTACATATATATATATATATATATATATATGTATATATATATAAGGTCAAGATGGCGTAGACTCTGTCAACACTACTTGGTTACTTTCAGATTTTTAACTATGCGTTCATTAAACCAAGTGGTTTCCGTATGATATATATTCGTTTTACACTGATTTGTTGAGCATGGTGAGAAGAGTGATCAATTTTATGCGGTATATATATATATATATATATATATATATATAGTACAAATTACGTAATAATATGATATTATTATGAATTACATATATATTTGTGGCCAGGTACAAAGTTTATTCTATTTAGTAAGTTAGAATTAAAACAATTTTCTTTTTTTCGGCATTGTGTTTCACTGGGTGTTTCACAAACATTGATATCATTAGAGATGTGAGTATCTAAGAAACTGCATGGCTTAGGCAAATGAAACTAAACAGGGTTAATGTTGGGTTTTATTCATCAAAATCTGAATGAGAAATTTAAAAGTATGTCGATTTTAAAAACGATTTCACATATTTTCAATGTATGGCCTACCGGTGACACACCACACGTCAAGTCGGTCGTTCAGCTCCTTTTTCTCTGCACACAGACTTTCTCTTTGAAATTTTCTGTTATAAACAAAACTGCATTGCAGTTGGTGAATTTTTAGCGAATTCTCTCACAGTCTTATTTGTCTGTGTTCCTACTGAGTGCTTTTTCTCTTCCTGGGAATGGTATTACTATACCTAGAAAGAAAAAAATATAAAACATTATACGTAGAATTTTAAGTAATTTCTACACCAGCTGTTAAAATTTAAGATAATTTGAACGAGAATTACACAAATTATTAGATTACGAATTGATATCAATTTTTTAAACACCCTGTATATTCACCTTTTTTTCTTTTCCTTTATCTTTTCTATTTTATTTATCGACGTTTTCTTTTTCTTTTCTTTTTTTTTACTATTTTCTTCCAACTTCATAATTACATCAGCGTAGAATTTTTTTTATCTTTCCTCAGCAAACAACTGCTTCGTATGGCTTTTGCGGCCTTTCAGGAAATGGAATTTTTTCACGAAGATAATCGTGTTGGGATCAGAATAAATAGTAATCCCTGAGTTTAATATCTGCTTAATACGGCGAATAAGGGGAAAACTTTCAACAAATCTACAAAAAGTTAAATGCCAAATCACCAAAAATCATTCGGTCTAGCAAGTTCTTGGTGAAATATTGCCTTCTCTCACTTAAGTAATTCCGCTTACTTTTCATAGAGATTTTTTTTTTCAAATTATCTGATTAGAATCAGTATTTGTTTAGATATTCGAAAGGAACTCATGTTAGTGGACTCCTTTCCAATTTAATCATAAACACAGTATCAGCTTATAAGACCATAAACGGCTTTTCATAGTCATCATCATCATCAACAACATCAAGGTGTCCTGAGAGTATAGATCCATTTGACTCTCTCTCTCTCTCTCTCTCTCTCTCTCTCTCTCTCTCTCTCTCTCTCTCTCTCTTGTCCGTCAATATCAATCATCGCTCTTGACAAATCCTTCAGATGCCATCCAGTATCCTCACAGAGCTGAGGAATGTAACTTTTTGCAGGGTGTGTCCATTTGTGGAAGTGCATAGGGGAATGTCATTTTTTAGTTTGTCCTTACTTCTCCAACGGTGCCTAAAATGTCTTGCTTGTCTAACTGGGATGGTTTGCGACATTGTGAGTGGTCGTACAACTGCTGTTTTGTAAGATTCCGAATCCAGCATTTGTTCTAAACAGCACGCACCCTCTTTGGTTTCTAATACGGTTATTGGTGCTTCCTTTAGGTTGCAGTTCATTCAACTGGGGCCACAGAATACCCCGACTGCATCTCTTTAGAGGGTTAAGACTTCATACGAACGAGTGTCTTAGTATGACATTAAACAATCTGATAGCGAGGTTCCAGCCTTGGAGATTTTCTGAATGTGGGGTACACCTTCATTGCCATTGCTCCAAGGTCCTCTCTGACCTGGAATGGTAGCACTTGATAGGGTCCTATCTATGGGTCGAATGGAACTATTTGACATTTAATCTGGAGGCAGACAAATGGTTGATGTTTAATTGAATTGTTAGTGATATAAAGCAATATTTGCAACTAATCAACTTTGTATGTTAAATTGAATTATTAGAAATAGAACTGTTTGTTCATTAAAACTGTATTTAAACAAATGATTGATGTTTAATTGGATTATTAGTTATATATGGAACAATTTAACTGTGTGCAAAAAAGTGAGCTTTGACTTGTTTAAAAATATTATCAACAAAATGGATTTACAAATCGTATATATTTGATATATAAGTATAAATTGGATTTGGTAATAAATGACCTACAATAGTTGATGCCATAAACCCAAACCAACCCAAACCAAACCTTTAGGTTGTTTAACAATCTCTCGCATTACACCTTGTTAGATACCCTATCTTAATTGCTTCTCGGTATTTGTTTCAAAAGCTGAATACTTTCACTGCGTTTAAATAATCTTCCCTGTAAGTTGTATTTTCATGTTTGTTCCACTTTTATGTTTGTCACCTTCAAGTGTGTCTTTCTCGTTACATATCTGTGAAGGAGGGTGAGGTTAGGCAACCGCGTCCAACTTACTTTCATATTTACATTTTTGTGTACATGTAATTTGTAAAGTTTATTTTTGCACATAATTATGAAATTTCAAGTATTCTTATCTAATACAAATAATTGTCACTCAATTGTATGGTTTCAAGTAACTACTATGACTAAGCAAATCGTTGAACAGTTCAATTTTACGCATAGATGGAACCTTAACAAGTACAACCGCTCCCAGTCAGAGTAGATCTAGAAGTAATGTCACTAAAAGAGTATTCCACATGCACCAGAGCTCTAGAACCGAATCCTCACTATCAAATGTAGTTTAGCGTCATATACAGTACTACCAGTCAACGTATGTTTAAGCCCCGCCAACGGGGCGTGAACGAGAAAAAGAATAGATGGAAGAATAGGAAGGTAGGTGTAAGAAAGAGGGAAAATGAAAAAGAGTGGGGAGAGGAATGAGAGAATAAACGGAAGAGGAACGAGGGAATCAAGAAAAGAAAAACAGAGAAAGAAAAAGGTGGTAAGGAGGAAAAGAATAAATGGAAAAAGAGGAAGGAGCGAAGGAAAAAAATAAATGGAAGAAGAAGAAAAGGAGGAAAAGAATGAATTGAAGACGAAGAAGGAGGGGAAAAGGGAAGAAATTTATTGAAGAAGAGGAAGTAGGTTAGGAGGAAGAGAATAAATGGGAAAAGAGGAAGGCGAGAAGGAGAAAGAAAATAAATGGGAAGAGAAGAAGAAAAGGAGGAAAAGAATGAATAGAAGTTGTAGGAAGGAAGAAGGGGGAAAATTAATTGATGAAGAGGAAGTAGGGTTGGAGGAAGAGAATAAATGGAAAAAAGAAGAAAAAGAGGGGAAGAAAGAAAATAGATTGAAGGAGAAGAAGGAAAGGAGGAAAGAATAAATAGAAGATGAAGAAGGAGGGAAGAAGGGAAAAAATTAAATGAAGAAGAGTAAGTAGGGAAGGAGGAAGAGGATAAATAAAAAAAAAGGAATTAAGGGAGGTGAAAGAAAATAAATCAAAGAAGAGAAATGATGAACGTATGTAATATAATTAGGGATTTTAATCAATAATTTTAGTTTTTTATTGATAAAGTGTGTGCTAGCTAAAAACTTTGACTTCGTAGTTGCAGGTTCTTACTTTCTAAGGGTCTGGGTTGCATAGACCTTATTTTAAATTGGCCTGTCAGTTTTTGTCAAAATGAAGAAATCGACGGATTTGTTTGGAAATCAGCTGTAAGCGAAATATCAAAGATAAGCATTTGGATGGATGTCGACTGTTATTTCCTATGTCGTGTCACTAAAAGGTTTTAGTGATTACGTGTCATTAAAAGATTAGTAGAGAGAATAATTAGAAGAAAATATAAAGAATATTTCTTAGACGCAGAGTCAGCAAGCGTTAGAGTAAGAGTTGGGCAATTAGAGTTGAAAGCAGCGAGAATATGGATAACAAGCGGCCCCGTTGGGATGAGACCAGGTTGGTGTAAAGAAGAAACGTCTAATTCTGTGGTTGTCCGTTTCGACTCGCCTCAACTGTGTCTCTATCTTTTCGCCTCAAACTCTTTGTTCTATTTGTCGATCTAAAATGACTCAAGTGTAACGTGATACGGTAAGCTATAAAGAAAATGAAAGGTTAATTTTTAAGGAAGAAGAGAAAGAGAGGAAAAAAGAAAGAAAAAAAGTAGACATAGGGTCTGTGGAGAGGGTAGTTGACCTCTGAGTAACTAAGGCCCTTGTGGGTCAGCCGGTCACGGGTGAATGACTGCGTTAGTTATGGATGACTAAAGAAAACTGGAGGTCCCATGTGTGGAGCCAGGGGAAGCGGATGTTACTCCCGCCGACACCAGGCGGAAGGGAGGTTATGACTCATTTTTGGAGCATTGACGACGAGACATGATAAGGTAAAGATAGTAGAACACGAACCACGATGATGAGAGGAGGCAAAAGTTTATGAGCCCCATTTGCGGGGTAGCGTTTCTAATGAGAGCCTTACTCTGAACACGCCCCAACAAACAAGCATGTTAGAAATACAACAGAAAACTAGAAAGAAAACTCAAAGACTCTGTCTGGTCTGGCTTTCTCATCATGATATGTTGCTTCTCTTTGCCTACTTAACACGGTCGTCTTAATTTCCATACTCTCTTTCTCTCTCCCGGCAACTACGTACAAGTTGTAGTAGTAAATAAACGTTTGGGTTGTTAAACAGAGTTTCTTGCGTTCGTCAACTTTTACCACGGCAGAGTCACAACAGGGTCCTGGAGGTACAGGTATGAATGTCAATTTGGTACCGTTATGTGCAATTATCTATTCGGTGCCGTTATAGGTTTCTTTCTTGGTTTGGTTTGGTTTCTTTGTTTAATGGCATATCAACCTTTGTAGGTTATTTAATGCCGAATCTATTCTCCTAGAAGAACAGTAGGGGTACTATTTAACCCATAGCTAGGAGGATAAGGGGTTCATACCTTTCCCAAGCATATTTGCCTGAAAGTGAACGTAATAACGCGACGGGAGTACGAACTCGCTTACTACGATTCCGCAGTCCATCGCTGGTGCCGTTGTAGTACACCATTAATTCCTTTAATCTATCTCACAAGTTTCGCGGTTGTAATGAAAAAGAGTTAGTAGTATAAACTTTCATATCATGAAATAACAGAGTCATTTTTGTATTACGTGTGTGACAACTTTCGGTATGACCGGTAATGTTTCATCCCTGTTTAGTTGATTGTCGTGATCGTTTCACGTCCAGCATGACGAGGGTTCGAGGCTGGGTGAGTTAAAGACGACATATCACGGTACAACAAACCACTGACGATGGAAGATAAAAAAAGAAATAAAAACAGCCACTCGGAAAAAAATGAATCACAAGCAATCTGTTTTTTTCGTAAAGGAGGTAGAAGCAAAGGATATAAGATGTAACAGCGTCCAGAAAGAACATGAAACATCAACAGGAAGATGAAGCCCAAGACAAAAAAAAAGAAACAGTGGAAAAACAAGAAAAAGAAAAGAAGAAAACAGAAAGATAATAGAGGAACAGAAAAAATACCACAAGACGAAGAAAAGAAAACTAAGAAAAGAATGAACAAGAAAAGGAAGAACAAGATGAAAAAAAAGAAAAAAAAAAGAGAAAAAAAAGAAGAAAAAAAAATAAGGCACCACTAAGTAGAATTAGGTACATTACTTCTACCTATTCGTGTTTTTTTCTCTGGTTATTCCAAGTTCCGCGGTTCGCGCCGGGTAGATGTAAAATCATGAAAGAAAACGAAAGAAAACCTAAAGTAAGGAGTGGAAGGAAAATGGAAAATTATGGACGGCAGAGGAAAGATTCAGGAATGTAGAATATTTTTTTTCTTATTTGAATGTGTTGATCACCTTCCCGTTTTTCGTTCGGTTCAGTCTGATTTCGAACCTGATTGTCTGAGACTTGAGCGTAGTTGTGTTTGAGATTTTGTGCAGATATGCTGTAATTAAATGGATTCTATAGAGTTGACCGCCGTTCCATGAGAAGTGTCCAAGGGGGAAGATGTTCCATAAAAAATGGATGAGACGATGACTTTCGTAAGGCTATGGTAGCCGCATTTTCCGAAGTTTCGACGGAGTATACAGAAAAATGGCAGTGAGGTTTTGTTCCGTTTGTTTTAAAGTAGTAAATTTTTTTCGCGGGTTTTTCAGTACCGATTGATATCCTTTATTTGTGCGCAAACAGTGGGGTGATAATGATTCGGGAAGGGGAGAGGTACTTATGATCCAGAGGAAATGAGAAGCTAGTTTAGAGCTTGTCAAGATGGAGAAAAAAAAGGAAACTGTTTTTATCGTATGATGACACTCAATTTGGAATTAAGGATACGGTTAATATCTATGATTGGTATGAACGGGGAAAGTCCGAGAGTATCTCATTGAGTAAGGGAGCAGATAGCGTGTTCTTACAATGTTCTCCTCGGAAAAAATCAAGGGAAAGTGGAAACGTCTGCGTTAGCAAGGAAAAGTCCCTGTCTATCTTTTCGCCACCCATTCTTTGTTCAGTCTGTCGATCTAAAGAGACTCAAGTAATTCCTTTGAACTATCGCTCTCGTTTCGTGGTAGCTATTAAAAAAAAGAGTTGGTAGCAATAAACTTTCGTGTCATGAAGCAACAGAGCCTTTTCTGTATTACATATTTGACAACTTTCGACATGACCGGTAACGTTACAAGTAGAAAGTGAATAAATAGAAGAGGAAGCGGAGAAGAAAGATAATGAATAGAACAAGAGGAACGAGTGTAGAAAGAAGAGAATAAATGGAAGAAGAGGAAAGGAGGAAGAAAAGGAATAAAAGAGGAAGGAAGCAAAGAGAAAGAAAACAGATAGATGAAGGAAGGAATGAAGGAGAAAGAGAATAAATAGAAGAATTGGGAAAAGGAAAAAAGGAAGATAAATAATAGAAGAGGAAGGATGGAAGGAAGACGAGGGTGGATAGAAGAAGAAAGGATGGAAGTAGAAAGAGAATAAATTGAAGGAGAAGGAGGAAAGGGAAAAGATGAATAGAAGAATAGGAACGAGGGAAGTAGAAAGAGAATAGATAGAAGATGTGGAAGAATAGATAGTGGAAGAAAATGAATAGAAGGAAGGAAGGAAGGAAGAGAATGAAAGAAGATGATAGAGGGAAAGAGAAAGACAATAAATGGAAGAAAAATAAAACGTGGAGGAGAAAGAGAATAAATGGAAGAAGAAGGAGAAGGAACAGGTTAAATAGAAGATGTAAGATGGTGTAGGACATTAAACACAAACAAATATCAAAGATATATTGATATATGCATTAATATGTATGTGATTAGACTTGAAAATATCTTGAGTTATTCATTCTTTTTTATATAAACAAACAGTGGAATATTCTGAGTTTGCAAACACAGAATTAGAATTATACAAAAGAAAGAAGAGAAGAGATTATTCGCAAAAGATTCGAAAAAGCAATGCTGCAGCCAGTGGCTGTTTCGTAAATCCTTGATATGTGCAACAAAAGAAGTAAGCAAAATACAAGTTCTCTGTGTTTGGGGCCAATTTGCCAACCAACCGTCAATACAAGACATGAAACAAGTATTACAATAGGAAAATATTCCGCTGAACGAGTGTTTATTGAATGACTCAGAAAATACAACAGAAAAGAGAAATAAATAAAACATTCTGTGGTAAGAGCCCAGTGGTTGCAATAGAAATTATAGAACATCTATTGATAATCATTAGGTTGATAGATAGATAGATAGATAGATAGATAGATAGATAGATAGCCCATAAAACTTCTGCAATACTTTGGTATTTTCTTTCTTTACAGCTCCTATATCACGTGATCGAAGTAGTTCAAACTGCATGAAGTACTCATTGTTGTTGGGATTACCGTTGGAGTTGGTGCGTTGACAAGTTGTGTATTATTTTATTCGGTGTGGGATCTAAAAAACGTACAAATGAACATCGTTCAACGTAGTCTAATTCAGAAACCTATGATTTACGCGTTTGAATCGGGGCATAACACAGCGGAAGCAACCAAAAACATTCGATGTGCAAATTTTAATGGCACAGTTGATCCCAATAGAGTAATACATACGTTTCAAGAAATTTCGTTCAGGTTGCAAGATCATCGATAATCAAGCAAAGTCAGCAAAAACCGTGGATTTAGAGGTCTTGCTCTAAGCCCTGGAGGCAAATCCAACGAGTAGCACATGGAGAGTATCAAGCGATGATACTACTAAATATGTGTTTCTTCTTTACTTTTTTTCTGTCTTTATTTTTCCTTCTTTTCTCTAACTTTTTCTTCTTCAGTCTTCTTTCTTTGCCCCACAATTTTATATTCTCTCTTCATTTTTTTTTTCATTTTCTCTTTCCTTTTATTTATCCTCTCTTTCTGCTTTCCTTCTTCCTTCTGTTTACACAACTGATTTAGAAGGGTTTCAATCGACAATCGCTTCTGCATTTTCATCTTGTTAACAGGATTAAGACTACTATAGGTCACCTGACAGATTGATCCAGAAACAAACAGCCTTGTCATTTATGATGGAAACTATGCTAATAATGATTTAGATAACTTTCAACAGCAGCATCAAGATATGACAGCAAAGACTTTATTGACTTATCTATCGATTTATCTATCTATTTATTTGTTCCCATAGGTCCTCGCTCTTGAAAAGTCTTCTAGACAGCATCCAGTGTCTTCAAAGAGCTTATGAAGATATATATTACCCTACCCACCTTCTCGAGAAGAATGTGCCACTAGGTCAGTTTTTAAGTGGAGTTTAAATGGTCTGAATTCATTTTTTCATACTTCTAGGATGTTTATCATACTAAGGTTGAGGAACTTAGTCTGCCCTACTATTTACCCATAGATAGAGGGAAAATAATTAGATTCGTACCTTTCCCTAGTGGGATTAGAGATATGAGAAATGCAAAGAGTTTAGCTCTGGATTTGAACAAGTGAAGCTGCATCCATTTTCTACAACGGTAAACATTACACCACGAACGTCTCCTTATGAAAGTAAGTTGTTGGAGGATTTGCAGGATGGGTGGTAGATTGCCGTACAGTTGCAGTTTTGTAGTGTGCTACTTCCAGGGTTTGTTTAAAACAGCACGAAGCATTCTTGATTAGTATCCATCTAGCTTTTTCTCCAGATGTTTCGACAGATTCCAAATGGTGCAATGTTACAGTAGTACTGAACAAGGTTGAAGAATTCCTGTTTTATTTTGACGGACAGATCAGATTTTTATAAGGTGCGTAAGATGACATCGCTTTCAGTAGAAGAGATACTGCTACCGAGGAATATGAACTGGTTTATTAATTTCAGAGGTTTACTATTTAGTGAGAACATAACACCATGTTGATTGACACATATTAATTCTTCTTTTATCTGAATTCACGTGCAAACCAATGTTCTTTTCTGCCTAAGAGTAAAAAAAAAATACAATCTGTCATACGAAACATATTTTGCTTTTCTTTTTGTCTCAGCAAAGTCAGTAATATTATCAGATTATGCTTTGTGTTTTCAGATTTCTTCAACCGCTGATCCAATCACGTTTGCAACAAATTCTGACATTTTTCTGACTCTTCTCGACAGCTGGAATTAAAGGAATTGAGAATTTAAGCATTTTAGGAGTTTGTTTGGGTTTTTTTTTTTTCAAAAAACAGCGAAACGCCTTAAACATTCCCAAAATTTAGCTTATAAAATCTAACTAGATGTAAACATGGAATTAAATCCATAAAGATCCATTAAAAAATATGCTAAAGAATATAATCCATGTTTTAAACTTTAGCAGTAGACTTCAGGTATACTCTTCATCTCAAATATCAATGTATCTATATTTTCCACTGCATCCGGTGATGAGGCTACAGTTCTGGAGCTTTGGGGAGAGTAGAGTACTCTATCATTGCCATTACACCCCGGTTTACTTGGACTAGGAGTGTTAGAACCTGTTAGGCTCCTATCTATGAGTCAAATAGATCTGTTATAAAAGTATTTGTATTAGATATGTTTACGTGAAACTATATAAGTGTTTGCAAACAAATTGTTCTTAAGTAAAATTAATGTTACATAGAAATACTTGAAATCATACAAATGTGAGCAAACAAATAATCATGGACAAAAAAAGTTAAATTCAAAAAATTAAAAATGGTATTATTACAATTAGATATTTACAAATGAATCAGATTTTGGTATTAAGTACCCCATTAGAAGGTGATACGCCATTAAACCAACGGATAAACTTATATATTTTCTGTCGCACATTTTTGTAAAAGAAAAGATTATTCAAACTTTGCACCAAATATGATGCCTAATATGAAAAGTTAGTCGCCTAATATGAAAAGATTGTAGTCCAATATAAAAAGTTCGTAAAATAATATCAAATATAATATATAATAGGAATAATATGTAACATGAATATAATTGGAAAAGTTTGGAGCTTAATATAAAAAATCTGTAACCTAATATGAAAAGTCAGTTGCCTAATAAACAAAAATAATCAATTACGTGGTGCCTTCAATAACTTTCCAGACTTTTTTAAACAGGCATTTAAAATTGTTGCAAACTCTTGATATTTCGCTATGTTATTGCTATACATCTTATGAGATGACTGACCAATTCTTATGATTTCAGATTCAAAAGAACAGCTACAGCAGCAATTGGAATACACCCTATTAAAACCTGATTGTCACAGCTGGTCAATTTCAAAAATCCAATCTGGACGTGAAGAAGAACGATGTGCAATAAAATTCAGTTTTAAACTTGGAAAAAAATGCCACAGAAACGTATGGAATGCTTCAGACTACTTTTGGACCATCTTGCATGAATCGAGCATCAGTTTTTGAGTGGCATAAGAGATTCAAGGAAGGCAAGGTGTCTGTGAGAGATGATGAGAGGTGTGGGAGGACTAAGGAATTCAATACACCAGAGTTGATTGGCCAAAGGGTTAGGGTTGGGGTTACTATGTTGAGGTTTTAAGGGAATTCAGGAAGAGATTCCTAGGGAAGAGGCCAGCACTCTTCAAATCGGGTCAGTGGCATTTCCACCAGAACAATGCACTAGTCCACAACTCCATCCTTATCACAGACTATTTGACCAAGATGGGCACCTTGCTCCCTGTGACTTTTACTTATTCACTAAGCCCATAGACTGTCGTTATGAGACAATTGAGGAGATAAAAGAGGCTGTGACGAAGGTCATTGACACGCTCACACAAGAGGACTTCCGGACGTTGTTGGAAGGGTACAACAAGTGCATTGCAGCCGGAGGAGATTACTTCGAAGAGGATTAGAGTTTCATGTGTGTACTATCAAAAAAAGTGCCCATACGAAAAAAGTCTGGAAACTTATTTAATGATCCTCGTATTTTACACCCAAAATTTTTGTTTTTCGCCATAGTCTCTGTCTTTACTCAATACACTTAATATCAGTCACGTGAACCAAGCATTATACAATGAAAATTTCCCATCAAATTTCAGCTTAGGCTACGGAATTTACCCTCCCCCAATATATTATACAACCCCTTAAAAATGGAATAAACACAGTTTCATGATGTTCACAATTCTTTATTTAGTAGTGAATAAACTATTAAAAGACAATACGCAAAAGATTTTTTCATAAACAGTTGAACATTCTGACTTTGTAAAATAATCCTTAAACCAACTAGATTAAATTATTTGAATTAACGGTATAATTTTATTCCAATCCATGAAGAGGAAAATATTATGGAATAATCCAATGCTGAAGAAAAATTATGGAATGATCTTGTAATTTGCAATCGTAAAACAAATATCAGCTGAAGCTGTGATATCCAACTGTTAAAAGACAGTTCTTGCAGACCTCAGTAAGAGCTTGGGCATAACTAATTAAAAGGAAACATAGCCTCAACAAAAGAACTATTAATTTAAACAACGGAAAGAGCACAGGTGATTTCAGCTTTTCCTCAGAAAAGGCATATAAAATCAATAATCACTCAACAGTCCAAATTTAAAACCAAGTAAAAATTCATGGTGGAAGTTTTTTTTTCTTTTTAAATATGGTCCATGACAAGACTTCACCAACTAACAAAGATCAATTAATAGTTATGCGGGAAAGATGGAACCACTTTGATAGATAATATTGCTTTGAATTTGTAAAATACATACCTGAAAGAATTAACGCTTTCATAAAATCTCGAAGAAAGAAAACTGAATACTAATTCTAATTTTTCGTCAACGATTTCCATAATTTTTTCTTCAATATTTGTTTATTTCATATTTTCCTCTGCAATGTCACAGTCCAATAGGTAAGCATCTACTCCACCGAGACTCCCACCCGACCTTTAAGTGTTAGATAGAAATACTTAAAACCATACAATTGTGTACAGAGTAGTTGTATTAGAGAGGAATACTTGCTAATTAGTTATATCATATAGGAATAAAACTCTTTAAAAACAGCATAACAAAAATGTAAATATAAATGCACAATGAATGCAGTTCTTTAACCTGTAGGCATAAAATAACAGTAGACGGGTTAACATGCCGTTAAAACCAATCAAAAGAAAAGGAAAAAGAAATATTAAATCTTCGCTACCTCTCATCTCATTAACGAGCCAGAACTACCGGCGAAAATAAGAACGAAATGAAGAATCTATTTTACGCTGAATAAGAGATCAAGCCGGGAATTTTTTGGGGGGGGGTCGTTTTCTTTTCTTTTTTTTTTTGTTTGTTTGTTTGTTTGTTTTTTTTTTTTTAACAGGTAACCCTTACAAAAACGTAGAAGTTGCAATTAAAAATAAATCCACGTAACAGAAAAGTCATTTACTAACTATAGTGTCATGCAAATGTTTCAGCCACTAAAGTATAGCAATTTTCTACGAATTGCTGATTTATACGCGGATGTTTCGCATTGGATTTTTCTACAGATGAAACATTGGACCTGTTGGAGGGATTTCCATGCCTAATTATTGTGCTTTGTTGTTGGGGTTCTGAACCAAAGCTGAAGATGTGTAACCACCACCCCAAAATAGTCGTGCAAACGTTTTTGACAACCCTCAAATAAACCAAACAAGATACAGTATTTTAAAGCAGAATAATGTCAATAAGGAAAATTTATTGAATAATAACGAGAATATATCAACATTATTCATTTCAAAAACTTAGTGTTAATAGTGTTAATATTTTAATAAAAGCAAGCAATTTGTTGATTTTTTCTTTTCTTTTGGAGCCTGCAAATTTAAATAATGTGCGATTAGTTATGACAAAATTGCTTTCTAATGATTGTTGTACATTATTAGAGATTTCCTCTCGACGAGAGCCGATCCCCAATTGGAAAGAGGTATATTACGTTAAAACCTTCTCTTTGCTTCAGAATTCATACAAACAAAACGAGAGTGCTCGACATCAAATCATTTGTCACCCAGTCAACAGAGCTTTGAATACCCTGATTGTATCTCCTGTTCAGGGGTATGACCCGAAAAATAGGCGTCCTGGATATGACACTAAATTGCACTTGATGGTGAGATTCCACTTATGAAGTTCTGTAGAGTGTGTAGTACCTTTTCATTGCCACCAGGTTCACTTTGACCCAAAGTGTGAGTACCTGTTAGCGTGCCATCTATATGTCAAATCGATCTCTTTAAGAATTATTCGTATTCGAAAGATTATTTAAAACCATAAAACAATAAGAAAATTACTTGTATTATATAAAAATACTTGATATAACTGTTTGGAGTAATGGCTGAAGTCCTGGACTGCGGCCTCGAAGTAAGCGAGTTCGAACGCCAGTCATGCTATTACGTTCACTTTCAGAATAATACCCTTGGGAAACGAATGAACTTCCTTATTCCCTTATGTCGAGAAAAATTGATAACAAGGTAATCCAAGTGGAAGGAGAGATTTATTGAGAAGTCGACACAATAGCGTTTCGGTTCTACTGAACCATCATCAGGACCATGAGGGGTGATATTAGCGATGTTAAGTCAACGATGGATGTTTAAAATACAAAAACCTTGGGGAAAATTTGTATAACAAAGAAAAGTTGGCCGTTTAATTGGTGAATCAACGTTTGCTATTCTAAATTACGTCATTATTCCCTTATGTATGTGTCGAATAGTATCACTGCTGTTCTACAAGGATGGGTTTGGTCTAATTACATGACCCATGAATATTGATATGCCATAAAACAAAGAAACCAAACTAAATCAAGAAACAAGCAAACAAAAATGTACTTATAAACGAACAAAGTAAGCGATTCTCGAACCTCTAGGCATAGAATAACCCAAGATGGGTTGTCATGCTGTAGAAATAAGAAAAAATCGTTTAGCAGTCTAAGACGGGCAAACAACCACTTCCTATTTATTAACTTAGATATCATAACAAGCCTCCGTTGTTTCAAAGTGATATCTTGATAGTCTTTCCAGTCGAAATGAGATGTCTTAAAAAATGTATATTTCTGTTGTACTATCTTATATTTCGCTGAATACACAAAAGTACGTTAACACTAACGACCAAAAAGAAAAAAGAAAAAACAATAGAAAAGGTAATGAATACGAAGTAGCTCATTCAGAAAGTAGCAAAAAATCCCTTGATGTTTTAAAGACTGTTTTCCAAACGAGATTCAAAGGACACTCTACTAAATACACTCATTAGATCAAATCACGTCCAATTTGCATTCGGTCTCTTGTATATTGAATTATTTGGCGAAACAAAGATAAACAAAGAGCAAGATAATTCCCCTATATCAACGTTTTACGGGTATGAATTAGTTTTCCTTGTTAGATTTTCTTTTGATGACACTTTTCCTTAGTATTTTCATTTCTGGCGGTTTGCATTCCTGAGTTGATTGTTTCCTTGTCTTTTTTTTATATTTGTCATAAAGCGTATAGCTTTTCTCTCTTTTGTTCTTTTTTTTTTCTTTCCATTCTGTTTTGTTTCTCACTTTTTCTTTTATCAACAACCCTTTCCCAAAGAAATAACATTCCTTAAAAATCTTATTTATGGCTGATGTTAGAGGACATCATAATTAACTTTTATATACACAACTATTTCCTAATGAATAACCTCAATCTTAGACTGATTTTCTTTATGACTAAATTAATGATCCAAAAACTATATTTTCTCTTAATGAATCATTTTAAAGGTTTTTTAAGGGCAACCAGACGGCATTCATATCTCTTCTTCTAACTGTTCTATATGACAGAGAAAAGTTGGTTGACACTGATTATTGGCAGTTTTGCGGACGGGGGTATCTTTGTTTAAAGATTCTCCATTTCCTTATTAATAATGGCAAAGATTTTTCTTACACTTGACAAATCCTCATTATCATCAACGGACCAGTCGACTGGGGCTGTAGAATACAACAACTGTATCTCTGCAGAGGGGTAATACACCTCCACCAACGATTGTCCTGATATGACAATCTGATGGTGAGGCTCCAGTAATATTGGAGCTTTTGAGAATGCGAAGTACCTTTTCATTGCCATCGATCCCAGGTCCACTCTGGTCCAGAGTGGTAACACCAGAGAGGATCCTATCTATTGGTCAAATACAACTGTTTGACATTCAAACGGTATGCTAAACTTAATTGTTAGAAATAGATCTGTTTGATCATTTAACAGCGTGTAAACAAATGACTGATGTTTAATTAAATTGTTTGTGATACTTTGAACCATTAAACTGTGTGCTAAAGAATGACCTTAGACACGTTTAATAATGTTATCAACAAAATGTATTTATAAATTATATATGTTTAATATATGTATAAAAAGGATTTGACATTAAATAACATACAATGCTTAATATGCCATAAAACTAAACCAATCATCATCAAGGCATGCTGACAGTACGGATTCCTCCCCTCCCTCTCCCCCTCTCTCCCTCTCTCTCTCTCTCTCTCTCCATTCTTCCTTATCGATCATGGCTCTTAGCAAGTCCTCTAGACGCCATCAAATCTCCAGATAGAGCTGACGAATATGTTTATGTTATTCGGCCAACACTAGTGGGCCCATTTGTCGAAGTTCATGTGTTCGTCCTTACCGCTCCAGCAGTATCTAGCGTCTTGCTCCTCTTACTTGGATGGTTAGTGAGATGGAAGGTAAATGGCTGTATAACTGCTGTTTTGTAGGATGTTACAACCAGGATTTGTTCAGAACAGCAAATAACATCCTTGTACCGTTCTTATCAAGCTTTTTTTCGGGAGTTTACACCAAGTACAAGAGGTGCAACCATGCAGTCGTACTGACACGGCTAGATCTTGGAAGAGTTCTCGTTTTATTTTTGCTGAAGTCAGATTCCCATATTG
>OY757906.1:82959302-82976802 GCA_963585895.1 Sepioteuthis lessoniana | reverse complement strand
ATATATATATATATATATATATGTGTGTGTGTGTGTGTGTGTGTGTGTGTGTGTGTGTGTGTGTGTGTTTTGCGCGCAGGCGCCAATAACTATAACCCAATAGAAACAGCTTATGAAAGTGAGAATTTTTTAAGAGTATTACACTTAGAATTTTTTAACTTACTGAATATAGTTACCAGTCCGATTTACAACTGAAGGTTAATTTAGCACGGTATGCATTCACGTTGAACGTCATTCTTATCTATCTATCTCTCTATCTATCTATCTATCTTTCTTTCTTTCTTTCTTTCTTTCTCTAAATCACTAAAATATTTACCCATGAATAAAAACTCAAACAGTAAAACAGTCTTTCAGTATAAAACATCAAAAGTGTCCTGTATTTTATAAATGGACCAACAAAGTATTTCTTGTTATCATGAAATTTATGCGGCTGACTATGCATAGAACAGAAACATCAATATTTATTATTATATAAACAAGATAGTAATTTTTAAAAAGTCGACAGGAACTAATGTATTGCACAACCGGCCAGTAAAATTGTTTGTTTGTTTTTTAGGGGAGGAGTTGTTATTGTTGTTGCTGTTGTTGTTTTTACTGTTTGGGTTATTTTTGTTTTAATTTTTGATTTTGTTTTTCTTGATTTGTGCCAAAATTACTGTAAATTCCTCTCCTTTTGAAATCAATGTTAGCCGTGACTAGGAATATCTTAATCAGAGTAAGCAATATTTACCAACATTTTATCACTACTTCCATTTTGAATGTTTCCTTTGAAAATAAGAAAAAAGGTTTCATTGAAGTGGACTTGCCAAAGAATTTTAAAAAATCAACATAACAATATTTGTTTCAAAACAATGTACAGCCATATTTATTATTTATATAGTTAGGATGCGTAGAAATATTCATGTACGCGTATAATTACACACACACACACACACACACACACACACACACACACACACACATATATATATATATATATATATATATATATATATATATATATATATATATATATATATAAAGTATTTCAGTATAAGTGACAGAGTATATAGACACACACATATATATATATATATATATATATATACTCTGTCACTTATACTGAACATACTTTATTTATAAATGTATACAAACCTACATTTTTATATATATTCATATATGTGAGTGTTGTTGTTGTTGTTGTTGTTGTTGTTGTTGTTGTTGTTGTTGTTGTTTGATATAATATGATATAATATTCACCAGTCTGGTTGATGAGAGTGTGTTTCACGCTATATATGAATTTACCGATTTTTAAATAAGCGATGGTTATATTCTCAGTTTTTTTTAAAATCAATTAAATGGGATTTAATATAGATGTAAAATCAAACAAATTGAGTTTGACTTTGTCGCCGTAAAACCTAACGTGAACAAAAATAAATAACGACAAACCATTCAAAATATTGAATAACTCCTTCTGCATATACAAGTCTAATTAAACGAGCCTCCAACTATCATAAAACATACCTAAATTGATATTCGGAAAACTCTCTGAATGAAGCTAATTTTAAAAGATCAAAAATACTCATATAAAAAATGTTGCATACCGGGTGAAGCAACGACAACAACAATTTATAAAAATATAATCTGCTTCTTTTCTTGTTTTTCTTTATGACGAACTTGTGGCGAAATAATTGTAGGAGGAGAGAGTCGAGAGAGTCTAGAACAGCCAAGATATACAGAGAGAGAGAGAGAGAGAGAGAGAGAGATACGGAATCTCCAGAAAACCTTTTTCTTTTTCGTTCTTCTTTCGAGAGACTAGCATAAGTCAACAAAAAGCATCAAGTCATCTTAGCTTCTATATGTTTTTCAACTACAGGGCCTTCGTAAGGCTCCACTTTTTCCTTCTTCTGGGATCATACCCGTTTCGACTTTTCTTCGCATTTCTCAGCATTATCACGAGGCATTTAATCATAATAGCTTTTATATGATCTTCCGACATAGGGGCTTCGCAAGGTATTATTTTTTCTTTTTTTCCCCGTCAGACCCACTTTCGACTTTAGAGAGCCTCGTACAGTTACAGACCTTTCTCTGCCTCTCAACTCTGAGACGTCTGACACAAGGCCAATGGCCAGAGCGACGTGACGTCTAGTTACTCTTCTAGCAGTCATTTCTTCTCTCTCTCGGGGTCGAAAATCTGGAGTCTTTATAGAACTTTCCGGACGCCCATGCACCTCGTGGTCATTCTTCCCTCCGGCAGCTACCCACGTAGAATTTGATTTTGATATCCACGTAACTTAACGTGACCTGTCAAAAATCAAAGATCTAACATTTCTCACTATCCTATTTTTCAAAATGTTCACTTGTGAACATTTTCTCTGTATCTTCCTCTGACTCTCTCCAACATACAAATTGAGGCCCAATGTACAATAAAAACAAAGAAATATACGGAAGAAACAACAACAAAATAAAACAATCATAATAAAAAGAACCTCGACGAAATTCTTTACAGTTCATTAAGATATTACATCCATATAACGCCGTAAAAGAAACAGCTCTTTTCTTTCTTTTTCTTTTTCTTTTTCTTTCTTTTATTTGTGACAACATGCATACATTTGGACAACTTTTGTTATTTTTTATGTGTTATCAGTCCATTAGTGGATACAATTGTTCCATAATTAAAAACAACCTTCAGGCCGTATTACATATGACGTAACCACCCGTCGCTTTAAAAACTGGCATGGGTAACTGACATAAGCCAATACCAAACGCCCTGCTGCTCGGCTTAATAATAACACACATAACTGCCTAATTTTGAACATACTATATTCGAACTCTAGAACTGTCATCATGTACAGCACATATTAACCAATGTCAACCGAATAATTAAGCAATAAAAGGAAGAAAGAAAAGAGGGGGAAATCAACATAGACTTGATTCTATCAGTCACAAACTTTGCCCGGTTTTTAAACTATCACACTTTTTCTATAGTTTCGAAATTGTATTTGAAGCACTCGCCACTTCTACCGTATACCATTCATAAATGACAAATCACAGATTAATTCAAAAGAATATAAATGTTACCCCATCTTTCGTGTCTTATTGAAATTGTAAATTACACAGTTTCCATTCTGCTGGGTCACATAAGAGGACCCACAGATTTACAATTTTTTTCCATCCTTCTTTCTTTTTTTTTTTTTTTTTTTTTTTTGAAAACATAAGAATACACTAAAAAGAGCAGAACCACACCCGGCAAAAGTGAATATCACTTAACTTTTTTGATGTTTTGTTTGGTTTTGAGGTGGGGGGTTTTTTCTTCCTTTTCTCTTTTCTTCGGCTTTTTCTTTCTTTTCCTTTTTCTTTCTGTTTTTTTTTCTTCTTTTCTGCCGACTCTTCTTCTGTTTTTCTCTCTTTTTTTCTGTTTATTCTTTCTTTTCTTTCTTTCTTCTGTTTTTTCTTTCTTTTCTGTTGGTTCTTAGATGACGATAACCTAATTTCTTTTATCGAAATACGCCGCTGACGTATCTGGTCGGAAAGGACCAAATCAATATAGATGTTGTATCCAGGCAAATGAAGAGACGACAACACTTATGTATATAAATATAATCTTTTTTTTTTTATTGCGTGAAATAGAGAGTCAGAAAATGCAAATATATAGACACACAGCAAAAACGGAATCCTAAGAGAACCCTTCTTCTTCGTTCATCCTCTCGCAGGACTGGTATAGGGCCTACCTAAAACATTTAATCACCTCCGCTTCTTCCTCATTCTTCTTTCGTGGGACTGTTACCGGTCAACTCAAGCATCTAATCATCTCAGCATCTATATGTTTTTCAACTCTGGCGAGCCTGTTTCTTCAGATTTCTCGGCATTATCTCGGGCATTTAATCATCTTAGCTTCAATAAGTTTTTCGACTCAACGCCTTTGCAAAACACCTTTTTCTTCTTTTTTAGATGATACCTGCTTTCGAAATTAGCGAGCCTCGTTCATTTCAAACCTTACTCTACCTCTCAACCTGGGAAGTCTGGCACAAGGCCAGCGCCTAGAGCGGTGTTACGTCTAGTTTCTCTTCTACCAGTTCCTTTCTTCTTTCTCTGAGTCGAAAATCTTGAGTCGTTGTATAATTTTCCGGACGCACGCGCACAAGGTGGTCACTCTTCTTTTCTGCATGTCACCCACGCAATTCGCGCTGTCTCCTGTTTAGATTAAGATGCAGGTTTACATCCTGTTTCTGATATCCACGCAACTTTCTGCGAATTAACAAAAATCAAATATCAAACAAAAATAGCATGACAAAAAATCGGCTTCAAAACAAGCATAAAATGGAAAAAATGAAGTTAATATGCTTTAATTTGGAAGAACATTCTTAAAACAAAAAATAAATATTTCCCAAATTCAAATAATCTAGAAAAATTTTGAACAAAAAATCACGGCTAAAATCACCTGCAGCTATACTGACGACTCTGAACAAATTATAAAATATTGAAATTATAAACAATTAAGTCAACCTAACAAAGGATGCCACTTCAGGGTCCAAAAGAACTGCCCATTAAAAGGAAACTGCTGGAAAACAAATATATATCACACAAATGAAAATATATATATTAGTTCTCCAGAAAGCCAATGGAAAACAAGATACAGTAACCAACTCACATCATTGAAAATAAGACATTTTCTAAATATGTTTTGCTAACTAACAAAAGAAAACAAAACTCTATTATTAAATGGAATTTCAAAAAGAACTCTAGGTATCTTTCCTTTGACACTAGCTGTTCTTGCTATAAAATCACATTTCCTGTCCTAATGATGATACTAAAATTGATTAGCCTTGTCAGTTAGGCTTTGAATACGTTTACTGTATTTCTTACAGAGGATTAGGACTCTCTCAAAAAAGGAGTGTGCTGACCATGACAATAAACTGTAGCCAGTCGAGAGGTTGCTGTTCTGGAACTCAAGGTAGTGTGGAATCACCCCTTCATTGCTATTACTCTCCGGTCCATTCTGATTCAAAGTGGTAGTACCTATTTAGGTCCCATCTCTGGATTAAGTAGATCTTTTTGAAAATTATTTGTATTAGATGGAACACGTGAAATTATATAACTATATGCACACAAATGAATATTATCTAATAAATAACTATGCAAATATTTTTGTTAAGAATACTTACTTGAAGCTATAACTGTTTAATAAGGATTCTTAGTTACTTGAACCTATATAATCGGGAAAATTATTGGAACTAGATAAGAATACTTGAAACCATATAACGGCATGCAAACAAACTACTATAGACAACTGGTCTCGAGGGAAAACTCTGATTTCACATCTTTTCAACCCCGCTTAAAAAATTGACCTGAAGTCATATGCTGCTCATACGGAGGGGTTGGGTAAATACATACAAATGAATTAGATAATTCATAAAAAGTTAATGTATTGTCATAACGAATAAACCAACCGGTAGTTGATGAGGATTTGATGATGAACAGGTACCGATAATGATAGCAATAAGGCTTCGTTATAGCCTTTTCCGTGGTATTCCAGGGTGCATTCCTATCCAGTAGGCCTATTCTCTGAAAAGCTTCATGGTATATTACGAAGCTATACCCAGCAATTGTTATGAGATACTAGAATGAGGTTTAACCATCATTGTTGTTAAATAACAGTTTTAGATTTAAAAGAAAATCATTAGAATTAAATTCTTTTAAAAATCAATGTTGCTAGAATAGTGGGCAGACACGATCTTAAACTTCAGTGGATTTGATTTCTTTCTTGGCTGAAATGATTTGTTTTCTTTTTCTGCCAAAGGCATCCTATTTGCACAATTCAAGAAATGCAATTAGTTTGGTATTCCGTGGTTGCTGAGCTTACTAAAGTGCTGATTTTCCAGTAAACCACTCCCCTATCACTAGGAAGAAGTTTCCGTCATTCTGAGTTTTTCTTACCAGAGTTTCTCTCTCTCTCTCTCTCTCTCTCTCTCTCTCTCTCTCTCTCTCTCTCTCTCTCTCTCTCTCTCTCAGTCCAGTTGGCTGGGGCTGTAAAATACACCGACTGCTTCTCTGCAGAGAAGTAAGACCTCGCCCCAACAACGAGTGTCCTAGATATTAGACAAAACAACCTGATGGTGAAGCTCCAGTAATGCTGGAGCTTTGTAGAATGCAGAGATCCCCTTCATTTCCAACGCTCTCAGGTTCACTGTGGCCCAAATTGGTGGCACTTGATAGGGTCCTATCTATGAGTCAAATAGAAATGTTTTGACATTTAAACTGAGTGCAAACAAATGATTATGTTTAAATGATTTGTCAGAAATAGAACTGTTTGATCATTTAACTGAGTGTAAACAAATGATTGATGATTAATTGAATTGTTAATGATACATAGCAATACTTGCAACCATTTAACTGTGTGTAAAATAATGAGAGAAGGCTCTTTTAAAAACGTTATCAACAAAATGTGTTTATAAATCATATATGTAATATGCATGTATAAAAAGGATATGGGATTAAATAACGGACAATGGTTGATTTGCCATAAAACCAAACCAAAATTCATTCTCTCTCTCTCTCTCTCTCTCTCTCTCTCTCTCTCTCTCTCTCTTTCTCTCTCTCTCTCTCTCTCTCTCTCTCTTGGACTCTTTTTCTCCCTCTTCTCATTTTCTTTCTTGCATGTACAATTGTTCTTACAAAACACTGTCTTTTGATTCTTGTTAAGAAAATCTTGCTGCATTTGATGGTAATGCTCCAGTTTGGGAATTATGGGGGAGTGCAGAATGCCCTTTCATTTCCATTAATGGTAGGTTCGGAGTGGTACTGGAAGTTAGGGTCCGATGTATTAGTCAAATATCTCAATTTAAAAATTATTCTTATTAGAAAGGAATACATTATACTATATAAATATGTAAAAATAAATGATTACAGACAAATAAAGAGGTGCAATTCTATTTTTAAAAAAAATCTAACATTAAAAAAGTAGTTATAATAACAATTAAACATTAACAAATAGATTAAATTTCCGTATTAAATAACTTATAAAGAGTTGAGACACCCTTAAAAAAATAACGTAAACAAAAGAAAGTAAAAACTGAAATTTGTGACAATGTGACACAGCTAAGTTTTGTTTTTTTTTTAATATTGTAAAAAAAATTGGTAGAAAATAGTAGAAAGGGAATTTAAGATATTTTTGATAGATAGATAGATAGATACGCTCCCGCAGAATTTTTCTCCGACCGTAATAGGAATTTTACTGAATTATTACCTCATAAACGTTACTATTTCTTTTCTTCTTTCTTTTTTTTCCTTGTGTATTTTTTGTATAGTTGAACTCTTCCAGTAACATAAACCATAATAACACCTTTTCAGATCCTGAAATTACAAATATACATTTAAAAAAACAAAAAATTAAGATA
Source organism: Sepioteuthis lessoniana (assembly GCA_963585895.1). Taxonomy (NCBI): domain Eukaryota; kingdom Metazoa; phylum Mollusca; class Cephalopoda; order Myopsida; family Loliginidae; genus Sepioteuthis; species Sepioteuthis lessoniana. The sequence goes on along the minus strand of OY757906.1, from coordinate 82,969,426 downwards.
TACTTAGTTTATACAGTAATTGTAAAATTATAATGACAGTAAAAAGTCAAAATCATTTTTTACAGCCTATATAGGAAATATGAAAGTCTGGTATTTTTCCGGCATTTGTTACCAAGTTATGTTCATCTATAGTTGAAAATTATGACAATTTAATTTTCAAGGAGAGGACCCGAAAAATGGGAATATGTGACAGTCCGAAACTAAGTAAAAAAAATTTTGTTGTTATAGAAGGGCTCCAATTATATTTTTGGTCACAGAGTTTTAATGCTGAATAGTTTGGTTATAAATGATGTCTAATAAATTCTACAAGAAACTCTTGGATCTTTTGTTGAAAAGAATATATATATATATATATATATATATATATATATATATATATATATAAATTTTTTGTATAGCATATTAAGTTTGTTTTTTTATTTTTCGTGAATAATCTTAAAATTTACATCATATTCACTGAAAGAAAATGAATTGGAACATCCTGTATGATTTAATTGACACAGGTAATTGACACAAGATTAAATTTACAGGTGATTGATACAGATTAAATTTACAGGTAACTGACACAAGATTAAATGTACAGGTAATCGACACAAGATTAAATGTATAGGAAATTGACACAGGATTATATGTACAGGAAATTGATACAAGATTAAATGTACAGGTAATCAGCACAAGACTGAATGTATAGGAAATTGACACAAGATTAAATTTACAGGTATTTTAACACAAGATTAAATGTACAGGTAATCGTCACAAGATTAAATGTATAGGAAATTGATACAAGATTAGATATACAGGTAATTGACACAAGATTAAATGTACAGGAAATTGACGCAGGATTAAATGTTTCGGTAATATAGTTGGCTTCATTAAATGAACACAAATGCAGTTTTTAAGGGCATTAGAAAAAGAATAACAAACTGAAAGCATGATCTTACACACATTCAAATTTTAAAATCATCTATCTTTTAGAGGATTCTGTATCATTTCACTGATCCTATCGAGTTAGACAAGAAGTAATGTTTAGTTCATCTGCTGTATCAAGCTTGTCACGAAGAAAAAACTACAAACAAAATTTGTGGATGAGTGTGGGTTGAATGACTGAATTGATGAGACCATGCTTTTGTGTTGACCTCCCTAACAAACAAAGCAATATTTTATCTTAAAAGTTGATCTTTTTTACCTTTTCGGGGAGAGTTGGGGGTCAGTGGTAGATTAAAAGCTTTCCGTGAGATGAGAAACATTATCGTGTTCATAATTCAATTGAGTGATCACGAAAGACCGAAGAAAGAAAAAAATACAGAAAACGAGAACGAGAGAAAGAGAAGGAGGTGTAGAGTGAGAAATCGAAAACAAAATATACAAGCGTGAAAAAAGAATGGCATTCCAATAAATCGCTCTTTTTAACCTGCCACTTCTCAGGCGATGTCCACAAATCGGTCCAACGCGAACCAACTGAAAAGACAAATAATTCACTAGCTAGGCAGTTCTCATTATGTGGTCAGTGGGAATCGTGCGTGACTCGGCAGTTGAGAGACAAAAACAAATGTTCTTGGATGAATGATGGAACACTTATATCCATTATCTACTTTTATCAAGTTGATCGTACAATGGACAGACGTTAGCACGAACACGAAGACTGTCATTGCTGATACTACAGATAAAAATAATAATAGATAAATAAAAACTGTTTTATCCGGACAAATAACCAGCATTGTATGTTGTTTTTTTTTTTTTAGTCTAATCAATATAATTCTAGTTAGGACTTATGGAAATGACACCTCCCAAACCAATAAAGCCAAAAGTTGGTCACAAATAAAAATTCAATAATTAAGTAAACAAATCAGCGAATCTCGATATCGTTTACAAATAAAAATGCAATAATGAATCAGTTGGTTACAGATAAAAATGCAATGACAAAATAAATAAATAAATAAATAAATAATTCAACGAAACACAATGTCGATTGCAAATTGCACACAACATTTGAATCTTAAACCACAAAACAAGAATAAATATCTGCGGGCAGATTTTAACATATTTCTATGACTCCTGATGATGTGCGTGGACGTAGTAGAGAGCAAATCATGTGTTAGCTAAATCAATTAGAGATTAATCACGATTCATCAATTCTTTCTTCGTTTTGAAGTCATTTCAAGCCGACATACTATGAAAATCAAATCAAAGACTGAATGGTCATAATAATTTCAGCATCGACTGACATCACTAGTACCTAGCCAGAGGGTCAATATGCTATGCTATTTTTTTCACTAATACACAGACAGCAATAGATCGAAAAAAAAACATGCGTAATCTTAAAAGGCCTACATAAAGTAATATTTATTACTATATTCAGCTCTAACAAATATATGTACATCAGCTTTCATCTTCTAACAAAAGCATTAATATTATCAAACCTTTTTTTCCTCCGAACAGAAAAACACAGTTTTAAAGATATGAATTATTTGTTCTTATATATTTGTTCATGTTCTTCGAAAATTATATAAATGTGCAAATATGTTTTCACATTGTTTTGATTTTTAATGTACAAGGAAATCTGATTCCTGAATTAATATATTAAGAGGAAAATAAAATGCCCAGAGAATTATTTCGACTAAAGACACTGGATCCAGTATTAGCTAAGTTCCAAAATAAATCCGTTGTCACCATTATGCTGACTCTAAAAACTTTTAAACTAAGAAATACTGGAAAAAGCACTGTAATTCTGAGTTGGATAAAATATTTTTAACTGGTGGTTTGTTATTGACGGCTGTTATTTACCAAGTTTTGCTCACTCTGACACACTGACCTCTGATTGATTAAAATATGTTCTAATACAATATAGGCATCCATCTAATTAATGAACATGCTCAACGCTGCTTAAATGCAATGGTTTGGCGGGAATAAGTGATTTTAATGTTAACTGTGGGGGATTCCTTGTGGCGTAAAGGCTAACGTGCTGGACTGCGACCGCGAAGTAAGCGAGTTCGAACTCCAGTAGTGCTGTTCTGTTCATTTTCCGGCTATAATAACCTTGGTAAAAGTATGAACTCCTTTATCCCCTTAATGCTCTTCTACAAGAATCACTTTGGCATTAAATATCCCACGGGGGTTGATATACTATGGAACAAAAAAGAGAGAAAGAGGGAGTTATTTGACGTAATCCTCTCTTGATTGTTAAAATCGACAGACTTCTGAAAATGATTATTTATTTTATAGATTATCAATTATCAAAGGAAAACGGAAACTATGAATTCCGGTGAAATGAAATTAAAATAATTTATAGTAAACAACATGACAAAAGTAATGAGTGCATATATTAGACACTAGCGAGCTCAAAAGTTGGTCAAACCTTGATTGGAACACAATATAGTGTAACATACTCATATGCATACAGAAACAGTCAACACAATAATGACGAACGAAACACAGTTCTTCAGAAGAATATACCGCTCACACTTTATTCGAAATGGTACGAAAGGGTTACGAAAGGATTATGTGTGAGCGGTGAGTTGGAGACTGAACAAAGACTGCAACATATTGACCCCCCAACTCTTCTGGTTATAGCAACACTTCTTTCTCATCCTGCGGGGCAGCTCAACTTGGGGACCCTGAGGACCCAGCTCTCTGCTGGGTCTGGTTCTCACTACTTCGAACTGCAACAACTGACTCCAAACTCTGATCTCCAACAAACTCGAACTTCCTGTAGCACCGGGTAATATTATTGTTTGTCGTCCACCAGCTTCATCTGCACTCAATTCAACCCGTCCACAGGTTATCCCCTGATATCTTCGACCGGATGCACCCATTATTTACACAGGTGCATTTCTTATTTTACAGATCGGCCGGGTCGGAGGTCAGTATGTTACAATAGGTGCTATTTGTAAAAGAGAGAGAACATTGGAATGGAGAAACAGTAATAACTCCATTTGATTGCAAAGAATAAAATGGTCTGGTTGACACAATTTCATTGAGTTTAAGGGTTTTTAAAATGATCTGATTTGTCACCAGCCGAGACTCTAAGTCCGATAACTTTAAAGTATTGATCAGAGCTTCTCCAAATGGTTCAAATAGACACTTGGGAGTGAATAAGATTTTGGTAGGGTAAGTAATAGTTTCGGGGATCAACAAGGGAAAACTTACAAGTCTACATTTATAAATGTTTTTATAATAGAACAAAAATCCCTGGATCATGTAGACTAGTTGCCTGATATCGTACACATATCAAAAGACCTGATTGGGTGTGATGGTCACGAATGATGCGGTGTTCTCATATGACCCATTCAAAACATACAGGTGATTTAAATAAACAAAAAATCTTGAAGTGGAAGATGCAAATTTAGACACCTTTCTTAAAGAACAATTTCTCGAAATGACCTTCTATCACGAAGTAAAGCATATTTACACATTCAAAGGAATTAGATATTGTTAAATGAGCGAAGAAAACTCAAGCAAAATATCTCATATTTTGTGCAACTGTTGACAGAATTTTACGCGTTTTTCCATGTTCGTATATACAGGGTGTCTCAAACAGATGCAAACCTTTAATATGATATTCCATATTGCATCAAGTCATCTTTCATCTGAGTCTTAAAAAACAATCATATCACTTCAGAAAAGTCAAACCAGATGACAAAGGCAGAAATTGATTGACTTTATCCTACAGAGCACGTGTAAGACCAAGTTCTTGAGAACATCCTCGGCGGGTGGGGGGACTTTTTCGGGCTCCTTCCGACAGAACCTCTCACCACATCCACATTGTCAGGACATCTTGCCGTCAACTTCCTGCCAGATCTGGGATTTTCTGACTTTTTGTTGAGGTTACCTTGTGGCTTGAAATTTGTGTACCCAATGATAGATTTTGTTTTTCTGGAGATAATTGTTAAGTTGTACTTCTAGCGAAATTTTGCCTGCATAGTTTTAAATAATTTTGTCTCTAAAAAAGTGGTGACGCAAAATATTTTTCCTATCTTATCCGAGGCATTGTGATGAAAGATTAATTCTTGTTATAGTATACCATTTTCAAATCTGAAACAAAAAAGAATGCATCATAACTATTAATACAGTTTTTAGCAGTCATATGGGTCCAATGTATTTTGAGACACCCTATATTTGAATATGGGTTTTGCCATGTAAAGTATTAACTAAACAAACAGAGAAATTCTTTAAGCATAATATGGTGATTTGCAAGTCAAACTCACAAAGCTACGAGCCAATATTTGTGATCTTCTCGGTGCCCACCCAACCCTATTAAAAATAATTCAAGAATTAACTGTGTAGTTGCATTTATAATTCACCGACTCTTTGCTTGTGTAATAGTATTAAACACTGGGAAATTAGTTATGTTTCGTAATTTGATATTCAATTAATTTATTTGCAAGGGATGCATCAAGCACAAAAGTTTTAGAATGCCTGATCTTCTAGTTGAACTACATCTGAGAGTTGTAAGTTCAATCCCTTGGTTGGGGTTCAGTAGAAAGGAAAGTAATATTATAAAACGGAAATAAATAAGAGGGTAAATTAACTGATATGAAATATCCCAAAGCATGGACAGAACAGCTTACCCCGTAGATTATATAAAGAGGTCGGTTTGAAATACCCTGAAGTGTAATAACTCCCACAAAAAACACCTGATTAAGATCAGAAGATAAAAATGTCCAAAACCTTATTAAGACAAGATGAAAATAATATTCCTAGACGTATAAATAATAACAACTTCTCATCGTAGAAATTTAGAATTATATTTAAAGAATGTTCATAATGATAAAAATGATAAAGTTGGTATACAGACTTATTGGACCCAGAGGAAGGTTATGATACAACAATATCTTCGACATGATAAAAGAGGAACCCACATCGAGAATCGAAAAGTCTAATAATGGCATGAAGTAGTTAATTGTGCTTTATTTGATTTTCCAAACTTCTAAGGAATTATTTATCTTCCTTAAATAATTATTTGCATTTAATTATACATTACTAAATTTGTTTATACATCAAGTTGATGATAGGAATAATTTCAATCGTAGTATTTCGTTGGACTAAAACGTCATACAAAACTCGAAAATATTTGAATCGATAAAACTTTTATATGTAAATCCTTAAACAGAAAATAGTTCTCCGCAAATGCACCTGAAATTCTTCAAAATTAATTCCTTAGATTATTATTATTTTACTCCTTTAAGAGTTTTCAACGCCAACTTTAGCTGATAGTCTTCCACTGGAGTTTGAGTGACAGCAAGTCTATGCAAGTTTCCAGGACTCTTCTCAGTATTCTGGTCGATCTTGAAAGTGCTGTAGTTTGGAGGGTCCCCACTCGGGCTCTTATTTCCAATTCTTCAAGATCTTTTACCAATCCTTTGGTTACTGAACCGAACGCACCGATTACAACTGATATTAAGGTCACTTTCATTTTCCATAGCTTTTTTCAATTCCTAGCAAGGTCCAGATATTTATCTTTCTTTTCACCTTCTTTTAATTTTACTCTGTGGTCTGCCGGGACGGTAAAGTCTTCTATTCACTAGGTTCTTTTCTTTTTTTTTTTTTTCTTTTTTTTTTTGACTATCACTTTTTCTGGTCATCTGGCTGAGATTAGGTGATCCGTTTATATCTCAAAATTCCAGAGATCGTGAGTCTTATTTTCCAGGATGGATTCCGGGTTGTGCATACATCATTTTTCGTATGGTCAAATTTAATATTTTTGCACAATTCCAAGTGGATCACCTTCCCCACCCGGTCGTGTCTAGTCTTATACTCTTTTTGTGCTAATTTGTTCCTTTTTCTTATTATGTGATTGATTGATTCGTCTCCATCACCGCATAACCTACATTTGCCATTTTGTTATGTCTTATCTATTTTTGCTTTCATATATAGTTCTTATGGCGTTGTTTTGTACAAATTCAGTTTCTAACAAAAAGCTTCCCTTTCTTAGCCATGTCCAAGTTTTCTCGTGTAAGATTTTACTTGTTTATCGCTGGAAACGTCAATAGAGTTGTTCTTCTTCCCATTTTTGTTTTCTAGTTATTTTTCTTCCGTCGATCTTCGTATTGTCTTTTTTGTTTTTAGTTGCTATAATCGGTTTTCCCCTGCACTAGTCTTCGAGACGTTCAATTGATACATCAACTATATCTTCAATGCCGACAAATCCTCTTCCTCCTTTTTTTCTTGACACATATAGTCAGTAAACGTCTCCGAGATGTAAGGCCTCATGCATTGTCATTAGTTTTCTTGTTGTCTTGTCTCTTTGTTTAAATTCTCCCCTTGTCCACTTCAAGAATGGTCCCGAGTATCTTACAAGGCGGACAGCTAATTTTGATGAGATTCTTGCTATATTGTTTGGTTTCGAGATATTTTCTCCTTCTCCTGAAATACTCTTTAAAAAATTTTTCTTTAATCTCCACTTGTCTGATGGTGTCCTAAGTGTTTGTAAGTTTCTTTTTCGCCAAGCGTTCTTTTTTTCTTCTTGATTTGGCAGTTTCGTTTCTTCCATCATGTGTCTTTCCAGCTTCTCAAAATTACCATGGCGGATTTTTCTATGCCAAATTCTACCCCTATGTCCTGATTCTATATTCTTACTGCCTATATAAGTGCTTCTAATTCTTTTTCGTTTTTAGCAAAGATTTTGATGACGTCCATGTACATTAAGTGACTGATCTTTTCTTACGATTTACTAAGTTTGTATCCTCCTGTGAATCTCCTGAGTATGTGGTTGAGTAACATCATTGTTATAACAAATAGTAATAGTGATACCACATCCCCATGGAAGATACCTCCATAGATTTTTACCCGAGTTAAATTTTTTCTTCCTGGTGTCAATTCCATTGTGCAGTTTTCGGGGGTTTTCTCGACAGAATTTATGACTTTATCTGATATCTTGTACATTTTGAGACAGTCCGTTATCCAGTTTTGAAGGACAATATCGTAAGCTTTTTTGTAGTCAATCCACGCCAAAGCCAAATTTTTCGTCTCATTTTGCTCTCATTGAAGATGTATAAGTCAATGTATAGTAGCTCTCCAGTCCCTCCAGTTCCCTCGCTTTCTCGGGAAACAGTCCGCGACTTATTAACGAATAGTTAATCCCCTCTATAATTTATGCCGTTAACATTTTCCATATCATCTGTAGTCACGTTAAATGAGTATAGCTGTTTACGGTAGTTCCTTTGCAGGGGTTGGATGGATTTGTGTGATCTTTCCTTTGGTAAGCTATTCGGATATATCTGTTTCTTGTAAGCATCAATTCATTTCGATAGCTAGTCTGTTGTGAATGGAAGTGAATTTTTAAATTAGAATCCATGTATGGCATCAAGGCCTGGAGTTTTCCAATTTGGTATTTTTTATGTTGCTTTGAGTAAATCGAGGTGTATTTCCGCCTCAGAGCCTTCTACGAGTATTTGCAACTCTTTTTCTATATTGCTTAGTCATTCGTCTTTTTTGTTATGATCTCTCAGATCTATGATATTTTGTTCGAAAATCGTTTTCTGTCCTTCGCACCCCTCGCTTGGTATGTCTTCACATATTCTCCACCAAGTAGAATTTTCTTTCGTTGTTTTGGGATGTTCTGTTTTGCCTATATTGTCTGATCCTGTATCTTTACCTTTTTAGTCATACTACTTTCTCTAGTACCTTCTGATTTATCTCTTCGAGTTGTATCTTTTGTCCTATGTGTGTAGCTTGTATCTCTTCGTCCCAACATGTTCTCGTGTTTTTCTTTTGCCTTATTATATTTGCTTGTTGCCGTCGATTTTTTATCTGTGTTTCCAATTAGATTTCACACCCAGGGTTTGAGTTTCTGTTCGTGTTCTTCAGGCGAACCTCGAATTTTTCTCAGACTAAATTCGTTCCAGCATATATTAAATCGTTTAATTCCATAATGTTGTTTGCTTACTCGGCTGGGGCTGTAGAATACACTGACTGTATCTCTGAAGAGGGGTAACCCCCCCCCAACGAGTGTCCTGGATATGACACTAAACAATCTGATGGTGAGGTTCCAGTGATATTGAGATTTGGGGAATCTGGAGCACCCCTTCACTGCCATCGCTTCCAGATCCACTCTGGCCTGGAGTAGTACTACCTGATAGGGCACAATCTATAGGTTAAATAGAAGTAATCTGCGTAATGCTAAACTAAATTACTTGAAATAGAACTTTTTGATATTTAAACTGTGTACTTATACTAAACTGAATTGTTTGATAGAGAACTGTTTTTGACATTAAAACTGTTCTTACACTAAACTGAATTGTTTGAATTAAAACTGTTTAACTAAACTGAATTGCTTGAAATAGAAATCTTTTGACAATTAAACCGTGTACTCATGCTAAACTGAACTGTTTTAAACAGAACTGATTATTCGTATAAAAACGTATTTGGCATTAGATAACCTACAAAGGTTGATATACTATAAAGCATAAACAACCAACCAACGAACCATGATGTTGTTTGTCAGGAATTTGTTGATTATTTGTTTACTTTTTCAGTTTCTGCTTGTCTGTTTTCCAGCCGTGGTCCCTAAGAGAAGGCAATGTGGTTTTCTTTTCAGACATAATTCTCTTCAAAATCTCTACATTCGTTTTTTAGTCTTACGTGTTTGTTGCGTTGTATTTGGGTGTGTGGTGTTTCGGTTACTATTCCTTAGCGTTTGCCTTTGGTAGGAAATTTCTGGGGTTCTTTTATATTTATCGTCTCTGTTACTATATTCGAATCTTAGGTTGATATGTTTCTCTATATAATTGTTGGTATATTTCCAATAATTCAAAGTCAGAAAACCAACCTTTCCTTATTATTGCACTAACATGGTCAATTAGTTTTTGGTTTGTTGTCTTAAATCAAGAGAATTCTTGCCAAATTTCTATCATTCTTTTTCTAAAACCTCTTTGATTGGGGTTGCTCCCAAAATAACAGTAAAGTGCAAGTTTGTTATCATCCTTAGTCCATTTTCTGCGCTGTAGTCTCTGATTTAAAAGGTTACTTTGTTCGGCGTTTGTGTACCCGAAAGAAGATCAGCCAACATTTGCAGGATGCTATCGTGTCCCCCATGTCAGCAATCAAGGGAGCACTTGCTGATCATGACACCCAAACCTGCTGTCTGGGTCCCACCTTAAGTAATGTTTCCATTTGTCTTTTTGTGG
>OY757906.1:82919302-82956802 GCA_963585895.1 Sepioteuthis lessoniana | reverse complement strand
TCTTTCATTCGGTGAACATATACGATACTCTGATCTGAGGCAGAAGTATCCGTCTATATATAAATAACCTTTTGATTTTAACAGGAATGTTCGTCAATGGCCCGGTAGACCGAGGTTCATTCCCAGGTCGAGTCATAAATAAGATGAATTTTGGAGAAAAAGAATTCCTTTTTCCAAGAAAGAACGATATGCAGTAAAATTCTGTTTTAAACTTAGAAAAAATGCCACAGAAACTTATGTAATGCTTCAGACTTCTTTTGGAGTATCTTGCATGAATCGAGCATCAGTTTTTGAGTGGCATAAGAGATTCAAGGAAGCCAGGGAGTCTGTGAGGGATGATGAGAGGTGTGGGAGGACTAAGGAAGTCAATACACAAGAGTTGATTGGCCAAAGGGTTAGGGTTATGGTTACTATGTTGAGGTTTTAAGAGAGTTCAGGAAGAGATTCCTTGGGAAGAGGCCATCACTCTTCAAATCGGGTCAGTGGAATTTCCACCAGAACAATGCACCAGTCCACAACTTCATCCTTGTCACAGACTATTTGACCAAGATGGGCATCAACACAGTTCCTCAGCCTCCCTAGAGTCCAGACCTTGCTCCCTGTGACTTTTGGTTATTCCCTAAGCTCACAGGCTGTCGTTATGAGACAATTGAGGAGATAAAAGAGGCTGTGACGAAGGTCATTGACACACTCTCACAAGAGGACTTCCATAGGGCCTTCCAGAAGTTGTTGGAACGATACAACAAGTGCATTGCAGCAGAAGAAGATTACTTCGAAGTGGACTAGAGTTTCATGTGTGTACTATCAATAAAAGTGCCCGTACGAAAAAAGTCTGGAAACTTATTTAATGATCCTCGTATGAAAGAACCAGTCAATATTGATTAGCTTGAGAAAGGTGTAACTGTAAACAGTATTTTCTATTGACAAATCTCAAGGCCAGCCTCACCTTACTTATGGATACATATATATTCCAAAATCTCTGTCATTTTCATGTGCTACAGCGTCTTCAGCTCTCGGGTAAGATCTAATTATTTTTCGATGTTTTTGCTTTCTTTCATTTTCACTTCGGAGCACGTTCAACGGGAAAATCCACTAAATGATAAATTCTTTCTTTTTTCTTGTTAATATTAGCTCGATTTTGCTGGCCAATATTAGCTGATCTGTTTATATCTCAAAATCTCAGAGAATTTTATGCGTTTCATTCTCTCTGAGAGATTCTGGTTTTTTGCATATACCCGTTGTCAGTATAGTCAAATTTCAACCTCTTGCACAATTCTAAGAGGATCATCTTTTCTACTCTGTCGTGCCTAATCTTGTATTGTTTTTCTGCTAGCTTACTGCATTCGCTTATTATGCGAGTAACTGTTTTATTTCTCTTGCCATATAATTTATACTTGCTATTCTGCTACCTATTATCCATTTTTTGCTTTGATATAAAAGTCAGTTAGTTATCGGTAGAGCGACAATTCTCGACCTAAATTTCGAGACCAATCAAAATCTCACCCACCTCTTCATTGGAATTACACAAAGATTTATAAATGAATAAATTTTTCTTTAATCTTGTGAACAAGAAACCAATTTACATCATCCTGTTTATGAGAACGATCCAAAAAGAACTTGTCAACCCAAAATAAACGTTAGTGAGATTTTTCTGTAATTAGGTGTCAGTAATTTTTGTTTTGTTTTTTCTTGATATAGACAACCTCGTCGTCCTCTCTTCATCCTAGTCTTTGTCTCTATGTCTCCTTTACTTTCTTTAAGAAACCCGTATTTGTTCTAGCACAAGTCTAGAATAATAAAATGCCCAGCGAGACTCAAACTCTCAATAATCTGTTAACCAAGTTCGCTATGCATTACACTATGTAGGATAGATAGATACAGCATTAATGTTCCCAATGATCTGTTGCAAAACCTACAAAACATCCATAGCTTGAACTTTTCTTTCTTACAACTACTTTCCTAGTTATACTCCAACTACTACTCAGTGCTAATACCTAAAAAGCGCTTGTGGTGTAAAGGCTATCATCCTAGAAAATGGACACAATAAAACGAGTTCAAATCCTGGATGAAGCAGTTTGCATTTCATGTAGCGCTAATAGCCTTTTGAAAGGCATAAATCCAATCATTCTCCCTCCAGCTATGGATAAGTAGATGGACAAAGTAGTCTCTTTAATCATAGTAAAACAACCGGTCTAGGAGAAGGACAACTCTGAATTAAAACCAGTTAAACTCCGCTTAAAAGTTGACCTTGTGTCACATCCTGCTCGTGTGGAGGAGTTGGTAAATACTGCTAATACTCTTACTAAAACTGATGATATTTTTCTATTACATGAGAATGTGTTATAAATCAAGTCACACACTCCTCGCGAGGTTTAACTCGCCACCTATAAGTACCTCTCACCCCCTGCACTGTTTGTCCAATTCTGTTGCTAAGTTAATGGTGTGTAACTTTCACTTAGTCAGGGACGGGCCAAAATCGTTCACTTGATTTAGGTCCAACCACCAAATCCCCGGCCAACAATGTGAGTGAAGAAATGTCGGCTGTCTATCAATTTATCAGTCCATTATGCGAGCGGATCTGGAAGTGAAGGTGAATGTGTGTCAATAAATTCTACATCACAGTGTGTAAGCATGTCTGACATTTATCATGACGTCACACTCGAGTAGGGATATCTATATGCTTGTGTGCGTGTCGGTCTCTGTGTGTCTGTATATTTTATTTGTAAACGGCATATGCAATTTTTCAACATGTCAATAAATGCACACAAAAACTTGAACATTTACATACATATATATATGCATATATATAGGCGTGAGGGTATGGTGCGTAGGTATGGTTGCGTTAAATATATGGGAAATAATTTTGCTTGTGTAATTATATGAATATTTATATCCTTACATATGTGCGCGTGAATGTGTGTTGAAATATACATGAAATATATATCATTAGTTTGCTCTAAGCATATATGTGCATTGAAGTTGCATATATTGCAGAACAGGGGCTTGTAAATCATCATTTTAAATCGTGGACACCGATTATTAGGCACTGGAGAGACAGATATTACTATTTCAGCCTCCAAAAAGATAGATAGATAGATAGATAGATATTTTTTTAATACTGACATTAGCCATCTATTGTATATGTGTGCATGTGATTGTGGAATACATTGATATTTTATATATATTCACAGAGATTGTATATATAATTACGAATGTAGATATATGGGTTTAACTTGCTTACACAAGTCACACAAATAGACATCAACACACACACACGCACACACACACGCACACACACACACACATATATATATATATATATATATAATCAACTAAGTTGTTTTATTAGGCACTTTTTCCTGTCGTGTTAGCTCTTACACTGAAGCGTTTTTCATTGAAAAGCGATTATACTATTTTAAGTAATGCATAGATAGATTGATAGTTAGATAGATAGATGCCTCTTTTTACTTCGTGCAAGTCCTATTTTCTATTCCCGCTGTTTTAACTTCATAGCTATAATATACTATATGGGCTTCTTGCGTAATAATGGAAAAACTTAATACCAATTTTTTATACATTTACTAGTCCAGAACTTACCACTATTAACTGTGATCATGGTAGTAAATTTTTGGGGAGTGTGATGCCGGACCTGAGCAAGGGGAAATATAACTCTTTTAAAAAAGAACAACGACCCAAATTATCGAACCTAACCCCTTAGGTGGTAAAACACATCTACAAATCGATTGAAAGCTAACACTCGACTAATTCTAGAAACGTGGAAATGTTTGAAAACTCGAAAAAAGGGTACGAGATATCTAAAAAAAAAGGCGGCTTACACGCAAAACAGCAATGCAAAGCCAATTGTGGCAAAGATTATTTTTTAAAAGATAAAAACATCAGCTGAAACCGCATTTGTTTTAACCCACACCTTTCAAAAGTTGTATCAATAAAAACAGGAAAGTAATTCTATAAATTAATAAAAAAAACACTTAAGAAAATCCAAGTTATTCAAAGACATCCAAGAGCTTATAAAAAACTATGATACAAAGCGGATCAATATCCCAGTCGGCTGGGGCAGCAGAATACACCTACTGCATCTCTGCAGAGGGGTAAGACTCCCCCAACGAGTGTCCTGCTATGACACTAAACAACCTGAAGGTGAGGCTTCACTAATGCTGGAGTTTTAGCGAATGCAGAGCACCCCTTCATTACCATTGCTCCTAGGTCCACTCTAGCCCGGAGTGGTTGCACTTAATAGAGTCCAAACTATGAGTCAAATAGAAGTAAACTGTGTACATATGCTAAACTGAATTTTTTGAAATAGAACTGTTTTTGACAATCAAACTGTCTACTTATGTTAAACTAAATTGTTTGAAATAGAACTGTTTCTATGTATAAAATGGATTTGGCATTAAATATCAGTCCTTTGTTTACACACAATTAAATAATCAAACAGCTTTATTTCAAATAATTCAAATAGCTATAAATCATTTGCAGTTAGTTTAGATGTCAAACAGTTCAATTTTACTCATAGATTAGACCCTATCAGGTGCTACTCCTCTGGTCCATAGTGAGCCTGACAGCTATGACAATGAAGGGGTACTCGATATTCCCCAAAGCTCCAGCATTACAGATGGTTTTATGCCATGTACAGGACAGTCGTTGGGGTAGGGTCTTATCCCTCTGCAAAGATTCAGTCAGTGTATTTTACAACTCCTGCCGACTTAGCTGAGTGAAACCCTCAAGACCGAGAGGTAAAATCTGCATCGGTGTGACGCTGAAACTCTTGAAAAATGACTCTATGATAATCAAATTTCAAATATGAAAAAGTACGATGATTTTAGTTGGTTGGTTGGTTGGGTTTTTTATGGCATGTTAATCTTTGTAGGTTATTTAACGCCAAATCAGTTTTTATGAAAATAGTTCTATTTCAAACAATTCAGTTTAGCATGAGTACACAGTTTAATTGTCAAAAATGTTTCTATTTCAAGCTATTCAGCTTATTCAAACAGTTCTAATTTAGCTAATTCAGTTTAGGATAAGCACAGATTTTGTTTACACATAGTTGAATGTCAAAACAGTTCTATATTAAACAATTCAGTTTAGTGTAAGTAGAGTTTCAATATCAAAAACATTTCCATTTCAAAAAAATCAGTTTAGCATAAGCACGCAGTTTAAATGTAAGTAAACAGTTTATTTGTCAAAAGCATTTCTTTTTCAAGCTATTCAGTTTAGTCAAACAGTTCTAATTCAAACAATTCAGTTTAGCATAAGTATGCAGTTAGTTCTATTTAACCCATAGATGAGGCCCTATCAGGTGCTACCATTACAGGCCAGAGTGGACCTGGGGGCGATGACAATGAAGGGGTATTTCACATTTCTCAAAGCTCCAGCATCACTGGAACCTCCCCATCAGATTCTTTAGTGTCATATAACAGGATACTCATTGAGGGGGCTCTTACCCCTCTGCAGAGGTGCAGTCAGTGTATTCTACAGCCCCAGATGACTGGGCAACATGTTTTTAGAATATGCGTTTAATTTTAAAAGAGAAAGAGGCGAGAAACAAGAGTAAATGAGAAAATGATGAAGATTAAAGTGAAACTCCGCTTAAAAGAAAAGTGAGCTATAATAGAATTAAAAAATCAAAATGTTCTGCTAAATATGACGTAGGCGTCTCCCCTGACAAGCAAACTCACTGTATAATAAATCACCCCTCCCCCTTACCAGTCGTTGATTTTGCTGATTCGGGAGTCAGAATTGCATAAATCACGAGAAAAAAAAAGAGGGAAAATAGAACAAAAACAAAATTCGAATGTATCTTTTTTAATAGCCGGTTGTGTATTTGATAGCTCACTACCCAGTCTCTGAGCGCTGCTAGGATATGCAGTATTCTCTCAATCTACACTTATATCTCAGCTTTACTTGACTGCAATAGACGAAAGAGGAAACCCAGGCCCTGTCTTTCCTTTCTGCTTTCAGCTTATGCACAACCCCAACTGTAACTGACAGAGTTCAACTTGTCAATTGCTATTCCACGATCTCCTGCATATATGAGGAGTTTATTCCTACACTTTCACAAACACGGACCACTTATATTTTCGGTACTTAAACTGGCCAAATTCTTGTCTCTTAACCTCCGACCGTGCATAGCTCCAACATGGATGTTCACAGAGCACACTAAAAAAAACAATCCTTTCATCTCGAAACATTCACACCAAAATCGCTTTTCTTTATGATTTTATTGCTTTTCCCAAATTTTGACCGGACTTGCCAATTATCACCACGCTCACACACATATACACGTATGCTTACATACACACACGCACACATACACTCACACACACATACACACTCACATACAGGCACACACACTCACGCACAGATATGTCAAACCTCCAAAAGATATATCGATAAGATACGACTATACGCACACAAAACTATACTTATGTTCACCTCTATATATATATATATGCAAACACACCAGCACAGATATACCTGCCTATTATATGTATATAATTACACATACACTGACTCATACGGTTATAATCCCAACTATACACATATGCTCTAGTGCACTTATCTGCACTGAGAAGCAAAAGAGCCTCCATAGTGTCATAAATGTTTTTTTAAAAACAGAGCTGATGATTATATATCACCATTTAAACTGATACCTACTCTGACATATTGCTTCCGAAAAAAATTAAGCATCAGGAACTTCATTTGAAGGAGCTAAAAATGGGCTTGAGGTTTGTTTGTTTTTGTTAGAGGTTAGTAATGTGTGTTTAAAACGTGCGGGTTGCAATATCAATTGGTGAATGTTGGCTTTTGCAATATGTTGGCTTGTAATAAACATATATATTAGGATTAGAAAACTTTCATTGGTGAAAATATCTGATTGATTGAATATTGAGGAGGCAACACCCAACAAAGCACCAACTATACGGCTACCTACCTCTCATCACGAAAACTATCAAAGTTAGACGAACCAGACATGCAGGACACTTCTGGAGAAGCAGGGACGAGCTCATAAGTGATGTACTCCAATGGACCCCCTCATATGGCCGAGCAAAAGCAGGACCACCAGCTCTAACATACATACAGCAGCTCTGTGAGGATACGGGATGTAGCCCTGATGACCGGCCAGAAGAGATGAACGATAGGGAGGAGTGGCGAGAGAGAGTTAGAGATATCCGTGCCGGCGATGCGACATGATGATGATGATAAAAAGCAAAATGATTGGACAAACTGAAGCTGTCCGATAATTGCTGTACCGTGCTCTATGAAACTTTAAGTCAGGACCAAAAATTTAAACATGGTCGTTTTTTGTTGTTTTCTTTTAATTTTTATTTGGCTCTATCATAGTAAAATAGATCATGGTTTTATATATTAGTGACGGCTAAACAGATATATATATATATATATATATATATATATATATATATATATATGTATATATATATATATATATATATAGTTATTTACTAACCTTAGCTTAGATATGGCCCAAGGCCAGAAGTATAGTGCACCCACTGATAATCGAACTCAATAACAATAGCTGTCTACGCTTGCTTACGAACCATTACACGACGTGAGGTTCTCTGCTAACGAGATCTATATCGTTATTTACGAATCTAAGCTAAGACGAGACACAAGGTCAGAAGTATATCGCACCCATTGAGAATTGAAAGCGCTGCTAATCCTGCTTACTAGCCATTACACCACATGAGGTTCCCTGCTAACCAGATGATCTTCCTCCGTCAATAAACTGATGAACAATATTTTACAAGTACTTACGTTAACCAATGTGAATATAGAATTGACATAAAATCCAATTCTGAGTTTGTTCTGAATTCCTTCATTAAAAGTTGGGGCTATGCTGAGATGTGCAACCAGCAGCCTGACCATAAAACTTCCAGACAACGATCGATCAACTGTATTTTAATAGTTAACAACTAATCGTGAAACTCAAAGTTTCCTTTAAAAGCCCGACCCTATGTGTCACCTGCCTCAGACACAAATGTCCACTTCTCCAATTAATAACAAACAGCAAGAACGACTTACGACTTTATAAAACCTCTCCCTCAGCTGTGGGCCAATTAAACAGTGCCTTTGCCCATCATCTGGCATCGTGCCATTCAATTCGAAACAGCTATTAAACAGATAACAAAGACCTACACAAAAACGCAACGTAAAAATAACAGTAACTGCTATCCAGAGTCTCTATTTCAAATTTTAGCTTTTCTACTTACACTGACCAAACAAAAGGTTTTAATAAAAAATTTTAATGAGTAGTTCAGTTTTGGGATCTACCCCATGCAGAAGTAACTTCTTCGCTATCACGGGCAAGATAATTCGTTTCAGTAGGTTGTCAGTTTAGGGCCAAATGATCAGATAATGCGTCTTAACATGTCGTAAGTATAATGTAATGGGGATGTTTCTTTCTATATTTATGTTAAAATAGGATCGAAGTTGCTGCTTACTGAGCTCGTTGGTAATTTAATGTGTTGTTCAGAGTTTATGTTCTCTTTCTCAATGATGCTATCACTTTTTTTATTTTTTTTTTTTTTTTTTTTGCAAAGTGGATGAAGGGATTAAGATAATGTGCAGATTTTTAGGTTTCCAATGTTCAAAATCCTACATTATTCTAATCGCTTCACAAAACAACAAAAAATGGAAGACACAGAAAATAAAATAATAATAATTAAATCTAAACTATTCAATGTGTGTAAGTGTGTGGTTAACATACTTGTCTCCCTTGTTTTACGTTAATAATTTGTTTTTATGGAATAATAAATTCATTCTAATGACGCTATTCCTAGAAAGAAACATAACAATCTGATTTTTCCTACAGTCTTCTTTGTTCTCGTAGTAAGGGGTTTTATTTCAAACAATACCTCCTCACACACTCTTTCTCTCTCTCTCTCTCTCTATATATATATATATATATAGAGAGAGAGAGAGAGAGAGAAAGAGAGAGAGATACTTTTTGATGAGGAAATAGGGTACGTTATATGATAAACCAGAACAATGAAAACTTATGCAAAAATTATCCCCGTTGTTTTCTTTTCAATGCAAGAATTTGTTGTTTGTTTGTTTGTTTGTTTGTTTGTTTGTTTTCTTTTGTTTTTTTTGGGGGGGGTTGTTTTTTGCTTTGTTTCTTATGGGTTTTTTTTTTGTTTCTTTTTTGGATTTGGGGTTTTTTTTGTTTTGTTTTTCTTGTTTTTCTTTTTGTTTTTTTTTTTTTTTTTGTAAATTCATTCTGATCACTCTATACCACTACTGAAACATATCTCTCTATTTTCAAAAATCTTTTTCGTAGAATGCAAGCGAAATTTCTTGCTGATTTTTTCTTGTTTTCTTTCTTGACGACGTCACGTTGGATCTGATGACCGGGAAAACAAGAAAAACTGAATAATAAATTAACAATGTAATCGCTGGCCTTCGTGTTCAATAATATTTCATACAAAAATTCGGAACCGAATATATATATATATATATATATATATATATATATATATTCGGTTCTGAATATATATATATATATATATATATATATATATATATATATATATATATATATATATATATATATATATATATATATAAGTTATGATTGCGTCGACGCAGTATAAACAGTGTTTGGTTACTGTCAGTTTCTTGTCTATGTAATTATTGGACGAAGACGTTCGGACATGTTGGGTATCAGATTATCAACTGTTGCAAAAGGGGCATTATGAGAAAAGTGTTCTGTGGAGGGTGGTCTACATTGTACTGCGGGATTATTTACGTGACTCATTTTGCAATTTGTTACTCTACTATGTTTAATTCATTATTTTCTTGCGCTTTTTAAAGTCATTTTACTCTTTGGGAGTTTTTCACACCAGCATTTGAAGGTTTCACAAAAGTCTGAGTGACTGCAAGTCTCTCCAAGTCTCCATTCTAGCTGGTCTGGAGAGTCTTCTTTCTGCCTCTGAATTCCAGTTCCCAAAGTCTCTTTTCCAGGCCTTTGAGAACCCTTTCAACGGCACCAACTATGATTAGTATCCCCGCCATCTTCATGTGCCACAGCTTCTTAAACCCTCTGGTAAGATCCAAATATTTTAAAATCTTTTTGCATTCTTTCATTTTCTCACTAAGGTACGCCGGAACGACTATATCCAATACACGGTAATTCTTTTCTTTTTTTCATGTTAATACCAGGTCTGGTCTACTGGCCTAATTTGATGATCCGTTTGTATTTCAAGTTCCCAGATAAATTTTTATATTTCATTTGCATTGCTGTCCTTATATATATATATATATATATATATAGCTGCTGATGATGATGGTTATATAGATAGTTGTATGTATGAATGTATATACTTATGCACATATGTGTATTTATGTACATTTATGTGTGTATACATATATGTGTGTGTTTACTTATATATATATATATGTGTGTGTGTGTGTGTGTATGTTCATATAAATATATATATATAAATATATGTGTGTGTGTATGTGTGTGTGTATGTTCATATAAATATATATATATATATATATGTGTGTGTGTGTGTGTGTGTGTGTGTGTGTGTGTGTGTGTGTGTGTGTGTGTGTGTGTGTGTGTGTGTGTGTGCCAAAACTTTAGTCTGGAACTACACAAAAGCTAGTCTGGAAATGCACGAGAATTTTACGTTCTGTTTTTAACAAATCCTGGAAGCAGCACCCCCAAAAGCAGCAACTGTACAGCCACTTGCCTCTCATCTCGTAAACCATTGAAGTAAGACAAACAAGACATTAGGTACTGCTGATAAAGTAAGGACCAACTCATATATGACGTTGTCCTATGGACTCGCATACATGGACGTGCAAGTATTATCCGACCGGCAAAATCTTACATACGTCTATTCTTTGCAGACACTAGATACAATCTAGTGAACCTGCGAGGAGCGATGAATGATAGGAACAGATAGCGAGAAAGAATCAAGGGACTCCATGTCAATTGCCAATTTTATGTGATTGCATCAGACCTCTACCTATGTGATGTAACTGATTCCATAATATTTATTTATTTATTTATTCATTTTTTTTTTTTTGTACAATTGTATATATCAACTGGTATTTTCTGCCCTTTCTTTTCTGCTCGTCTGTGTATATTCTTGAAGGCAGCTCTGAGTTTTGTAGCATTCAAGGGACTGAACACGAAATGAAATGAAAATTTTGCTTTGGAATCCAGCCAGCAAAACTTTGAAGCTTTTCACAAATTTCGTGTTTATGTCTATTCTTATTGAGAGAAGGACAGTCGTAATTGGATTCGTTACTTTTACTTGACGTTGATGTGAATAGAATATATTAGAATTAACACACTATGACTGGGGAAATGAATTGAACGCACAAAAGAATAAAACTCATGTCTGCATATGGAAATACTTGCATGTTTATTTATTTACATAAATAAACTAACTTATATGCTTAAAACTCGAGTAAATGTCTAAACAACTGTGCATAAATACATACATGCATGTGTGCGTGTGTGTGTGTGTGTGTGTGTGTGTGTGTGTGCTTACTTTGTTGAATGGTATATCAACCTTCGTGGGTTATCTAATACCAAAGCTATCCTGGACACTAGTGCTATTTAATCTATATCTTGGGGGATGAAGGGGTCCATACTTTTCTCAAGGGTACTAGTCCGAAAGTAAACAACATAGCGAGACGAGAGTTCGACCTCACTCACTATGATGTCACAGTCCAGCACGTTAACCATTACTCCACAGGCACTACGCCATATATATATATATATATATATAACAGACAAATGTGAGAATGATTGAATAAAACTCTGATCTACAAATTATTAATTTCTTTTTCTTTAGATTAAATTAAAAGTTTGTTCAGAAACAGAAATTATTAAGTCTTTCCTAGTAAGAAAATATAACAGAGTGTAAATATCTTAAGAATATTTACGCTGCAAGAATTGTATGACTTTATTTGTATATTTAGTGACCGTAAAAGATCATTGTATGACTGTCACAGTGTAAGAGAGAAAGTATATTTATATGTTAAAATGTACGCTGTTGCAGCTGAAGTTTTCATCAAAATGAGGAAAGATTTAATAGCAATACGAATTGTACGAATATTCATGTAGATAGAATATTCGTTCAATTTACGATTAGCGATGTTGAAATTAAATGAAAACTTGAAGGAACAGAATGTTAGCTTATTCACACGAGTACAAATTATGTTGTCCCGTCTACAATGCTCAGTATCTGAGATGAAATCGAACGCAGGCCAATTATTAAAATTGTTCCGATGATCAATGTGCACATAGTGAAACTGCCAATTATGCTAAAAGTTCAATGACAAACAAGATATTAAATGTTTTTAAAAATTTACTTTATTTTTGAAAAGCACAATTAATTATCGTTCTTCTTTGACTAACCAAGATTTCTATCAATCTATCTTTATGTATATATGTAAAGATGAAGCAAAATGGTTGGTTGGTTGGATTTTATGGCATATCAACTTTTGTAGGTTATTTAATGCCAAATCCATTTTTATGCAAATAGTTCGATTTCAAACAATTCCATTTAGAATTAGTACACTGTTTAATTGTCAAAAACGTTTCTATTTCAAGCTATTCAACTTCTTCAAACAGTTCTAATTTAGCTAATTAAGCTTAGTATAAGTACAGATTTTGTTTACACAGTTAAATGTCAAAACAGTTCTATATTAAACAATTCAGTTTAGTATTAGTTGAGTTTCAATATCAAAAACAGTTCCATTTCAAACAATTCAGTTTAGCATAAGCACGTAGTTTAGATGTAATACGGTTTAATTGTCAAAAACATTTCTCTTTCATGCTATTCAGTTTAGTCAAACAATTCAGTTTAGCATAAGTATGCCAATAGTTCTATTTAACCCATGGATAGGGCCCATTCAGGTGCTACCATGCCAGGCCAGAGTGGACCTGAGAGCCTTGGCAATGAAGGGGTGCTCCGCATTCTCCAAAGCCCCAGTATCCCTAGAACCTCACCATCAGATTGTTTTGTGTCATATCCTGGATAGGTTCCCGTGGTGTAATGGTTATTTTCGTAGGAAATGGACACAGTGACACGAGTTCAAATCCTAGACGAGACTGATTGCATTTCACATAGCACTAATACCCTTGGGAAAGGTATGAATCCAATTATTCTTCCTCCAGCTATGGGTAAATAGTAGAGCAGACTAGGTTCTTCAGCCTTGGTGAGGCAACTAGTCTAGGAGAAAGAAAACTCTGAATTCAAACCTGTTAAACCCCGCTTAAAAATTGACCTTTTGTCATATCCTACCCGAGCGGAGGGGTTGATAAATATGCATATCCAGGATAGTCATTGGGGGTCTTACTGACGAGGTGCAGTCGGTGTATTCTACAGCCCCAGCGGACTGGGCAAGATGAAGCAAAAGTTACATAGAAATATATATATATAAATACACAAACACACACACACATATATATATATATATATATAAGTTTATGTATATATATTACACACACACACACACACACACACACACACACACATATATATATATATATATATATATAGCGCAATGCATTCAAAGTAATGTATATTAAATATTCATGTGTGTATGTTAATTTATATATGTAGTTGTGTCAACAGCGATTGAAAATCAGATAGATTGTTTATATATGAGCAAATGTTTCCAACGTTTTTCATATATTAAAAATATCTATTGTTTGTTTTCTTGTTTTTTTAGTTCTGTAATGTTTATTTATTTATTTATTTATACTGTTTATTCTTTGGTCTCTGGGCACACAGCTAACAGATAGTTACATAAATAGCAACACATTGTAAACGTGGACAGACAATGTGTAATTTTCTCAGTGTAGGCTTAACACACTATTAATGCATACAACTGCACACACCTTACCATCCCAAATGAGACATTAAATATCGTTATATGACATTCATTGATAAGTCCTGGCGTGGGACTTATGGCAAGGAACATGGTACCTTCGAATAAAATAGCTGCCCTGCTGGGATGCAGACAAAAAATATCCTTACAACTTGCTTCTGGCTTCAGGCAGACGTCTTCGAACTATTTTCTGCAACTAATGGGGTTTGCACCATTATTAGAAGTGTCAAAAGAATGGCAATGCTTTGAATGGACAATATGAATACAAGCAGCGTGCTAGGATTTTTTAAGAAATTAATAATGCTGGTAGGAGAGACATTCTAACAAAGCCAGTATACAATAAATGTTATAAAGTACATACAAATAAACAGGACAAAAAAACAGATTTTTTATACTTTACATTTATAATGATTTAAGCGCATGAATGTTTGCGTGAACTGGCGTGTATGTCTATTGGGTTTCTATTTTCGTTTTATTATGTTGTTTTCGTATGTGCGTATTTTCGTAACGGATTTTATGTACGCGAACGAACTGTGGTAAGCAGACTGTATATATTTCATTAGGTCTATATCAAAGTGTTTATGTTAGTCGGACATCTTAGAGTGTAAGCCATACACAGACGTACTTAATAGGCTTTAAAAAAACACAGACTGATGAATTTATAATTTAAATTCCATAAATTAAAATCTAATTGAATATACTAACTCCTTAGTTTATTAGAATTTGTATCACAACTATTCCCCTTCAATGTTAATTTTCAAAGTTTTTCCCTCAACTGCACAACAGAAAATCTCTCGTCATATTTTAGTAAACACTCGTTGAGTTATTAAATGCCAAAGTCAGACATTTTTAAAACAATGTTGTATAGCCGTGATACATGAAAATACGCGAAACACTGACGACTCTCCGTGTTCAGGTACGAAACGTTTATTAACTTCTTGAGTTTAGTTTTTCGACACGAGGAGAGAGAGACACAATTTTTACTATGCTGATTGTTTCCTACATCGTCCTTCAGTCAACCCCCAGCTAGACTGTCCGGCCCAGAGTCAAATCTCAACTCACTAACCCAACAAATGCGCCCGGATCACTTAGCCCCCAGCTGGACAGGACTATCCTCGCCCAGAGTCAAATCTCAACTACCTGCTTTTTTCAAAAATCACCAAAATTCCCAGCCCATCGCTTCCGGGCATGACGACATTCACACCTCAGTCCTATTTCCTATCTGGGGTTTTTATTATGACATTTGGGATTGTCATATCCTCTGCGCGCAAGCGTGAACTGTACTCAATGTGTGCACCTGCACTAAGCTGAATAGTTCAAAGTCCAACCAAACCGAATGATAAGATATAATTAACGAAAATGATTAATAAAAAAATCATTCCGTAATTATAAAACAACGAGTTTATGGCTTCAAGTAAATTTTCCGATTCATAATTATGTAACTCCTTGTGAGTTTTTCACACCAGGTGGTCTTTCACTTTCACTTTCACTTTCAAGTCTCTAAGACGTTTCTCAGTATTCTGGCCGATCTTAATAATGCTGTAGTTTGGATGGTCTCCACTTGTCCACTAATATCTAAGTCTTCCAGTTCCTTTACAAATCATTTCAGGATTGTTTCGAGCGCACCAATTACAATAGGTGTCACCGTCACCTTCATGTTTCATAGTTTTTTTTTGTTTTTTTTATTCTGGTAAGGTCTTATCTTTTGGCTTTCTTTTATTTTTACTCTATGATCTGCGAGGACGACAAAGTCCACTATTTGGCAGGTTTTGTTTTTTGTTGGTTTTTGTTGTGGTTGTTGTTTTGACTGTCACTTGGTTTAGTCTTCTGACCAGGATGAAGTGACCTGTTTGTATCTCGAAATTCCAGACAAGATTATGTGTCTCATTCTACAGGACGGATTCTGGTTTATGCATATACCATTTGTTCTACTGGTCAAATATCGAACTCTTGCGCAATTCCCAGTGGATCACCTTCCCCACCCACTCGCGTCTAGTCTTATACTCTTTTTGCACATATTTACTGCATTCACTTATGCGATTGATCGTTGCATCTTTATCACGACATAACCTACATTTGCTATTTTGTTGCGTCTTATCTATTGAGAGTTTTTCACGCCAGCGTTAACTGATGGTTTCTCACTGGAGTTTGAGTGACAGTAGGTCTCCTCAATTCTCCAGCACTCTTCTCATTATTCTGGCTGATGTTATTAATGCTGTCGTTTGGATAGTATCAACTTGTCCTCTAATTTCCAAGTCCTCCAGTTCCTTTATCAATCCTCTGATGACAGTACTGAGCGCACCATTTACAATTAGTATCAATGTCACTTTCAGGTTCCATAGCAAGGTCAAGATACATCTTTCTTTTCGCTTTCTTTCAGTTTTACCCTATGGTCAGCTGGAGCGGCAAAATCCACTATTCGGCAAGTTCCCTTTTTTCATCAACGATCACTAGGTCTGGTCGTCTGGCTGAGATTAGGTGATCCATTTGTATCTCAAAATCCCAGAGCAGTTTACGTGTCTCATTTTCCTGGACGGATTCCGGGTTGTGCATATGCTGTTTGTTAGTATGGTCAAATCTAAACTTCTTGCACAATTCCTAGTGGATAACCTTTCCCATTCAGTCATGTCTAGTCTTATCACCTTTTTACGCCAATTAGGTCGTATTGTCTCTACCACATAACCTACACCTGTTATTTTGTTGGGTCTTCTCTATTCTTGCTCTGAATTAGTTCTTATGGTGTTGTTTTGAGCTGCTATCAAAAGAGATTCAGTTTCTCTCTTAAAGTTTCCCTTTCTTAACTATATCCTAGTTTTCTCGTATGAGATTTCGCTTGTTTGTCGCTATAAATGTCAATAAAGTTGTTTTTCCCCATTTTTTTTTTTTTTTTTTTGGTTATTTTTGTTCCGTTAATTCTTGTGCTGTCTGTATTGTTTCTATTCGCTGTACTCAGCCTTCCTCTGAATATTCTAGTGTAGTCTTTGAGGCTTTGTCTCGATGCATGGACGCTTTCTTCAATACAGGCGTATCCTCTTCTTCCTTCTTTTCTTGACACATACAATCTGTCTACGTCATCTCTGGGATGTAAGTTTTAATGCATCGTCATGAGTTTTCTTGTACTCTGGTCTTTTTGCTCAATTCCCCCCCCCTCGTCCACTTTAAGAATCGTCCCAAGTATCTTACTAGGGGGACAACCCGGGCGATTGTCTCTTTGATGAGATTTCTACTATATAGTTAGGTTTTGAGTGATTTTTTCGTTCTCCTGACATACTCTTTTTTTAATTTTTTCCATTATCTTCACTTGTTTGATGGTGTCCGCTTCTAATATTCCCAAGTATTTATAAGTTTATTTTTCTCCGAACATTCTGATCTTTTCTTGGCTTGGTAGTTCTATTTTTCCGTTATTTGTCGTTTCCTCTTCCCCATAATTAGCATGGCACATGTTTCTCTGCGGAATGCCATCCCTATGTCCTGAATACATATTCTCATAGCCTGTATTAGGGTTTACAGTTCTTTTTCATTTTTGGCAAAGAATTGATGTCGTCCATGTAAATTAGGTGATTGATCTTTTCTTGACATTTAAAAGGTTTGTATACATCTGTGCATTTCCTAAGTTTGTGATTGAGTGACATCATCGCAATCACAAATAGTAATAGTGATAGTGCATCTCCCTGGAAGATACCTCTCATGATTTTTACCTCAGCTAAGCTTTTTCCTCGTGCTTTCAGTTTCACTTTCCGATTATTCAATGTTTTCTTGATAAATCTAATAATTTCGTCGGAGTTCTTGTATATTTTAAGACAGTCTATTATCCAGCTTTGCGGGATAATATCATTTACCTTTTTGTTGTTAATCCACGCCATAGCTAGATTTTTTTTCTTTTAATTTTGCTCTCCTTCCATGGTTTGGTTTGTAGTTTGGTTTGTCGGCTTTTATGGCATATCAACCTCTTATGGGTTACTTCATGCCAAATCCAGTTTATGTATATATATCAAATATATATGAATTGTAAGCGCATAATTTGTAGTTTAACATTTTTAGACAAACCAGAGCTCACTTGTTTGCACACAGTAATACTTGGAGCTTTTTTAGCTGACGTGAGAATGGAAAATACACCAGTTTACATTTTGATAGGAGGCCGGGTTTTTTTCAGAAAGTTCAATATCTGCTTAGGGTCGATAATTCTAAATAGTTTGTTCATGTTGTCAGCATTATAAAAACCTTCATCGAATATTGGTTAGTTCTGTGCATTCAATCAAGATGTATTTTATAGTGTAATGGTTTCCACATGGACATTTAGAGGGAGGCTCATCTTTTAGAAAGAAGATTTGAGTTAATCTAGTATGTCCAATGCGTAACCGGGCAAGGGTGATTTCTTCTCTTCTGGTATTATTAGGATCCAGCTTTCTTTCTTTTAAAATGGGCTGTACTTGCAAGTGCTTATTGTGACGGATTTTCTTCCATAATTGTTGCCATTTCTTTGTAATCATTTTCCTGATTTTCGCTTTGAGGTCAGTATATGACATCTTTTATTTTTTATCGGCCACCATATTGAGAACAGCTTTATCGTTTCTGAATCCGTTTTATCATTTCTGGGTTTTCTCTATTGTTTGATCCTATCTCGGTATCTTTTAAGTCTTCCTTTTTTGCAAGTGCCTTCTGATTTGACTCTTCAGTTCTTCGCTCTTTTCGTCCAACATATTCTCGCGTTTTTTCTGCTCTTCTGGTCTCCTTGCTGCATCCCCTTCGGTTTCTCAGGGAACAATCCGCAGTTTATTAACTAGTGGTAAATCTCCTCCCTAATTTGTACCGTTAGTATCTTCCATATCATAGGTAGGCATATTATAGGTCTATAATTGTTTGGGACCGTTCCTCTTGGGGGTTTTTTCTTTGATCGTGTATTCGGCTATGCCTGCTTCTTCTAAACATTTATTCATTTCGAAAGCCAGTCTGTCATGAATGGAAATGAATTTTCTAAGACAGAATCCATGCATGCCATTATGGCCGGGAGTTTTGTTATTTCTGGTCTAGCTTTGAGTGAATTGAGGTTTATTTTTGCCTTTGGACTTCTTCCAGTCCTTGCACCCTTTTTTTCTATGTTTTTATCCATTTGACTTTTCTTTTATGAACTCTACGTTTCTATATTTTGCTCCAGAATTGTTTTGCTTCCCTCGCATTCATTGTAGTTATGTCTTTGCACCTTTCCCCCCCCCTACAGGATCGAAGAATTTTCTTTCGTTGTTTTTAGAATATTCTTTCTTTTTTTCTGTATTGTTTGATCCTATATCGGTATCTTTTTAGTATTCCTTTTTTGCCAGTGCCTTCTGATTTGTCTCTTCAATTTGTATCGTTTGTTCTTATAGTGTAGCTTCGCTCTTTTCGTCCCAACATATCGCATTTTTTCTTCTGCCATTGCATTTTTTGTTTGCTGTCGAAGCTTTCTTATTTCTGTTTCCCATCTCATTTTCCATCCGGGTTTTGAATTTTTGTTCGTACGCTATAGAGGAAACCCCGATTTTTTTACTGACTAATTTTGCTCCTGAATTAATTAGTTCATTTAATTCCCTGATGTTGTTCGTTGTTTATTATCAGCGCTTCTGACACAGATATAACCAAGTTCTCTTATAGTGAGAGAACTCTTAAGCGATTATTGAATAAAAAAGAAAGAATAAAATATAGAATTTAAAAAAAGAAGATTTAGAACTTTATCTAAGTTTGAACTTAGTGAAAGTCCACTGCGAGGCTACTTTTCTTCCGTTCGAACACATATAACTAATTCCGTGCAATTATCGAGTGTTTCGATATCGTGATTTTGTTTGTTTCGAAAACAGAAAACTATTGTTATATGCTCATCTACAGCATCATAACGACACAATAAATAAACCGACGCAATGATAAAGACGCAGGAAGACTTTTTAACAAAATATTTACCTCTCACTTTATTGCAAGGGTTCGAGAAGGTTGTGTGGGGTTTTACTGTGAGAGGGAGCTGGAGACCGAACATAACTGAAATATTTTGACCCCAAAGTTATGGCCGTCAGCGTTGTGTCTTTCTCGTTCCCCAGGGCTGCTCAACCGGAGCCATGGAGTCCACTCTGCTGGGTGCTGGCTTTCCTTCTTTCCCTACCACATCTCGTCTCTCTCCGTCTCCAACTCTACTCAACTGTCCTACCTTCTGTTCAATTCGTCGGCCTTATATTACCTTCAAACTCCCACGCGGTGATATCGACACGCCTCCACGCCTCCGCAATTTCTTCCGATATCTGGCGATCGGGATGTGTCACTTCCGCTATCTTTGGAATGGCCTGTGTGATCGTCATCGAGCAGAAATAACTGTCATGCAGTTCAGAGGTCACTCTCTTCCGGTGCGTCAGTCTATGAGAGTATAATGGGTTTTTTTTTTTACCTCGTCCCATTTCATCAGCCAATTTCCGCTCACGCGATTTCCTCTCATAACTGCCATTAGAATGTGTTACTTCCTTCCAGTGCATCACCTTGAATGGCATTTTTGGCCGGGTCAAAAGGTCAAAACATAACACTATTTGGATCTTGTCACCGATGAAATAAGTCCCTTGAGTAAGATGAATTGGTATTTTTCAGTTTCATTCTGA
The DNA here is from genome assembly GCA_963585895.1 of Sepioteuthis lessoniana. NCBI lineage: Eukaryota > Metazoa > Mollusca > Cephalopoda > Myopsida > Loliginidae > Sepioteuthis > Sepioteuthis lessoniana. Next base: position 82,936,295 of record OY757906.1, on the reverse strand, counting down.
TTATTCCTTCATTGCTTATTTATGGATTCAAACGATCTTTTAAATATATTGGATTCACATTAAATACCTTACGTATTCAAAGGCAAACAGTACAGAATTTTTTTAAGAAATAAGGTGAAGAAATGCAGTCATGTCATGGATATACTACAAAAAGGCATGATCTCGCAAACTTGGATAATAGAATATTTAAAAATGTTCATCATATCAGAGAGATATTGGAGAGCGGAATAAATAGCAGAAGAACTAAGTCTTCGAGAAGTTAAAATCAAAATTAGCATCTACCAGAGATACTCACTCACGCGATTATTATTTGTTATTGCAATGATACCACTAAATTATGCACTAAGAAAATGCAAAAGAGGCTACAAATTTACATAGTCGCAGGAAACTATAAGCCAGTTAATGTACATGGATGAAATTAAGATATTTGCCAAAAATGAAAAAAGAATTAGAATACTAAATACAAACTAATAGATTCTACTACCAAAATATTAGAATGGAATTTGGGGATGGAAAAATATGGCATGTTTATAAGGAGAAAAAAGGGAAGAGAGGAACAGAGAACTGTCTAATCAAGAATAGATCAGAATATTTGGGGTGAAAGAAAACAACTGGCAGCAAGAAAAATTAGAAGCGGACAGCTCCAAGCAAACAAAGATAAAAGAAAAATCTAGAAAGGCGTATCTAAGAAAATTCTCGAAAACAAAGCCTGCTGAAAAATCTCATCAAAGGAATAAATACCTTGGCAGTCCCCCATGTAAGATAATATGGACTATTCCTAAAGTAGAACTCGAAAAATGGACCAAAGAATAGGGAAATTTATTGCTATGCACAAAGCCTTACTACTGATAGATGACAAAAACAGACTCTATGTGTCAAGAAAGAAAAAGAGGACTCGCTAATATTGAGGACTGCGTCGATGCAACAATTCAAAGACTCAAGGAATATACAAAAAAATCAAATAAATACTAATTGCAACAGACAGTAATTGTAATATCACTAGAAATAACTTAAGAACAAACAGTAAAACAGCAAAATCCAGAAAACAAAAATGGAAAGAAAAACAACTATATGTGTATTGCAAGAGACAAAATAAATTGTACCCGAAGTGATCTGGACATGACTAAGAAACAGGTAAAAACTGATGATACAAAACTAATCTCTTTTAATAGCAGCCCAAGTGTAGGCTATGTAGTGACAGAAATGAAACTGTTAATCACATAATCGAATGCAACAAACTGCCCGAGCGGAGGGGTTGGTAAACATATAAAAGGAATATAACAGTTAGCAAGATTGGTTAGGAAACGTAATCTACTGGGAATAGTGAAAGAGATTAAAACTTGGCGAAGATGAAAATTGGTATATGCGTAAACCAGAATTGTTCCCTGAAAATAAGGCGCATAAAATTCTCTAGTGATAGGTAGGCAGCTTTGAAAGTTATTATTTAAGATCCTAACATTAAACTGTGCGCAAATATCGCGCTGGATAGACGAAACTAGTAACAAGCAGATCATAGATAGATCCAAATGTAAGTAGATCTCGACTTTTATCTGTGGTCAAATATTGACAACAGGTGGGTTTAGTTGATTAATCTGCCAGACAGAATCATAAATATGTAGATAAATTTCTATGTATAATGGTTCATCAAGGAGGTTAATATTTGTTTGACTTTGGCACAAAGCAACTATTAAAGGACACATATTACGAAATTAATACAGATATTGATCATTGTTGCAATAAATAATGCTGGTCAACAGTATTATTGTAATGGTAATACCAGGTTGAGTCGTAAATAATTTCCGCTTTAGCAAAATATGATTTATTCATGAATAATTGAACATTGAATGAATTTTAATCAATACTATATTCACCATTAATTTGAATCACCTCTTGCCATTGATCAGGTAGCTTATTGATTACTCTCAAGTAAAATTCAATTGGTTTCGAGCTCAAGTTTTACACAAACGCTTTCACCTGATCTTCATAGGAATTTTTTCTTTTTTTTTTTTTTGCGGTTCAGATTATTTCGTAGAGAAGGAAAAAAATGAAAATCACTAAGAGCAAAGCCTGGTGAATATGGTGGCTGGGCTACAACAGACCAACATTAACCCAATGTTTTTCCTGCATAATACTTGTTGGGTGTGGTCATGTATTATCATGGAGACGGGTGACGTTTCTTCCATTAACGAGAGCGGGCTTTTTTCATAAAAGTTTTTCAGGTATCTGCTGAAACTATACGTTGGTATTTAGTATCTGATACCGGCTTAATGAAAGCACAGCCATCCTACCATACAAAGAACAAAACTTTTCTTCCATGAAGCTCATCATTTAGTGTAGGCTGCGGAGATTCGTCCTTTTCCTTTGAACACTGTCATAAAAGACCTATTTTTTGTCTCCTGTAATATTCGTGAGAACGGATTTTTTTGTCTGTCTTGAAAGAAGACTTGTCTCTATCGATATGGGATCTTCTTTACTCTTCTCACTAAGAATATGAGGAAGCTAAATGCCCAGCTTGCTCAACTTTCCAATCTTTTTTTTTTAAGTGGCGGCAGATTGTGGATTGAAATATGTTGAGATAAAGTACTAATTACTGAGTACTTTTGTATGAACTGTATTCTACCAATTTTCTTATAACATCTTGATCGAGGTCTGATGAGCATCCAAGTTTTGGTTCATCTCTCAGTGACGTATCTCCAGAACGTAACTTTGAAAACCAGTTTCGGACTTGGTGCTCAGTAATGATATCTTGACTATAAACAGTTAAAATTTTCTTAGCTGTTTTTGTAATGCTATATAATTAAGGAATGATTTTTTATATTAATCATTATTTGTTAATTATATTTTATCATTAAGTGAGGTAAGGCTTTGAACTACTCGTGTCTCTTAGTCCAGGTGCAGAGTCAGATAGTGCAGTCTTACGCCCGCGCAGAAAGGATACGACAATCATCAAATGTCATAATAAACCTCCAGATAGGAAATAGGGCTGGAGTGTGGATGACGTCATGCCCAGAAGAAATGGCCCAGAGAATTTGGGGATTTTAAAAAGACAAGTAGTTGAGTTTTCTACCGTTGAAGATAGCGGTAAAGTTTTTCGGATCTGATCAGATCAGTTCATATTTTCGAATCTCGACCGGCAGAGAAGAATTGAGATCTTAAACACCACATGATGCGCCGTGCGTTGGGGTGGAGTTAACATAGTATGGTTAGCATAGGCTTTTGAGAATTTTGTCTCTCCCCTCGTGTCACTAAGGACCGAAGCCAGAAATTAATAAACCTGTTCGTATCTGAAACGACTGAGCCAGCCTGTATATGTATTTGTATTACTGTTGTTATTGATATCTTTATGGCTATACGACTGTAATGCTTTGGATATTCTTGAACTCCCACAACATTACATGTCGAATATGCACTTTCAGTTCCTTCATTTTAGATTGAATTATGAGGAGCTCTATTTCATTACTAAAATAAGAAAGACCGATCAAGGTACTATTTAATCAAGTAATGTAAAAGTTGGCGACCATAGTCGAGGGTGACCCGAAGGCTCCCTTTTCGATAGCTTACTACACCAAGGTGTAGGGGAGGGCGCGACTCCTTTCCCTGTAGTGGAAATTCGAAATGCCTAGTTACAACTTGCTTTTAAAAAACAGAAATAATTTACGACCATTTCTACATATATATATATATATATATATATATATATATATATATATATATATATATATATATAGTTTATAATAATAGTTATTAGAGAAGCATGGGGTTAAATTAAGAGTCATAATGGTCAGGGTCCTAAGAAAATGTAATGAAAAAACGACAAACAAAAAAGAACAGACAAAAAAAACAATATTAGACAACAATAAACAAACAAAAGGAGACACTTATTTAGATTTTCAAATTTCCTCACTGTTTTATCGGGGAAGAATGACTTTTTATACGAATGGTTTTGTTTTGTTTTGTTTTATGGCATATCAACCATTGCAGGTTATTTAATGCCAAATCCGGTTTATACATATGTGTCACTAACAATTCAATTAAACATCAGTCATTTGTTTACACACTGTTAAATCATCAAACAGTTCTATTTCATATAATTCAATTTATCACAAGTCAACAGAGTTAAATGTTTGCAAGTATTGCTATGTATCGGTAACAATTCAATTAAACTTCAGTCATTCGATCACGCACACTTAAATAATCTAACAGTTCTCTTTCAAACAGTTCAATTTAGCAAAGGTCATTTATTTGTGCACAGTTTTAATGTCAAACAGTTCTATTTATCCCATAGAGGATCCTATCAGTTGCTATCACTCCGGGCCAGAGTGAACCTGGGAGCGATGACTTTAAAGGGGTACACCACATTTCCCAACATTACAGGAAACTCACCATAAGAATGTTTAAGGTTATAACAGGATATTCGTTGGCAGGCGTTTTACCCCTCTGCATAGATGCAGTAGTGGTACTATTTAACCCATAGTTAGGAGTGGGTTCGAACCTTTCCCAAGGGTATTTGTCCGAATCTTAACTTAAGAAAGTGACTGGAGTTCGAACTCGCTTACTACAGTTTTTACAGTCCAGCGTTTTAACCGTTACACCATATCAAATCTTAATTCAAAACTGGATTCAACGTCAAGTTATTCGATGACACTCGATATTTTACAGCCATTTGAACCGAGTAGGAAAAAGTTCAATTTTTAAACAAATACAACTCCTAGGTTCAAGGATTTAGTGGTTTAAAGATTTTAGTGTTGTTTGGTTCGATACGCGGCAAGTATCAATGGTTTTACTATATATTGTATTATAGACTATAGAATTTTAACTTCGTACGCCCGGCAAAACCTTCAACTCTGAGTAATCCTGTGTTTGTATGATGTTTAGAGACTGCTTAAACTCTCTAAGCACCGTTTTGCTTTTAATTTTCCTTGCTATTAACAGTGGACGTATAAGCGAACAAGCATTGATCAATAGAACGTTATGTAACCCACAGCTTTACTTAAGTCTTTTTTAATGTACTGGCTGCCAGTGACCGAAGGTCTTCAGCTTTCTGACCGAAACAAAAGTCAATTACGAGAATTACTGAAGATGCGGGAGACGGTCAAGCAATACTTGGGTATTTTTGAAAAGGGACAGTTAATTACGGGAAGAGAAACAAAAAAGGACCAAAATTTCGGGATATGGTACCCCCACTATTTGGGTTAAGCTACGATTTGTCCTAAACAGATCTTTCTTTTATTGTCTTGAAGATATCAGTTAGGGAACAGTGGGTATATAAGCGTACCTCGGGTGGTAAAATGGTTAGCAAGCCAGACTAGCAAACCTCCACGAATGAGTTCGAGTCTAACTGGGTGCCCCATTAATATGACTTTGTGTCACATCTAAGCAAAAAGCTTAGTAAATTACTATCAGTTCACGTCTTCTTGTTTGGGGGGTGGGGGTGTTTTAGAACGATTGAGTTGTAACATTGACAATAAAGTAAGTGGTATTTTTCTGCGTCTCAGAGGGAATTAAGTAAAATTTATAGAACGGCAAGTGCCGTTGCCAAGATGGCGAGATATTAAAAACGAGTAAGGATTGAGAGACTTCAGCTATGTTATTCTTCATGTTATTGCATAAATTAAATCTGGCGTCGGTTATTATGAATCAGGTGGAGAGGAGGTCTGTGTCAAGAAAATCATTAGCTTGCGTGCTATCCCATTGTCATTTAAAAGAAATATCAGCAAAAAAAAAAAGGATTTATAAAAGAATATTTTTCAATGACGATAATGGCAGCAGAGTGGGTTATAAATGAAAGAGACGGGGTAAAACAGGTGGATGAAGAAGAACATGATATCTGTCGCTTAATTATTCGAAGTTTATTCAAGAGAAAATTATTCCATATAACAACTTCTTTTTTTTATATTTGAATGTAAAAGTTTGTTTTAGTTCTTATAATTCTTTTTTTTTCAAATTTTAAATCCTATACCAAACATACTTTTACTCTCTCCAGCTTTCAGCGTATTTTTACTAGCTAAAATGATTGACTACGCTGGGTAAAATACCAATTTCTGGATCGCAAGTGGTTATAATGATAGTAAAAGGTAGAGCAAAGTTAGGAGGTGCGCTTAGTGTAATGGTTATCGTCATACGGAAATGGATGCAGTGACCCGGGTTCAAATCCTAGCAGAGGCTGTTAGCGTTCAACTTTTGGTTAATTCCCTTTGGAAAGACTGAATACATCAGTTATGGGTAAAATAGTAGGACAGCAAGAGGTCTTTAGCCTTAATTAGGTAACCAGCTTTACTCCGCTTAAAAACTTACCGTGTCACAACCTACCCTTGTCAGAAGAGTTGGGTTAGAAATATATACTGACATCAAAACGGTTCTTTTCTTAAATATTTGCATTCCCTTTTATTTATTTCATTGTTCTATACAATATCAATTTTACCATCTTTTTAAAAAGTGTAAAATAACCATTGTAAAATAAATGAAAATAACAGAATGGAATTATTGACATTTCTTAGTTTCCCAATGTATGCAGTCCAAATCATGACCTCTTACCCAGCGTAGTAAGGTAGTTCAGCTAGTAGTTTTATAAAATGTATTCATGATGTTATCAAGATTTATTTGTGCCAATGTTCTTTCATTTTTCATTCATCCACCTCTCTCTCTCTCTCTCTCTCTCTCTCTCTCTCTCTCTCTCTCTCTCTCTCTCTCTCTGCCCTGTCTTTGTATAAATTATTCGTTTGATTTTTCTGCTTGATTCAACAAACCAACTTGTTTCGTTTATGAAAGTTTTTGTGGGTTTTTTTGTTTTGTTTTGTTTTGTTTTTTTTTGTTTTTTTTTTTGTTTGTTTTTTTTGGGTTTTTTGTTTTTTTGTTTTTTTCGTGAGGGTTGTTCTTTTTCATTCTAACAGAAACTTTTAGAAAGCATTTTCATTTTTCTATCTGGTGAGCAATGTGTGTTTAGAATTTTAAATTCTGAATTCCTGCCATGCTTATCGAACGTACAAACAAGAACTCTGTCGCGCCAGAAAGTGCAGTGGGAATGCCACAATCAAATAAACAGTTCATAAAACTCTTTGAATTCAATAGATTAGGTGGAAGCGTGCAATGTTTTCACAGCAAATAATATTTCGCGTTCTGTGAACAAGCAGAGCCAAATGCAACAACAAAACCCAGTGTAAATTATGGAAAGTAGTTGAAACAACCAAGAGATGATGATGATGATGATTACTAGTTGTGAGAGTTAAATTAATACTAATATTATGATTCAAGGTAGAAGTTGGTTAATTATACTGAATACAGAAGAAGTGCTGTTGAGTGTTGTGAGACAGGAAAACGAAAGATGCTTTTGTTATCTCTAACGAAGTTGATATATATGAGTTTATAACCTGGATTGCATTAGTTGTGTTTTCATTAATGATAGGAGTGGTGGTAACACTGGTTGTTTTATAGTCTACCTTTGATGTGTATTTAGATGTAATGCAATTTTCTTACTCTATATTTCTAAACAGGACCAAGTATTACAAATGCTAAAAGACTCCATTTAGCAAGGTATATCAGCAAGGTTTAATATTTGTATTCAACCGTTTTTTGCTTTGGGAGTGTTGTTGTTTTGTTTTATCTTTTTTTTTTTTTTAGGGTGGGGTCTTGCTTTGTTTTGTTTTTGCTTTGTTTTCATTATCATTTTCCCTCTATGCGAGTTTTTCAGACCAGTTTTAACTGGTAGTTTTTCATTGAAGTCTAAGTGACAGCAAGTGTGCACAGGTCTCCAAGACACTTTAAAATATTCTTGCCGATTTTATCAGTGTTGTAGTTTGGACGTTCAAGATTCTTCCAATGATCTCTGATTCCCTTAGGCCATTTTTATGCCTTTGGGGACCGTTCCAAGGGATCATTATTATTACTCCTTCAGAGCTTTTCACATCAGCGTTAGCTGAAGGTCTTTCACTGAAATTTGAGTGACAGCAAGTCTCCTCAAGTCTCCAGGACTCTTCTCAGTATTCTGGTCGATCTCAATAATACAGTAGTTTGGATGATTTCCACTTGTCCTGTTATTTCATGGATTTTTCATGCCTTTTTCATGGATTAATCTAAAGTTAGTAAGCCACCTCTCTATATTGTTTTTAGGTATGTTATTATAACTGGGGATATGTTTAAAATGTTTAGAACTTTTGGAATCCATTCGTGTGGTACGCTGTCAAAAACTTACTTGTCAATTATATTTATCCGTTTGGATAATCAATTCTCCATGATTATCTTAACCATGAGGAGCTGATCTTTCCAGCCAAATGATTCTTTTTTGCATCCCTTTTGTTCTAAAGGGAAGATGTCTTTACATTCTATAAATTTGATTATTTTCTCCTTTTAATATCGATGTTATTATGTTATTTGATGTTGGGAGGCATGTGATGGGTCGATAGATTTTGCATTTGTTGTTTCCTTTGTTTTTTGGTAGTAGCTATTTTACTTCTTCAGTAAGTCAATCAGGTATGTTTTCAGATTCATCAATGACTCCTGAAATATGTTTTGTCATTAACTGATGTTTGAACGATCAGTGTTTTAGCCAATCGTTTGTTATTCTATATATTCTAGGAGATTTTTTATTTATGTGTGCGTTTACGTGTATTTATAATCTCTTCTACTGTAAATATCTTCGTACATTTGAGGTTCCTTATTTTTATAAGTCGACTTTATATTTTCAATCCACTTTACATTATATTATAATTTATATTTATTGTCTCCTTTCCTATTTCCCGACTGAAGTTTTTGGATCGTCTTAAAATATTTTCTGTGTCTAAAAAGTTTCGTTCATTCTTCATATCTTCGTATGTTTGCTTCAATTTTTCTTTTCTTATCGAGATATTAATTGATATTATCTCATTTTTTAAAGTTTTCTTGTTTTCCAAGATTTCACTTAAAGACTGCTACACATTTCATCAAGTATAGATATTTCTCATCTGTATTCTGTTTATTTTTGCATCTTTTTTTCCAATAGCCCCAAATATTATTTTGTTTAAGAGCGTAAGATTTGGTTTAAAATCTTGTAGAACTTCTTTAACATAGTTCGCCAATTTTATCTTCATAATGTTGTTTTTGTTATTTTGTTTTTGTTTTTTGGTTTTCTTTTTTGGAGTACTCCGTCTTTCATTGATGAAGGTATTAAACATTCTTTCTTTTGTTTTTGTTTTAATGGCATATCAACCTGTGTAGATTATTTAATGCCAAAGCTATTCTCCTAGAAGAACAGTAGTGGTGCTATTTAACCCATAGCTGGGAGGATAAGGGGGTCCATACCTTTCCCAAGGGTATTTGCCCGAAAGTGAACGTAATAGCGCGACTGGAGTACGAACTCGCATACTACGATTCCGCAGTCCATCGCTTTAACCATTACACCACGAGGACACACCCTGGTATTAAACATAGGTCTTTTTGAATAATGCAGGGATTTGAACAAACCAACTGATCCTGTTTAATCGATTGATTAATTGATTGATTTTAACGCCCTGTCAACACATCTAGAGTTATTTTATCCAAAAACGGTTTGGGAATCGCATTTATTGAACGTTTATATCGACATTTTTGTGTGGTTGTTTCTTAACAGTTTTCAGCATAATATTAAGTATATTTATCGCTGCCTCTCACCAGACAGGATTTGAGACAAGGTCATTTTAAAAGTGGGGACTGCTGGACTATGCTGGTCAGGGACTAACTAATTGAAATGTGAGCCAGGTAACCCTGCTGGGCTTGGACACACTAGGTGCAATTTGCTTCCTCATAGCTTGAATTAGACCTGAAATTCTAGTGCTATGCTGTGCTTGTCAATGATTCTTCGTCCACCTGAAGGTGGCCCAGCCGAAATAGCTGGCCATTCGGCTTCAAATATATCATTGATCTTGATACCCCATCTGGCTCGAGTGTCAGACGGTCAAGCAAAATGCCAGGTACTCTTCCATGATATTGTATTCCTATCTAATACAAATAATTTGCACGTAGTTGTATGGTTTCAAGTATTCATATCTGAAACTAATGTTTGTATGATTTCAAGTAATCATTTTTATGTAATGATAACTATTGGCTTATATGGCTTCAAGTTAGTGCCATTGGCCTAAAGAGTAATGGTCTGGGCGACTGGGGTTCAATCAAAAAATGGTCCTTGATGCCGCTTAGCTTAACACTCAGCATTTTAATGTAAGGGTAAACTGGAGCAATTCAGGGAATGGAGTAGCGCCCTCCCCTACACCTTGGTGTAGTAGCTATTAAAGAGGGAACCTTCAGGTTACCCTTGATCAAGGTCACCAACTTTACTTTTATTAGTTGTATGGTTTCAAATAACTAATGATAATCCTTAATAAACAACTATAGCTTCAAGTAACTATTCTTAATACAAATTATTTACAGCTTTAGTGTATCAAGTTATCTTACCTACTACTATTAACTTTCAAACAGGTTTATCTATTTCCTAGATGGGACCATAACATATGCTACTACTCCGGGTCAGAGTGGACCTGAAAGTAATATCTTCAAAACTAGAGCCTCAATACCAAATGAAATTTAATATCATAACCAGAACACCCACTTTGGGGAGTCTTAACCCTTTACAAGGGACACAGTCGGCATATTCTAAGCCCAACCAAAAGGGATTTGATCGTGTATGTATCCACAGACTCGACTGTTTCGTTGTATCACAACTCTTCAGTGTGGCTAGACACGTACGATGCTTCAAGCTTAGATTGAAACCTGCCTAACTTTACACAAGACATGGTATCTAACCGCTCAGCCATTTAGGTAACATACGTCAGCTCAGAAATTATAACGCATTTGTATAAGCTTTCGTTGGTTTACATTTTGTGCTATCGGATACTAGAGTGTTCCATTAGGTATAAGAGCTTTGCATTATGCGGGTAGTAGCCGTTAATTCTTTGGCCAGAGTGTTCCACCTCCCGGAGGGGAGCGTGTATATTACCATCCACAAACTGTTTCGTTGTATCACAACTCTTCAGTGTGGCTAGACATACAGGACGCTTCAAGCTGGGATTGAAACATACATAACTTTACACTAGACACGATATCTAACCGCTCAGCCATTTCGACGACATACGTCGGTTCAGGTCCACAATTGAATTTGAATATAGCGCTTTAGGTTTTTATTTCATATAATTAAGCTCCACGCATGTTTCGGACTTCGTGGTTCTCTTCAGAAGCCTAATAATGTTTTTCATTATTATAAGTCTCCTGAAGAAGACCACGAAATCTGAAACACGTGTAGAGCAAAATTATTTAGAATAAAGAACGAAAGCACAACATTCAAATTCACTTGAGGACCAATTTATTTTAAAATATTTACTTTTCTCTCATTGAACCAACAAAAATTTCATATATATTTATATGTTTGTGGGTGGGAGAGAGAAAGAGAGAGAAAGAGTGAGAGAAAGAGACCATTTGTAGTGCTTGAACATATCTAATATACGTATTATAACGTATTATACATAAGCATTTTCGTTCATTTTCTTGCTAAACGTATTAAGTTTTCTTCTCAGAAATCTTATTCGCATATTATTTGTGTCGTTTGTTCTTATTATTATTGTTATGACAAATGTTATTATCAATTATTGTATAGCAATTACTGATATTTGTGTTACAATTATCATCATCACAAACATTCTACTTTCGATATGTTATAAATCTAATTACTTTTAGTTGCATTGTATCACTATCGTCCCAATAATTCTTATGGTGATTGATCCTGTTTCTCTTGTAAGACAGATCAAAAGATTTTAATTGGTTTCTGTGTCGTGTCTTTTCTTACTTCACTCTGTCTACATTTTATCGATATCTTTGTCCCTCTTTTTTCTTTCTCTCAATCTTTATATCTATTTACCCTTTTCCTTCTCTCTCCTCCCCACTTTCTCTTGGTCTCTCTCTCTCTTTCTCGTCCTCTCTCTCTCTCCCTCTCTCTCTCTCTCTCTCTCTTGCTTTTTATCTAATCTATGTCTCTTTTACACTCTTACGATCTCTAAGTTTGTACGTTTGTGTGAGTGTCTGTGTGTATATCTGTGTGTGTGTGTGTGTGTGTGTGTGTGTGTGTGTGTGTGTGTGTGTGTGTGTTTACTTGTCTCGCTCTGTCTACTTTTTATCGATGTCTTTATCTCTATCTTTATGTTTCTCTTTGCCTTCTCCTACCCCTACCCCTCTCTCTTTCTCTCTCTCTCTCTCTCTCTCAACATGTATATATATATATATATATATATATATATATAATCTATATCTCTTAAGCAATTTCTTATTATTTCTCAGAGGTCCGTATATCTATCGATCAGTCAATTAATTCAGTGACTCACATACATTAATGATTTTATTTGCTTCATATCTCGAATTACGTTTCTCGGAATAATGTATTCTCGATTTTTTCTTTGAACGTTTGTTCGAATTTTAGAGGTGTGTAATTACTAAAGTTAAGCAACACTTAGACAAATCAATCATTGAATGAGTAAACATTTTAGCATTTCATGTCTGTTCTATAATATTTAAAATTAGAATATTTGAACCCTTTATCTTACATACAATTCATTATGAATTATTTCCCAGTACTGAGTCACTTGTACTTATTTCTACGGTAGTAAAAATAAATGGAAAGTACAGCATAAGGTTTATTGGTGCAGAAAATGGAATCGGTATGCCAGGTTCTGCGCTGACCAAAGCAATTATCCATCAATTCGAACTAATCATCATCATCATCATCAAATCGTGCCGATATTACCCAACGTCTCCCACCAGACGAGGCTTGACACAAGGTCAAAAGCCCGAAGGCCGATTAAAGTGGGGATAAAGGGGAGAGGGAGGTCGGGAACGAGCCGAGACTCGAACCCTGCTGGTCTATGCTGCTCATCGGCTCACTTGATGCAATGTGAGCCTCATGAGGCAAGCAGTTTCACGAACCCAAATATGGGTCCGGGCACGTATTAAACTAGACGCGAGGTCTAGTGCCATACGTCGGTTACAAAGGAAACAAAACTGCAGCTCACCCACCCGGAGGTAGCCTAGTTGAAACTAGGAGCCTAAAGGTCTCAAGTCTGCCATTGTTCCTTTTGCAGAGCCACGCTCCGGACCGAAGTCCAGAACAGACTCCGGAGTGTTGTTCTTCGGCAAGAACGTGCCGCTAGCACGGATATCCCTGACTTTCTCTCTGGCCACTCGTCTCTATCATACATTGCTTTCGGTTGGTCCTCCAGACTACATATTGTTTCAGTACAGAGCTGTTGTAAACAACTTCTAGCTGGTCTTCCAACACCTGCTTGTCCGTGTGAAGGGGTCCACGGGAGAACGTCGCTAGTGATTTCGTCCTAACATCTCTAGCGTTTTCCTGCATGCCTTGCTTGTCAAATTTGGATGGTTTTAGAAATGGGAGATAGGTGGCCATACAGCTGCTGTTTTGTGGGATATTGCTTCCAGGATTTGTTCAGTATAGTTCGTAGCTTTCTTGTGTAATTACCTTCAAGTTTGTTTGTTTTTTATACGCTTAGTCAGCGTTCAAATCGTGCATCGTATGAACACAACCGCTGCTTGAATACCCCCATCCAAATATAGATAAAAATGCAGTTCTGAAAGTACATACTACAATGTGTGGTAGTAATACCTCCCATCTTTTAAACTGTCTCCTGTGCAGTGCGAGTGAACAAAGAGAAGTTGTAATGGTAGGTTCATCTAATTAATATCATACTTTTTTTTAGATACGATCAGTTAGTATCATCGCTGCGATCGGTGTGCAGCATACACTCGCAATTGAAACGTTTTTTGTTTGCTTTTTAAAACAGTTTAATCTGCAATTACTTCACAGAAAAGGTTGATATACCATTGAAAAAAGAAACTAAACCAAACCCTTATGCTAAATTGAATTGATAGATATAGAACTGTTTGATGCTTCAAATTTGTGTATCTAAAAAATGAGTTCAGAAATCATATATTAAATATATATGTAAAAACTGGATCTGGCATTAAACAACCAACAATAGTTGATATGCCATAAAAGCAAACTAAACTCAACCCATTTTTTATCTTGATTTCCTGTTTGATCTTTGAAATAAAACTAAAAGTATAGGTTTCGAAAGAAATATCTCTCTGATTTTAAATTGTCACTTGCAGTTATAGCATCTCCATCTATCCCATCGTTTTTAGAGTTTCTTTAATCCTGTCAAAATATTTAGAATTTTAAAAAACATGAAAATAAGAATAAAAACTTAATTTCTTGGTTTAGCAAAGAACTTTTCAGTATTCCCTTGTAAAATGAATCTTAAGGACGTTTCAAAACTAAATCCGTTCTGTGGGTGGGTACCCTCCGGGACACCTTTTAAGTGACGCTCCAACTAGCATCTAACTTATCATCCAGACCAAGCTGCAAGAAGAGCGCTGAAAAGGACGATAATGGAAAAAATTCGATTAGCACAAATCTGCCAGATGCCATTTTCGTTGAGCGTTTGGCAGCAAATTGAAAACAATTCTACAGAGATTAGAAGCTTGATGCTTTCCTATCGCTGATCGGTCGGTTCTAAACTGACTTTGAGAACAGACCCGAAAATCTAGCCAATGAGTCGATAGCTTAAAACGACTTAGCAAAAGACTAATCACCAAGTCAGTTTTGATAGCTAAGCTTTTTGTTGGTTGATTGATTGATTCATTTATTGATTGATTTTAATAGCCTGTAAATCTAGCTAGGGTTATTTTATGCATACAGGTTAAGGAATTGCGTTCATTGTTCGTTTGTATTTACATATTTTTTGAAGTTCTAAAGAGATTTCTTTGGCACACAATCCAATCAAATATAAATAATTTTTAAACAGATTCATTTGAACCATAGTTGGGACCCTAACAAGTACCATCACTCCGAGTAAGAGGGGACATGTGAGTAATGTTATACACAGTTGTATAATTTCAAGTAACCAATAATAACGCTTATAATCCTTAATAAAGAGCTGTAGCTTCAAGTAACTATTTCAACTCAAATAATTAAGTTATATTGTTATTATAAGTATATCATGAGTATTCTTGTCAAATACTAATAATTATAATGTTTCAAGGGATCATTACTATTTAGAAAAAGGCGGTTGTTTGCACACAATTACGTAAAGTAAAAGTAAAGTTGTCTCCCTTTAGTCGAGGGCGACCAGAAGACTCTCTTTTCAATACCTTCAACAGCGAGGTGTAGAGGAGGGCGCTACTCCTTTCCCTGGATTGCTCCTCTTTACCCTTGATATGTAACTTATATGGCTGAGTGTTAAGCAAGAATGTATCAAGTACCATTTTTAAAGTTTTTGGTATGACGTGACCTGGGGTTGAACCCAGGTCTCCCGGACCAATGGTGAACACTCTACCCGCTAGGCCAATGTTATCCTTAGTAAACAATTGTAGCTTCAAGAAATTATTCTCAATACAAATAATTTACAGCTATATGGCAACAATAATAGAAATATCAAATAGATATAATTGATTCATAGATTAAACTTGAAGAGATACTATTACTCCGGGTCAGAATGGATCAAGGAGTAATGGTAATAAAGTGATACTCCGTACACTCTATATCTCCAGAACTGGAGTCTCACCATCAGATGCAGTGAAACTTCTTTGAGAAGTGTCACTTACTTGCAGAAGAGTGAGACTCTACTCCCCATTAATATTGAGCATATAAGCCCAACATATAGGATGAACTGATACTTTGATTGTAAGATATATGGTGGCAATATATATATATATATATATATATATACAGGGGCCCGACAATATTTTTCGGACACTTTAAAAAAAGTAATTCAAGGTGGTCACTAGTGCCAAAAACTTTTGAGATTGTAAGTACATAGTTGAGGAGTGAAAATCCACTAGTGTAATCTTTTTTTTCAGTTTGGCTTGAATAATTTTAGTTTTTTGTGATTTTTGCGAAAACTTGCGCGACACTATTTTTCGGACATGACAAAAAATCCGATTTTATTAAGGGCTATGTTCATGTATAAGTTGCTGTATGCAAATTTTCAGCTTGTACAATGTTCTGGGGCACTGGCGCCCCTACTACTATGTTAACATAGGACAATCTAACAGCATAAATAGTCCGGACATTTCTTGGCAAAACAATTAAGTTTAATGAGGTAAAATGCATTCAAAAGAAGTCGTTTTTTTTGGCACGGAAGAAGCGAGAAGATGGCCTCAGCATCAGAAGAATCGCCATGGATTTGAAGCTGTTGAAATCAACGGTCGAATACATGCTGAAGACAAACTCCGAGCGGAAAAAGAAGAGAGGGCGGAAAAGATCAATTCGCAAGAGGACTGAAAGGAGAAGGAAGAGGACTGTGACACGGCTTTTGACATCTGGAGAAAAAGTTACAGCTAGAAAAGTGAAGGAGAAATGTGTATTGGATGTAAATGTCCGAACAGTACAAAGAACGCTACATAGGATTGGTTTGAAGTATGCAAAGGCTAAAAAAAAAAATTACACTAACAAAGAAACACAAAGGAGCAAGACTGGAGTGTGCTAAAAGGTGGTTAACAAAGCATGTTGACTTTAAGAAGGTTATATTTACTGATGAGAAGCGTTTCAAGTTTGATAGGCCCGATGGATGGTGTACTTGGTCGAGAAGGGGTGAGCCTGTTGTACTGAACAAACGACAGATGGGAGGAGGAGGAGGAGGAGGAGGAGGAGTTATGGTTTGGGGTATGATCTTTGCTAATGGAAATATATGGTTGGAGTGGCTGAAAGGACGACAGAACAGCGAAAGCTACAAACAGGACGATAAAGACCTACCAAAGATAAGAAGAAAGATGGGGAATGATTTCGTTCTACAGCAAGACAATTGCAGCATCCATGTGTCAAAACTCATGAAAGAATGGATGGCTAATGTGAATATGACTACTTTGGAATGGCCTGAAAGAAGCCCAGATCTAAATTTAATAGAAAATGTTTGGGAAATGCTTGCGCAACTTGTCTATGATGGACCTGAAATAACGAAAGAGGCTCAACTATGGGAACGAATAC
>OY757906.1:82859302-82914302 GCA_963585895.1 Sepioteuthis lessoniana | reverse complement strand
AATAAGTGAAATAAATTTATTATGGAAATTGAATACTATTTCTAAATTTTTTTGTTTTTTAAACAATATATATATATATATATATATATATATATATAGAGAGAGAGAGAGAGAGAAAGAGGGCGCGAGGATATATATGAGATGGAGTCATGCCTTTTCAAAGGGCATTAGTTTAAAGTGAACACAAACATGGCCAACTAGTAAATACGGCCCCGCATGTTACATTAACAGGCTGACTTCTAACAGGCCGAAGTAATGTAAACAAAAAAAGTAATTCATTTATGATCGCATATGAAATTAACCTAAAAAGAAAATTGACTTCAAAAATTGAAGAGAGAAAATAATATAATCATGTTGGTAGAATTTATCCTACGTTATTTGTATTCCTTTCAACATTAAAATGCATATTTACTCTTTGTCTTTTATTAATTCACGAATTATAAATGGCTGTAAGTTATTTTGCCTTTATGATTTCAAAATAACGTCGGATAAATTCTACTAACATAATTATATTATTTTCTTTTTTCAATTTTTAAAGTTAATCCTCATTTTAGGTTAATTTCATATGCAGTCATGAATAGGTTAATTTTTTTTATTATTTACATTACTTCGGCCTGTTATAATTCAGCCTTTTAATGTATTTACTAGTTAGCCGAGACACAAAATAAACTCATTCTTAATTTGAATTCGGCTCGCCGATTCCATTTTCCACGCTCTTACCAATTAAACCCTTACCTTCACTCAAGGGGAGAGAGAGATAGCAACACAATATATCCACCTGAATTTTATACGTGAAGGTTCAAGTATGAGAAGATTTTAATAGATTATTGATCTGGTTTCAGTTTTTTCTATTGAAACTAAATTCAAATAAAAGTCAGCTTTAATGGTTGTCTTTAATGATATATTTATCAGAATGAAACAAGAGAGTATTAATTATTTCGTGGTAAATCATTGAAATTTAAGTGTATAAATTTATATTTGATTACAATTCAAGATCATTTCAAATGAAAACGAAGTGAAGCATTATTTACATATTTTAAGAATTATTTGCATTGGTTTTTCTTTGTCAACGTAAATCTACTCCATTGAAACTACGCCATATTAATTCACAACCCATTAGGTTCGTAACATTAGATCTGTAAATGAAAGATTATATCAAATTCTATTGAGTCCGAAAAACCATTGTAGTTATCGCGCTCAAATAACATATATTTCGTGAAATAATGTCAGCAGTTATGATAAATTAAAGGTATACATTTTAAATCAACACCGAAAAAAATTAAGATAAAAGTCCGGGAGACTTGAAGAGATTTGTTGTCACTTAAAATTCAGCAAAAAAACACCAGTTAAAACTGGTATGAAAAAATGACAAGGAAGGCAATAACAAGTCTTGCCAGATAACGTAAAAGCTATGGAACATGAAAGTGACAGCAATATCATTCATAGACGGAGCACTCGGAACAATCTCCAGTAACCTTGAAAAGAAACTAGGTTGACAGGAAATCCAAAGAAGAATTGAATCTTTTCAGACCACAGCACTGGTGAAATCGAAAAGAATAATTTGAAGAGTCATGGCAGCTGAGAAGACTTACTGTCATTTGGATCTTAGTGAAGGCCACTCGTTAAAATTGGTACTAAGTTATAATAATAATAATAATAATAATAATAATAATAATAATAATAATACAAGGCGCACAAGAACCTGAATGGATGACCAAAGGAAAGATTACATTAATCCAAAAGGACACTAGCAAAGGAACTGCTCCAAAAAATTACAGACCCATAACCTGCCTACCAATCATGTGGAAAATGCTAACAGCACAAATAAGGAAAAAGATCTACTACTCGCTAACAAGCCGCGGATTGTTCCTGAAGAACAGAAAGGATGCCGCAAAGGATCCAGAGGCACAGCAGAATTACTCTACATAGATCAACACATCCTAAATGAGAGCAAGACAAGACGGAAAATCTAACTATGACCTGGATTGACTACTAAAAGGCATATGATATGGTCCCACAAAGCTGGATACTACACTGTCTCAAAATGTACAAAATATCACATGAAGTGATAAACTTCATCGAACAGACCATGTAAACCTGGAGAGTGGAGCTGACAGCGGGAGGAAGAAGCATAGCTGAAACAAAGATCCAAAGAGGTATTTTCCAAGGAGATGCACTATCACCCTTACTATTCATAATAGCCATGATGCCACTGAACCACATACTCAGAAAATGCGCCGCCGGATACAAACTCAGCAGATCGCAAGAGAAGATCAACCACCTAATGTACTTGGATGACATTAAATTATTTGCAAAAAATGAAAAAGAACTGGAAATTCTCATACACGCTGTTAGAATATAGTCAGGACATAGGAATGAAATTTGGCATAGAAAAATGTGCCATGCTCGTCATGAAAAGTGGCAAACGACATATGAATGACGGAATGGATCTACCAAATCACAACAAAATTAGAACGCTTGAAGAAAATGAAACCTACAAATACTTGTGTATCTTGGAGGCTGACACCATCAAACAAGTTCAAATGAAAGACACGATCCGAAAAGAATATCTCTCAGGTGAACGAGAAAACTACTCGAGACAAAACTCTCCAGCAGAAACCACATCAAAGGAATAAATACTTGGGCTGTGCCCCTAGTTGGATATTCGGGACACTTTCTCGAATGGACCAGAGGGGAACTTAAACAAATGGACCAGGAACAAGAAAACTAATGACCATGCATAAGGCATTACACCCCAGAGACGACGTTGATAGACTCTATGCATCTAGAAAAGAGGAAGGTAGAGGACTTACCAGCATAGAAGACAGCGTTGACGCATCGATAAAACGGCTCGAAGACTACATAGAAAAACACGAACGAGGACTAATTACAACCATCAGAGTCGATACGGACAACACGATAGACGATAGAATGAAAACAACTAAGAAACAAAAATGGGAGGAAAAACAACTCTATGGCCGCTTTAAACGTCTAATAAACTATATCTCACACCACAAATCATGGACCTGGCTTAGAAAAGGAAACCTTAAGAGAGAAAATGAATCCCTCCTGATAGCAGCACAGGACAACGCCATAAGAACCCAACATATCATAGCGAGAATATATAAGACACAACAAAACAGTAAATGTAGGCTCTGCGGTAACAGAGATGAAACGATCAATCACATAATAAACGAATGCAGCAAATTACCACAGAAGGAGTATAAGGCGAGATACGACTGGGTCGGCAAGGTGATCCACTGGGAAATGTGCAAGAAATTTCAATTCTACCATGCAAATAAATGGTATATGCACAACCCAGCACCTGTCCTAGAAAATGGCACGCATAAACTCCTGTGGGACTTTAACATACAAACGGATCAACTAATCCCGGCCAGAAGACCTGACCTTATAATAATCAACAAAAAAAGAGAATTTGCAAAATTGTCTACTTTGCTGTCCCGGCGGACCACAGAATGAATCTAAAGGAAAGTGAAAAGAAAGATAAGTACCTCGACCTGGCTAGAGAATTGAAAAAGCTGTGGAACATGAAAGTAACGATTGTGCCAATTGTGATTGGTGCGTTAGGTACAATAACTAAAGGATTATTAAAAAGCCTGGAGGACTTAGAAGTTGGCGAACGGGTAGAGACTATCCAAACCACAGCATTGCTGAGAACAGCCAGAATCTTGAGACAAGTCCTGGAGACTTGAGGAGACTTGCTGTCACTCAGACTACAGTGAAAAACCATCAGCTAACGCTGATGTGAAAAACTCTAATGAGCAAAAATGATAATAATAATAATAATAATAGATAGGTCAGTAAATAAAAAGATATAAAGGTGAGACAGGAAAACCTGAAGCTAGTTTAGGTACTTAATTCGAGAAATAAGGTATGAAAATAGCAGAATAACTGGCTTTAACTAAGTTAAATACTTAAGATTTATCCATTTAATTCTAATTTTTTTGTGACTCGCTGTTCATGAACAGTCACCGTGACTGTTCTCGGTCGCATCTGTGCCAAGCGCGTAGATAATAAACTGTTGTATATTGACCCGGCCAAACATGCCATTCCAAAATGATGCACCGGAAGGAAGTGACACATTCCGATGGCAGTTATGAGAAGAAATCGCGTAGGCAGGCTTGGCTGACGGTGTGGGACAGGGTTAAAATCCCACGGTACACTCACAGACTGATGCACCGGAAGAGAGTGGCCTGTGAACTGCATGACAGTTATTTCCGCTTGATGACGGTCAGACCTGCTATTCCAAAGATTGAGTGGGCGATTGAACTATTATATAACTCGGTGAAGACAGGAAGTCAGTGAGTTGGAGATCAGATGAGTTAGAGACAAGATGTGAAAGAGAAATCCACCACCCCGCAGAATGGGCCCTCGGGACCCCCAGTGAGTTTGGAGACCAGACCAGTTGGTGAGTAGATGCTGGAATGAGAACATGTTCCAGAGAGGCCGGGCCCCAGGCCCCCGGTTGAGCAGCCCAGGAGAACGAGAACGACACACGGCGATATCCGGAGGGGTTGGGGAGGTCAATATGTTGCAGTCTTAGTTCAGTATCCAACTCCCTCTCACACACACAACCCTTTCAAATAAAGTGAGAGGTATATTTTTTAAAGAAGCCTTCGCTCGTCTTTCCACATTGTTGTGTTATTATGTTTATTCCGCATGTATATGTATTATGTGTTTGTATAGTTAATCATGGTCATGGCTATACAACAAACTGGAAAACGCCAGGCCATGATGGAATACATGGATTCTGGTTCAAGAAATTCACCCCCATTCACGACAGACTAACACTAGAAATGAACAGATGCCAACCAGAAGCACACGTACCAGAATGGATGACCAAAGGAAAGATCCCATTGTTTCAGAAGGACAAACTCAATGGAACCGCCCCAAACAACTACAGACCCATAGCCTTCCAAGTGATGATGTGGAAAATATTAACAGCACAAATAGGGAAGAGATTTACTACTCGCTAGGAAGCCGCGGATTGTTCCCTGAGGAGTGGAAACGGTGCTGCAAAGGATCCAGAGGTACAGGAGAGTTATTTTGCTTAGATCAGCTCATCCTCAACGAGACCAGACGGAAAATCTAACTATGGCCTGGATTGACTACAAAAAGGCATATGATATTGTCCCACAAAGCTGGATAATAAACTGCCACAAAATGTACAAAATATCACATGAAGTCATAAACTTTATCGAGAAAACTATGAAAACCTGGAGAATAGAATTGACAGCAGGAGGGAGAAGCTTAGCTGAAGCGAAGGTCCAAAGAGGTATATTTCAAGGATATGCACTATCTCCGTTACTATTCATAATTGCCACTTAACAACATACTCAGAAAATGCACAGCCGGATACAAACTTAGTAAATCGCAAAAAAAAGGTCAATCACCGAATGTACATGGACGACATCGAAGTATTTGCAAAAAGTGAAAAAGAATTGAAAACTCTAATACACGCAATTAAAATATACAGTCAGAGATGGAATTTGGCATTGAAAAATGTGCCATGCTAGTAATGAAAAGCTGTAAACGACACCTGACGGACGGAATGGAACTACCAAATCAAGACAAGATTAGAACGCTCGAAGAAAAAGAAAACATACAAATCCTTGGGCATCTTGGAGGCTGACACCATCAAACGAGTGGAGATTTAAAAAAAACAAGAAAGAATATCTCAGGAGAAACAGAAAGCTACTCGAGAAAAAACTATCAAGCAGAAACCTTATCAAAGGAAAATACTTGGGCTGATTCCCTCGTTAGATATTCGGGACCGTTTTTGAAGTGGACCAGAGAAGAACTTAAACAAATGGGCCAAAGAACAAGAAAACTAATGGTCCTGCATAAAACATTACATCCCAGAGATGCAGTTGACAGATTGAATGTATCAAGAAAAGAAGGACGAAGAGAACTTGCCAGCATTGAAGACAGACCTGACGCATCGATACAAAGACTCGAGGACAACATAGAAAAATACGAAGGAGGACTGATTACAGCCACCAGAAACGATACTGATAACACGAAGGACAACAGAATGACAATAACTAGAAAACAAAAATGGGAAGGAAAACAACTCTATGGGCGTAATAAACGACTAATAAACAACATCTCATACGAGAAAATCTGGACGTGGCTAAGAAAATGAAACTTTAAAAGAGAAACAGAATCTCTCCTAATAGCAGCACAAAACAACGCCATAAGAACCAACCATATCAAAGCGAGAATAGATAAGATGCAACGAAATAGAAAAGTAGGTTTTGTGGTGATAGAGGCGAAACCATCTATCACATAATAAGCGAATGCAGCAAATTAGCACAAAAGGAATATAAGACTAGACACAACTAGGTGAGCAAGGTGATCAACTGGAAGATGTGTAAGGAATTTAAATTTTACCATACTAAAAAATGGTATATGGACAACCCAGCATCTGTCCAAGAGAATGACACACAAAAACTCCAGTGGGACTTTGACATACAAACGAATCACATAATCAACTAATCCCGGCTAGAAGACCAGACCTTATAATAATCAACAAAAAAGAGAACTTGCAGAAGTTTGGACTTTACTGTCCCGGCAAACCACAGAATGAAACTGAAGGAAAGTGAAAAGATCTTCCTAGGGAATTGAAAAAATTATGGAACATGAAGGTGACAATTATACCATTCATGATTGGTGCTTTTGGTATAGTCACCAAATGATTACTAAAGAGACTGAAGGACTTGAAGATAGGAGGACGAGTGGAGACCATCCAAACTACATTATTGAGAACGGCCAGAATACTGGGAAGATTCCTGAAGACTTGAGGAGATTTGCTGTCACTCCAGTGAAAGACCATCTGCTAAAACTGATTTGAAAAACTCTCACATATCTCAATGAATAACATCACGGAATTAAAAGGAGAATATTAGTCTGAGGAGAAAATTCAGGAGAAAATCAGTCTGAGAAAAAATCTGGGTTCCACAATAGAATACGAACAAAAATTCAAAACCTTGACAGAAAAGCACACTCCAAACACAAATATGAAAGCGTCGACAACAAGCGAAAATGTTAAGACGGAAGAAAAACGCGAGAATATGATGGAACGAAAAAAGCAAAGCAACATAATTAGAACAAACGATACAACTTGAAGAAGTAATTTAGAAGTTACCGGCGAAAGAAGGAAGACTAAAAAGATACCGAGATAGGGTCAAACAATATAGACAAAACGGGACATTCCAAAACAATGAAAGGAAATTCTACCAGCAAGTAAGGGGGAAAAGGTGCGAAGACATAACCACAACCGAATGGACGGACAGCAAAACAGTTTTGGAGCAAAATATTAGAACGTAGAGTCTATAATAAAAAAGCCGAATAGATAAACAACCTGTAAAAAAATTAGGTGGAAAGACTGGAAGAAGGCCCAAAGGTAAAAATACACTTTGATTCATTTAGAGCAACGCTAAAAAATACCAAATTGGAAAACTTCAAGCCAGAACTGTATACATGGATTCTGGTTTTAAAAATTCACCTGCCTCTATGACAGACTGGCTATCGAAATGAATAGATGCTGAAAAGAAACAGGGCACCTGAGTGGAAGACCAAAGGAAAGATCCCCCTGATCTAGAAAAAAAACTCCAAAAAGTAAAAGTAAACTTGGCGACTATAGTCGAGAGTGACTCGAAGGCTCTCTTTTCGATAGCTTCAACATCGAGGTGTAGGAAAGGGCGCTACTCCTTTCCCTGGATTGCTCCACTTTACCCTTGAAACGTACCTCATAATGTTGAGTGTTAAGCAAGGAGGTATCGAGTACCATTTTTTAGTCTTTTGCGTGACTCGATCTGAGATTGAACTCCAGTCTCCCGGCCCATTGGCGAAAATTGCCCCAAATAATAAAGACCTCTAACTTGCCTTCCTATGATGTGGAAATATAACGGCAAAAAATTAAGGAGGAGATTTACAACTCGTTATTAAACCGCATATTGTTCCCTGAGGAACCGAAGGGATTCCGCAAGGGGGCCAGAGAAACAGGAAAGCGACTACATATTGATCCACACATCCTCAAAAGGAGCAAAATGTGACGCAAAAATGTAGCTATAGCGTGGATTAATTACGAAAAGGCATATGATATTGTCCCGCAAAGCAGGATAATAGTCTTAAACTGTACAAGATCTCCGACGAAGTCATAAAGTTTATCAAGAAAACCATGAAAAACTGGAGAGTGGAACTGGCAGCAGGAGGAAAAAGCTTAGTTTACCGTGATATGGTAGGTCCAATTTATAAACACAACGAGACGCTATTTTCTGTGGAAGGAGAAATAGAAGAAAATAAGAAAAACAGACATAAGGTCTACGGGAACGAGCAGCTGACCTCGGAGATTCAGGCTGAAGCACTCGTTGTGAATCAGCTAGTCACGAATGAATGACTACGGTAATTAAAAATGATTAGAAAAAACTGGAAGTCTCGAATCTTCTGTGCAGGTGTGGAACCGCCGTAAACGTATATGTCCTCCCTCCGACACCAGGCGGAAATAAGGGACGACTCGAGTTCGAAAGTTAGCAGCCGGACGAAAAGGTAAAGACTTGTGTGAGCACTGTCTAGAACAATGTGAAGATAGTCGAAAGTTGCAGCCTTCATTTTGGGATGGACTCAGAAAAAGAGTCTAACACCAGACGCGAACCTGTGAAGACGAAACCAGCGAACAAACACGTTTCAACTACAACAGAAAACGAGCAGGAAAATTCAAGGTCTGTGTATGCCCTCTCTTTCTCTCCTCATGACATGTCGTTTCTTTTTGTTATGCTAACGCGGTTGACTCAACTTTCATACTCCCTTCTTTTCTCCCGACGACTTCTTAAAAAGTGTAGTAGTGAACAAATTTATGTATTAGTGAACTAAGACATATTTTTGCGTGTTCGTCAACTTTTTCACGGTGAGGTTACGACAGGGTACGGCAACCACCTAAGACGTAGTGATGCAAGCATTAACACGTTGGACCGCGTGGTGGTACAACTGTATATTTGGTGCGTAATGGTACAAGGTCCTATTTGGTACAGTAACGGTTACATACTTTCAATTTGGTACCGTTATGGTACGTTAGCTGAGGTATCTTCCAGGGTGACGTGCAATCACTATTACTGTTTAAGATAGTGAGGGTGCCACTCAATCACATACTTCGGAAATGCACAGACGTATACAAGCTTACTAAATCGCAAGAAAAGATCACTCACCTAATATACATGAACGACATCAAACTGCTTACAAAAAATGAAAAAGAATTCAAGATTCTAGTAAAGGGTGTGATAATATACAGTCAGGACATAGGGATGGAATTCGGCAGAAAAACATATGCCATTCTTATGATGAGAAACGGGAACCCACACATGATGGATGGAATAAAACTACCAAACCAAGAAAAAATCAGAATGTTTCGAGAAAATGAGACGTACAAATACAAGGGAAGATTAGAAACAGAAACCATCAAACAATTGAAGATGAAAGAAAAAATTTTAAAAGGGTATCTGAGGAGAACGAGTAAACCACTCGAAACCAAACTATATTGCAAAAATCTCATCAAAGGAATAATCGCCTAGGCTGTCCTCCTTAAAAGATACTCAAGACGATTCTTGAAATGGACGAAGGAAAAAATTAAACAAATGAACCAAAGAACAAGAAAACTTATGACAATGAATACGGCCTTACACCCCAGAAATACTGTAGACGGGCTGTATGTGTCAAGAAAAGAAGAGGAGAGAGGAGTCACCAACATTGAAGATTGTGTCGATGGGGCGATACAAAGACTGGAAGATTACATTTAAAAATGCAATGGAAGATTGATTACAGCCACCAGAAACAATGCAGACAGCGCAAACATCAACAGAACAAAAACAACCAGTTAACAAAAATGGGAAGAAAAACAACTGTATGGATATTTCAGGCGATAAACAAGCGAAATCTCACACGAGAAGGCTTTGACATGACTCAGAAAGGAAAAACTTAAAAGAGAAACTGAATCTCTTCAGATAGTAGTACAAAACAATGCCATAAGGACTATGTCAAAGCAAGTATTGACAAGAGGCAACAAATATCAGATGTAGGTTATGTGGTGATAGAGACGAAACGATCAATCATAGAATAAGCGAATGCTGTTAGTTATAGTAAAAAGAGTATAAGACTAGACACGTAAACATAAAATGTATCATGGGACCCATGAAAAACTGGAACGTGAAATTGACAGCAGAAGTTAAAACCTTAGCAAACGTGAAAATTCAGAGAAACATCTTCGAGGAATATGTACTTCTACCATTAATATTTGTAATAGCAATGATGCCACTTAAACAAAATGAACAGAGGCTACAAATTTACTATATCGTAACAAAGGATTGACTACCTAATGTACATGGACGACATCAAGCTGTTCGCAAAAAAATGATAAAGAGTTGTAAATTCAAATACAAACAATAAGAATATACGCTCAGGATATAGGAGTGGAATTTGGCATAGAAAAATGTGCCATGCTAATAATGAGAAACAGAAAAATACAAATAACGAAAGAAATAGAATTGCCATATAAGGAAAAATCAGAACGCTTTAAGAAAAGAAAAATTACAAGTACTTGAAAATATTGGGAGCGGACACCATCAAATAAATGGAGTTGAAAGAAAAACGAAAAAAACTATCCCAAAAGAACAAGAGATATTCTCGAAACCAAGTTCTGCTGAAGGAATTTTATCAAATGGATAAACACCTGGGCGTCTAATTCCAGCCAGAAGACCAGGCCTAATGATAATTAACAAAAGCGAATTTGTCGTCAAGTAGACGTTACTCTTCAGAGTAAAAGTAAAAGAAGATGAAAAGAGAGACAAGTTCTTTGATCATGCCAGAGAACTAAAAACCAGTGGAACATGAAGGTGATGGTAATACCAATTGTAATTGGCGCACATGGAACAATCCTGAAAGGCTTGGAAAGGGTACTGGAAGAGTTGGAATAAAAGAAAGAATCGAGAATATCTAACCGACAGCATCGTTGACATCGGCTAGAATATTTAAAAGAGTCCTGGTGACCTGAGGAGACTTGTGGTCACTCAGAGTCTAGGAGTAAAATAATTCGAATAACAATGAAACATGGCTGATTTAGCTTTGTATGCTTATTTTTGTTATTTTCAAATGTGATATTTAGAAATGACTTTCACTTCTTATTCGTACGTGCAGTTATCATATTCTAATTCACCAGATGTTTTGTTTTATGGATTTTTTTCTGTCTGTCTAGTTAGCTTGTATTAATAATAAAAAATAGTTTACTCGTTTTCTACAGTTTTTTGTAAAGTCATCCTAATTTGGTATGAATACTTATTGGAGATTGGCATGATGGTAAGTGTGTTCACCAATGGCCCGAGTCATACCAAATACTCAAAAAATGGTACTTAATGCCTTCTTGTTTAACACTCAGCAATATAAGATAGAGATTAAGGGTAAAGTGGAGCAATCCAGGGAAAGGATAGCACACTCCCCTACACCTTGGTGTAGTAGCTATCGAAAAGGGAACCGTCAGGTCACCCTCTACAAAGATCGCCAACTTTACTACTACTTATTGGACCTTATTGTTTTACTGTAAAAATATACATATCATGTTCTTTCACTTGATACAATAATTAGAGACAAACCATATGTCTACAAAACGAAACTAAAATTTCAATTACCATATTTTAAAGAATATTATTTTCTCATATAAAAATAATTTAAATTTAATTTAACATTAATTATTAGGTTTGTAGGTAATTCTTCATGCTGGAGATGTAAAATAATTACATAGCTTTATTCTTGAGTTGGAAGTAATAATCTACACAATACAATATCTAAATAGATAAATCTTTTAAGTGTCATTCTTTGAAATTAAAATATTTATTAAGAAAGCTCCTTGAATATATTCTCAGAATGATATTAACTTTACTAGATAATATAATAGGTAAGTCGATTTTCTGTTGTGTATGCTTACAACTTAACGAAAAATAATTGCTATCTACTCAAGCATCGATTCATATCGTAAAACTGATAGTTATGCTGAAACGTTTGTAACGACCATGAGCATAAACTTTTGGGGAAGCTTATTTTAAAAGTTTTAAAAAAACAATGATAATTATCGATTTGTATGCAGCTTATTATAATTATTATTATTATTACCCCTTTCAGAGTTTTTTGCACTAGTGCTAGCTGATGGTTTTCCACGGGAGTCTAAGTGACAGTAAGTCATCTCAAGTCTCCAGGACTCTTCTTAGTAATCTGGCCGATCTTAGTAATGCGATAGTATGGATGGTCTCTACTCGTCCTCTGATTCTGTAAGTCTTCCAATGCCTTTACCAATCGTTTTGGGTTCGCTCCAAGTGCACAGACTACAATTGGTATCACCGTCACCTTCATGTTTGATAGCTTCTTCATCTCTCTAGCTAGGTCCAAATATTTATCCCTCTTTTCATTTTTTTTTTTTTTTGTAATTTTACTCTGTGGTCTACCAGGACGGCAAATTGCACTATTCGGCAGGTTCTCTTTTTTTTTCTTTTTTTTTACGATTGCTAAGGTCTGGCCGTCAGGTCGAGACTAGGTAAACCGTTTGTATCCCAAAATCCCTGAGAAGTTTGTGCACCTCATTCTCTGGGACGGATTCCGGGTTGTGCATATACCACATGTTCGTATAGTCAAATTTGAATTATTATTATTATTATTATTATTATGAAAATTGCTAAGAAGCGGCTCATCCCAACAGCAAAGTGGGAGGAACAAATGGTCTTGAAAAAACTTGCTCTCTGCCAAAAATGTTAAAGCTGGTTAAGAAACTGATGTTACAAAATGGATCCCTAGTTACATACCAGCAACTCTGTGTTACGCGCTATGCACTCTTCAGACTTTTAGATGGTATTAGTAGCTACGTCAAATTTTCAAACCCGTTTTGGAAATAAATTTTCATAAAGGGATCAAATGCATTAATGTAGGAGCTATATTATAGTAATATTAAAATAATTGCTAAGCCGCTCATCCTAACAGTATATAATATAAAACACAAACAATATAAAACACAATGTTAGTATATATATATATATATATATATATATATATAGTGTTTTATATCCAAGTAGATTTTCTGTTCTCTGTTCACTGTCTCAGTTTTTAAAAAAAAAGACCTTTTCTTTGTTTCCCTCTCTCTTTCTTCTAAATGCCGAAATTGTCGCTAGCATTCAACTTTTACTTTCATTATTATCGTTTTTGTGCCTTTCAACGTTTCATATTTGAAAAGCTTCTCCGAGTAGGGATTTTGTAAAGTACTAACTTAATTAGAAGTAGCAAATATTTCAACACAACACACCAAAGCGGTAGATAGGGAATTATAACATAAAAAGGCTCTGAGTACAAAACAATAAGTAAATACAACTATAAGGGGAGAGAACTCAAAGATATCGACTCTGAAAGAATTACCCCTTCAGGCTGCGTCGACCTTCAAGCCAGACTGTCAATGTTTTACACCACGCAGCAAAAATATTAAAAAAAAAAAAAAAAGAAAAATGCCATGGACCGAATGATTGAACTCTTAATTGCCTTCGGATTTCGCTTTGTTTGCGGAAGTTGATAGTTAATGTTATTTATCTTGCCTTTCCGCTGTATCTCGACTTAAGACGAGAGGCCGGGGGCATCCAACTACTCTGTTTGTTGCCAACGATTTACTCTGAACTGAAATAGATTGTAGAATAAGATTTTGCTACGTTTGGCCAAATAGAACTGCTTTGTTGTTCTCTAGTCAGATGTTAACAGTAATGATAATGGTATAAGCAGTAGCAGCAGTAGTAGTCGTAGCAATCAATATGTGAGCACTTTCTATAGAAATCCACACACACACACACACACACATATATATATATGTATGCATACAAATATATATATATATATATATATATATATATATATATTTGTATGCATACAAACATCCACTCACACACATGCACACACATACAGACGTGCACAAAAGGACAAAAATTGTCTGATACCCACTATCTGTGTCACCTGGGGAGTCATAATGCGTCGACCACTCTATATAAAACCATTGAACTATGGACAATTTTTTCTACTTTTCTATTCATTTTTCAGACAAGAAAGGGGTGCTACATTCATACCGAGGATGAGGATGTAACCAAAGAACTGGTACTACATTATTACCCAAGCCAAAAAAGGGTTAATTCTCAGTATTATTTGCCTCGCTATAAAGGTAACATTGACTAGCTTGAATGCGATGGCTCAGACGTTGTACGAGTTGGCAAGGACAAAAATTATCCGGTTCTCTGTGAGTACAATCAGGAAAGGACCAAATACTTCAAGACACCTATTTTGTGCTCTAGAATTATGCTACCCCTGGGTGAAAATACTCAGCAATTAAGATATTATAATTATTTTCGAGGGGGCGATTCATAGGTAGAAAAGTTCAAATAATGATGTTATATCAGTTGCTGTCGACATTTTTGTCAATGAAATTAAAGCACTAGAACACCGATAAAAGAATGTGGACTGCCAGGGAAGATATGTTGGAAATAGACCTCATTTTATGTGAGTATTTTAGTCAGCCAATGAACTTTTCAGTCAATCTCCGTAAGAAGAATTAGTTGAAAAATTATTCATTGAAATGTTTGAAAAGAAATAAATGAAAGAAGAAAGTAAAAAAATGAAAGATAATCGCGAGATTTAAATCTTAATATCTTTTTTAAAATGTCATTTTTTTTAGATTTTTGTTTAAATCATATAATTTCAAATATCTGAGAGAAGTCCCCGTGACGTAATGGCTAAAATGCTGGACCGAGACCTTGAAGTGAGTAAGTTCAAGCTTCAATCGTGCTATTCCATTCACTTTCAGACAAATACTCTCCGAAAATGTATGAACTTTCTGATTCCACCCCACCACCAAGGGTTAGATTGTATCACTGCTGTTCTTCTTCAGAGATGGCTTTGGCGTTAAATAACGAATTAAGACTGATATGCCATTCGTTTGATTTAAAAGAAAGTAACTCTAAAAAAACATCCTTTTAGGAAATTGATATTTTGTGAACAAAAAAGACACTATCAACTAGATGACTTTATTTACATATCATTCCATTGATTGATAGATTGAATTTAACGACTTGTCAACCCGTCTGATAATATATTGCCAAGGGGTAAGTTAATTGCATGCAATGAACGTTTATATAAACATTTTTCTGTATTTTCTTAAGAGCTTTTTGCACACAGTTAAACAATGTCAAGTATTCCTATCTAAGACAAATAATTTGCAAACAGATCTATTTGATGGGACCTCAGCAGATACTACAACTGTAAATTAGAGTGGACCTGGGATTAATGACAATGGAATCGCACACTCTCCAGATCTCCAGAACTGAAGCCTCACCATCAAATGCAGCTTAGTGTCATACCTAAGACACCCTTTTTTGAGGGCCTTACTCCTCTGCACGATATTTAGTTAACATATTTAAAACTCCACCAGTCGTCTTGATAAGAAAGGAAGGTTTATGTTTATAATGACCATTAAAACTATTGATCATGAAGAAAACACAAATTCTTATTTTTATTTCCGATGGTTGCAGAACCATTAAGAATTTTGAGCAAGAGTAAACAAATTATCTTAATTTGGCAACTCATCTAAATAACAATTTGAGTTCATCTTTTCAATCTGCTTGATCGATTAAGAACAATATTTTAGTGGTGTGATTTTTTCCCCATTTAATCTAATCCTGTTAAAAAAATTCTCCAAATGTCTAGCACTCAGAATCATGAAATATGACGTCATTTCTTACTTCAACGAATTTAGCATTCAGAATCATGAAATATTATTCTATGCTTTACTTTAATCTTAAGGGGTTTCTTCTTTCTCTCTAAGATTGATTCGCACCTTCTTTCCCCCTCTTTTTCCCCCCACAACGTTTCGCCTGTTTTTCATTTGTTCGAATAATTTATATTTTCAACAAAATATATCTGGATTTCATGTATCTACACTAAATTCAAATTGGGTAGCATTATCTTAGTGATATTTATTCAAGGTTTTCCTTTTCTTCATTTTTTGTAGGGGCGGTGTTGAATGAAAATTAAAATTATCCGAAAGTGTCCCTGACGTAATAATTATCACCACAGAAAATTAAGTTCAAACGCTAGACTAAGCAATTTCCTTTTCACTTCATGCTTATACTGATTGCAATAAAACGTCATTCTTTTTACGTAACGTTTTTGTAAACTCACAATATCAAACGATTAGAAACAAAGTGTTTGTTTGTTCAAATACTTCTGAGCAGTATTTCAGGTGTGTGTGTGTGTGTGTGTGTGTGTGTGTGTGTGTGTGTGTGTGTGTGTGTGTGTGTGTGTGTGTAGTATTTCAGTTTTAGTGAACATATCTATTAAACTGGTTGATGATGGGAAATTTTCATCATTTGTTTCTTTTCACGACTTCGTAATAAACCATGAAGAATTTTCTTTTATTCCTTGGATGTTTGTTTAGAAATCAGATATTCAGAGTGAGAAATTCGATGCGGCGTATAGCAAATAAATCGTCCACAGAGATGGCGAAGTGAAAATAATGTAATATATTCAAACTTAATAAGCTTGAAAGCAAATTACCTCGAGACTTAGAAAAGCTGCAAGCATCCAATACAGGTGCTATATAGACACGAATATGCATGTATCCATATCCATATAGACTTACAGAAAGCATATATATATATATATATATATATATATATATATATATACGTGTGTGTGCATGTGTAAACAATTATAAACACGCATATATATATATATATATATATATATATATATTATACATACTAGCACACACACATACGTGGTTGTACAAGCAAGTATAAACATGCACATATATTATACACACACGCACGCACAGACACACACGCGCGCACACATACACATATATATATAGCCTTACTCATAAGAATATGTAAAGCAAAAATATTTATTGCTTGCATTTATTTTGAACATTTTACCTCATTCGGTATATACATTTTTAAGTTTGCTTATATATATATATATATATATATATATATATATATATATATATTACCAGTCAAAAATTTTGGCCACTTTCAAGAGTCTTTATTTTCCAAACTAAAAGTGTTATTTTTGATAAAACAGTTTAAGAACCACAACGGTTTCATTTATTATACGAAATACAAGTCTTCCTCCGTAACTTTGACCTTAGTATAACCAGATATCTTTTGAAAATTCGATTTTAAGGCGTTTTTTTCTTTTGAACTAAAAATAAAAATTCTCAGGACTATAGTAGATCATACTGTTACTAGACACCAAGAGATGTGACAAAACAACACCAAAAGTGGGGCTAGTAGACCAAAAGCAGTACCAAGAACAGAGGACAATTTTATCAAAGTTACTAGCTTGCGTGACAGAAGGGTGACTGCTTCAAACATCACAGCACAACTGAACCAATATCGTAAAAAATGTGTCTACATCCATAGTAACGAGGAGACCGTGAAGCTGGCCTATATGGCAGAATTGCTGTAATGAAAGCAAAATAATGTCAAAAGGCTCCAGTGTGTCAAGGCACCGAAAGACTGGACCATAGAGCAAAGGAATAAAGTCCTTTGGACTGTCGAATCAAAATCAGAATTATTTGGGCTAAATTAATACTTTTTAAAGAATGCTGGAAAAACTAAACAGTCGACGTGCTAATCTAGAATGCCGGTCATTAGGTATCTTTAAAAATGTGGGAAAGAAGAAGATTCGAAATCGTTGAACAGAAATGAACTACATATATATATGTAACGAATCAGTCTAAGGTATAAATGAATGAATAGTATTCATTAATGGCCGAGGAGACCAGGATTCAAACCCAGGTCGAGTCATACCAAAGTTTCAAAAAATGGTACTTCATGCCACTTTGCTTAACACTCAGCATTATAAGGTACGGATCAAGGGTAATGTGGAGCAATTCAGAGAAAGGAGTAGCACCCTACTCTACACCTCGGTGTAGCACCTAATGAAAAGGGATCACCCTCGTCTACGGTCACCAACTTTATGTATATATATATATATTCTTTAAGAAAAACAACAAACCGGTCACATTAGGATTATAAATTTATTATATATTATTATATATATATATATATATATAAGGCATAAATGAATAAGAGCAGTTAATTCGAAATATATATATATATATATATATATATGAAACTTTTACTTGCACCCTTTTAACCAAATTTAATTTCCATTCTCCCTCAAGTAAATCAATTGAATATCGAATTAGAAAACATAACAAATTTACCAGTATTTAATACAGTTCATATGAGAAAAGAATCAGTAAACTATAAATCCCAACGCGCCTTTAACGCTTGAATTATCTTTTATACACATTCAGATTTTATCAAATATTCCGATCTCATACGAATAATTTTTGTACAGTTACACTAGTTCAAAGTTGACCTTGGAGTCATGGTAACCAAGAGGTAGTCCACATTCCCAAAATCTGAAACTAGAGCCTAACTACCGAATTCAATTGAGTGAAGCCAAACCTTGGTTTAAAAATAATTTAGCCATTGGTGTACAATTAACTAAATTTCATTTTATTCTAAACAGTGTCACTGTACGAAAATTATTTGTATTAGATAAAAATTCTTGATACCATCTAAATCAGTGTGAACAAATTATTATTCTTGTTTTCTTTGTGAGATTGGAATAGTTAATTGACGCCTTATAGTTATGTATAAATCATTCGTACCTGATAGGATTACTTGAAGAAATATATCTGCGAGAAAATTTTTTTGTGTTAAATAGGGATACTTGTTACCATATAATTCTATGCTAACAAAAGATTATTAAAAATAGAAAAAAAAATTATTGCAATGCAACGTTTATGATTAAAATGAAAATTTACAAATAAATCAAATATTAACATTAAATTGTCCACAAGTGTTTGATATGCCGTTAAAAAAATAAACCAAAACACTGAATGAGAGTGTCACGTGGTGTCCCACTGAGACGATATAAATAAGATTGATACTATCCTCCCGTTTGAATGAACAGTAGCAAGCCGTCAAAGAGTGACCGTTAAGAAAGAATGTAGGTCACAGAGGGGATACCAACAGATGTTGGTACTTGGTAACCTCACTCAGGTCGCCGGACACCAAGAGGAAGAAGAGAGAAGCCAAATGATTGGCTGGGACCCCAAAACGGAAGTGGGGACTCCTCTCCGTCAGCGGAAATAGAAAATAAGAAAGTCAGTTTTTGGACATGGTTCGTAGGAGACAGAACCAAAAGCCAAGTACTCCGGGTGAAGAAGACAAAAAAATATCTGCGAGACACGAAGAAGCCATTTTCTTTAAGCCAGTGTTAAAAATAGCCTAAAGTCTATTAGCCCGTAAAAGAAGAAAGATTCTCCAGTGGAACTCCGTCGAAAAATAAGATAAGTAACTTTGGGACCATTTCTCCTTATACCCAAATTTTATATACCACTCTCTCTCTCTCTCTCTCTCTCTCTCTCTCTCTCTCTCTCTCTCTCTCAATTTGAAGAAAAACGAAAGAAGAGAAAAGAAGAAAGACATTTATGTTCATGGACTGTTCAATTATTATATTTTGACACTTTGAAGGTGTATATAATTGTAGTAAAAGATTCATGTATTTTAATGTTACCACGTGGTCTAAGTTGTTATTTGCGGCGTCTGCTACGAATTTGTTACTTCATGCTTCCTTTTCAGCTTCTATCCGCCTTATGTTATCTTGCTTAGAATTGTCCTATTAATTCCTCTAAAATATCACACGGGAAACCGGAGTTGCCGACTTCTACAATATAATATTATTACGTCTCAACCTAGAGGTCCATATCTTCCATTGTCTAGGGGGAGGAAGGAAAGCGACCTGGTGGGTGTGTGGATAGTGTGAAATTTGGAACCCCTTGCCAGCGGCGGTCAGTCTAGCCCTAAATTAATCCCTCACATAATATGCCAGTTCTTATATGCCTGAGAGAAAAACTCTGAACGAGGACTTATTCTACAAGGGATCAAGTGCCAACCTGCCCCGTCTTCACACGTGCGAAATTATAAAGTCCCATTTTGGGATTTTAAAGAATTTGCCGTCACAAGAGAGAGAGATAGAGAGAGAGAGTCTGTGTACACATTTAAAGGAATTGTATATTACAGGTGGAATGGAAATGACTTAACAAAATATCCTAAGCTTTGTACAACTGTTGAGCGCATTTTAGTAGTTTTCTTCCAAATTCGTAAATAGTCGAAACTGAGTTTACCCAAGTGCAACACTTCTTTGTATTTACAAAGAAAATAGTGAATTACTTTGAACATAGAACGTGTGGCTCAAACTCCCGATTCCACAACCTAATATTCTTAATCTCCTCAGTGCTCACTAAACCCATCCTTCCCATTTTAACAAATCCTTCCCATTAAAACAAATCCTTCCCATTAAAACAAATCCTTCCTATTAAAAAATGATTCAAGAATTAAAGGTGCGTTTGCGTTTATATTTTACTGGTTCTTTTCTCATGTTAATTATATTAAACACTGGTAAATTAGTTTTGCTTTCGAATTTGACATTTAGAGGGGGGTCCTCGAGGTTGTAATGGTTACAGCACTTCACTGCGGAATCGTAGCAAGCGTGTTCGAATTCCAGTCGCGTATTGCGTTCACTTTCGGACAAATACTCTTGGGAAAGGTATGAACCCCCTTATCCTTCCAGCTATGGTTTAAATAGCATCACTGCTGTTCTTCTAGAAGAATAGCTTTGGCATTAAATAACCCACGAAGGTTGATATACCATTAAACAAAGAAACCAAACCATACCTAATTTGACATTCAATTGATTAATTGTGAGTAAAAAAAAATCTAAAAAACAACTACACATAAATGAACATTGAACGCGATTCTCTAATCTCTAAGCACAGAATAACACCAGACGGGTTGAACTGCAGTTAAAATCAATCAAACAATAGACCTTTTTCCCTTATGAACCGCCTGTGTGTCAAGACTTTTTAACCATATTATATATAATTTCTACATGCAAAAATTCACAAACGTGTAACAGCGTGTGTGTGTGTGTGTGTGTGTGTGTGTGTTTGACAGAGCATAGTGTTACTAAAGTCTGATCCTTCACAAAAATCGTGGCGGGCGACTCTTTGATCCTGAACAGAATGTACAGATACTCAAGGCAAATAGATTTATTTATATGTAAATTATATTGCATTTTTTGTGTGTGCATGTTGATGATTATTCGAAACAAAAATCGGGAGAAGTACCCGAGGTGTAGAAGCTAACGTGATAGGCAGAGACATCAAAGTAAAAATGAAGACTCAGCATTTTAAAAGAAACAGAAAGTAAAAACTTTATTTTCATCATGTCATACTGATGGCACTGATTTCCACGACCCTCTCTCGCCACTCGTCTCCATCGTCCATCGCTCCCAGCAGGTCTTCTGGTTTATACCCTGTTTCGGCACAGAGGTGCTGTAGAGAGGTTCTAGAAGGTCGTCCAAGGTCGTGAAGGAGTTCATCGCTAATGAATTCGCTCTTATTTCTCCAGCAGTGTCCCGCTGTCTGGTTGGTCTAATTTGGATAGTTTTCGTAATGGCTGGGTTGTGGCCGTATAGCTGCTGTTTTGTGAGGTGTTGCCTCCAGGACTTGTTCAATACAGCTCACAGCATTCTTGTGCAATTGCCGTCAAGCTTTTTCTCCATACGCTTAGTCAGCGTCCATACGGTGTATCCATATAGCAGTATTGATACGATCGCCGCCTGAAAAAAAACTGCATTCACACGTGGCAATCCGGTCGCTGTCATCCTCATCGGATTTTCCCCTTTCGCACATCTTGCTAACGGTTGACGTTCCGCTACAGCGTCTCGGGTGGATGCAAGGGGACCTTCGAGGAACCGGTGCGGCCACAACGATTTGCGCACCGTGGCATCTAAACTTTCTTTCCCCTATTTGGGGTTAGAGCAGGTTTTAGCGACGCAGTGGTTCGTTTCTTCCTTTTTTTTTTTTTTTTTTTTGAGAAAAAAGGATTTTAAAAATCCACACAAGAAGCTAGCTTTGCATTATTTAATGAAATATTAATGTTGAAAATATCAAATTTATCTATAGTTGATAATAAATAAAATGTATAGATGATTTTTTTAGCTTTACTTATTCATTTCTCCATATGGTGGTGAGGTTCCAGAGTTCTGAGAAATGCATTGTCACCCATCATTGTCATGACTCCATGCCCTTTCTGACTGTGTCTGTGTCTGCGAATGTATGTGCTTGACTCATGATTTTCATTAATTTTTCTTTCATATGACAGAGATGGCGAAGGTAAAAATAATGTGATTTATTCAAACTTAATTAGCTTGAAAGCAAATTACCTCGAGACTTAGAAAAGCTGCAAGCATCCAATACAGGTGCTATATAGACACGAATATGCATTCATCCATATCCATATAGACTTACAGAAAACATATATATATATATATATACGTGTATGTATATTCTTGTATAAGCAATTATAAACATGCTTATATATATATATATATATAGTATACATACAAGCACACACTCACTATTGTAAGACTTTATATATATATATATATATATATATATATATATATATATATATATATAAGAATATGTAAAGCAAAAATATCAATTATCGCTTGCATTTATGTAGAGCATTTTACCTCATTTGGTACATACATTTTTAATTTTGCTTTAATATATATATATATATATATATATATATATATATATATATAATTGATTTTTGTGGAAAAAAATATTTCTTTATACAGAGTAATGATTAGGACAATAATCGTATATCTTTCATTCCGAACGCAATGATGTGCAGGCATCTTCAGCACAAAAAAAAACCCCCAGAAAACTCACTTCAGTTATCATTTAATATCACCAAAGCGAGTAGATTGTTGGAGGATAACGAAAGCAAACATTCCCATTCAATAAAGCTTTAGTCAAGGTAAACCATTTTAAAAGAGTTGATTATTTGAAGAGCAACAATGACTGTTATATGCTATGGTTTTTCTATAGAATTGTATCATTGAGCGTGAATCATCAGCGAAGTATTGCTAAGATGCAGTCAAGAGCAACAAGAAAAATAATTCAATCATAAAGAGGTCTGAAGCTTGAGTCATAAGGAGATGCTCGAGTTGTAATTATTATCGTTGTACAAAATGGACACGGTGATGCGAGTTCAAATCCCGGACGAGGGTGTTTGCATTTCATATCGTGCTAATATTTTTGGAAAAAGTATTTATTCAACTATTCTTCCTCCAGGTATAGGTTAGTAGTAGGACAGACTGAGCTCTTTAACCTTGGTATGGCAACCAGCCAATGAGAAAGAAAACTCTGGATTAAAACCAGTTGTATTCCACTCCAAAAAAGTCGATCTTGTTTCATGCTCATAAATGCATATAGTCGAAACATGAAATCAAACAAAAACCTTCTCAAATTGCACAATAATTCAAAACTATAAATTACAGTATTTTCGACCATATCGGGCACATTTTTATATATATTCTCAGAAAATCATCCTACATCACTCGACCCCTAATGTATCCAGAATAATTTATAGGATTATGATTACAATTCAAAATAATATTAAAATATAAAACGATACATCGCTATCAGATGAATCATCAGATTAATATTGAAACCAAAACCTTCCTAAAAACTATGAAATTATAATAGGTTTCGGTTTGGTTTCTTTGTTTGATGGCATATCAACCTTCAAAACTATCCTTCTAGAAGAACAGTAGTGGTAC
The DNA here is from genome assembly GCA_963585895.1 of Sepioteuthis lessoniana. Taxonomy (NCBI): domain Eukaryota; kingdom Metazoa; phylum Mollusca; class Cephalopoda; order Myopsida; family Loliginidae; genus Sepioteuthis; species Sepioteuthis lessoniana. The sequence continues at coordinate 82,890,503 of OY757906.1, read as the reverse complement.
TATTTAACCCATAGCTTGGAGGAAAAGTGGGTTCATACCTTTCCCAAGAGTATTTGTCCGAAAGTGAACGTAACAACGCGACTAGAGTTCGAACTCGCTTACTACGATTCCATAGTCCATTGTTTTAACCATTACGCCATGAGTGCATCCCTACGATATTATTATAGTACTTTCAAAACTCGATTCTATTTGTACTTCCAGGGGTATCATTTTGGGTAAACAAATTTATGATTGAATTTCTGGGTTTGATCTAACAATACTTTTTAAATATTTACGTAGCTGATAAAGTATAAGTTTGATCAAACCTCTATCAAGGGCGTAAAATCTATATATCAATAACAGTTAGAGTGGGAACCAAAACTTTTGGCCAGGACTAAAAAAATACCAGTAGGGTCAATTATATACACTTTTGTATCAATATGAAAGTATTTTAAGCATATTGCTCAAAAAATATCGTTATGATGAGCCTTTTTCGCTGGACTACATTTAAAAACAATGTGAGTTGAGAAAAGTATTAAACACCCTTATCTCCTCGGTAACGGGTAAAATACTATCATTTCTATTCTTTTAAAAGGGTGGCTCTGGCATTAAATAACCCACAAATGTTGATAGTTCATAAAATGAAGAAACCAAAACAAACATATTTTAATAGCAAATCGTTTCTCAAGTTTATTTAACCCTTCCCAAAACATTTTAAAAAAAGGGTGAAAAAGACCATTGACTTCTTGGTGAGGCCGAAAACTTGTTAACGCCCCTTCGTAAGTATACAATAAAAAATGCAAATTCTTGGTCCATTCTATAAGAAGTTATGTGTGATTGGGTTAGCATTTGCTAAACAAGTAAACATTTTGACAATAAGATTAGGTAGGTTGTCAAAATAGATAATTTCTGACAATACGTTAAACTTTGACGTCGAAAATCCTCTCATATTAGTCTAAAAACGAAAACATTTTCTAGCTAATATCTGAAAAAAAGAAATATCGGGAAAACAAGAAAGAAACCTGGCGAGATGCTTTATATTATAAATATGATTACGAATATGTGAAGTTGAAGCTCTTTATCCACAACTATGTTTTATATTCATCAAGTATGACAACATACATATTCAAATGCTTCAAAATCATTCATATATATATATATATATATATATATATATATATACGTGTGCATAATTCCTTGTATATGCTTACTTTATTCAATTTATAAGCAATAAATAAAGATATATAAATACACAGAATTGGATATCAAACATAATATTTTATATATATATATATATATATATATATATATATATATATATATATATATATATATATATATATATATATATATATATATATATATGGTACTACGTATATGTGGGAATTCAAGTGAAGTAAATGAATGAGAAAATGCATGAATGTGTAAACACACATGCGGAAACGTTTGATGGGGAGATTATCATCAGATTATACCGAGTTCTAAATCTGTGACGTCATGTGTTGGCCTCGTTCTGAATAAATCATCTTCCGCTGCAGCACTTTGCTACCAAAGCAATCCTTTTCTGATATTTTACGCCTATCGATAAAATTCTATACAAACACCATATACTATAATATTTATTGCTACTAATTTACGACGGTAACATTTTTTTTCTATTCTCGTGAGGGGAATTACGATCATCATAATGGCCGAATCTTTTTCACCAGTTTTTGTTGATCGTGATAAAAGTTGTATTAGTGAGGGTCATTGCCAAATTTACATATGGGCTGAGCAGGCTGCAACCCACACAGTGGGCTAAATTGGCCGTTTTATAGACATTTGGATTTAACATTGCAAATTTGTCAAAAAAATGTAATAGATCATATAATAAACCCATGTTTATGGGCAAGAATTTTACCAGTAATCCAGTTATGACCTCGAAATAGCTATATGTTGAAAATAATGTAATATTTATTAGACCGTTGACACACACATAAAAACGCTAAAAAATCAAAATAGTACAAGTAAAACCAAACGACATCAATAGCACATGGCAGTATCAAACTAAAGGAAATGAATAATCAAATTTTGATTGCCTAGTCGGGTGGGGCTGTAGAATACACCTACTGCACCTCTGCAGAGAAGTAAGACCCCACCCCCCACGACTGTCCTGGGTATGGCACTAAACAATCTGATGATAAGTCTCCAGTAATGCTAGGACTTTGGGAATGCGGAGTACCCCTTTATTGCCATTGCTCTCAGGTCCACTCGGTCTCAGAGTGGTAGTACCTGATAGGGACCTATCTATGGATCAAATAGAACTAATCTGCGTACTTATGACAAACTGATCTACTTGAAATAGAACTGTTTTGATATTTAAACTGCGTACTTATGCTAAACTGAATTGTTTGAAATAGAACTTTTTTGGCATTTAACTGTGTGTGGACAAAAACTATTCTCATTCTAAAATGAATCGTTTGAATCAGAATTGTTTGACTAAACTGAATAGCTTGAAATAGAAATGTTTTTGACTATTAAACTGTGTACTCATGCTAAACTGAATTGTTTGAAATAGAGCTGTTTATTTGTATAAACATGGATTTGACATTAAATAACCTTCAAAGGTTGATATGCAATAAAACCCAAACAACCAACCAACTTACATCAAAGTTGACTTGGATTTTGGCATCTAACAATTTCGATTATTTGATATTTATATCGTTAATCAACATTGGCCATACAATATTAGCAAGTTAAAGAATTTTTTTATTATGTGTTTTCCAAGTAGCCTATAAATAATTTGGTTTGGTTGGTTTGTTTTGATTTGGTTTGCTTTTATGGCATATCAACCATTGTAGGTAATTTAATGCCAAATCCTCTTTTTGCATATATATTAGATATATAGGATTTGGTTTGTTTGGATTTTATGGCATATCAACCATTGTAGATTATTTAATGTCAAATCCTTTTTATGCATGTATATTAAATATATGATTTCTAAACACATTTTGTAGATAACGCTTTTAAACGAGGCTGAGCCCATTTTCAACACAGAGTTAAATGGTTTCACTAAATTCTCTCTCATACGAATAATTCTATTAACTATTACTCATTTGTTTGTTCACAGTTAAGTATTTTTGAGTATTGCTATTTAATTCTAACAATTCAATTAAACATCAGTCATTTGTTCACTCACAGTTTAATGATAAGACATTTCTATTTCAAGCAATTCAGTTTAGCATGAGTCATTTATTCCCTCTCAGTTTAAATGTCTGAGTACAAAGTTTAAATGTCAAAGAGTTCTATTTGACCCATAAATAGGACCCTATCAGGTGCTTCCACACCGGGCCAGAGTGGACCAAGGAGCGATGGCAATGAAAAGGTACTCTGCATCCCTCAAAGTTCCAGCATTACTGGAGCCTCACCAGTAGCGTTTGTTTAGTGTCATGTCCAAGACACTCGTTGATTGAGACTTACCCCACTGCAGACATACAGTTGGTTTATTCAACAGCCCCAAACGAACCGCTGCAGGCATTGGACTCCATGTTAATGCACACAAAATTTATGTGCTTTAATCAGAAAGGTGACATCTCCACACTAAACGGAACCTCTCTGAAACTGGTTGACAAATTCACCTACCTAGGAAGCAGCGTCTCATCAACCGAAAAAGACATCGACATACGGCTAACGAAGGCATGGACAGCTATTGATAGGCTTTCGATCATATGGAAATCAGACCTGACCGATAAAATGAAACGCAGTTTCTTCCAGGCTGCGGTCGTGTCGATACTGCTATATGGATGCACTACTTGGACGCTGACTAAATGGTTGGAGAAGAAGCTAGACGGCAATTATACAAGAATGTTAAGAGCAATATTGAACAAGTCCAGGCAGCAACACCCCACAAGGCACCAACTATACGATCACCTACCACCTATCACGAAAACTATACAAGCTAGACGAACCAGACATGCCGGACACTGCTGGAGAAGCAAGGACGAGATCGTAAGTGATGTACTCCTGTGGACCCCCGCATATGGCCAATCGAAAACAGGACGGCCAGCTCGAACATACATACAGCAGCTATGTGATGATACGGGATGTAACCCTGAAGACCTGCCAGAGGCGATGAATGATAGGGAGACGTGGAGAGAGAGGGTCAGGGATATCCGTGCTAGCCGCACGACATGATTATGATGATGATGACAGCCCCAGTCGACTAGGCCACTGAGATAGAAGTGAATGAAATTACTGTTTATTTCGTCTGTGAGAAATGTTATGAATACAATGTTTTAACATCTTTGTTGTCCCATTACAAGATAAATAGCAAAAGTGTCTCATTACTGATATGACACCATGGTGTATGTATTTTGCCAACATAGACAACAGTAACACACAGCTTTTATTCTCAAATTTAAAATGGAAAGACTCCAATCAAAAAATTAAACTGCCCACGGACAGAAATACTATTGTAGAGATACAAGTAAATTTTACCCAAGATAGACTCTCTTCTCTATAACAATTTTTTTTCTTAAGTAGATTGCTGTTAATGTTGAGATGTAATTTATTATTCATTTAAAATATATAAAGTGTTTTTTGTTCACTGAGTTTGGAGGCAAAAAAAAGATAAATAAATTTCACTCACAAACAACATTTCTTACAGACGGAATAAACAGTTAGATTAAATGGAAAGTAAACGCTGGGTTTTGCCAGGCAAATTTTAATAAAACTTGAAAAATGTCTCTTCGCTGGTGTTTAGCCTCAGGTCAAATTGTGATATCGATTCTTCCCAAAAAATATTTTCAAGTTTAAAATCACTTATTTCTGTTTTAGTTATTAAAATTCTTTGTATTGTATTTTATATATTAATTATTCGTGAATAATGAGCTTGTATGCCCCATACTTAAATAAGTATATAAAATGAGAGATTCTGCATTCTAAGACACACTCACTCACACACACACACACACACACACACACACATATATACATATATATATTCGCAAAAAATAAAATTGTAACATTCTAAAGGATGATGCAAATGTTGACCTCTGGCATTCATATCGGGTGGTTTATGATTATAATAATAACATATTTCCGGAGGGCTTACGCCACAGACAGCACCTGCACCTGCACCTTCACCTAAGAGATAACAGCTGGATTCATTGCCCGGCGCTAAAGGCTTACTTCACACGCACACACTCACTCACACGAAGGTCCTCTTGGTTCAATGGTTCTCTTTGTTAGATATGAACACGATGAACCGAGTTCAAAACCTGGACGAGGCTGTTTGCATTTCGAATAGGGTTAATACTCTTTGGGACGGTGTGAATCCAGCTATGAACAGATAGTTGGGCAGACTGGGCTCTTTAACCTTACAATGGCAATCATTCAAGAAGAAGGAAACACTGCTTAAAAATTTGACCTTGTGTCACATTCTGTTTGTGCACAGGGTTTGGTATATATATATATATATATATATAATTGAAAAATTGAACCATGTTTCGGCTAAAAAAACATTTACTAATACTTCTCCTCATAAGCAAAAATTATGAAGAATTACAGGGAAATCCTTAATTGGGAATGCTTTCATATTTTATTCCTAATAATTTTAAATACATGAAAGAAAGTATGTATTTACTAGACTTCATGAGCAGGATATAATTCAAAGTCAGTCTTTAAGCGGAGTAAAGCTGGTTTGAATTCAGACTTTTTCTTCTCCGAGATTGGTTTCCAAGACCAAAGAACCTAGTCTGCCTTAGCCATAGTAAGGTTAGAACGGATGGATTCATAACTTTACCAAAGACATTAGTTCGAAGTGAATCGTAAATCACCTCGTCCAGGATTTGAGCCCGGATCGCTGATTACATTTCCAACGATGGTAGCCGTTACACTAAGCGCGTCTCCTGTAGACATGAGAAAAAATAAGAACATTTTAAGCAACAAAGTTATCGAAAACAAATCTGTGAAGGAAAAAATAAAATGTCAGAGTAGAAACACACTCTATTGTAAAAACATCCACTACTCATTTAATTTTATTAGTTGTATTCATCCCCAGTCGAATGGACTGTTGAATACGCCGACTGCACCCCCGCAGAAAGCTAAGTCCCTCTCAACAAGTACCCTAAGTAGCATCTGGTGGTGCGATTTCAGTCATGGAGTTTTGGGGATTACCCCTTCATTACTATTACTCCCAGGTCTACTCGAACCCATATTGGTAGTACCGATAAGGGTCCCATCTTTGGATCAAATAAAACTGTTCATTCATTCACTAGGAATTACACTGACCCGGAAGACTTTTTACTAAAGTCAAAGGTTTATCAAGAGATATATGATTGCCATTTTATGTTAAATTCAAAAATACCATTCATTATGTTTGAGCAGGTCTGGATTTTAAGATGTGCTTGAATACTTCACAACAAGTTATACACAATGATAACAGTTATTCAAAGCCTGTGAACTCTACTTGTCCCAGCTGATCGTGGGTGCCTGATGTTTAGTATAGCATATAATGTTTTATGTGTAGCAAACTACAGTGTACCACCCAACTCACTAACACCCACATGCCTAGAGAGGCAGAGCTTATCCCTCAGCTAAAAATGATTTTAATATACTGTGTCAAGTATCAACAACGAACTGAGTGCTGATTTATTTTTTCTCTTTTCAGCTTGATATTTGTATTCCTGTAAGAATGGCTCGCGAGTGTGAGGATAATCCTGAAAGATTCTGTTAAATCTGCAGTTATGTGGTTCTTCCCAACCGTCAAGCAAAAATCACTGATTTTGAAAATAAGGCATATCGCAATTATTTTGGCGTCAAACTAGGGGATCAGGATAAGTCATTTGCTCCCAACGTTTGCAGTAAAACATGTGTAGCGAATTTGAGGGATTGGAGGAATGGCAACAGAAAGAGTATGCCATTTGCTATTGCAATGGTCTGGAGTGAAGGAAAAGATCGCAACACAGACTGCTATTTATGATAACTCGAAAAGAAATAAAACGCTAGAAAAAGCACCATGTCCAATACCCCGATGTTTCTTCTTCCATAAGATCAATCCCTTATGGCCCAGACCTTCCTGTTCAAGAGCCTCAGAGTAACTTGGAATATAGCTTGGATATGACTGTTGTAATTAGGGATGATGCATACAAGCCAGAAGAGGACGACCAGCCAGTACCTTCGACACAAGCAGAACTCAACAACCTGACACGAGAACTGAACCTTTTAAAGGAGTCTGTTCAGCTGCTGGGTTCACGTCTCACAGAGAAACATCTGTTGACACCAGGAATTACGTTCTATTTGTATCGATATCATGAAAGAGAATTAAGACAGTTTTTCGTATTCCAGGATAAGTCGTCATTAGTTTATGGCAACAACATTACTGGATTGATCAAATTAATGGGCTCAGAATATGATGCAACGGAATGGAGACTTTTTATTGATCCATCCAGCAGAAGTCTCAAAGTAGTTCTTCTACATTCAGGGAATAGTTTTCGTCTATCTCTATTGGGCATTCAGTACAAATGAAAGTATCTCAAAACAGCATGGATCATTTGGTGTCTGCTCTTAACTATCAGGAGCATAAATTGTTGATGACCGACATTATGTCAGACAAGGGTTAAAACTCGACACGCATAACGTTCAGTCTCACCCTCTCAGCGAACCGAACAAAAACTGCTTCCACCCTAACATATCAAGGTAGGGGTGATGAAGAACTTTGTAAAAGCAATGGACATGGAAGGCAGCGGATTTGCTTTCCTCCAGGAGAAGTCCCCAAGGAAAAGCATGGAGAAACTCAAGGTTGGTATATTTGACAGCCCTCAAATAAGAGAACTCATGAAGGACCCAATGTTTGACGTAGCACTGATCGAAGTTGAACTGTCCACTTGGCAGTCACTGAAGTCAGTAGTTATAAACTTACTGGGAAAACACCTGAGTTAGAAGGAAACTGAAGAGCTGCTGAAGAGTTTTCACTAATTCGTGACATGAATGTCAGTCAAACTGCCGTTTCTGCAGTCACACTTCCAAAGAATTGAGAAGATTTAAGAGAATAGCAGGATGAGCGCTTTCACCAATAGATTCGCATTCTGGAGGAGCGCTACCAAGGCTGGTGGGATGTAAACTTACTCGCTAACTACTGCTGGTACTTGAAACGGGATGCAGTGGCTGCACTTTTATCAAGAAATATCTTCTTTTGTGAATTTTTGTTTACTATGGTACAATGTGAGCTTTATGAGAATGTATCAGGACTAAATTAACCATTATTAGTTTAATTCAACAAGAAAATAAATACAGTTATGATACTATTCTATACATTTCAAGTAAGAGCTTGTATATTAAAAAATTTGATTTGATAAGAAAAAATGAAAATGGTGTTTGGATTCAGAATAAAAACATGCCTTAACATAAGCTATTATTTATTCAACCTTGAAAACATCGCAGGGTTAGGGTTATTATTTTTAGTTATTTGAAACCATACTGCTGTGTGCAAATTATTCATCATCATCATCATCATCAAGTCACACTAACAGCACGGATTTCCCTGACTCTCTCTCTCTCTCTCTCTCTCTCTCTCTCTCTCTCTCTCTCTCTCTCTCTCTCTCTCTCTCTTTCTCTCTCTCTATCCATACCTATCATCAATCGCTTCCAGCAGGTGTCTGCATTGAGCTGATGTAAATAAATTCTTGCTGATTGGCCAACACTGGCACGTCGATATGTAATGGTCCATAGATGATTTTTCTTAATCTCTCCAGCAATGTCCTCTATATCTTGTTTGTCTTACTTGGATGGTCTTAGAGATGGAGGGTAAGTGGCCGTACAACTGTGGTTTCGTGGGATGTTGCTTCCAGAAGTTGTCCTAAAGAGCTTGTAGTATTCTAGTCTAGTTATCAAATAGCTTTTATTGCATAAGAATACTTACTAATGTTGAATATCAATCATTGAAACCATCTAAACGTGTGCAAACAAAGGAGCTAACAACTCGTCAGAAAATAACGTCACCTACAAATCATATATAAAAACAGAATTTAGCATTGAATGACCCACAAGAATTGATATGCCATAAAACACCATTTATCTAGTATTAATAATGAGACTTTCAAAATCTACCACGAATTAAACTGTAATTTCAAAAACATTATCTACCTTTTGCTGTCTGCAAACAATATATAAAGACATCCGAATGGCCGTTTAATTTTAGAATAAATAACTATAGAAACTAAATTAAATCTCTTGATCATTAAAAAAAACTTCTCTTTGTGGAACAACATTACCGACTAACAGACTACGACTTTAACAGAGAAGCTAAATTCATTTTAAACAGAAATGATCGAAATAAATTATCAAAAGCTACATCAGTTCAAGAAAGCCATGAGGATAGTTGAATATTTCGTCATGAAACCATAACGCCAAATAAGCACAACACTATATAAGCCTAAAAAACATTATATTTTAACCCTAGAATATTTTCACTCACATTCATTAACTTTCATCTCGAAAATATCAAAAATATAAAAATAATTATTATAAAGGGTTAACCCTTTCTCTGTTTTGAGAACCACATATAGTTCCCAGTACTTCATGTGATACGTTTGAGTGCCACATTTAGAATAAAGGGTAAAATCTTATGAAAATGTGTAAATAGGCACCTCTGATTTGCTTTAAACAATGAAAGCGGTAGAAATAGATTACATAATTTTCCTACTAAACGAAAGCTTTGATGAACAAATTACACAGTTCAAATTATTTATCAATATTTACAATTCGAATGGACAAGTCATTAAGAAAAAATTCTAATTAACTTCTCACATGAGGCCAATCCCTGAACCTTCATAAGCCTTTCAGTCTTTTAATAACTTTACCATGACGATGAGTAATCATATTTAAAGACGTTTAATTGTAGCGTAGTTTGTTATGCCAGAAAGCAGCTCATACAATGTTTACTTAAATTTAGAAATAACCTCTAATTTAAAAACAGTTCCTTTACAAGTGTTACATTCAATTTTAGCGATATAACACAACAGCTATATAGAAAACTAATCAACATTCTGGTATATATAAACATTACATCAAATCATCCACTCACGATCGCTAATTATTCACAAGTCACTCTCGCTAGCCACTAATTCCATTAGTATAAATGTATTCGATAAAACCAAAATGAAATATCAAACAACTTAAAATAGTGATATATAACAACTTACTTAAAAAAAACAATGATCATTAGGAAGACAAACACTTAGAATAGAAATGTAATAAGGTTAATTCACACCCACATAGAGCAAAACTTTTAAAACAAACGCAGGGAGAATATTTTTTCAGTTAGCTAATTGTTTAATGAAAATAATTTTTTAAATTATGTAGTGTTGCATAAAATTAAGAAAATTATCGGTAAACAACCAGAATGCCAGATGCAGCTGCAGAGACAGAGATTGAGATGCCCTTTGAACTGTAGTTGCTTGATTGATGTCACATCTAAGGCTACGATCAGAAAAGATTATAATAATAACTATAAAATGATTTACACCATATATATATATATATATATATATATATATATATATATATTAAAATGAAATTGAAAAATCTAATGAATGATCCCAACTTTAGCTTCACCAACAATAAATACGCCAACAGTAATAAAATATCAAAATATGTGTGACAAATTAAAGTCAAAAATAGTAAATCTCCTATAATGAGATATTGAGAACTGAGCCTCTGCTTATAGAAGAGGTTATAAACATTTATGGATATATCACGAAATAGTATGTATTCTGGAATACACTAAACATAATAACTTATTGAACAAAAAAAGTGAATTGATTTCTAAGTGTAGACATATCAACAAAACATTTTGTGTCGATTGTCAGCTGATTGACCTCAACATGTTCTCCCAATAAGCCTACGTCTTTTGAGTTGTTTTCTTTGTTTAATTGCATATCAACCATCATGGTTATTCAATTCCAAAACCATCCATGTAAAAAAAAAAAACATAGCGGTACAACTTAATGCATAGCTGGAAGGATAAAGTGTCCATACTTTTCCAAAAGTATAAAGCCAAAAGTGAACATATTAGAATGATATGATGCAAGAAAACCCGAAATCGGCGATGAAGACAGTGCATCACTGAAGACCTACCTACACTTTCTACGATGTCATAGTCAAGCACGTTAGCCTCTACGCCACAGGACTTCCCCAAAGATTGGATCAGATTCCAAAATTAATAAATGATCACTTTTGTGTGCGTGTCACATTCAGAAATAACATGCTACATTTAGACATTTATACCTTAAATTATGGAAACATGTTCTCCTCTTTCCATATGATGATATTTTACAACACAGGAAACTCTAAGTAATAGACTCAAAGAAAATACTATTCTGACTCACACACACACCAAAACACACACACACACACACACACACACACAGATATATATATATATATATATATATATATATATATATATATTAGTTTGGAAGTATTAGTATAGGATAGACTTGGGGTAGGATATGTGTAAGTATTGTTATAGTGTAAATCGTGGACGAGTATTAAGAATACCATCCTACCTCGGTACCGAATCCGGAAGTAGTCAGCCGAAACCAGATGAGGTAAAGATGGTATTATATAGTTGAGGAGTGTGAAATGCCCTGTTTTTCATTGGCTGTTACTGAAGGACAGATGTCTATAAGAACGGCCGAAGTCCGGCCTTATTATTATTTTTTTTTTTTTTTTTTTTTTGCTTTGGTAGAGGCACGAGCGTAGCACGTCGCGATCAAGGAGGCGGCTTGGCTCTTCCAGAGTCATGCCGGGGTTTCTGTCGGAGCCGATATGATGCAAGAAAACCCGAAATCGGCGATGAAGACAGTGCATCACTGAAGACTTACCTAGATGCATCTAGGATGTATGATTGAAAGAAGACCTAAATTGTTGACTAAACCAAAGATAGCAGGATTTTATAAATTTTAGTGGAACTCTAGACGATCAAAATAGATGTTATGTAAAAGGTGTACTTATTTTTGGACTCCAACATATATTTCTATTTACAATTTCTATATATTAGAATTATCTGATTATATTCGTTCGGTTTTATAAACTTCTACTAGAACTTATACATTTTGATATATTTGATTTAGAATAAACTCAAGTCTATATTTAAAAAATTTTCCTGTGTATTTATATCACGTCCAGGGTTGGTCAATGTATATATCTGGTTGGTTTGGTTTGGTTTGTTTTTACGGCATATCAACCATTGACAAATACTTTTTATACATATATTAGTTATATGATTTGTTTGTTTGTTCATTCGTTTGCATTTTATGGCATATATACCTTTGTAGGTTACTTAATACCAAATCCATTTTATACAAATAAACAGTTCAATTTCAAACAAGTCAGTGAAACATAAGTACACAGTTTAATTATCAAAAACATTTCTATTCTAAGCTATTCAGTTTAGTCAAACAGTTATAATTCAAACAATTCAGTTTAATATAAGTGTTGTTTTGTTTACACATAGTTGAATGTCAAAACAGTTCTATTTCAAACAGTTCAGTTTAGCATACAAAAAACTATTCCTTTTCAAACAATTCAGTTTAGCATAAGTATGCAGTTTAAATGTCAAAACAGTTCTATTTTTAGCAATTCAGTTTACATAAGTACACTTTTTAGTTCTATTTGACTCATAGAGAAGACCCTATCAGGTGCTATAACTCCGGCCAGAGTGGACTTGAAGTCGATGGCAATGAAGGGGTACTACGTATTCTCCAAAGCTCTAGCATTACTGGAACCTCACCCTCAGATTGTTTAGTGTCATATATAGGACACTAGTTGTTGGGGGGTCTTACCCCTCTACTGAGAAGCAGTCGATGTATTCTACATCCCCAGCCGACTAGGCAATACATATATATCTGAAGAATGCATCTGTCTTTTCAACAATTTTTATTTAAAATATCTTAACTTCTATGTTTTGTAAGTTCAATTATACTAGACTAGACACTGACTTTTATTGAAATGAGTATGCTTCATCTTGCCATTTTCTCCGACAATCTCTGAGCATTGTATCCAGTATGTTAAGAGTTGTACCTTATGATGTATTAGCAAACTACCTCTTGTGAAGCCTCGGAAGGGTTTGAATTACCTTAATATCGAAGCAATCTATGTATTCAGATATTCTTATAGACTTTTACTTTTCACTGTTGTCTCTTTATGATTCCCCTGGGATATTTTTTTTATTTTTACCCAAGGTACCTATAACCGTCATTCCTACTTAAGTACCTCTTTTATTCATCAATACAATCCTACCAGTTGTCCCAAATTTTCGCTTACACTGTTTTTATACAGAATCTATCCCCATTTTTCTTTTGTGATAAATACCTCTTAACCATTTTTTGTTCTTTTTAAAAGTTTTCTCTTCTAATAGAATTCCTCCTCTATAGTTTTATTTTTATTGCTTTCAGTTGTATCTTAAATATGGGTATTAGTAATGGAGACAGTGATCTTTTTCTAACAATCAACGGGAGATAAGAATAATAAAGAATAGTAAGTAAGCTGTATGTGTATGTACGAATGTATATGTGTTTTTGATTTTTGACGTAAGTGATTCGTAGCAACGTATGTGTATATGCTACATATTTTTGTGATGTTTGTTATATATATATATATGTGTGTGTGTGTGTGTGTGTGTGTGTGTGTGTCTAAATTAGTTTTTCACAAACGTTATAGTAAGATGGTACAGTTAGAAATATATTTTGTATAAATGTAGATATATAAATATATTTTAAATAAATACATTCAATATATAAATGCATTCAATATAGAATGATATGATATAGATATTTAACTGTTTCTTGATATTTAATGAGAAGAATTGATTCACTTTTAGTGAGTTTTTCACATCAGTTTTAACTTTCTCAGGAGTCTGAGTGACAGCAAGTTTCCTGTGGTTTCCAGAACTCTTCTAAATAGCTGATCTTAACAAGGCTGCGGATTATATGGTTTCAATTCTTCCTCTGATTTCCAATTGCTTCCAATCTTTTTTCAGGCCTTTGGAGACCGTTCTAAGAGAACTAAAATGATTTGGTATCACCGACGCCTTCATGTTCCACAGATTTTTCTAGCCCCAGGCATTCGGCAACCTTTTCTATTTTTTCGCTTTCTTTCATTTTCAACCTTTGATTCGAAGGAACAGCAAAGACATCAAGAGGACTGTTTCTTTTCTTCTTGTTGATTATCACTAAGCCTGGTCTTCTGACCGGGATTACGCGATCTGTGTCTATCTAAATATTCCAGAGAATTTTATACGATATACCATTAGGCAGTCTGATCAATTTCTAATCCCTTGCTTAATTCCCTATGGATTAACTTTCCCAACCAGTCTTGTACTTCTTTTGTGCTTGTTTTACTGCATTGGCTCCTTATAAGATTGGTAGTTTCATCTCTGTCTCTATACAATCTTCACTTGTTATTCCGTTGCGTATTATCAATTTTTGATTTGATATATAGTTGGTTCTTATGACATTGTTGTGTGTTGCAATTAAAAGAGATTCAGTTTCTCGTTGGTGGTTTCCTCTTCTTAGCTATGTACAGGTCATCTCGTGAGCAATTTCCATAGTTTGTCACGTGAAATATCCATATCACTGTTTTATTCATTTCTTTTTCTTTTCTAGATTTTGTTATTTTAGTGTATAATCTTAAGTTGATATTGCTGTTACAGTCAACAAGTTTGTTTGTTTGTTTGTTTGTTTGAGTTTTATGGCATATCAACCATTGCAGGTAATTAAATCCCAAATTCATTTTTATACAAATAAACAGTTCAATTTCTAACAATTCAGTTTAGTATAAGTATAGTTGTTGTTTACACAAGGTTAATTGTCAAAGCAGTTCTATTTCAAACAATTCAGTTTAGCGTAAGTACAGTTTCAGAGTCAAAAACAGTTCTATTTCAAATAATTCAGTTTAGCATACAAAAACCGTTCCATTTCAAACAATTCAGTTTAGCAGTTTAATTGTCAAAACAATTCTATTTCGAGCAATTCAGTTTTGCATAAGTATACAGTTTAGTTCTATTTGACTCATAGATAGGACACTATCAGGTGCTACCACTCCGGGCCAGAGTGGACCTGGAAGCGACGGCAATGAAGTGGTACTCCGCATTCCCAAAACCTAACCCTCATATTGTTTAGTGTCATATCCAGGACACTGATTAGTAGGGGTCTTACTCCTCAGCAGAAAAGCAGTCGGTGTATTCTACAGCCCCAGCCAACTTAGTAAAGTCAATTAGTCTTTCTTTACTCTTTTTGGTGCATTCCTGGAATCCTTGAATTGTTGTATCCACTCATTCCTCAATGCTAACAACTCCTCTTCCTCCTTCTTTTCATGTTACATATCGTCTCTATCAGCTCTTGTGCATAAGATCTTGTCCATCGTTATCAAAAACATTTTCCTTTGGTCCATCTATATGAGTTCCTCACTTATCCATTTTAAGAATTCTCCCGAATATCTTACAGGGGAATTGCTCATTATTATTATTATTTTACTCCTTGAGAGTTTTTCACATTAGTGTTAGCTGATGGGTTTTCACTGGAGTTTGAGAAACAACAGGTCTCCTCAAGTCTCTTGGACTCTTCTCAGTATTCTCGCCGATCTCAACAATGCTATAGTTTGGACAGTATCCACCCGTCCCGTTATTTCCAAGTCCTCCAGTCCTTGTTTCAATCCTTTGGTTACTGTACCAAGAGTACCAATTACGATTGGTATAATCGTCACTTTCATGCTCCACAGTTTTTTTCAATTCCCTAGCAAGATCCACGTACTAATCCCTCTTTTCCTATTCTTTCAATTTTTCTCTGTGCTCAGTTGGGACAACAAAGTTCACAATTCTGTAAGTTCTCTCTTTTTTGTTGATTATTATAAGGTCTGATCGTCTGTCCGAGATTAAGTCATCCGTTTGTATCTCAAAATCCCAGAGGAGTTTGTGCGTCTCATTTTCCAGGACAGATTCTGGGTTTTGCATATACCATTTGTTCGTATGGTTAAACTTCAATTTCTTTCACATCTCCCAGTGGATCACTTTGCCCATTCATGCTTGGTCTTATACTCTTTCTGTGATAACTTGCTGCATTCGCTTATTATGTGGTTGATCGATTCGTCTCTATCACCACATAACCTACACCTGCTGCTTTGTTGTCTTATCTATTCTCGCTTTGATATGGTTGGTCCTTATGGCGTTGTTTTGTGCTGCTATTAGAAGAGATTCAGTTTCTCTCTTAAGTTTTTCTTTTCTCAGCCACGTCCACGTTTTCTCGTGTGAGATGTCGCTTGTTAGTCGCTTAAAACCTCAATAGAGTTGTTTTTCTTCCCATTTTTGTTTCTAGTTATTGTCGGTCTGCTGATCCTCGTGTTGTCAGAATTATTTCTGGTGGCTGTAATCAGTCATCCTCCGCGCTTTTGTATGTAATTTTCGAGTCGTTGTATCGATTCGTCAACGCTGTCTTCAATGTTGGCAAGTCCTCTTCCTCCCTCTTTTCTTGATGCATATAGTCTGTCAACGTCATTTCTGGGATGCAATGCCCTATTCATGGTCATTAGTTTTCTTGTTCTTTGGCCCATTTGTTTAAGTTCTTTTCTGGTCCATTTCAAGAATGGTCCCGAGTATCTTACAACGGGGACCATAGAAGTCTAAGTGACAACAATTCTTCTCAGGTCTTTAGAACTCTTCAGCAATGCTATGGTCTAGATGACCTTAATTCATCCACTGGTTCATAATTCCTCCAGCCCTTTCGCTAGGCCATGTGAGATCATTCCAAGCACATCAACTGCAGTTTGTACTACTGTCACCCTCATGTTCCACAGGTTTTTCAAGTCCAAGTATTCGTCTATCTTTTCCTTTTCCTTCGTTTTCACTGTGATCCACCGGAACTACAAAATCTACAAGTTGGCAAGTTTTTTTTATTAACGTCGTGAACACGTGCCGATCTCAACTTAAAAATGGAAGTTCTCGTGGCCTAGTGGCTAAAATGCTGGACTGTGACATCGTAAAACGCTAATTTGAACTTCAGTCATGCTATTACGTTCGCTTTTAGACTAATACCCAAAGGAAAGCCATGAACCCTCTCATTCTCCCTAAGCTATGGGTTAGATAATATCATAACTATCTTTCTACAAGAATGGCTTTGGAATTTGTGATATAATATGAGTATTTTAAACCCCAGCTTCAGATTTTTAAAACATGTAAGAAAAAAAAGAAAAAAGTACCAGCGAGCGAAAATGCATTTTTTTATTTTCGTTTTTCAGTTTATGTGTTAAAAGGAAAGTCTTTAGTAATATCTATCAGCGAGCTAAAATATATAACTTTCTTCTCCCCGGTTTTAAACTCCCGCCAAAAGTGAGTGTGTAGCAAATAATGTCTGAGGTAATTCCGGTTTACTTTGCTCAAGATCAACAAAAGTTGTACAATTATTCAAAGTATATGCGACCTATGACATCAGCAGCATACATCCACGTAAATCAAACGTATACGCTTATGAAAATCAAACACGTGACCAACAAAATATTCCCGCAAATTTTAAGACCACGACACAAAATACCAGCGACAGGCAACTGGATAAGTTATGTCGATTTGGTCTCGAAGAAAAAGAAGTAATAGAAAAAGAAGAATAATGTTCTTTTATGTTTTAAAGAGAAAAAATACAACGGATCAAAAAAAAAAGAATCCTGTCAACTTGACGAATAACCGGCACACAAAAACAAAATATCAAATTCTGGTATTCTGCTGAATTCCTAAATTGTTGTCACCCCATATCAAAAATCATCACCTGATGTCTGCACCTGAGAAAAACTCATATGGATACCCAAGTTCCATTTATCCTGGAGGAAAGTCCTGTAGAATCCACTCTGAATGAAAGCTGAAAAAACTTTCGTCGTGTAACCATTTGAACATTTTATACGTTTGCTAATGACCTGAATTCATTTCAACGTCGTTCATCTATGAGAATAGCTTTCTTATATATTGAATTCTGTCGGACAATATTTTGAGTTACCCTTCAAATTCATTACTTCAAAGTATTGTAAGTTGATCCCTTTTCTTTTTCTCATAAACTGATATTGTCTGTATAAATGTATTCTTCGCTCGCTGATTAGATATACATATATATTAGTATTCATTTCCCTCATTAAGTTCTGTTCTTTTGTTCTAGATTTTCCTTCCTGTATTTATGTAAATAAGCCTTCTTATATTTTAAAATTTCAAATTGTGTTGTCTTCTGTGTTTTCGCAAGTGTCTTTATTGATTGTCTTCTCTCATTTTTACATGCGTCTTGAGAAGGAGTTCCCTTCACTTGCTTTTCTTTTTATTTATTTTTTTACTTACATCCGGGACCAAAATCTTTTTTTATTATTCTTGTTACGTAACTGTTTTCGTCGTCCCAACGAGCACACGTGCGTAACATATTAAATAATCTATAAAGGTTGATATGCCATTAAACAAAGAAGCTAACCGAAACCAATCAACATAAAAACTCTAACGAGTTTTAAACTTGCTCTCCTATAAAACAATCGAACACTTTACAGCATTTTCTCACATAGATTATTATTATCATTATTATTATTTATTCCTTTAGAGTTTTTCATATCAGCTAACGCTGATGGTCTTTCACTGGAGTTTGAGTGACAGCAAGTCTCCCCAAGTCTCCAGTACTCTTCTCAGTATTCTGGCCGTTCTCATTAATGCTGTCGTTTGGATGGTCCCCACTTTTCCGCCAACTTCCAAGTTCTCCAGTCCCTTTAATAATCCTTTAGTTACTGTACCAAAAGCAACAATCACAATTGGTATAATTGTCACTTTCATGTTCTATAGTTTTTTCTTTTTTTACTATCATTATCATTATTTATGTTGTTGTTTTGATGATGATGATGATGATGATGATGATGATGATGATGATGATGATGATGATGATGATTAAAGAGTCAAGCCACTCTATGGAAGCACGAACTTTTCAGCAGTCTTTTTATTTATGCTGCTGTGATTAATTACTGGGACCGTCCCTTCAAACAACACCAAACAGCTCATCTAAAAGGGGGAAAAATCTGAGTTTATTGGTCAGCACATGGAGAAGTAAGTAAGTAAAGTTGTCTCCCTTTAGTCGAGGACGACCAGAAGGTTCCCTTTACAATAGCTACAACACCAAGGTGTAGAGGAGGCGTTACACCTTTCCCTGGATTTTTCCACTTTACCTTATATTGCTGAGTGTTAAGCAAGGAAGTATCAAGTACCATATTTAAAGTCTTTGGTATGACTCGACTTGGGATTGAATCCAGGTCTCCCGGACCATTGGCGTGATGGCTCAGTGGTAGAGTTTCCGCTCTGCATTCTGTGGTCACTGGTTCGATCTCCAGTGGGGAAGGTCACAGTATACACTGCTGATGAGACCTAATAAGGTCGAAACAGCTGTCCTGTGTTTAAGCACAGAGAACAAAATTACGTAAATACACTTATATATATATATATATATGTGTGCGTGTGAGAGAGAGAGAGCGCGTGTGTGTGTGTGTGTGTGTGTGACCCTGTAGGGTTCATAGACCAGTCAGATTGGGTTTATTAACCAGGGGAAAAGAAATCAATTTGGATTTTAGAAGAACTGAGAAATGCATTACGAATATGTAATGGCGTAATTGATTTTTGATGGGTAGTGTATATAAAAAAATTATGTTTTGTTTTTGCTTTTTTATGAAGGAATTCTATGGTAAAAGCTAGGTTATTTTGATGGGAAAGGAATTTACCGATTTGTTTTGATAAGAAACTGAGTTATGTTGGTGATAAAGGAATTTATGAAAACAACGCGTTCACACATCAAGGTTATTTGTCATGTGTTCACAGAGACTTTTTGTCGAAATTTAGAATATGGAATTCGTCCTGTCATAAACAATTCAATCCATCCCACTCCCTAACTCACTTGAGGATATAAATAAAATCACAGGTTTCGTCGCACATAGTGCTAAACAGAGAAGCAAACGAGGCGGTGAAGCAGCTTCTCCGAAGCTCTATGTTTTTTACCTTGTAATAAACACAAGTCAATCTTAAATGGTGATTACGTTACCACCATTTAAGATTGACTGGGAACAAACTGGCTTGAATATTTTTTTAATATACTGAGTTTTGTTATTTTTGTAAGCTATGTTTGTTTTTCTGTTTCCTGGTGTCGACTTTTCTTTACTTCCTTAATTGTGCGGTATCATTCGTTTACTTGTTGACCGGTAAATCCGACTTCCGTTTGATTCGTTGTCTGATCTTAAAAACACAATCTGGGCGGATAACGAATCATTTGCGTTATCCAAAGATATTTTCGACCAGTGGAACGTTCACCGAATAAAAAGCGGAATCACCCCAATGTTTGGTAAGAGGCGACTGCATCGCCACACACACACACACACACACACACATACGTACATACATATATATATATATATATATATATGTGTGTGTGTGTGTTGTTGAAGATATAGTGAAAGCTAAAACTTAGTAGGGTCGACAAAGACAGAATTATTAAGCCAGGTGAAGCCCTTATAAAAATTATCGCCAGTCGGAGTACAAGTAAAAAAAATCAATGAAGAATTTAAGATATAAGATATTTAACTGCTTTTTTTTTCAAGAAATGTCGAATCGATCAGGTGCTGAATATACACACAACTGATAAGGAAAGCAGAATTTCTTTCTCTGCAGTATACATCAATATATGTATCTACCTAACTTTTCCACGATGAACAGGATGCGATACAGGGTCAATTTTTAAATGGAGTGCAACTGCTTTGAATTTGGAGTTTTCCTTCTCCTAGACTGGCAATCTAACCAAGGGAGGTGCCCGTGGTGTCATGGTTATCGTTGCAGGAAATGGACACGGCGACGCGAGTTCAAATCCTGGACGTGACTGATTGCATTTCACATAGCACTAATACCCTTGGGAAAGGTATGAATCCAACTATTCTCCCTCCAGCTATGGGTAAATAGTAGGACAGACTGACTTCTTCAACCTTGGTGAGGCAGCTAGTCTAGGAGAAGGAAAACTCTGAATTCAAACCTGTTAAACTCCGCTTAAAAAATTGACCTTGTGTCATATCCTGCCCGAGTGGAGGGGTTGGTAAATATGATCAAGGCTAAAGAAAGCCTGCCTTAGCTCTAGGGAGAAGAGATGAAGTAATGTCTTTCCCCTAGGGAATTCGCGGTAATTTAAACGGGAGCAAATTGATCCAGGATTTTAATTTGAGTCACTGATTCCATTTCTGAAGATGATAACCGTTACACTAAGCACACCTCCAAAACATCATAGTGGTCCACTGATATTTACACTAAAGACCCAATGCACAGTTACAAAACTTATAAATTTGGATTTCTCGTACTTTAACCGACCTAAACTACTTGTCAAATCACGCGCACCAAAAATATTTTTAAAAAAAGGAAAAAAATTGTATCAGTTTCTGGACTAATAAAGAAATTATAGAAGACATAACTTTCAAATTAATCCTAGTATCTACTCTGCCTGGTTTAGTTAAAGTGTTTTGCCTCTAACGGTGTATTGATTGGTTGGTTGGTTGGTTGGTTGGTTTATGGCACATCAACTACTATCGATTATTTAATGTCAAATCCTGTTAATACGTATGCATTATATGATTTGTAAACGTATAGTTTGTAGTGTACCATACCCGTATTATACGGATATGCGAAACGCACATATAATGTTCATAATGTTGGTACATAATATAGATAGAATCGAGGAAAAACACGTAACGACTTCTCGGTTCAGTTACGAACCTTTTATTACCTTTGAGTTTAAAGATTCTTTGACATAAGGAGAGAGGCACAATCTTTCTATGCTGTCTTTTTCATCATCACCCCCCCCCATCCGTGCGGCGCCCATAGCGCGCAAATTCGTCTGGCCTCGGCGAGCCAGCGAAAGTCAACCTTTACCGTTCGGCGTCTAGTTTTCAACTCTCCTAACATTCTTCGAAATCCCCCAAATCCTCCGCGCGCTTCCGGTGCGTGACCTCAATCGCCCTTGCTAGCCCCGTTTCTCATCTCGGCTATTGTGACATCTCTGAGTGACACGTCCGCCCCGCGAGCGCGTCAACACCTGTGCTCAAGTTTGCACCTAACTAACCCATGTGCTGAGCCGAAAGGTTCTCAGTCTAACTAAACCCAAAGGCATGAACCGAAATCCCTCACAGTTGAATTGCTTTAAATATTGCTATATAATCCTAATAATTAAATTTAACATCAGTCATTTGTTTACACATAGTTAAATGGTTTCATTTATAGTAAATCATAGATTAGTTCTAATTTATCCAGAGATGGGAGCCTAACAGGTACTGCCCATCGGGGTCCGAGTGGAGCAGGGAGTAATAACAAAGCTCAAGGACTGGAGCCTCTCAATCAGATGGTTTAGTGTCATATCTAGGACTCTCACTGTGGATTGAATTCATCACTTTAGAAATGTCCAACTTGCTAACGACTGATCTATATAATGCATCCAAGTTTAGTATGTTACACATGTTTTTAGATCACTGATTATCAGTTTTCAAGAGTTTTAACTGTACGCAGTCTCTACTCGTGAATGTGAGTAAATATAATTATGTTTCTAACGACAAATTCAATATGGCGGAATTCATGTATTTTTTTTCTTTTTCTCGTACGCTTGTGTGTCTGCGTTTTAAATCCACCGATGTTTGTGCTCTTCAGTATATGAATATTTTAATCGACTCGATACTTCAGAACGAATCAGATCTTTTAATCTCTGTTTTATTGGAGAGCCTGTGCTATGGCAATGCTTTTACTTCATCCATTCACTGTGTTGTTTGTTAGTTTGTTGTTGATTTTTTGTTTTGTTTTGTTTTTTGTTTGTTTGTTTTGTTTTGTTTTTTGTATTTGTGGGGTTTTTTGCGGGGGTCTTTTTTATCTTCTTGACTTCCTCCAACCCTAAACCTTCCTGAAGTCAGATTAATCACATGTCGCCGAAGGTCTGCAACCAGAAAAATAAACAAAATAAAGCGTTAGCAGAAACTACCACTGGATAAAACAAATAGTTCCTGTTCAGAATTACATCCAGCCATTATCCAGGATATCAGTCCCCAATTATTGCAGAGGAAATTTTATTCAAAAATAAAAATCTAAATAAAAAATAAATAAATAAATAAATGACGTGAAATGAATTTTTAAAAAAAGCAGCTTCTTTACGGCTTTGATTTAGTATATTTTATATCTTTTAAAGATTTTTCTTTTTATTTCTTTATTCTTTGTGTGTATATTTTGTTTGTTTGTTTTTTTAGATTTTTTTAAGTATCTTTGAAGCGGAAGTTTCCATGTTTTATTTTTTTTTATTTTAATGAGAATTTACAAATACTAATATTTCTTTTTAAATAGTCTCTTTGCCTTGGGAATGAAATTAGGTTTTTTTTTGCGAACGCGGGGTAACGAGCTTCTTCAAACCGACAGATTAAATAAAAACCAAAACCTTCAAAGAAGTACATATTGGAGCGGAAAATAGAAGCGGAAAACCGCGTTCTCATCCTAACTGGGGCTGTTTGTAATTATTCTTGTTCAGCTTTAGGACATACAAAGTTTACAAAGCATCAAATATAGTAAACAACAAAGTTATAAGAATATATATATATATGTATATATATATATATATATATATACAGAGAGAGAGAGAGAGAGAGATAGAAAGAGAGAGAGAGAATATGTATATGACAAGGAAGTAGTTATAGTTAAGTTTAAATTCAAGCTAAGAGTATTTGCATTGGTTTCACATAAGAAACGTCTTTGGAAAAGACGAGCGCCCACTACTTCTCACTCGAGATTTAGATTCATTATCCTCGTTTGTTTAATGGCATGTCAACATTCATAAGTTATTTAATGCTAAATCTAATTGTAAAAGAACTGCAGTGATACTATTTAACACGTACGAGGTACATACGATAAGTTTCCAGACTTTTTTCGTATGGGCACTTTTATTGATAGTACACACATGAAACTCTAGTCCCATTTCGAAGTAATCTCCTCCGCCTGCAATGCACTTCTTGTACCGTTCCAACAACTTCTGGAAGGCACCATAGAAGTCCTCTTGTGTGAGCATGTCAATGACCTTCGTCACAGCCTCTTTCTTCTCCTCAATTATCTCATAACGATTGCCTCTGAGCTTAGTGAATAACCAAAAGTTACAGGGAGTAAGGTCTGGACTTTAGGGAGGCTGACGAACTGTCTTGATGTCCATCTTGGTCAAATAGTCTGTGACAAGGTTGGAGTTGTGGACTGGTGCATTGTCCTGGTGGAAATGCCACTGACCCGATTTCAAGAGTGCTGGCCTCTTCCCAAGGAATCTCTTCCTGAACTCCCTTAATACTTCAACATAGTAACTCTAACACTAACCCTTTGACAAATCAACTCTGATGTATTGACTTCCTTACTCCTCCCACACCACATCATCACTCACAGACTGCCTGCCTTCCTTGAATCTCTTATGCTACTCAAAAACTGATGCTCGATTCATGCAAGATGGTCGAAAAGCAGTCTGAAGCATTCCATACGTTTCTGTGGCATTTTTTCCAAGTTTAAAACAGAATTTTATTGCATATCGTTCTTCTAAAGAGTCAGATTGCCCTTTTGAAATTCACCAGCTGTGACAATAAGGCTCTAGTAGGGTGTATTCCAATTGCTGCTGTAGCCGTTCATTTGAACCTGAAATCATAAAAACTGGTCAGTCATCTCATAAGATATATAGCAATAACATAGTATGATGGAAACTTACCGTATGCACCTCGTACCTAAGGGGGTTTTATACCTTTCCCAAGGATATCATTCCGAAAGTGACTATAACAGCCCGAGTGGAGTCCGAACTCACTAATTTCGAGGCCGCAGTCCAACACTTTAGCCACTACGCCACGAGGACTTCCTCCACTGGGATAATAAGACAGGTTGTCTCTTCAACTTCGGCGGAAAACCACTCTAGAAGGACAGCTCTGAATTTAAAACGAGCTCGGGCAGATTAGCTCGTCAACAGTAAATAACGATTGCACGAGAAAGGAAAGAAATTTAAAAAATGGAAGATCACCGACTTCCGTTAAAACGGCTAGACTGGTGATAATGATGATCGTCATGAAGAAGAAGAAAAAGAACAAGAAAAAAAGAACAAGAAGAAAAACATTATAACGTTCAAGTAAAGAGTTTCCTTTAATTTCGTGTCAAGTGATTTATCTATCATTCCAAACACAAGTGCTGTATCTCTTTTTCTCCAAATATTAAATATATTTTTGACTCCTTGATCTTCCTCTGACGTCTTTTTCTTTTTTTCTTTTTTTTTTTTTACTTTTCCCCACAAAGGTATCAGTTTAATGCCGTTAAACTACACTTTTTTCTTTTCATATTTTTATTCTTTTTATTTATTTATTTTTTTATTTATTTTTACTGTCGACGACAAATCATTGGCTTACAATACGTTACAAGTAGAAAGTAAGCTTATCCGCTCTGACTAATGCAGCGGGAAGAGATAGGAAAGAGTTATGTTACTTTGATCAATCCCATCATGCGACGCCACTAGAAAATAATCTTCCCTCTATTTCCATCGTTATTCCCGTCGATTTTACTGAAGCAAAAGATAAAATCTGCGAACCTAAAACAACTGTTTATTTACTTTCGGTGGGCTAGCTTTTTAGTTTTTTGGGGTTTTTTTAAGATAAAAAGCTTTTAATGCAATTTCTTTTCAACGCCATACAGCATTAACATTTACAGAACAAATAATCAATAATGTGGTGAAGAAGAAGAAGAAGAAGAAGAAGAAGAAGAAGAAGAAGAAGAAGAAGAAGAAGAAGAAGAAGAAGAAGAAGAAGAAGAAGAAAAGTTTCTAAAAAAGAATGATACTGGAACGTCAAGTAATAAACAACAAAACACGAAATTGATCTGAGAATGAGATGGCTCCTCTCTCATCACACGAATTACTCTAAAACATGCTGAATAAATTCTATACCGAAATCAAGTTGACCTCTACAAAAAAGAAAAAGAAAACTTTGTAAAAAATTAACAAAAGTGAATGAAGGAAGCATAAACTATCCATAAAACTGTAAACGACATCAAAGCAGAAATATTCTAAACGGGTGCAACCCTGTCAACGGAAATGAGAATACGTTAAGTGTATCCCCTGCAGAGGAAAAATATCAACCACCACCAAAACAAAAGAGGTATCATTGATATGACACTTAACTAAAACCAGTGAGAATGATCCAGTTCTAAAGCTCTGGGGATAGTGGAATCTCTTCTTCATTGCAATTACAACCAGGTCAACTTTGGTAATACCTGTTGTGATTACCTTGGGACATATATATATATATATATATATATATATATATATATATATATATATATATATACGTGGTGCCTTCAATAAGTTACCAGACTTTTTTTTTACAGGCATTTAAAATTGTCGTTGACTCTTGAAAATTCATTATGTTTTTGCTATACATCTTATGAGATGACTGACCAGTTTTTATGATTTTCCGTTCAAATGAACAATTACAGCAGGAACTGGAATACACCCTACTAAAGCCTGATTATCACAGCTGGTGAATTTCAAAAGGACAATCTGGACGTGAGGACACTTTAGAAGAACGATATGCAATAAAATTCTGTTTTAAACTTGGGAAAAATGCCACAGAAACGTATGGAATGCTTCACACTGCTTTTGGAGCAACTTGCTCGAATCAAGCATGAGTTTTTTGAGAGGCATAAGAGATTCAAGGAAGGCAGGCAGTCTGTGAGGGATGATGGGAGGTGTGGGAGGAGTAAGGAAGCCAATACACCAGAGTTGATTTGCCAAAGGGTTAGGGTTAGGATTACTATGTTGAGGTTTTAAGGGAGTTCAGGAAGAGATTCCTAGGGAAGAGACCAGCACTCTTGAAATCGTGTCAGTGGCATTGCCACCAGGACATTGCACCAGTCCACTACTCCATCCTTGTCACAGACTATTTGACCAAGATGGGCATCAAGACAGTTCGTCAGCCTCCCTAAAGTCCAGACCTTACTCCCTGTGATTTTTGGTTTTTCCCTAAGCTCAGAGGCAGTCGTTATGAGATAATTGAGGAGATAAAAGAGGCTGTGAAGAAGGACATTGACATGCTCACACAAGAGGACTTCTATGGTGCCTTCAAGAAGTTGTTGGAACGGTACAACAAGTGCATTGCAGCCGGAGGAGATTACTTCGAAGGAGACTAGAGTTTCATGCGTGTACTCTCAATAAAAGTGCCCATACGAAAAAAGTCTGGAAACTTATCTAAAGATCATCGTATATATATATATATATATATATGGGGGGGGGTGTATGTGTATTACTCACAAACCATCGAAGTAAGACGAATAAGACATGCTGGTCACTGCTGGTGAAGTAAGGATGAACTCATAAGTGACGTTTTCCGACAGATGGTTGCACCAGTGTTGACTGACCAGCAAGGATTTATAGGTTCAGTACAGATTCTGGATGCAATCGAGAAAATCTACCAGGAGCGATGGTTGAAAGGAACGGATGGCAAGTGAGAATCAGTGAACTCTGTGCTGTCAGCGCGACTTGATGATAGTATAACAAGGTGAGTGAAAAGTTTTGCAATATTCAAGTACGTCTCAGTTTTCGGAACATATATCACGTGACCGAAGCAGTTGAAGCCGTTCTGGGTTCCCGCTGTGGTCGGTAGTATTGTGGTTGTTTGTGTGTGGATACGTTGTACACTTCGTGTGTGTGATTTGAAAGCCGTACAGATGAACGTGTGATCTAGTCTAATACGAAAACTTACACTTTACGAGTTCGAACTGGACCAGGAAGCGACAAAAAAAAATTCGCTCAAACAGCAAAGAACCTAAACGATCAAATAAGGTTAGGTTGGCTTAAAACTGTGAATTCTGCAGCCTTACTCCAAGCCATAGACGCAAATCCACTGAAAAACACTTTTAGAGTATCTGGCAAGCTTGGCATTTCCCAGACCAGTGTGGTTCGTTACCTTCACAGGTTCGGAGCAACCGAACGTTGCCTCACGTTACTAAAATATTATAAAATATTTGATTCATTCTATAATGAGAATTTTAGTCATATGTAGATTTAGTTCGATGCCAATCTTTTACCGCAGAATTACGTCTTCAAAATCTGACCTATATACGAGTAACTGAAACTGTATATTTGCAGCTTAATTTGAAGTGTCCCCGCTGAGTGATGGTTAACGTGCAGCATTGTGACTTCGTAATAAGCGAGTTCAAACTCCAGTCGCGCTCTTATTCTCACTCTCGGACTAATAGCTTTGAGAAGTGTATGAATCCTCTTATTCCCCGTCCTATGGGTTAAATCGTACCTAAAGTGTTCTCCTACAAACATAGTTTTGGCATTAAATAACATTCGAAGGTTGATTTGCCACTTAACAAAGAAACCAAACCAAACCATGAGGCTTACTTTCAGACCCCCAGGGAGGTAGAATGGAATTTGATTAGATTGCATTTTATTTTTAATGCCCTTTTTCTTTTACTGAAAATCCAAGCGTCTGATCTGTATTTTTCGAAAGGCTACAATTAGTGATTTAATGAAAACAGTTATCTGAATGCTGCCTTCGTTTTCTCAATCAATTTTTAATTACGTTCTATCGTCAAGAACATCAATCGTTTTCTTCACGGATGGCTATGTTGCGCAGAGAAATCTTTAAAGTGATTGCTAAGATCAAATTCCTGATTCATTTAGATGCAAAGGTTGATTTCCATTCAAAAAGATCTAAAGCAACGAACTGAATTATTTTCACTGGGTTAACAGAGTGAAATTTCTTGCTACACATGTGTTCATATAGAAAATTGAATTGAAATATACGTACATGAAGTAAATTAATGAAAGGAAAATATTTAATAAATTTGTTTCGTTGAACTTCCATTTGTGGGTGTGAATGCACACATAGATAATCTAAATACGCTTTATGTGATCAGTAATCTTAGCATTGGTTACTTGATCTATTCCAGAGGTCCCCACACTGAGGTCTGTGGACCACATGCAACCCCCAAAACCAATTCATAGGCCCCTTCGCCCACCTTTCAAACTTATCTCTTCACCTTTTGATGTTGACTGTAAAACAGTACCATTACAACTGCAGGTGGAACTAATTGATCTTCAGTGTTCAAAAGATTTGAAGCCCAAGTTTCTTGCTTCACACATCGTCTATTTCTATGAGAAACTTTCGCTTCCATCTGGCTGATTTACCAACCCCATCACCAACATCCAGTAAGCAGTGACCATGTTTTCTTCTACATACCGTTGTGATCAATTGTTCTCCAGAATAAGGCATGCCAAGAGTACGCTGCACCCGCTACTGCCAAATCCTCACTTGTCTAATGTGCTCCTGCTGTCATCCTCCTCATTTAATCCTGATACAAAATAATTTTTGAGATTGCAAACATTAGATGTCTGATTGATAAATCGTGATAATTACCTTGTGAATTTTGCTGGGTTTTTTCTGTCCATTTAAGATCGCTGCTCCGGTCACTCATCAGTTAAACTTTTTGGCCTTTGGGTTGAAAATATTGAAAATTCATGATCTAGATCGATCTTGCAAACCGTCTGCGCATGTACTGAGTTTTATTCTAACTGGGTGTTCCACTATTCTGGCCTTGTGTGAGACTAAACGGGACTTAGTAAATACAGACATGCCTCGTACCATACAGTTTCGTATTTGATAGCATATGTAGGTGTTCGATTTCAAGTATAAGTCAGAGTTTGACAAAGGATTCCTAAAGCCGCTATACTATCTCCGGTGAGAAGACTAGCGCATCACAATATTCTCCCTTCTCTTTCTTTTCCCTTTGTGAAGGACTAAACCGCTAAAGAAGGTAAACAATAAAGTTACGATGAAAGCAATTGTGGCCATTTACCACACATAATTCGGAAAATGCAATGGATTAATTATAAAGCGGAGTCACCGACGGCTGCTATATCAGCGATGACTAATCGTTTGATGAGGGAGGAAAAACAAGAAAACATAACTTGCCCCAACTGTTAAAACCTCCGTTTCTTTATTCTCTCCGTTCAGTGTCAGAAGCGAGTTCGAAATCCACTCGGATTAGGAAAGTTATGAAGCCCCTTATCTCCCCAGCTATGGGTAAAATAGTACGGCTGCTATTCTTCTACAAGAATGGCTTTGGCATTAAATAACTCATTAGGGTTGAAATGCCATTAAACAAAGAAACCGAACCAAGGAAACAATTATAACTTCAAGTAACTATTCTTCACACAAATTGTAATATAATAGTTTAGCTGGCGACGATGAACTTAGCAGATTCAATGCAGTCGCAAGATAACATCAACAAAGTGGGTCACAGGAAAGAGAAGATAAAGGAGGATGACGAAGAATATAATCTATTGCCTATGGATAGAATGACAGATATTTCCGTTCGCCGATAAGAGCAACAAATTACTAGAAAACAAAAACGGAAGTATGTAAGTTCCGATAAATAGCCATAAACAGAAAATACGTGAGGCGAAGAGGATGTTCATACTTCCGCATGGGACTTGAAAAGACAATATAAGGTCTGTAGTTTTGGACTGAAGGCAGAGATCCGCTGGTCGCTCAAGTGAAGGGAATAGGTCCGCTGGTCTCTCAAGCGAAGGGAGAGACCTGCAGGTGACTCAAGCAAACATGCCACGTGTGTTCTCCGGTCGTCGCTCAAATGCACGCAAAGGGTTCCCGCCACTGCAGAAAGATATGTGAGAACTCTCTGACTGTATTCCTACTTCACAAACGTTGCCGTCAAAGAATAAAAATATAAATTATATGTTTATATATCTACGAGTCCTTCGTTGTTTGTCCAGCGGTGCAATATGCGACAAAATAATCTAGTTATATCAAGTATTTCTATCTAATACTAAAAATTTTGTTTGATGTATTTGACCAATAGATTGGACCCTAACAGGTACTACCATTTTGAGTAATATCAATAAAGGTGTAATCTACACTCGCTAAAATTCCAGAAGCAGAGTTTTACCTTCAGATGCAGCTTAGTGTCATCCCAGGACACACCTTCTGTGAGGAGGGTTCTTACGCTTCTGCAAAGAATACAGTCAGTGTATTCTAATCTCCACTGACAGGGCGTTTTTTTTTAGTTACAATTACAAACGGTATAAGGGGAGTTCCCATAGCTTAGTGGTTAACATGATGAACTGTGATATCGTACAAAGGGATTTCGGACTTC
>OY757906.1:82719302-82854302 GCA_963585895.1 Sepioteuthis lessoniana | reverse complement strand
TTGTTTGTTTATTTCGTTGATTGGTTGGTTGGTTGGTTTTAAAATATGTCAACTTTCGTTGGTTTTTATTTCGAGGTCAGTTTTTCTTCGAGATGTTTTTTTTTTTTTTTTTGCAAGTATATGGTTTCAATGAACAATTCTTATTTTATGATGACCACTTATCAGTACACAATTATAAAGTTTCAAGCATTCCTATCGAATTCTAATAATAGAAAAGATCAATTTAACCAATAAATCGGACCCTAACAGATACTATCACTCCGGGTGTCGAAAGATATGACGACAAATTAACAGTTAATACAAAATATAGAAAATAAACTTATGAAAGGATTTTAGTTCCAGTTATCTCACAAAAGATTGGAAACAAGTCTCGATGCAATAAAGTTTATATAATCTAGTTTAGTATAAAATCCAGAAAGGGTAAAGTTCCATATAAATAAATCCAAATAGTAAACACATCATCAGCAAGATGATCTTTGTTTTTACAGAAGACGTCGTATTAAATGGCTTACATGAGTTAGGTTTATTATAGTAATTTGAAGTTTCATTTTTTCCAGAATGTAACGTCGATGGGTATTTATTTCATACAGAAAATTGTTTATGACTTATACACAACACAGAGGCCAGATTAGACCTGAATGGAATGACAATGAAGGAGTGACTTTATACTCCAGAACTGGAGAATTCTTTTAAACTGTTCAGAAATGATACGTATTTTTACTGTTTTCGTAATTCATCTGATAAAGGCATTTTTATTCCAAATTTTTTACATGGTTCTATCAATAGATTAGTAAAATCTGTTGTTTAACAGGTAGTGTAGAATGGTTTAAAACGGTGACGAAAAAAAAACAAAGTCATCTGGTTTGATTGGTGTATGAGGACGCCGAAGTCATTTGAGAACATGGCTTTGACTAGACGGAAAATTTCGTGATCGGATAATCATAGAAGTTTAAAAATAAGATAATTTTAGTCAGTTAAAAATTGCCAATGGAAGCAGACCGAATTCCATTTCTACTCTCATCACTGACTCCTCGTTTAGTCGAATAGGTGATATCAAATGGGCGTTGCCAAGAAATAGATGTAATATGAGCGAATAAAAATACAGAAGACTTGAGAGCACTTGAGTTCGCAACAACAACAACAACAACAAGAGTGACTCAGACAACCTGAGAACGAAGTGAAGAGATGGGCGCTGGGCAATCTATACTTGATACAGAAGCAATAAAAAATTATGTAACCTTGTACGTAATATATTCCTGAAAGGCAGAATGGAAGTTATCATGATAATAATTATATACACGATAATGAATAAATAATAAAAAAAATTTCAACCAAATTTCGCATTCCCTTTTTTAAAGAAAATTTACTAATTGTCTTACTTTTTTCTTTTCAAGAATACTCGAATATCTGTCTTATACACGTTTTATAATATGGAGTTTATATATATATATATATATATATATATATATATATATATATATATATATATATAGTATTGTATAATAATAATATTGTATATTTGTAATATTATGCAATGAATATAGAGCTGTCAACTGGAAATTTAAGTCTTTTAACTATATTTGAAATACAGTGTTCAAAAAGTGTGTTAAAGCGTTCTGGTAAGATAGATAGATAGATAGATAGATAGATGCCAGGCACGAAAAATAATTTCTCTGCAAGTAAATAAAAACAAGCAAATGAAGTGAAGATTGAATGGAGAGAAAAAAAAAAGGATTTTCGAAAAGCAAAAAGCGATTTTTTGACAAGGCTGACACGATCGTTTCCTGACAGAGAGTAACGGTCCGGTTCCCGCAGACTAACCCCATCGTTTCTGTGGCACAGACGACAGGTGAATGGATCGGTAAATAATGGAAGGCTCCACCACCTGCATCGATTCCATTGATGCTTTTCCAAAATCATTCACGACAGATCTATTCACTTTTTGACTGTCAACGGGCAACGATTCTTTGCCATGTTTTCGATTTGTACGCAAAGAATATATCATTACACCGGCATGTCATTACGAGAATTATTTGCAAATAGAACCCGGCCATTGGACTGACAAGCCACAAATGCTTTCGGTTCACTTTCCACTGCTGGTCTGTAATGCTTTCACTGCAGTTCACTGAGAAACAGAATGGCTTTGATTTCAAATCATAATAAATGTTTCTTTCTACAAGCAACCAGTCTCGTATCGCTCAGCTAAAATTGCATCTCTCTCTCTCTCTCTCTCTCTCTCTCTCTCTCTGGGTATGTTTCACTGAACAAATATGAAATTGGTTTTATGTGGTTTTATGATAAACATAATGATATACAGATTCGACAATAACGTTGACAATAAAGAACATTACCAGTGACTCTGAATTGGAATCCTGAGACAGCCTCTCCAACTAAAAATCTGGTATACATACATGCACACTCACACACACACACACACACACACACACACATATATATATATATATATATATGTGTGTAAGGGAATGATGAAAATAAATAATACATCCTCTGAATAATTTGTTATATATATATATATATATATATATACAAGGAGCGGAAGAAAAATATGGAATAATTTTTAAAGCGTTTTTTTAGTCTGATTAGTCCAATTTTTTTAAAAAAAGCAAGAAATCTAAATTTTCATGATTAGTTATATTATTCAAGCACTTTTTTTTTATTAAAATTCAATCCAAAGAAACAACAAAGAATCCATAATTTGCTTAACTCCAAAACCAAATCAAAGTTTTTTGTCTACCGTATTCAAAGCAAAGAACTTTTTTTTTTACAAAAAAGAAAAAGTTGTTTTTTTTTTACAAAAAACAAAAAGTTGTTGTGGAGGACTGAACAAAAAACGAAAAAAAAAAGCCTTTTTAACTGCTCTCTCTATGGTGTTTAAGAAGGACCCCCACAACGTCAATAGGTAGGCACGCTAATGGATTGAAAGTCCACGAGAAAACTGTGAGGACAGCAATTAAACAAGATTTAAGTCCTGACCTTAACCCCTTTGATTACGCTATATAGGGCGTTTTAGGAAACAGAAAAAAATACAACTTTCTATCCAAATATTGGTCCGATTAAAACTGCTCTTGAGGAGGAATGGAATAAAATGTCTGAAGAATTTATTTTGAAGGCATATAAATCGTTTCGAAGGCGTATTAATTCAATAACTGAAAAGATTGAGGCCGTATTGAATAAATTTACTGTTTTGTGTCTATTTTCTTATTTTGTTGTTTATTTTTTAAAATTAAAATGAATCTTGTTTTATAACAGAGTCGTTTATTATTATACTAGAATAATTTAATTTTGCTTCCGCGCCCTATATATATATATATATATATATACATTGGGAAGAGATTCCCCATGGCATAGTGGCAAACGTAATCGACAGCGACATTGTTGTAAGTGAGTTCAAACTCCAGTCACATTTCACCGTAATATCCTCAGGAAAGGTGTGAAATCGCTTATCTTTTTCAGTTATGCCTTATATAGCATTACAATGTTCTTCTGAAAGGATAGCTTTGGCATTAAATAACCCAAGAAGGTTAATATGCCATTAAATAAAAATAAAATAAAATAAACCAAAGAATATACGCGCCCGTATTGAAGAGAAAATAAGATACATTTGAATAACATACATAATGTCTGTAAATTTACATTTTCATTTAAATGGGTGCATACATCCTATTGTGTATACAGTTTTGGCACCTGTATGAAAAGAAATATGTGAAAACCAATTTTATGGGAATACAAACTATTTTTAGTAAGAGCGACGTTTCTCTCTTGCGCAGCAGCTGCGTATTTGTGCAGTTCTACATCTTACAATATATTTATTTATGTACGTATGTAATGTGTGCATACATATTGCTACCCGAACAGATGCAATCTTGTGCTATTGAACAATCGTTATCTCTTTCGAGCACCTTCCGGCATAAGCTTTTACATCATTTCCGGTCACAATCGCAGCAGAATATTTGCATCCGTTTTAATATGGCTGCCAGTAATCATTCGATTTTATGCTTCTCTGCATAAGACCAAAGACTTGGATAAGTCTGTTGAAGTATAAAGTGCTATAATCATGCAAGCATAATCAGAAAGGCCAGTGCCGTTTTCTATAATATAATGAGCTGATTTTTGTATATTTGCTTTTATGTTTGCAAGCGTAAAACAAAAATAACGGCACATCGTGGCACAGTTTTTCTTAGCGCAATATCGTTGAAATCCTCAAGAAGAATAAAGTAATTTCGGGTAAAATCGGGCCTCTTTTTTCCAGTTGAAACATTCGATATACTTGTACATTAGTAAATATTTTTGCTTTTATCATGTTACTAAGTTTGTTTCTTTTGAATGCAATTTACAAAATGATTAAGGATGTTCACTCTGATAAAACGCTCTTCGAGGATAAAGCACTTTCCAGTCCAATCATGTTATCTCTTTAAGAATCAAACATTTGTTATACACGAGCAAGCCTAATTATAATTTTCTTTATCTTCTTACGTAGTATATATATTTTCTAATAAATGTAACAAAATGTTTAAGGTAGCCCAGTCGACTTCTATACTACAGAGGGGTAAGACTCTTCCAACGAGTGTCCTGAATATGATACAAAAAATCTGATGGTGAGGTTCCAGTGATGCAGGAGCTTTAGGAAATGCGGAGGACCTCTTCATTGCCATCGCTTCCAGGTCCACTCTGGCCCGAAGTGGTAGCACCTGATAAGGTCCTATCTATGGGTCAAATAGACCTAAACAGTGTACTTATGCTAAATTGAATTGCTTGAAATAGAGCAGTTTTGACATTAAAACTGCATACTTATGCTAAACTGAATTGTTTGAAATGGAACTATTTTGACATTTAACTGTGTGTAAACAAAAACTATACTTATACTAAACTGAATTGTTTAAATTAGAACTGTTTGACTAAACTGAATAGCTTGAAAATTGAACTGTGTACTTATGCAAAACTGCATTATTTGAAATAGAACTGTTTATTTGTATAAAAATGGTTTTGACATTAAATAACCTACAAAGATTGATAAGCCATTAAACCCAAACAAACAAACAAAATGTTTAAGGATGTTTACAGGAATAAACAATCAAATAATTGATCGCCACCTTAATTATCCAGCATTAATTATTAGAATAAATATCCTTTTAGAAAAATAATCAGAATAATTCAAAATGAAAGAATCTGTATTATAATGATCCGATGTTTGGCTATATGTTAACGTAAAACAATAAAAATGGTACAGCAGAGTAAAATGTTCCTTATTACAATATCATTTAAAAGTCCTAATTTAATAGGACAACCTTATTGATGGATGATTTTTTTTTAATCTAGAATAATGCAAAATATGTAGAGAGACATATTGAGAGACAGATAGTTAAGATAAAATGTGAAGTCCGACCTTATCGCAAAGAATGAGTAACATTATTTAGGGATTGTTGTCGGTGTCAACTTGTAATGCAAAGATGAGTGAACTGGCTAAGTGAACAAGAAATGCTTTTGAGTGAAAATTATATTGAATTATTTAAAAATGTCAAGCCTCGACAAAATTGGAGTATAATAAATATTAGTATAATAGACAAACGAAAAGATAAGAAATGGAATATATTGTTTATTTAAAAAAAAGAGAAATTTGGTAAAAGTAAAAAAAAACAAAAAACATAGGAGACATCAGAGATTCGAACTAAGGTCTTTGGAAGATAAGGAGTCTTCCTGCAGAGTAGAAACGAGTTTTTGTTATTAAAATTGATTTTTACTCCGACTTAAAGAACAAAAATATGCTCATATACCTCTCTCTCTCTCTCTCTCTCTCTCCATCTATCTATCTATCTATCGCCCAATATATATATATATATATATATATATATATATATATATATATATATTAGAGAAATAAGGAATAAATCTAATGATATATAAATATAGAATAAGAAGAACAAATTATTCAGATGATATATTATATATGAAATTTAACACATATCGGCTCATACGTCTATCTTCAAGACAATATAATTGTTGTTTAATGAATTTCTACAATCATGTCCTTTTAAATTCATAATACCAAAGTATTCCATAAAATTTTGACATAACAAAAATTACTGTTAAATGAAATAAAGTAGAACCTACCACACATTGTACTTATTAACTAGATAAAGACAACGTATTTTGAGTATTCGCCAATCTTCCGGGAGACCGGGGTTCAATCCCAGGTCAAGTCGTACTAAAGACTCAAAAAATGATACTTGAAACTGCCTTGCTTAATACTCAACATTATAAGGTACGTATCAAGGGTAAAGTGGAGCAAGCCAGGGAATGGAGTTGCGCCCTCCCCAAGACTTCGGTGTTGTAGCTATCGAAAAGGGAACCTTCAGGTCGCCCTCGACAACGGTCGCCAACTTTACTTACTCACTTTACTTAAAGCCCTAAGAATTTGAAGACCCAAATTTTAAAATAAGGAACTCGATTATATAGACAATTCTTCTGCGCAAAAACAATATCCTAATTCTTTTATACATCGTGCTAAAATAAAAGCTTTTAAAATTCACTTACGAAAAATAAAGACACTCTTATAAATTAAAAAAAAAAGAAATATTAATATGAAGGAATAGTTGAATTGTATATCTACTAGTTGTACTTAACTATACAAGTTGTAAGATGATTACTAAAAAAATAAAGTTATGTAGAGTGACTAATTTTCGGATAATCGATTCTTTTTAAAGAATTTAAACTGAACAAGCACAATGATCAAATTCCAAAGTGAACCAAAATTTTCCGAAGTTAATAATTCTAAAGTTCTCTTACGGTGATTTTTTTAAAAATTCAATTAAAAAAATGTCGGTCAATAATATATTGCTAATACAATTCAGTTACTTCTCGAACGATTATAATAAGGATTATATAAATAGTAATCTGATTGTAAGGCTTCAGTCCTGGAGCTTCTAGGTCCACTCTGACCAGGATTGGTAGTACTTGTTAGGGTCTGATCTATTGGTCAAATAAAATTGTTCAATCATTTACTGAGGATTATTAGTAGTAGTGATTTGAAACCATACAGCAGTGTGCAAATTATTTATTTTACATAGGAATACTTGATAAATAGAATTACTAATGTTAAATAGCAATACTTGAAACTACTTAACTCTGTGCAAACAAAGGAGCTCTGGCTCATTTTTTAAAAAAAGATATCAACAAACTGTTCGCTTACAATTCATATATATATATGGATTAGTCCGGGTCGGAGGGGACCTGAACGTAATGTCAATGAAAGACAGAGAGCAGCTCTATGTTTAAATTATATCAGGAAAATAATCAAATTAAATACTTGTTCAACATATTTATTAGTTTTAACGTGTTTTCGGGAGTATCTAAGACCTCCAGACAAATCCAAAGTCACCTTTGGTACGCCACATTCTGTGTAAACAACGCAAGAACCCGTTATAAAAAAACTATGAATGCAAACAATTAGAATGGATTACCCGAAATTTCAATAAAAGTCATTCTATGTACTTTTAATTTTTGTGATTATCTTATATAATCTATATTATCTATATAATGTAGGTAATTACTGGTAGTAAATGTACATCTTAGTTGATATTTGTTCAGCAATTACAGACAATTTCATTAATATTAATAACATTTCTCTAATTATTTACTAAGTTTATTTTAGCCTGCTACAGACGTCAAATGTGCAGAATCTGATTATTACCGAACTTAATACTGGAGCAATGATTTACTAGACTGGCAAACTAACCATCGTTCTGCGTTAATTAAAAACATTAAATCAAAACTTGATTGTATATCAATATAATCAGAATCTATTTACGTATGTATGGATGTAATGGAGCATAAAACTTCTCGGCTCAAACAAAATAGAGATTTCAACAAGATTATTACTCGCGACTATTTTTTTCGTCTAAAACCTACGTCTTTAAAAATCGATCGATACACGAGTTTGTATTTACCCAACGAACAGGATGTGACACAAGGTCAATTTCTAAGCGAAGTGCAGCTAATTTTGAATCCAGAGTTTTCATTTTTCTAGATTGGTTGTCTTAGCAAGACTAAAGAGTCTAGTCTCCTTTAATATTCACCCATAACTGGAGGGAGAACTGATGAATTCATATCTTTATTAATGGCATTAACATGAACTGAAACACAAACAGTTTCGATTCCATTTCCTGGTGATAACCTATACACAATTATATACAGTGTATGTATGTATGTATGAATGTATATTTACCAACCCCTCCGCTCGGACAGGATATGACACAAGGTCAGTTTTTAAGCGGAGTTTAACAGGTTTGAAGTCAGAGTATTCCTTCTCCTAGATAGACTAGTTGCCTCACCAAGGCTGAAGAACCTAGTCTGCCCTACTATTTACCCATATTTAGAGGGAGAATAATTGGATTCATACCTTTCCCAAGAGTATTAGTGCTATGTGAAATGCAATCGGTCTCGTCCAGGATTTGAACTTGTATCGTCGTGTCCATTTCCTACGACGATAACCATTACACTATGTATGTATGTATGTATGTATTACATTTCATATGTGCCTTTCGATAGGGGTGGTTGAAATTTAAGATTACTTTATTTGGATGAAACTCACTGACGATTTAAAAGATGAACCTGAAGAATTTATTTTTCAAAAATGCATTGGTGGAAATGTGTTTGAAAAGATAAAAGGAAATATAAAAATGGGGATATTAATCCGGGCGGTTTATGAATTAATAACGATGTTTTATCTCATCACTTTAAACTGGTTTACAGTTTAATAACAGAAGAAACTTTATGGCTTAAGTATGAGTCAACGTCATCGAATACCAATGCAATGCCTCAGTTGTAATTGAAATTGGCTATTTTCTTTATCAAAGAAAATAAATAATTTAAAAGAGACCTCTCCTTCGCTTCCCATGTGCCATTCTCATTTTCACACCGCTCCATTAAAATCGACTCGCTAACGATAAAAGAAACACAAAAATCAACTTTACCAAACGGTTTGCGTGACTTGTAGTCGTTAATAGAACTCATACAACATGAGGGACATACTGCTATGTTACCAACAACCGGGTAGCGATTGGCAGAGAAAACTTACACGTCAGATGTGATTCATCTGCCAACAACTGTCCACTTATTTTTACGACAGTCCCCTTTTTGCCAAGACATCAGCCATGAATTACTTTCGTCTGTTTTAACGTTCTCCCTTCAATTTTAGTGCTGTCTATCAAGTCTGCAGTTATATTCGAAATCGCCGTTACTAGAATGTACTGTATTTTTCACTTAAGTTTCATTCTATTCTTGTCGCAGTTGTGTCTTTCATTCAACTTCCGGTAGTATTACGTCACTTCCTGGAACATCCCAATGTCTTTTCCATGCCTATCTGATCAGTATCTTAATATGCAAATATATATATATATATATATATATATATATATATATATATACGAGTATCATTAAATAAATTTCCTGACTTTTTTGTATGGGCACTTTTATTGATAGTGCTGGCCTCTTCCGACGGAATCTCTTCCTGAACTCCCTTAAAACCTCAACAGAGTAACCCTAACCCTAACCTTTTGGCCAATCAACTCTGGTCTACTGACTTCCTTACTCCTCCCACACCTCTCATCATCCCTCACTGACTCCCTGTCTTCTCTTATGCCACTCAAAAACTGATGCTTGATTCATGCAAGATGCTCCAAAAGCAGTCTGAAGCGTTCCATACGTTTCTGTGGCATTTTTTCCAAGTTTAAAACAGAATTTGATTACATAACGTTCTTCTAAAGTGTCAGATTGCATTTTTGAAATTCACCAGCCATGACAATCAGGCTTTTGTAGGGTGTATTCGAATACCTGCTGTAGTTGTTCATTTGAATCTGAAATCATAAAAACTGGTCAGTCATCTCATAAGATGTATAGCAATAACATAGTGAATTTTCAAGAGTCTACGACAAATTTAAATGCCTGTACAAAAAAGTCTGGAAACTTATTGAATGCACCAGGTATATATATATATATATATATATATATATATATATGTGTGTGTGTGTGTGTGTGTGTGTGTGTGTGTGTGTGTGTGTGTGTGTGTGTACAACCCTTCCTTGCCCAGTCGGCTGTGATTGAAGAATACACCGATTGCACTTCTGCAAAGGGGTAAAAAAAAAAAAACAACGAGTGTCCTGGATATGACACTAAACAATCTGATGGTGAGGTTCCTGTAATACTGGAGCTTTGGGTAATGCGGAGTACCCCTTCAATGCAATTGCTCCCAGGTCTACTCTGGCCCGAAGTTGTAGCACCTGATATGGTCCTATCTATGGGTGAAGTAGAACTAAAATGAGTACTTATGCTAAATATGCTAAACTGAACTACTTGAAATAGAGCTGTTTAGATATTTAAACTGCGTACTTATGCTGAACGGAATTGTTTGAAATAAAACTGTTTTGACATTTCTCTGTGTGTAGACAAAAACAATATTTATACTAAACTGAATTGCTTGAATTAGAACTATTAAACTAAACTGAATAGCTTGAAATAGAAATGTATTTGACAATTAAACTGTGTGCTCATGCTAAACTGAATTGTTTGAAATAGAACTGATAATTTGTATAAATATGGATTTGGCATTAAATAACCTTCAAATGTTGGTATGCCATAAAACCCAACCAACCAAACCAACCAAGCAACCCTCTCCGTACGAGCAGAGTGCAACACATGAAAAGTTTTAATTGTATGTTTATATGTACATTATTTACGTTTTTGTTTCTTAAGAGTTTTTTTTTTACAACTTTATATGTTATCAAGTATTCAAATCTTGTGTAAATAATTTACTCACCAAGTAATATAATTTCAAGTTCTCTTCTTATCTAATACACAATTATCTGGTCTCTAGTAAGAGTTTAGGTATCTTTATTTAATGGAATAGCAACTTTCGTGGGTTATTTAATGTCAAAGCCATCCTTCGAGAACAGCTGTGATACTACTTAACCCATAGCTGAGAGGGATAAGGGAGTTCATACTTTTCCCAGGAGTATTGTTCCGAAAGTGAACGAAAATAAACTAGAGCTCGAACTCACAGTTGTGTCTCTGTCCAGCTCGTTAGTCATTAGGTCACAGGGACTCCTTCTGGTTTCAGGTAAGTATTTCTATTTAATGATAATCATTTCTTTACAAAAAGTTTTATGATTTCAAATGATTAATAGTAATGATCTTTAATTAGCAATTATAGCTTCAAGTAACTATTCTTAATACAAAATATATGGATATATGATATCAAGAACTCCGAATATAAATAATTTGCACACAGTTGTATGGTTTCAAGTATTTCTATCAAATACTAATAAGTATATGATTTTAAGTAATTATTTCTTCTTAATAATTGTCAGTCGTTTTCACACAGTTATATCGTTTCAAGTAATAATAATCCTTACTAAATAATTATAGCTTCCAGAAACAATTCCAAATAAAGATAATTTACATGGCATCAAGTATTCTTATCGATTAAGAATGATTTTTAAACAGATCTATATGACCAATTGATGGGAGCCTAAAAGGTACTACCACTCCGAGTCAGAGTGGACTTGAGAGTAATGCCTATGAAAGAGTACCCCACGACAAGGCACAGCTCTGTGTTTAAGTTGACTAATAATCTAGTTAAACTGAAAACATCGGTTCTCACCAGAACACCGAATTCTGGTATCGATGATCCTGCAAGGTACTTAGATGAGTGACCACTTTGAAAGAGCTGGTGCTGTAAGCAACCTACAGCCTGTGTGCCAAAGTACAAAACCAATAAATAATAAGGCCACTTCAAGAGTGAGGTTTTTGCTTTTAGGGTCTCTTGGTATTTTGGTTTATCGGACACGGCCCGAGTATTATTTTTACTCGGTACCCCAAACTTATGGTCTTTTGCAAAACTAAGGAGTACTCCACACCGGACTCACACCAGTTCAGTGTTATACCCAGAATATCCTTTTTAGACAGCTTACCCCAGTGCAAGGGGTACACTCCGCGTTTTCTAAGCTCCGCTTCGAGCAGGGGGTTCAGTATTAAGGCTAATACTCTTTTTCTTGAATATTGTAGTTGTTATTTCTGTTGTCAACACAGAGGATTGAAACAAGACATAAATTTTTGAGATCTTCTTAGCGTTTCCATTGTTCCTGAGAAATATCGGACATTTGTCTTCGTCAATAAATCACAAACTGAAACAGATTCCAAGTAAATAATTTTTTTATGTTCTGACACCGAATTGGTAAGTGTCCAGAAATGAAGATCAGGAAATTGTGTTTTTATAGGCAAGCGAAATATTTGCTACGAATTTGGTACGCGGAAGAAAGTTGAGGAAATCGGAGTGGTTTGCTGAAAATGCCGATTATTGACGGGTGGGGGATGGGGTACTTATAAGATTATTTTGGTTCTGGCTACCTAACTTAAAAGAATGGTTACTTGACTTCTAGCCAATTATGTATTCAGTATATTGATCCAGACGACAACAGTATTAAATAAAAGTTATAAGGCTTTTTTTTTTAAAAGATGGAAACTCATTTTTTTAGATGGACAGATAAATATATATGAACTTACTCAGGTAGATAAGAAGATAAAAA
Organism: Sepioteuthis lessoniana; assembly: GCA_963585895.1. Lineage (NCBI taxonomy): Eukaryota > Metazoa > Mollusca > Cephalopoda > Myopsida > Loliginidae > Sepioteuthis > Sepioteuthis lessoniana. The sequence continues at coordinate 82,841,703 of OY757906.1, read as the reverse complement.
AACAGATAGATAGATAGATAGATAGAACAAATTTCAACATTAAGTGACCCATAAGGAGTTGTGATGCCTTTAAACCAATAAAGCAAACCAGACCGATGTCCATGAATGCGTCGATCTTCTGTATGGGTGGGTCAACCTTTGATTTATGTTCACAAAATCATTAAAGATGAATCACCGTGGCGTAGTGGCTAACGTGACACCGTAGTAAGCGAGTTCAAATTCCAGTCGCGTTATTTCGTTCACTTTCGGAGTAATACGCTTATCGTCCTAGCTAGGGGGTCAATAGTACCACTACTGATTTTCTATAAGGATGGACTTGATGTTAGATAACCAATGTAGGTTTATATGTCATTAAACAAAGAAACAAAGAAACCAAACTCATTAATTTCAACATAATTATTACACGAGTATAGGTAAACAACAATTTTTTCATCTAAAATCTAGGCCTTCAAATTTCAACCAATACACGAAAACATACGGCTTATGTATGTTTGTGTGTATGTATGCATTACATTTCATGTCACTGAGGCGTGAACGTCTAACTGTTCGAAAAGAGATAGATAGATAGATAGATAATTCACTTAAATGTTACCAGATTGTACGAGGTTTACAGACAAGTTTATAAGCTACAAGTAGTGAAAAGTGTTTAGACTTTGGCTACTAAAACTCAGCGAGGATAGAGAAGGGTGCTGAATCACAAAGCCCGTGAAGGAGACGGGAAGGGAGAGTGAAAGCAGAGTAATTGAACTAGCTTTGTATATTACTGAATAGTAAACAAGCATTGCAGGAAATGCCCATGTGATCACGTTTCCCCCCAACTTATCTTCTCTCCTCCATCAGTTTCCAGTATTGTGAACACTGTGAGTAAACATCGTGGAAATTTTATTCTATTTTATTATTTCTTTTTCGTTTGTATTTGAAGTCCTACTATGTCGAGCACATGAAAAATGCCTTCGACTATTTGATGTACTACACAACTGTCTGGGTTGTCGGTGCTTTTGATCGGTCCTGTAGATAGATAGATAGATAGATAGATAGATAGATAGATAGATTTCAGAACAAACTTATTAGCTCCGTAAGTAGATGTACAGATAAACAGAAATATATATAAACGATTTAGGAATGAACAAGATAGATAGATTGATAGATAGAATTACATGAAAAAAACTTGCAATATAAAATCTATTAAGCTAACTAAATATGAGAATAAATACGTTTTTTTATTATCATTTTTATTTTTTATCTTTTATTTTTTGAGATTTTATGTGTGTGTTTGTATGTGCGCACGCATGTTTTAAAAATTTACTTATAACAATACGAATCGCAAAAATATATTTGCACATATAAAAGCCTGCACGATAACTAAGGTAGTTATGTATTGCCTACTTGTGTCAGCAGTGGGGCACCTCGGGTGGTGTAATGGTTAGCAAGCTAGATTAGCAAACTTTCACGAGTGAATTCGAGTCTCATTCGGTGCCCCATTCATATGGCCTTGTGTCAAATCTGAACAAAAACGCTTAGTAAATTACTTGTGTTAGCAGTAGAGGTTCGATCTCAATTAAAAATTCGAGTTGTAAATGCTGATTGTCAAGGAATGCAGACTTCATGGTTTCGTGCAAGACTGAATTAAGACTATGTTTACCCGACTTCAGCACCACAAGCAGGATCAACAAAATATCAATTTTTAAGCTAAGTACAACAGTTTTCTTTCTCTTAGATCATTTGCTATACAAAGATTAAAGAGACCAATGTACCCAACTGTTTGCGATAGCTGGAGGAGAATCGTGGTATGCATACATTTCCCATGGGTAAAAAATCATACATAATAGTAGTAAGTCTCGCCAAAGTAAGAACATTAAGTTTATAATACCCAAAAATTCACTCTGAATTCAGAGTGAAATTTTGGGTATTATAAACTTAATGTCCAGCAGGACACATGGCGTAACGGTTATAGGCGTTGGTTCCCTGAGCTTCTAAGAAGGTTGCAGGTTCAATCCTCACTACAGGCGAGTAACAATACAGGAATACTTAACACTTGTACCCGGTTATGGCTAACGGAATTAGAACAGGCGACCCCCGTGGTTTCAATAAAGGACGTAGTTCGAAGTTCCGTGAAGGTTCCCGAGTTCGACAAACACCTGAAGAAGGCCGGGGGACATATCGGCCGAAACGTTGTGGAAATAACAATAAAGATGAAGACAATAGTCCGAAAAACCTTAATGATAAAAATCAACAAGCTTCGTCTCAGAAATTTAGACAACTAATAACGTACGTTTACTTCGACTTTTCAACTTCAAATCCAATATATGGAAATGCAAAATATATTAAGTCAGATACGAAAAAAATCAATTAATCTCCATACCAAAAGAAAAATGGGGGGGAATTTTTGTGCAAAAATAGGCTCGAAAAGCAGTAAGTTTTTCGATGTGTATGTTCACATTTACTGACCGATCATCGCTTTACACGCTGGTTTTTAAAATTCTTCGAGATTCGCTGAAGACAATAATTGAATTGGCACACAAAATTTGAAGGATCAAAACCTAAAATAATTTTTTAAAACCTTTTCCCTCCCAGATTGTTAAAAATACATTTCAACCAATTAGAATGATAGATAAATCATCAACTTTTTATCTAATTTCGAGTCAACCTTGATCTTATAGATAAGCGTTAAAATAGATACATAATGACCAGATTTATGGATTCATTCAGTAAATCTACTCGAAACGTTCGACTTTATTTCTCTTGAGAGAAAATCTAAAATTCTGTTCTTTCAAAAATGCTTTTAATTTTAACATTGCTTAATTTTTCAAGATTGAAGGAAAATATTTATTTAGACATGCTTGTGCTTCCATTTCAGTCTTCCCTTGCTGATGAAATATTGTTAGCTGCATCCGTTTACATATCAGCGTATAGGTATACTTTCTCCTCTACATAGTGAAAAACTCACGGACGGATCTATTACACACACATAATATATCAACAAGTTTTAGACAACGCAAACCACAACATTGAAATGCATGAATTTTTCTTTCTTGTAATGTAAATATTGGAAAATATTTACGCTTTAGCTAATATTATCTTTTCTTACAAGAAAAAACCTTGCAACTTCTGTTTTTCAACAAACTTTCCACTCAATTTAAAGACATAAAATGTATTATTTATATATATATATATATATATATATATATATATATATATATATATATGTATATGAAAGATTATTGTAGACAGACTACTCCCATTAAGATCAAATTAAGAAGAACTTGTTTTAGAAAGATTGCACAAAAAATGAACAATGTCAATACGGCAGAACAGCTATGATATATATATGCAATGTAAATGATCTAATGCTTCTATCAAATGCTCCAACCCAAGCCAAATCTCAGCTGTATAGCCCGGGACAGACAGCAAGTGGCATTGACTTCTAAGTGAAATCAGATAAAATAGACTTCATGTGTTTTAAACAAGATAGTGCTGTCTCCACATTAAATGACAAGTCTATTTGTAGACCAGTTTATATAACTCGATAGCAATATTGTTATGTTTTGACCTTTTGACTCGGGCAAAAATGCCATTCAAGGTGATGCACCGGAAGGAAGTGATACATTCTAATGACAGTTATGAGAGGAAATCGCGTGGGCGGAAATTGGCTGATGAAATGGGACAAGGTAAAAATATCCCATGATACTCTCATAGACTGACGCACCGGAAGAGAGTGCCCTCTGAACTGCATGACAGTTATTTCCGCTTGATGACGATTAAACATTCGATTTCAAAGATCGAGTGGGCGATCGTGTAGGCGTTGAACTATTATATAACGCAATCAAGACGGAAGTTGAGGTAGTTGAGTTCCGGCCAGAGGATTCCAGACAGTTGGAGGTGAGATGTGGTAGGGAAAGCCACATCAGGCCGAAGGGGCCTTTGGGCCCTGATGAGTTGAGGAGTTGCCAGTAGAGTTCCAGACAGTTAGAGAGAGATGTGGAAGGAAAAGCCACACCCGACCGAGGGGGCCCTCAGGAACCCCGATGGAGTTTGGGGTCCAGAGAAGATGCTGATAAGATGCAATAAAGAAAGCCAGCATCCAGCAGAGTGGGCCCTAGGCCTCCGGTTGAGCAGCCCTAGAGAACAAGAAAGACACAACGTAACGGTCATAACAGTGGGGTCAAAATATTACAGTTTATGTTCGGTCTCCAGCTCCCTCTCACAGTAAAACCCCACACAACCTTTTCGAACCCTTGCAATAAAGTGAGAGGTAAATATTGTTAAAGAAGTCTTCCACTTGTCTTTATCATTGCATCTGTCTTTATTATTGTGTCGTTGTGATGATGTAGGTGACGATATAACAATATCTCATCTGCTAAAAACGATGTCAACATATTCAGAGTAAATGAATGGACTCCTATCGATACTTTAATGACTTTACGGAAATCTAGTCCCTCTGATAAAATAAAAAGGACACTCTTCCAAGCTGTAGCCGTGTCAGTGCTATTGTATGGATGTACCATCTTGGCTTCAGTGAAATACTAAGAGAAAAAGTTAAATGGGAACTACTGAAAGATGCTGCATGCTTTTTGAACAAATTCTGGAAGCAACACAAAACAGCAGCTGTAGGACCACTCGCCTCCCATTTCACAAACCATCCAAGTAAGACAAAAAAAGGTATGCTGGGCACGTCTGGAGATGCAAGAACGAACTCATAAACGAAATTTTCCTGTTTGCGTTGTGTAAATCTCGTTCATATATTTTGTGTGTATAAAAGATCTGTGTGTAAGAGTGTCAAGTCCTGGCGGCAACACCCCACAAGGCACCAGCTATACGGCCACTTGCCTCCCGTCACGAAAACTATACAAGCTAGACGAACCAGACATACAGGACACTGCTGGAGAAGCAAGGACGAACTCATCAGTGATGTACTCCTATAGACCCCCGCATATGGCCAAGCAAAAGCAGGACGACCAGCTCGACCATACATACAGCAGCTATGTGAGGATACAGAATGTAGCCCAGAAGACCTGCCAGAAGCGATGAATGATAGGGAGAAGTGGTGAGAGAGGGTCAGGGATATCCATGCTACCGGCACGACATGATGATGATGATGATATCTATACGCTGATATGTAAACAGATGCAACTAACAATATTTCATCAGCAGGGCAAAACTGAAATGAGTACACAAGCATGTCTAAATAAATAATGTTTTCATTCAATTTAGAATAGTTAAGCGATGTTGAAATTATACGGATGCATAAGTGTCGGCCGAGCAGCAAAGACTTTCATTCATCAGATCAGTGCTGAATGCTAGATGTTGTCTAGTGGATCTGATAAGAACGGTGGCCGATTGGAACGGATGGCGAGAGAGAGTCAAGGAAATCCGTGCTATCAGCACTTGATGATGATGATGATGATGATGATGATGATGATATACATAGACATATAGCACAACTTTAGCGAACTATTTATTAAAGGTTAGTGATGATACAGGAATCTCATTAATCGTTAAATGAAAAAAAATATAAAAGACCACCAACATATAAAGGAGGGGGGTAATTTAAAATTTGTGACTCGAATACCCGGTTGCCAGTAAATTGTTAACTCGAAAGACTAATAAATTTGTTTTGTGCAATTTAATAACTGACTAATTTGCATAATTCCCGGCAAAATTTAAAAAAGACATTGTATTGAAATTTTTTTTTAAAGTATAAAAAGGATGTAGAAAGGATGCGAGAAGAAGGAGATAAAGCGATCGTCAAATTTTTTTTATTCTTTTTTCCGCTCTTTTTAAACGACTCTCACACATATACATACTCACACTATGTTAAACATGAACAAATCCCACACGATACTGATATTTAACTGAAGATCTAATGTACACGAAACTGAACGTCTTGACCAGTACTTAACCTTGTAAACATTTTGATATTTTAAATTTTAAATCGGCTCCAGTAATAAAGACACTAAGCTCTTTAAGAAATAATATTTTAAACAATCCAATACGTTTAAACTAATACATACAATCGTTCCGACAAGCACCAGTATATTAAATTGTATTTCGTGAAATTCTCAGTTACGCAGAAATTTGAGTTAAGAAACCGGTTTTAAAAACAACTTTCCACAATATATATATATATATATATATATATATATATATATATATATATATATATATATGGTATGTTGTATGTTTTGTCAACGCGTTGGTTTGAATTCAAAGTTTTTCTTTTCCTACATTGGTTATCTTACCCAGGCAACTAACCCAGTCTGTTAACTATTTACCCATTACTGGAGTGAGAACAAATAGATTCATGCCGGTCTCACAAAGTGAGTCACGAACAGGCTCGTCTACAATTTGAATTCGGATTGGTGATACTGTTTCCTGCGAGAATAACCGTTACACTAACCACCTCTCTCTCTCTCTCTCTCTCTCTCTCTCTCTCTCTCTCTCTCTCTCTCTCTCTCTCTCTGTGTTTCTGTCTGTCTCTCTCGCTGTTCTACAAATCAATTTACAGTCAAATCTGCAACAGGACAAAAAGATGCATTTGTACTGAATATCATTTTTTAATGATCGGAATTCTTAATAAATTGAAGATAACTGTGAAATGGTTATTAAAATCCTACTCTCATTCCTAAATAGAAGCATAAATATCATTATGGACCGTTGCTACAACAGGAAACCAAGAGGTTTCCGCGTTGTTTAGTATGAGCTAAAATATTTGTGTATCATACCCCATCTAGTTGTGGTATAAATTTATTAGCAAAGTCACTCATGGTCGAATACATAAAGAATCTCACTGGAGGGTACGTAAGTAGAGACTGCATATATGATATTGAATAAAGGCTGTATAAACAAAACCAGTAGAGAGATCAACATTATATAGATGACGATGTCCAGTAAAGCAAAGACTACCGCTAGGACATAGTACAGCAGAAAATTTATATCAATGCCCCGTGGACGTATTAAGAAAACCAACACATGTATGGATTTATGTAGCTGAATGTTTTGTTTTGAGGAGTGAATTATCTTGTGTTCTAGCAGAGAGAAATTCCTCAAACAGGCCTGAGTTACGGTCCCCGGGCAGCATTCTTCCACTGCATTTAGAGTGTTAGAGCCAGGTACACGCTCTGATGCCTTTCACAAAATTCAAGGAACTGAGGTAATTTTAGGCACCAATTGCCATGGCATAATATCATATTTTCCCTTGGTGCGTACACATAATGCACACAGTGAATTACCACCGTCAACTAGAACACTGACGCTTAGATCTACAATTACCATATCCCCGATAAATCAGTACACCTCAAACTATTTTTTGTAAAAGGTTTATTTTCTTCTAAACCAAAAATACCAGGATTTTATCATTTCCAATGGAACATTACACTACAACAGAATTTATTATTTATTATTTATCCCCAAAATCTATTCTACAAAAACAAAAATTGTAACATCTCTTCTAATGTGCTAAGGGATGGGTTTACTGCCCCACGCCTAAATTGCCCCCCAAAAAAGGAATACTGACGTCGCTAAGCTATTTTTATGAGTGTACTTATCTGGGGATTGCTACATCGTCATATTTTTGTTACAGTGTTTTAATTCGGTAGAGTTTGATAAGAAATAATAACTAACAATATCTGTTTTAGTTGTAAAATGTTTCTCTTGAATTGATAAAATCCTGGTATATTCTTGAAGAAATTAATTACATTTTATTTTTAAAAATTCATGAATTATACACTTGAAGACAGACGAAAAACGCATTAGCTGAAACGTTGTAACATAATGGTAATACTCAATTTAACCTTTTGTCTTTGGTTTCATAATTCTGGATACAAATTTCTGGTAATTTTGATGCCTTATTTTATTCTGAAACCACTCACAGAATTCAAGAAGTAGAAAGAAATGAAACAATATCCGACCATTCTGTTTAAAACAGATTTCAACATTTTAATGTTGACAATTCATCCCTTGAAAAAAAAAACAGAATCAGACAACAGTTATTGCTTATCATGCCTTGAATCTGACAACTTGCACGAAAAAAACTTTCAAAAGAGTAAGGATTGATAAAACATACTATATGTAAAACTAGCCTTGCCGGCTAGGGCTTTAGAATATGCCTATGGCATATCTGTAGAGGAGTAACCTCTCAGCCACAACGATTGTCTTGAATGTAACATTTAAGTGTCTGATGGTGAGGCTCCAGTCCTACAACTCTGGGAGATGTGAAGCATCCATTCAATACCATTACTCTCAGGTCCACTGTGACCCAGAGTGGTAGGTACCTGTTAGGGTTCTATCGATAAGAGAAATAGAACAAGTGTCTTAGGTATGACACTAAACTTCATCTGATGAGGCTCCAGTTCTAGAGCTCTGGGGAATGTGGAGTACTCCTTCATGACTATTACTCCCATATCCTCTCCTCGGAATGGTAGTATTTGTTAGGGTCAAATAGAACTGTTTAACCATTTAACGGTGTACTAACAAATAACTGACGTTAAATTGTACGTGTTACATATTAATACGTGAAACCATTTAAAAATGAACAAACAAATGCATAATACATTATTAAAGAGAATTAGTGCTAAAGAGAATTATTATTGTCAAATAGCAATGCTTGAAACTATTAAACTTGGTATAAATAAAACTATTAATGTTAGATAGAAATACTTGAAACCATTTAACTTTATGAAAACAAATGATTAATACTAAATAGAATTATTCGTGTTTAGATAGGAATACTTGAAGCCATTTGACTGTGTGTAAACAAATGAGCTCTGGCTCGTTTAAAATGTTACCTACAAACTATTCATTTGTTTTATTTGTTTTGTTTTATTCTTCTGCTTTTGTATTTTATCTCACATCCATCGTTGTTCTATCAACACTTGTTTCACCATTTTAAAGTCTTGACGAAGGTTCATTTAAACCGAAACGTTTTAAAGTCGACTTTCCTTCATTACTTTTGGATTACTTTGTTATTCAATTTTTCTCCAAACTATTCATTTACATTATATATATATATATTAGATTTTGAAAGCATGGATAGCTATCAATAGGCTATCGATTATATGGAAATCAGACCTAACCGATAAAATGAAACGCAGTTTCTTCCAGGCAGCGGTCACATCGATACTGCTATATGGCAGCACTACATGGACGCTAACAAAACGGCTGGAAAAGAAGCTAGACGGCAATTACACAAGTATGCTGCGTGCAATCTTAAACAAGTCCTGGCGGCAACACCCCACAAGACACCAACTGTACGGCCACCTGCCCCCTATCACGAAAACTATTCAAGTTAGACGAACCAGACATGCAGGACACTGCTGGAGAAGCAGGGACGAACTCATAAGAGATGTACTCTTATGGACCCCCACACATGGCCGTGCAAAAGCAGGACGACCAGCTCGAACATACATTCAGCAGCTATGTGAGGATACGGGATGCTGTCCTGAAGACCTACCAAGGGCGATGAATGATAGGGAGGAGTGGCGAGAGAGGTTCGGGGATATCCGTGCTATCAGCGCGATATGATGATGATGATGATATATTTAATGCCATGGAAGTTAGTCATCATCAAGTAGATAACAAAAAGAAACCTTTTGTTATCTGCCTGATGATTATTGTTTGTAAAACTTCATGAAACCTAAGGTCGCAGACTAACTTTCATTGTATTAAATATATAAAATCTAATATATATTGATTTATCATTATTATTATTATTATTATATAATTGCTCTATCACAAATATTGAGCATTCTTCAAATTATATCGCACTTGGTTCGCCACAAACCCACAAAGTGAATTAGTGACAACCAACAATGTTACAATATATATATATATATATATATATATATATAAACAGGGTTTAATATTAAATCTACAACAAGGGTTGATATGCCATAAAACCCAACCAACCATATGTAAAATATTTCATAAACTTAAACATACTTTTCTCTTGTACTAAGCATCACCTAGTTGTGTACAAGGCCATAAGTACGGAGCACCGAGTGAGAATAAAAGTCAATGAGTTTAAGTATACGAGATGCAAGCTGAGCATCAGAAAATCGCACCGTGCCCGAGAATCCAGTGTACCTAGGGAGCCCAATAGCAAATGTCTCCTTTGCTTATCTTCAGTATTCTGATGGGAATCATTGCTTTCACACGACTTGATTATTAATCACTTTAAACATAAAACTCCGTTCTGTTCGCGACACTGAGGATTCGATGACTGTTCACCCTACAGAGGGACAAGACTCCAACCCGTACAAGATAGGAATATTTGATATCATGTAATTGTGTACAAAAACTCTTAAGAAACAACTACACAAAAATGGATATATAAACATACAATGTACGTGATTCCTTAACGTCTCGGCATAAAATAACCCTACAACGGTTGACAAGACGTTAAAATCAATCAATCCCTCATACAATTAATTAAATAAAACGAAAACACTTTTGAAACCTCCTACAACTTTTTACAATTGTATTCGCGTTAAATATTGTGCATGTTCTATTAAATGTATTTTTCTCTTTTTCTTCAACTGTCTGTCGAAAAAGCAGTGAATTTCTATTGGCTATAAATCTATCTTGCAGTACAATGCTTTGAATGGAGACTTAACCTTTCAAATGAACTCGTTTACTTTCTATTTATCGAGTATCTAAAAATAATTCCTCTAGCCCTTTACTAAGTGAAACATTCTCGGGGTTCTTTCGTTCGACTAACAGGAATCAATATTGGGATTCTGTTCACGACTCACCAACTATAAGAAACCCCCAACTGGCCTATTGCTAAGTCCGGCCATCAGTTTATCTTCTACCTGACCCACATTGTATCCCAGTATTGGCAAAGATTGATCATTGCTTTTTGGTGAAACAGTTACACTTGAATTTCTCTCCCAGCATCTTATGACATCAGTTCCAGTCAATTAACATTAGGCATTAGGCTTAGCGAGCTGAAATTGTAGCCAATGGGATGGAATAAATATTCAATGTACGTGAGAGTTAAATACTTGCTTTCACATAAATAAAATAATGCAGAAGTATCTCTAGTTGATATTGAAACTTGTAGATGTAATAAAGGTTCTACTTATACATGGATTTTAAGGATATGATTAAATCTTGGCCATGGTGTATCCTTATATATGAGTAAATGTTTATATTTAAGGGAAAGCTGAGCGATTGGGTTATCAGACCTAGCTCGAGAACCTAAAGTACTAAGAAACACAAAAAGAAAAGGCCTCATTTTCACAGTGGGCTCAAATAAATCAATGTGACAATACTCCATATCACTGAAACGTAAATAGGACAGTGTATTTTTAAACACAGAGCTATAGAAATAAATATCTGATTAAGATTGTATACATCAGCCTAAAATAAGTGGTAGGACAGGAATGTCTAAGGGACCGTTAATACTTTTTGACTAGAGATCCAGATTGCCGCCAGTCCGTACTAGACGTGTGTGTATTTATCCAATCCCTCCACCACGATCAGAACGTGTGCAAGATCAATTGTGGTTTGAATTCTGAGTTTTCCTTCTCTTGAATTGGTTGCTTTATCGAGGCAAAAGAATCCAATCTGCCTCAATAGCTGGGAGAAGACAAATAGTTTCCTGCCTTTCACAGGGGCATTATCGCAAAGTGAAATGCAAACCGCTTCGTACATGACGTGCATATCTGATTCATTTATAAAAGTTGGTTTTATATCATTGTATATTTAATGAAATAAGGACAAAGAGCATTGAGCTGATTCACAGTTATCGAGTAGTCTTGATTGACTAAAAGTTGTGATTATTCAGGGGTAATCCTGGTAACTCTTGTACAGTTAATTTGTGTCTTGAAATGCAATGCGAAAATGCCCGATTCTCTAGCGTAGATAAAACTTTCTAAGTTTATCTATGAATTTTGTTCAAAATACGAGGTGTATACGATAAGTTTCCAGACTTTTTTGTACAAGCATTTAAATTTGTCGTAGACTCTTGAAAATTCACTATGTTATTGCTATATATCTTATGAGATGAATGACCAGTTTTTATGATTTCAGGTTCAAATGAACAGCTACAGCAGGAATTCGAATACACCCTACTTAAGCCTGATTGTCACGGCTGGTGAATTTCAAAAATTCAATCTGACACTTTAGAAGAACGATATGCAATAAAATTCTGTTTAAAACTTGGAAAAAATGATGCCACAGAAACGTATGGAATGCTTCAGACTGCTTTTGGAGCATCTTGCATGAATCGAGCATCAGTTTTTGAGTGACATAAGAGATTCAAGGAAGGCAGGGAGTCTGTGAGGGATGATGAGAGGTGTGGGAGGAGTAAGGAAGTCAATACACCACAGTTGATTGGCCAAAGGGTTAGGGTTAGGGCTACTATGTTGAGGTTTTAAGGGAGTTCAGGAAGAGATTCGGTCGGAAGAGGCCATCACTCTTCAAACCGGGTTAGTGGCATTTCCAACAGGACAATACACCAGCGCACAACTCCATTCTTGTCACAGACTATTTGAGCAAGATGCGCAGTTCCTCAGTCTCCCGATAGTCCAGACCTTGCTCCCTGTGACTGTTAGTTATTCCCTAAGCTCAGAGACTGTCGTTATGAGACAACTGAGGAGATAAAAGTGGCTGTGACGAAGGTCATTGACACGCTCATACAAGAGGACTTCGATGGGGCCTTCTAGAGGTTGTTGGAACAGTACAGCAAGTGTATTGCAGACGGAGGAGATTACTTGGAAGGGAAATAGAGTTTCATGTATGTACTGTCAATAAAAGTGCCCATACGAAAAAAGTCTGGAAACTTATCGTATTCACCTCGTATATTGATGCTGTATTCGCTAAGGCAAAAATGAGCCATTGGCTTTCTTTAAAATACTTCTCTTGGTATTCCACACATTTATTCCAGTGAGTTTTCCATTGGTCAAAGCACCTATAGAACTTCCATTTTAATATGCTGGGAACCTGTTCCATCGTATTTATATTCATATATAAGGTTTAAGCAGAGTTTTTAAAAAAGCGCCTAAGAAACAACTACACATTAACAACCCAGTCGGCTGCAGCTGCAGAATACACCGACTGCATCTCTACAGAGGGATAAGACCCCCACCCCAACAAGTGTCCTGGATTTGATACTAAACAATCTGATGGTGGGGATCCAATAATGCGGGAGCTTTGGGGAATGCGGAGTACCCCTTTATTGCCATAGCTCCCGAGTTCACTCGGGCCCAGAGTGGTAGCACTCGATAGAGTCCTATCTATGGGTCAAACAGAACTGGTTGACATTTAAATTAAGAGTAAACAAATGACTTATGTTAAATTGAATAGTTAGAAATAGAACTCTTAGACCATTTAATTCTGTGTAAACAAATGACTGATGTTTAATTAAATTGTTAGTGATATACAACAATACTTGGAATCATTTCAGTGTGTGCAAACAAATGAGTAATGTTAAATAGAATAATTAGTGGCAGCTAGCCATATTTGTAACCACTCCACTGTCTTCAAACAAATGGTTAATATTAAATAGAATTATTAGTGTTAGACAGCAATAATTGAAACAATTTAACTGTGTAGAAACAATGGCAATACTGCTGTGCAAACAAATTAGTTTTTACTCTTTTGAAAATAAAATTACCTCCAAAGTATTTATTTACAAATCATATTCTTATATCTACTTAAATTTGGGCAAACAAATGATTGATGTTAAATTTTTAACTGTTACATAGCAGTATTTGAAACCATTTAACTGTGTACAAACAAATTATTAAGAGTAAATAGAATTAATCGTGTTAGAAAGAAAAACTCGAAATCATTTAATTATGTACAAAGCAGATATCAGGTTCATTTACAATTGTTATCTACAAAATGTGCTTAAAAATCATATATATTTAATATATAAAGTATGTATAAAAAGGATTTGGCATTAAATAACCTATAATGGTTGATATGCCAACAAACCCAACCAAACCAAATTTTATATATTTAATATATATGGATAAAGAGGATTTGGCATGAAATAACCAACAAGGGTTGATCTGCCATCAAATCCAACAAACTAAACCAAACCAAACCTCAAGATATTAACTCTGTATAAGTCAGGTTTTTTTAATTAATTTTCTTCGAATTATATCATTATTGTTCTGTTGTTTTATTTATCAGTATTAGACAACATTGCGTAGGATCGTTCCAATTTGAAATCTATCTTTGAACATACTGTGTAACAAAAGATCGTCATGCATTGGAAAATGCCAAATATGCATTCACTGAGAACAAAAGGAAAACCAGAATAAAGGAATAGAAATAACACAGGGAAATTTATTAATATGAAAATGGTACAGGCATGGAAGGCAATAAAAGATAGAACAAAATGGCGTAAGGGTTTCGAACGTCTGTTAACTTGTCTATTCTCGAACAAGAACAAATAAGAAAAAAAAAACAACATTCGGCGTTCTGTTCCTGTGAGTTCAGCAGCCTAGAGCTACAGGAACAAAAATTCTTTTTTTTTTTTATCAAACCTTCTGTATTCACTTGTCGTTAAGTAACGACATGTTTGATTTGTTCACGTTCATCTTCCTCTCTCTCTCTCTCTCTCTCTCTCTCTCTGTTCTTTTCTTTTTTTCTTTTTTTTTTTTTTGCCTCTCTTCATATTCTTGTTCTTTTTCTTCACTTTAGCTATCAGAGCGCTGGAATGCCTAACCTGTTGTCGTTTTCTCTTGGAACAAAGGAACGATTGCACAGGAAGTGAATTTCTAAGAACTTACAACCTTTTCCTGTCTGGTTTCAAAAATGTCTGAATTTTAGAAACCGTATTCACTGCAACTATTTTTTCTTTCTTTACATTTGCCACTGCAACTGCAACTACATCTTTGAGGGCTGAGTTTAGTCAAACAAAAATAGTTTGCAAAATATTGAGAATTTATACTTACTGGCAAAACTAGGGAACTTTGCGTAAAGACAACAATTTTTCCACCACAACTATACTAATACTAAACTGAATTGTGTGAATTAGAACTTTTTGACTAAACTGGATAGCTATAAATGTTTACGAAGGATCATCATTAGATTTGGTTTGGTGACAGTAGTGATACTATTTGACTCATAGCTGGAAGGATGATGGGGTTCATACCTTTGCCATGAATATTAGTCCAAAAGTGAACGTAAGAATCCGTTGCTGTCCCATTGGAGTTAATTGTCTGTGATGATTTTAGACTGTTTTGCTAATTATTTTCTTTGTTCTATACATACATATATATATATATATATATATATATATATATATATATATATATACATTCAATAAATTCAATAAAACGAGGAGGTAACTCCTTAATTTCTTCTCCCTCCCCCTCCACCTCACGTGTCTATTCTGTTTTAATTAATTATCATTTGGATCTGAAGAAGTCCTGTATAAATTTTTTTTTCTTCGTGTTTTTTGTTCACCCCAGAAACTGAAAAACAGGATGGAAATAAATTTATAATCCTAAATTAACCGGTCTTTGTTTTTTTTCTTAAAGATATATATACATATATATATATATATATATATATATATATATATATATATATATATATTTATATATATATATATATATGTGTGTGTGTGTGTGTGTGTGTGTGTGTGTGTGTGTGTGTGTGTGTTTTATTACTAAAAGATTTAAACTGTTATCGGATAGATAAATGAGATAAAATTAGATTTTAAATTATTAATTGGAAAAATAAGGAAAATAATCTCGAGGTTGATACTTTTGCATACGACCTTCGATCTAGAAACAAATATTTCACATTTGTCGTATAAATAAAGGATGAAAGCTATTTTGATTTACTTATCTCTTACCTTTCCATAAACTGGAATAGATTTTGAATGCTGCAAAAGCTGATCATGTGATAAAAATAAGTTTCTATTATATTAACAGTTTTGCCTTTTTGGAGTTTTCTTTTACAATGAAAATGTATGTTATTTTAAAGAGGAAACAACATTATATGGTCAACATTTAAATTTCTTTCTATATTTTTAGAACGTGGGTTACTAAGTTTTTAAACTGTTGTTTTTCAGCGCTCACCAGATTCCCATTTTTAAATAGCTTGGCGTTTGTAGTTTTTAAGTTTTTACACACGAAAATTATTGCAATTTTGGTAATTGTCGAACGTCAATACTTAAACAATCCAGAATCGGTATATTTTTAAATGAAATATATGCTTTATTTTCAGACAGTATTATTATTACCTGTCTAAATTAATCAGTAAAACTATACACTCACAAATTTTTTTATTCTTAAAAAAAAACACCAGCAAAAATGTTTAATTTATTGATTGATTTTGACGGTATATCAACCTGTCTTGGGTTATGCCTTGACGTTAGGATCGAGTTCATTTTTAGGGGGGGGTAAAAAGGACGTGAAGTTGGTGACCTTAGTCGAGGGTAACCCGAAGGCTCCCTTTTGAATAAGTACTACACCGAGGTGTAGGGAATGATGCTACTCCTTTCCCTGGATTGCTCCAATTTACCCTTGATATGTACCTTATAAAGCTAAGTGTTAAGCAAGGCGGCATCAAGTACTATTTTTGAGTCTTTGGTATGACTCGACCTGAGAGTGAGCCCACGTCTCCCAGACCATAAGCGAAAACTTTACTCATTAGACCAATGGTCACTTACTTTGTAGTGGATACGCAGTTATAATATAAAGTATCGTCATTAAATACTTATAATTTTCAAAAAGATTTATTTGAACCATAGTATTCTAAGTGTATTAAAAGCTCCTTCGAGAGACCAAGTTTACTTTTTGATTCTTATCACTATGAAATTAAACAAAATTTAGGCAGTTTCTTTTTAAACGAACCTATATTGAATAAATCGATTTTGTATGCATTTTACTGCAACACATCAACAGTGGAACATCGTAGTTAGATTTCTATTCGCACAAGTATTACTGTTAAATTTCTGTTACAGAATAAAGCAATTTCTAGTTCAATTTGAAACTTAATAATAATCGTATGAGATCTGTGTATACTACAATGATCAGATTTCTGTATATTCCAGTATTTGAATAAGAAAGATAACTTCCGATTCAGATTTTTCCTCTTTGAATTTTTTATTATTAGTGACTATATATCCTAAAAGTGTTAGAGGAAAAAAATTCTACCAGTTTTAGACGCTTACAACTTAAATGATTGAAAGTAATGCTAATTAAAAGAAATTAGATAATCTTATAATTCAAATATATCAATAAAATCATATCAACATTGAAAGAGGAAACGAAATGAAAATATAAGCAATTGTTTCATAAAATAATGGTATGTTGACTTTAACCGTATCATTATTTTCCAAATATTATTCTTTTCTTCTTTTTCTCTATTCTATTAAGATTATTTTCAACACAACAACCATTGTTGGTTATTTAGTGCCAAATCCATTTTTATACATATAAATAGTTCTATTTCAAAAAATTCAGTTAAGCATAAGTACAGTTTTTTTTTGTTTACTCACAGTAAAATATAAAAATATTTCTATTTCAAACAATTCAGTATGCAGTTTAAACGTCAAAATAGTTCTATTTCAAACAACTCAGTTTAACATAATTAAACAGTTTAAATGTCAAAAACAGTTCTATTTTAAACAATTCAGTTTAGCATGAGAATATTTTTTGTTTACACAGAGTAAAATGTAAAAACAGTTATATTTCAAACAATTCAGTTTAGCACAAGTACAGTTTAAATGTCAAACAGTTCTATTTGACCCAAAGATATAACCCAATCAGGTGCTACCACTCTGGTAGCGATGGCAATGAAGAGGTACTCCGCATTCCCCAAAGCTCCCATATTACTGGAGCCTCACCATCAGATCGTTTAGTATCAAATCCATGACACTTGTTGGGGGAGTCTAACCCCTCTGCAGAGATGCAGTCAGTGTATTCTGCTACCCCAGCCGACTGGGCCGTTCAACTTAGAACAAAAGCGATAAAACTAAATGTTAAAATACAAAGTAGATTGCTTAACACATATCATATACTTACTTTCAAAGAGGCATGCATGCTTAGCGTAACGGTTATCGTTTTAATAAATAGAATTGGCGACCTAAGTTAAAATTCTGGACGAGTCTGCGTTTCATATAGTGCTAATTCTCATGGAAAAGGCATGATTCTAACTGTGGCATGATGGTGGGCATTCATTCTCAGGGTGTAGGTGTGGGTGAGCGCCAGTCAGATGATTCCTTTGTCTATTTTGGCGCGAAACCCACACAAAGGGCTTGCGTGCGAGATTTCCTACGAGCCCGGAAGATGGCGAGGAAAGGCAACGTCCCTGAGCAGTGAACAGATAGGAGTTAGAGACAGTCAGGGAAAGGCAACGGTCAGAGAGAGGCGGCTGTTGGGACTTGTGGACCCAGAAGCTAGGTCAGCCAGCGCGAGAGAATGAGTCAGTGTTCCTGGTAGCTGGGTGGGAATTTCCTTCGGGTACATGCCCGCGATAGCCACAGAATGCCAGAAAAGTACCAAAACTTCTCCCTTCTTACGCTTAGGGCCAACCCAAATCCGTTCTTGTTTGTTTTTCTTTCTTCTGCTCTCGGTTATATATCTTATATCTGTTGTATATTTGTAAAACATACGAAATGCCCCCGGCCGGAGATAAGAGGAACCACTAGACGATTGAATGGCCATAAGCTGATATAAGAAGTTAAGATAGTGGGGACTGGCTATTGCGGGCATATTGTCACATTACTGTTGGTAAATGATAGACTGGGTTTTTGTCTTTGGATAAGTAACTAGTCGAGGAGAAGTAAAACCTGTGAATTAAAACCTCAGCACTCAGCTTAAAATTGCGGTAGAGGTGTTGGGTAAATACTCTTACTTTCATGGCGAATTTCCAAATTAAACCTGAAAAACTGTGAATTTCGAAAGTGAACTAAAATCTTCCAAAATGAGTAGATTTGGGGGGGTTAACAGTCCTTTTCTCTATGGTGGATAGTTTTAGCAAATTTTCTTGAAGTTGAATTTTGTCGCTCTTCCGTTGCAGTTACAAATTTGATATCAATTCAATCAATATATAAAGCAGCTTATCCGTTTGGAGGAATTTTGCAGGTTTTTTCTCTTAATTTTCCAATTATATATAACAAATGGAGGAATAAAAAAGTAAATTGGTAAAAGATAAATGGTGATGTATAAAAGGTATTAGATACCAGGTAAAATCTACCCGATTCCTGGTAAAAGGTACTTGGTAAAAAGGTGAAAGATACCAGGTAAAAAGTAAAAGATAATAGGTAAGGGCAATTATAGGTAATATATCATCATCATCATCATCATGTCGTGCCGCCAGCACGGATATCCTTGACCATCTCTCGCCACTTTTCCCTATCGTTCATCGCCTCCGGCAGGTCTTCTGGGTTACATCCTGTGTCCTCACATAGCTGCTGTATGTAAGTTCGGGCTGGTCGTCCTGCTTTTGCTTGGCCATATGTGGGGGTCCGTAGGAGTACGTCACTTACGAGCTCGTCCTTGCTTCTCCAGCAGTGTCCGGCGTGTCTGGCTCGTCTGACCTGTATAGTTTTCGTGATGGGAGGCAAGTGGCCGTACAGTTGGCGTCTCGTGGGGTGTTGTCGCCAGGACTTGTTCAATAATGCTCTCAGCATTCTTGTGTAGTTGCCGTCAAGTTTCTTCTCCAGCCGTTTGGTTAGCGTCCATGTAGTGCATCCATATAGCAGTATCGATACAACCGCTGCCTGGAAGAAACTGCGCTTCATTTCATCGGTCAGGTCTGATTTCCATATTATTGAGAGCCTATCAATAGCCGTCCATGCTTTCGTCAGTCGTGTGTCGATGTCGTTTTCTGTTGATGAGACGCTACTTCCTAGGTAGGTGAATTTGTCCACTAGCCTCAGAGAGGCTCCGTCTAGAGTGGTAATGTTGCCCGTTTGGTTGTAACACATATATTCAGTTTTGTGCGCATTGACATGGAGGCCAATGCCTGCTGCAGCTCGTTCCAAACTATGCAGTAGTGTCTCTGCTTGATTAGGCGCGTTCGCGAGTAACGCTAAGTCATCAGCGTAGTTGGCGTCTGTGATTGTTTTTGCGGGGTACCTTTTGCTTCTTTTCTTAGTCAGCTCGAAGCCATATTTCGCAGTATATTTGGCAAATCTGTTAAACTGTATGAGTTAATATCTATTCGGTAGAAAGTAATATGCAAGATGTAAGAGCTAACCGCTCTAAGATAAAATAATGAATAATGGGTTATTGGTAATATCTGACTGACGCTCACCAAATGAACAGACCTTGGTAAGTCAAACCTCGGTAAATCAAAACAATAGTCAAATCAATGTTCTTAAAAGTAACAAGATTTGAAAAACATCCGAAGCTGTAACGAATGATGTTTATCGAGCTATGCTTAGTTAAACCATTATTTTATATGGATTAGATATTTTTTTTAATATGGGGGAAAAGCTTCATCTGGGAGATACTAAAGATAATACTAGACATGATGTTTCACATTTTGTGAAGAGACAACGTGTATAAGATATATGGCGATATTTCAAATGATGTCATACGGCCAAGGGTGTCAACATAAGCGAGCCTGTGGCGAAGGGTTCAAGTCGCCTGCGGAGCCGAGGGAAAAGTCGCGCTACGTGCAGTAAATTCGCAATGAATCAAAATGTAAATTCTGTAAATACTAAGTGCTTTGACATTGTGCTTAACGGTTGCCTGCAACTTTAAATAACGCTGTGATTGGCAATTTTATGCAACCAGTGTCAAAGTATTCGAACATTATATAGAAAATAATCCACATTTTCAATCATATATATATATATATATATATATATATATAATTTCTAAATATCGGTGTACATTTTGTGAGTATATCCATATATATGATTTTATGAATATCATATGCATACGCATTACACACACACACACACACACACACACACACATATATATATATATATATATATATATATATATATATATATATATATATGATAAAAATAAGTGGAAAGCTGGATAAAGTCTGATGAATTTTGGGAATAAATGAATGAAATATCACTACTACTATACTTTGTAAGTTTGATTTATCCATCTTTCCACTTATTTCTATCATCTTGTCAGATTTACCACAAACTCATTTCAATATATATATATATATATATATATATATATATATGTGTGTGTGTGTGTGTGTGTGTGTGTGTGTGTATGTGTGTGTGTGTGTATGTGTGTGTGTGTATGTGTGTGTGTATATATGTGTGTGTGTGTATGTGTGTGTGTGTGTGTGTGTTGGGGAGGGGAAAATTAACTGATTCCCATACTTAAAAAAATGTTAATGGTCGTGCGAAAAAAAGGCTCGAGAAACTGTAATTTATGTATCTCTATTTTTTGTATTTATTAACTCATCAGAGTGTACGCGCCGAAGTAGCGTCGCATCAACCGAAAAGGACATCGAAACGAGGTTAACGAAAGCATGGACAGCTATCAATAGGCTATCGATTATATGGAAATCAGACCTAACCGATAAGATGAAACGCAGTTTCTTCCAGGCAGCGGTCACATCGATACTGCTACATGGATGCACTACATGGACTCTAACAAAACGGCTGGAGAAGAAGCTAGACGGCAATTACACAAGAATGCTGCGAGCAATCTTGAACAAGTCCTGGCGGCAACACCCCACAAGACACCAACTGTACGGCCACCTGCCCCCAATCGCGAAAACTATTCAAGTTAGACGAACCAGACATGCAGGACACTGCTGGAGAAGCAGGAACGAACTCATAAGTGATGCACTCTTATGGACCCCCACATATGGCCGAGCAAAAGCAGGACGACCAGCACGAACATACATTCAGCAACTATGTGGGGATGCGGGATGTAGTCCAGAAGACCTGCCAGAAGCGATGAACGATAAGGAAAAGTGGCGAGAGAGGGTCAGGGATATCCGTGCTACCAGCACAACATGATGATGATAACATAAATATAATATGAATATAACATAAATTATAACATAAATATATAAAATATTTGACTTGTGAAAAATTTGTAGGATCAAAACCCAAAATAATCTAAGAAATATTTTCCCTCCTAGATTGTTAAAAAGACATTTTTTAACCAAGGAGAACCATAGGTAAATCATCAACATTTTATCTAATTTCGAGCCCACCTCAGTCTTGTAAATTGCGAAGAAAAAATTATTTCTTTTGTTGGTAATGAATTATCCTGTATCTACTCAACAATTCTGTTTATTTCCTTTGCGGGAATATCTAACATTCTTTCTTTTCAAAAATGCATTTAATTTCAAAATCGCTTTTCTTAAATTCAACGAATATGTTATGTTTACATAAATCTATTAGGATTGCTATAACAAAAAATATCTCGCTCACTGACTGACATTAGCATCATAATATTGTTTTCCCAGTACATAGTAACATACTCATATATAGATTTTTTTGCCCACACAAAATATGTCCATTTAGCCATTTAGATGAAAGCTAACAAAAACTGCAACATTTCATACATAAATCTTCAATTTCTCTCGTAAAATATTTACGTTCTGACTAACATTATCTTTCTTGCAAGAAAAAACTTTGCAACTTCTCTTTTTCAACAAACTTCACTCAATTTAAAAAATAAAAATTCATTAATTTGTAGATCGGTGTTTTATTCAATCATTTGACCGGGCCATTGGCCAAAGGAGTAGAGTGTTCGCCAATGGTCCGGGAGACCGATGTTCAATCCCAGATCGAGTCATACCAAAGACTCAAAAAATGGTACTTGATGCCGCCTTGCTTAGCACTCAGCACTATGAGGTGATGGTCAAGAGTAAAGTGGAGCAATCCAGGGAATTGAGTAGCGCCCTTCCCTACGCCTCGGTGTAGTAGCTATTAAAAAAGGAGCTTTCGTGTTACCCTCGACTAAGTTCACCAACTTTACACCTTTACCCACCACAAACACACACACACACACACATATATATATATATATATATATATATATAGCATAACATTAAAATTTTATAGTACAAGGTTGGCATATTAAGTTATAATACTTTATTCTGTTCATAATAATTTCCTGAGAAAGTCACTCACGGATAAAACATTGTTAAATAGGAGACAGTAACACTTGTTTATAAGGATATAAAGCCCTTTATTACGAAACGTTGTGATGGTTTGTGTATGTGAACGGGAGTCGGGCTGCTAGGATTGACACTATGTGTTCTTAACCCACGTCGCGATACATATATTCAGAGCCCTACTTCATCTTGCTTCTTTGACAGGAGCTTGATACAGAGCCGGTTCTCAACCTGGGGGGGCACCTGGTCCCCTACGGATTAACGTCCAGCCGGTGCGACCTGTCTACTCTGCTGACTGCTCACCCAGACGAACTGCTCTCCCCGACTGACGTAGGGTCGAGAACCTTTCATGATTATATATTTTCTGGGCGCCTATACATTTAATCTTCCGGCGCAATTCACGTGATTCACCCACGCAATTCACATGTATTTCCACTGTTTTTTTTTTAACTTAAGATACAGGTCCACATCCACAATAAACTGCTGTCAAAGGTCAATATGTAACAGTTGTTCCTACTCCTAGCGACAGTGTTTGAAGTCTTCAACTGACATTGCTTTCCGTTGGCTTGTCAAAAACTGTTGCATGGTCTCAGCGGTTCCAAACTGGTGGCTATACAACTGGGGTTTGATTTTTTGGTGACTGGAAAATATACACAAATTAGAGGAGGAAGGTGGCGAGGATACTACAGAAGTATTCTAAAACTGGCTCACAGTGTGTTGTATAGTGGCTCGTACCACATGACTTCCAGTATTGGGGGAGTATAAAGACAGAAGCTAAGGAGACAAAGACAGAAGTAGAGACGGAAGAGCTTTGAAAGACCTCGGTCAGAAGATCAACATTGGACATAACACCTACAGCGAGAGACTTTTTAATACTAGTCGGACTGTACCACTTGAGTAAATAAATAACTAACTCTATTTCACTGTGTATCATTTCCTTACCACGATACAACAGAGTGTCTAGAAAATAATGAGACTGTTCTTGTTTTCCCCCAGTGTCAATCAGTTGATTAATCTTAATTCATCATATATCATTCTGGTTCGGATGCTTTGTATAATGGTATATAAACCTTCGAGGGTTATTTAATGCTAAAGCCATCCTTGTCAAAGAACAGTATTGGTACTTTTTAACTGGCAGCTCAGACAATAAGGTGTTCATACCTTTAACAAGGGTATTAGTCCGAAAAATGAACGTAATAAAATGACTGGAGTCGATCTCACTTATTACGATGTTGCAATCCAGCACGTTAGCAACTAGGCCACAAAGACTTCCCCTCCTGCAAATCAGCCTCGAAGTCAAAAGTCGATTAGATGTAATACGAATTCATATGTTTGGGTACATTTTCCGGAATGACTTGTCGACTAGAATGAATTTCAGTTTTCGCAATCATCCGAAAACCCCTCTTTTTCACTTAAAAACCAGTTCCTGGAATTGAATTTAATCTTCATAAATCTGTATTAATTATTCAGCGTTTCTGTCCTACAGTTTAATACAGAATATGATCTTTTGTTCTATTTTCGTGATGCACTTAACACCGACGTTGCTGGGTCTCGAAGAAAGTTGGCAGAGACAAAGACAAAATGCACAGATGACGATGAATTTACATGATAAACATATGTTATGAAATAGCCGAGGGATTTCGGTTCATGCCTTTGAGTTTAGTTAGGCTGCGAACCTTTCGGCTCAACACATGGGTTGGTTGGGTGTAAGATTGAAGCAGGTGTTAACGCGGGTGCGCGCGAGCGGATGGAGGTGTCACTCAGATGTCATAACAGTCCGAGACGATACTGGGTGACAAGGTGCGGGTGACGTCACGCACCGGAAGCACGTGGAAGTTTGTGTGAGAATTTGAAGAAAATAAGAGTCGGGTTTTGACGCCAAACGAGAAGGATCAATTTTGGAGCTCGCGGGCGCGAGGCGAGTTTGCGCCCTATTGGGGGCCGCTCGAGTTGGGGGCCAAATGAATAAGACAGCGTAGAAGATTGTGTCTCTCCTCCTTACGTCGAAACCTTTAACTCAAAGTTAGTAAAAAGGTTTCGTACCTGAACAAGAAGTAGTTACGTGTTTTTGAGATTCCTGTTCTTTATATGTTCTGTAGTAATGAACATTACATGTCTATTTCGCACATGGCCATATTCGTGTATTTGGCTACGCAACAAATACAACTCACTTTGTAATCGGTTTTGGACCATCTCAAAATAGTGAGTGATGAAGAAGTATTTTTTGATTGATAAATAAATTACTGAGTAGCCCACCACAAATGGAGCTCAGAAATTTTGGCCCTTATTTGTACTCTATCAGTTAATAACTGACTGATCCTTTTCCGAAATCCCTGACTTTAATGTGGGGCTGTTTTTTGCGCCTACTGCGAGAGTTTCAGTGATTGATCTCCTTGCTGTTGGTCACATAGCTAGGCATTAGGTTCAGTGGTGATGGAAGGCACCCTCTACTTTACATAACCAAGCAAACTTGTAATAATCAAAGATAATTCAGCTGAATTATTTTTTTTTTAATTTTATAAGAAGTGATAGTGAGTTACCACCACAAAAATGTTGAGTTTTGTTTTTGGATGAGGTTTTCAACTTTTAGACCGACCCTCATAAATAAAGGGGCAAATATTAACGGAAAATTTTTGCATGTGTTAGAGGTCAATTCCGTTTTAATTAGGGTTGCTAACCTGAAAAATATATGAATCAGTTTTATTACTTTCAAGACCGACTGCATATCATAAATCTCACGCTTTTCGATACATAAAATGGATGAAGTTTATAGTTTCTCTGATCATCAAAACAAATAAAAGAAAATGCATAATTGTTACTAATTAATTAAAAATGTTTACGAGGGAATTGGTTTCAGTACAATACGATTGCAGTGATGTCATACATTATGGCGACTGAATTCAAACAGTGGTACTCAAAATTTCCTTGTTTTGAGGATTGATTTAAACTTATACGTAGTTACAGACTATTTCCATTCAGAGGTGAACTTGCTTCAAGAGAAGCATTCGTAAAAAAATTATTGATTGCAAAGAAAGAAAGCTTGAAAAGAAGAAAGTGATGATAGAATAAGTTGGAAAGAAAGAGAAATTGTAAAAGAAAGAAGAAGTGACTTCGAGAGAGAAGATCTTTATAGAGAAAGGTATTGGAAAATAGAAAAAATAAAGAAAAATCAAAGAGAAAGAAGCATAAGTTAAAAATACCGAGAAAAAATACATTACTTAAATTTCTAAAATGCCTCGTGTAAACTTTTCACGTCACCCATTAGATAGATAGATAGATAGATAGATAGATAGATAGATAGATAGATAGATAGATCATCAAGTCATGCTGTCATCGTGGATTTCCCTGACTCTGTCTCTCTCTCTCTCTCTCTCTCTCTCTCTCTCTCTCTCTCTCGCACACACACACACACACACCTCACACACACACACACACACACCTCACACACACACACACACTCGATGTGACCCTATCATCCATCGCTCCTGGGAGGTCTTCCAAACTACATCCTGTGTCCGCACAGAGCTTATATAAGTAAGTTCTTGCTGGTCGTCCCGTAGGGGTCTATAGAAAAAATCGCTAATGAGTTCGTCCTTGCTTCTGCAGTGAATTTAGGGTATCGTAGACTCAGAGTCAAAGGTGCTTAATGACTCTCAGTTTCTCGCCTATAGGACCATCAGATTTAGTCTGTGTCTACGCAATCCTAAATTAGATTTATGTTCTCTATCACCGATTCTCTTTATGTATAAATATACATTATTAATTACTACCAAAAATATGCGCCCTTCTCCGTGCACAGGTATTTTAAAAAATTTGTAATAAAATATCACATTAAATTAAACTATATAAGAATGCTACAAGAAGATTACGCTCATTTTCAATGGATTTCAATATAAAACTACGCATAGGATTTTAATATGTTTGAAAATAAAATAGTAATATTAGAAATCATTAACACAAAGTGATTATTTATTAAACACTGTTCTCTTAAAATCAGAATGCAAATTATCCACCATATTTACTATGAAAATCTTTACTTCTTAGTGATATATAATACACAGTGCAGGATTTTAAACGCATGAATAACATCGACTGTTTTGGGGTAAATTTAACTCACCAAGATTTTAATAGAAACATTTTTAAAAAATAAGATACTACATAATATTAAATTATTATTTAATGACCATTAAGAATATAAAATAAATAACTAAGCTTATTGGTGACATACATAGTGACAGGATTTCGCTTACAGACACATAATCTCCAAGATAATCGTGATATATGTATACATCATCATCATCATATCGCACTGCCAGCAAGGATCTCCCTGACTCTCTCTCGCCACCCGTCTCTATCGTCCATCGCTCCCGGTAGGTCTTCTAGGCTATATCCTGTATCGGTACTGAGCTGTTGTATATAGGTTCTAGCTGGTCGTCCTGCCTTTGCTCGTCCATGTGAAGGGGTCCACAGGTGTATGTCAATTATAAGTTCGTCCTTACTTCTCCAGCAGTGTCCCACATGTCTGGTTCGTCTAACTTTGATAGTTTTCGTGATGAGTAGTCGGTGGCCGTACAGTTGCTGTTTTGTGGGGTGTTGCCTCTAGGACTTGTTCAATATTGCTCGCAGCATTCCTGTGTAATTGCCGTCAAACTTTTCTCCATACGTTTAGTTAGTGTCCATGTAGTGCATCCATATAGCAGTATCGACACGACCGCTGCTTGGAAAAAACTGCGTTTTATTTTATCAGTCAGGTCTTGACTTTCATATGACCGATTGGTTACCGATAGCTGTCCATGCCTTTGCTAGTGGTGTGTTGATTTTCTTCTCGGTTGACGAGACACTGTTTCCTAGGTAGGTGAACTTGTTCACTAGTTTCAAAAGCCCACCCTTTAGTGTGGAGATGTCGCCTCTTTAATTAGAACACACACACACACACAAACGCACACACACACGCACACACACACACACATATATATATATGCGTGTGTGTGTGTATATATATATTTACAATAATGATTAAAATTTAACGTTTTTGGTTCGTAAAAATCTTAATAGTGCTCTAAGCACAAAAATGTTGAGCACTTTCATTATATTTTTCCCCTGAAGAGCAACACGTGAACCTCCGAGTCATTAGTTTTTATTATTATCTTTTTTCATACTTGAAATATAATCGTTTAGAGAAAAAGCTTGACGCCAATTGCACAAGAATGCTACGAGCTGTATAGAACAAATCCTAGAGGCTGTATCCCACAAAACTACGGCTGTACGGCCACCGACCTCCCATCTCAAAAACCATTCTAATTAGACGAACAAGACAGCTGACACTGCTGAAGAAGTAAGGACGAATTCATTTGTGACGTTCTCCTATGGACCCCTTCATTCGGATGAGAAAGTGTTGGACGGCCAGCTAGAACTTATCAACAACAGCTCTGTACGGACAAAAGCTCTGTACGTCCATCACTTCCGGTCGGAAGTGATGGACGATAGAGAAAAATGGCGAGAGAGAGTTAGGGAAATCCGTGCTAGCGGTACGTCATGATGATATACATATGTATATATATATATATATATATATATGTGTGTGTGTGTGTGTGTGTGTATGTGTGTGATGTCTTCTCCGAGTGTTAGAGTCACGTGTACTTCCATCTTAACATATGAATTTACACCATGATATAATTACGGTTTTCTCACTTTTCTGTCAGATGATAGTTCTCACTGCATTTAGAATTTAAAATAACAGACTTTTGGTGTTCATAATTTGATACTTTTCTGGATTATGTACACATATAGTAATTATTAAAATGGAGACTATATGTTGATCTTAGAACGATATTATGTCACCACAGACGCCGCAATCACCTTAGTTTTTTAAAATATATACTCAATGATTATTAAATGATCATTTAATCTTTATTAATCTTATTTATTAATGATGTTTCTTTTAAGGTCTAGCTAGGTTAGATTTTTCTCAAAACCGCCTGTGTGATTAATGTGCTGAAAATTCTTCTATATGCGTTATGCATTACGAGGAAATAACGGTTAACGTTTTATATGGTGCAGACAATTTGCATACTGGTTTTAATAAAAACCGGATATATATATATATATATATATATATATATATATATATATATATATATATATATTCCTTCTAGAGTGGTGATGTCCCCCGTTTGGTTATAGCACATATATTCCGTTTTGTGTGCATTAACATAGAGGCCTATGCTTGCTGCTGCTCGTTCCAAAAGGAACCCCTCTTAAACTAGTAGACAAATTCACGTACCTAGGAAGCAGCGTCGAATCAACCGAAAAGGAGATCGAAACGAGGTTAACGAAAGCATGGACAGCTATCAATAGGCTATCGATTATATGGAAATCAGACCTAACCGATAAAATGAAACGCAGTTTCTTCCAGGCAGCGGTCACATCGATACTGCTATATGGATGCACTACATGGACGCTAACAAGACGGCTGCAGAAGAAGCTAGACGGCAATTACACAAGAATGCTGCGTGCAATCCTGAACAAGTCCTGGAAGCAACACCCCACAAGACACCAACTGTACGGCCACCTGCCCCCTATCACGAAAACTATTCAAGTTAGACGAACCAGACATGCAGGACACTGCTGGAGAAGCAGAGATGAACTCATAAGAGATGTACTCTTGTGGATCCCCACACATGGCCGCGCAAAAGCACGACGACCAGCTCGAACGTACATTCAGCAGCTATGTGAGGATACGGGATGTTGTCCTGAAGACCTACCTAGGGCGATGAACGATAGGGAGGAGTGGCGAGAGAGGGTCAGGGATATCCGTGCTACCAGCGCGATATGATGATGATGATGATATATATGTGTGTGTGTGTGTGTGTGTGTGTGTGTGTGTGTGTGTGTGTGTGTATTTCAAGGGAAGCATGCGTTCACTCTGAAATATATCTATAGACATCTATATAAAATGAAGTTTTTGTTTTGTCTTTCGAGTTTTTGGGGAAGGTTGGTTTTTTGTTTTGTTTTGGGGGTTTTTTTGTCTTTTTTTTGCGGTGCTTTTTTTTTTTTTGTTTTTGCTTTTTGGAATTGTTTTTGTTTTCTGTTTGTACATTTATAACGATTGTTCATGGGTTGGACAATAAAGAAGAGACTTAGAGAAAAGTGTTTATTTCGTTAGATTTTGAGCTATGACGTCACATTATGGAGCTTAATCTTGGGAAAGTTTGTCAGAAGCAAAACTGCTTTGATTGAGTTTTAATCAATTTTAAGTCGTTCGACACAACTCGATAAAAAAAACGCTCATGGCGAGCTAGCTTACAAAAACAAAAGGGGAGAAAGAAAAAAATTAATTTAAAAAAAAACAGAAAGATAAAAGGCTACAAAAGTTGTTTTAACATTTCAATTGAAACTTTTTAATTCATTTACTGTTTAAGGTTTTTTTTTCTTTCGATTACTTCATTGTTTTTTTGTTTGTTTTTTGTTTTGTTTTTTTGCCTTTCATTTTTTGTTTGTTTTATGTTTTTTGTTCGCTTTTATTTATTTGTTTGTTTGTTTGTTTATTTTTGGTTTTCTTGTTTGTTTGGTTTTTTTTCTTTCTTTTTTTATTTTTCTTTAACAAACAGCTTCAAACCAAACCATCTAAAAAATACTTCGTTCGAGGCCTTTTGCTATTCGCCATCTCTCTCTCTCTCTCTCTCTCTCTCTCTCTCTCTCTCTCTCTTATTACAAGGGTAGAGAGAGAGGGAATTAAAAACTTAAGTTAACTCCTTAAGACAACATTAACCGCGTCAAAATGTATTCCTTCTTTTTTATTTTCCTTTATTCTTTCTTCACTTCGTTTAGATTATTCATTTGTCTATTCTTTCTTTCTTTCTTTTTCATTCTATTCTTTTCTTCTTTCTTCTCTCTTATCCTCTACTTCTTTATTTCTTTCAAAAACTGTTTTTATTTCTTTACTTTTTTCATGCGTAACTGAGCCGATATTCTGCCCTCTGCCGTTGGCTTCAGATTTATTTCATTCTATTGATATATTATTGATAATTTTTTCTTTTATTTTTATTAAATTTTTTTTCTTTTTTTTTTTTTTTTAGCTTTTCTGCTTTTTTAGCCTCTGGATCAATGAAAGATCTTGCACGATTGTTGAGTACTTTAGGTTTTAAACATCTTGAAAAGCGGCAAATGGAAAGTTTAAAGACCTTAAAAATAAAAGAAAAACAAGAAAAAAAAACGGAATTCTTTCTTTTTCTCATTGTTTTATTCTTTTTTTTTTCGAATCACTCTTGACATGAAGCAAAGAATCAAGATTTATTTTCTTGTTTGTGTTTATCGAAGTTTTAATCGATTTTGTTGATCTTTTGATTTGTTTCTGATAAAGATCAATAACTAGAGTGAAAATGAGAGAAGCATTCATTATCCATGGTTCCTCTTGACACCGGTTGAAAACGTTATGAAATAACGTGCAGAAAAGTAAAAGAAGAAATAACCTTAAATATCTATCATTAATAAATTTCTTCTTATTAACTTGTTATAAAATAACGGCTGGAGATTTGCAGAAAAAAAAGAAAACAGAAATATGTAGGGTTGTCACCATCTTCAAGTGTATGTGTCAAGTTGTCGGCTGGGGAGTAAAGAACACAATACAAAACTCGACTTTTGGTGTTAGGACATTTGATTCTTCAGTCTCTAAGGTCGTAGAAACAGGAAGAAACGGACAACGAATACCACGTGGTAACTTCTTTGTTATTCGAGGATTAATTTCTTCTCGGATCATTGGTTTCTCATTTTACGTTCACACTCCAGTCATCAAAAGAGAAACAGAGACCCAATTATGATGTATATATACATATATATTTATATATACTGGAGTTGAGAGAACATCCCGAACCCTACTTCAGATGTATACATAAAGATGATTTGGCATGAAATAATCCATAAGAGGTTGATATGCCATAAAACCCAACAAACCA
Organism: Sepioteuthis lessoniana; assembly: GCA_963585895.1. Classification (NCBI taxonomy): domain Eukaryota; kingdom Metazoa; phylum Mollusca; class Cephalopoda; order Myopsida; family Loliginidae; genus Sepioteuthis; species Sepioteuthis lessoniana. Next base: position 82,809,721 of record OY757906.1, on the reverse strand, counting down.
AACCTACTTCAGACTCGAGTGGGTTACGCTTTCCGTTCCCCGTCACTATTTGGTGACCAAGTCCTCGAGTGCTATATCAAGCATATCATTTTACGGAAAAGTGTTGAATTCTGTCAGTCTAACTTTCTTGCGGTAGCTTTTTTTTTATAACTCATTACCGATTGCTTAAATTGCAACAAGTAAGATGAAAGAAATACAAGCCAAAATTTAGTTAAAACGACAATTCTTTATCTTATAATTTACTAAATATTTTTGTGCTCTGTCGGTTGGGTCCGTAGACTATGCCAATTGCACTTCTGCCGTAAGAGGTACTTGAAGACGGAATCCTGGTGGCTGAGAGATCCGTGACCTGAATGCCAATGTGGTCATGTAACCAGCAGCATTCCACTTCGGCCCTTACTGGGTTAGACGGGTAATCGGAGAAGGCAGATCCGATCATTCAGCTGGTCATGTCAAGCCCTAGTACCTATATGATTACACTTCGACTGTATTCTTCAAATTGCTCAAGTACATCTTTTTATTTTTTTGTTTCTTCTTTCTTACTTCGTTTATGTTATTCAGTTGTCTGTTTTTCGTTATTTTTTCCTCTTTCTTCTTCTTCTTCTTCTTCTTCTTCTTCTTCTTCTTGAACTGCTTTATTCCTTTACACCCAACTCTTTTTTTATTCACTAACTTCCAGGCATAAGATAAATCCAGACGAGTTGACATCACATTGAAATTCATCAACCACAAACCAACCAATATTTTTATTGTCCGTGTGTTTGTCATCGAGAAATTTAAGGGCGGCTTTGAATAAAATTTTTAAGGTTTGTCATAAGACCCCAGACTATGTCTTAGCATACTAGTTTTGGCTTTCAAAACGTTTAGATTTTAGTGACGGCTTCGATTTACAATGTAAGTATGATTCTGTAATTGACCCTTGCTCAATGTTTTAACTCTAATATTCATATTTTGATTAAACTTATAAATCCATAAATTTCATAGTTACAAAGGTGTTGCTTGTAGCGTAACGGTTACCCTCTCAGAAATTGAACTCATTGAGCCAAGTTTAAACCCTGGATGGTAGTTCCCATGAGAAAAGCGTCATCCTATCTCTTCTCCCACTAACTATAGTGGGAAAAGAGGTTGCTTTAGCATTGCTACGGTAGTCTGTCTGGGAAAAGAAAAACTCTGAATTTAAATATCAAGTACTCCACTTAAAATTGCAACTTTGTTTCACATCCTGTAGCCCGAAGGGATTGATTAAATACAGACAAAAGTGTTGTAACAGATAATATCTTCTCTGTTCCACTCTGACCCGTTGGAGTAGTACCTGTCAGGGAGCCGTCAATAGGTGGGATAGACCTGTTCAATTTTTTGCCGGGGATTATTATTATCAATGATTTAAAACCATACAGCTGTGTGCAAGTTGTTCATAATAGGTTGGAATATTTGATAAATAGAAAAAATGTTAAATATCAATACTTCAAAGTATTTGCTTTTAAATTATATATATATATACACACACATATATATATATATATATATATATATGTATATATATATATGATGATGAAAAACAATACAAATTTGATAAATTTATAATGAAAGTCGATGTTGAACGTTTCCGTTAGAATAACCTTCTTCAGGACTTTAAATTTAGCATCAACTAACACGCAAGAGTTGATATGTCGTAAAATGCAGCCAAACAAAACTATTTACCTCATAGCTGGAGGGATATTGGGGTTCATACCGTTCTCAAGGGTATTAGTCCGAAAGTGATCATTATAGCGTGACTGGGTATCGAACTCGCTAACCACAATGTAGGTGTCCACGAGGACACCCCCTCTCGCGATGTGTTTATACTAAACCATAGACTTCGACCTCGTCAAATGAACATACACTAGGCAAAACAAGAAATTAACGTAACTCAAGATTCTCACCATTACTGTCCAAATGTTTTCAAGTTTTGACTTTTGTTTAGTACAACTCTGTTCATTCCAAATATTCAGAGAGCCGAAAACATTTCATAATCCATGTCACCGATTGAACAATAACGTGCCTGCATCGCTTCTCAATTACCTTGTATCAATCGAAACACTAAGAATTAAATCCGGCAGACACAAGTATTTAAACACGGGACATCTGGGTTCATTGTAAAGTCCTTTCGATACAACCAAAGCTCGACCTACAAACAGCACAATAATAGGTTCAGTCGGAATACTGTTTTAATAGTAGACATGCTTGACACAAGAACTTTCATTTAAAAGTAGACACTCTAATGTAGTAGGTGGACGTCATGTAAAGGACTTCTTTCCCAGGAAAACCGTACGACTATAAATAAATGTACATTTTTTTAAGTAGAGAAATCATATTGTGAATTGAATTACTACGACCAGAAAACTAGTGGAACACTTACGCACGTCAAACAGAAACACGCCAAATTAACTAGTCATGGTAATAGCGCGGCCAATTAACCTGAATGTGTCTTGCGAGTTACATCCGTACTCTTTACAGAGGACACGGTCACCTGCAGGTGGTCAACAAAAAAATAATTCTTTTTGTTATATTTGAAACGTATTTTATTTCGACGATAGCATTTTTTGTTTTTGTTTTCTTTTCGTTTTGCTTTGTTTTTGTTTGTGGTTTTGTCTACAACAAATTCTAGTGCTTTCCTGGAAGCAGTACCCGCAAAACAGCAACTGTACGGCCACTTATTTACCCATAGCTGGTGGGAGAATTATTGGATTCATACCTTTCCTAAGGGTATTTGTGCTATGTGAAATGTATTCAGTCTCGTCCAGGATTTGAACTCGTGTCGCCGAGTCTATTTCCTATGACGATAACCATTACACCACGGGCACTTCTTACAACGTATATACCAGTTACATGGTTTCAACTAACTAATAATAATCCTTTTTATTAAACACTTATAGCTTCATATAACTATTTTTTATATAAACAATTTGTATGATTGCAAAAACTTTTATCAAATACAAATAACTTTTAAACAGATCTATTTGACCCATTGATGGGACCCCAACAATATTACTATTTCTAGTTTGAGTGGAACTGAAAGTGTGTATTTATTTACCCTTTCACACGAGTTGGAAACGACGCAAGATAAATTTTTAAGCGGAGTTTTACGGGTTCGAATTCAGAGTTTTCCTTCTCCAAGACCATCTGCCATACCCAGCTTAAAGAGCTCAGTCTTCGTTACTATTAACCCATAGTTTGAGGGAGAATAGTTGGATGTATATCTTTTCCAAGGGTATTAGCATTACGTGAAATAAGAACAGCTTCGCCCAGGATTTGAACTCGGTTCGCCGTATCCGTTTCTAATGACGATTATCAGTACACCGCGGACACCTCTAAGAGTGGACCAGTAATGGTAATGAAGGGGTACTCCACACTTATCAGCTTTCCAGAACTAATATATAAAAATTCGGCGGGGTTGAGAACATGCTGATTTTAGCAGAGGAGTAAGGCCCCAACAGATGTTCTGGATATGGTACAAAATTTCATTTTATAGTAAGGTAATCAGTTCTAAAGATCTGATGAGTTTGGAGTACCCTTTCGTTGCCACTACTCTCAGGTTCACTCATACGATTTATGTCTTCAAAATAAATTCTTCAGACATTTAATTCCATTTCTCTTCAGTAGCAGTCTTAAACTAACCAATATTTGGATAGGAAGTTGCATTTGTTTTGTTTTCTAAAATGCCCCATATAGTGCAATCAAGGGGATTTAGGTCTGGGTTTAGATTTTTATTAATTGCTGTCCTCACAGTTTTCTCGTGAACTTTTAATTCATTTGCGTGATTTCTTATTGACGTCGTGGAGTCCTTCTTAATTACCGTCGCGAGGGCAATTATAAAGCCTTCTTTTCGACTTTTGTTCAATCCTTCACTCCCCCTTTTATTTAAAAAGCTCTTTTACAGTAAAAAAAAAATGTTTCTTTGCTTTTTATACGATATGCAAAAAAAAAAACTTTAACTTGGTTTCGGCATTAAGTAAGTTATATGTCATTCCTTTTTTTTTTTTCTTTTTTTGCTTACTCATATTGGGCTGAATTTTAATAAAAATGTGTTTGAATAATAGAACTAATCATGAAAATTTAGATTTATCGCCAGTTTTTTTTTTTTTCAAAAATTGCACTAATCAGACTAAAAAAACGTTAAAAAAAATTGGTCCATATTTTGCTCCTGCACCCCGTACTTGTTAAGGCTCAATTTATTGGTCTGCTAGATCTGCTTAAAAATACTCGTATTGGATAGGACCGTGGAGGAAAAAAAAACTCGTAATAAACAACTATAAAAAATGTAAATATGAATGCGATTCCCCAACATTTAGGCATAAAATAACCCTAGATGAATTGGCACGTCATTAAAATCAATAACTCACAATCATCTTTTTATTTTAATCTATTTTATAAACAGTAACATTTTTTCATTTCCAATTATTATTATTAACATTGATCCGTCCCGCTGATAGGAGAGCAATAGATTTAACGAGGACTATTGCCAGTGAACTTCATTGGGTCAGCAACTCCTCTTCACTAGGGTAGTAGTCTGAAAGTGAACGTAATAGCACTACTGGAGTTCGAACTTGCTTACTACAATGCTGCAGACCAGCACGTTGGCATCACGCCACAGTGACTTCCTCGTCTCAAAGATTACTGGTTCTCCAACCAAGTGGTCTCACGCCTTCTCCTTTTGCATAAGAAGATTTTTGGTTGATTACACGGCGTTATAACTTAGTTCAAACTCGTATAGCATTAGTTGCCAAATTAGGCTACATTGCACGTTCATCTGCACGGCTTTCAAATTTTATACATACTGAAGCAATACATAACGTGTCAGCGAACCAGATACCACTATACTACCAACCACAGCGGGTACCTTTCACTGCTTCGGTCACATGATATACGCACCGCAAAATTTTTCACTTACCCTAATATTACAAAAGAGAAGTTAATATCACTTTATCTCTGAAAATTATGTTACTTGCGTATGGAGAATAGTAAAAAAAATTCATATAAAATAAAAGAGATATAGCAGGATAAAATAAAAGTTTTAAAAAATTGAAACACTCTCATTTTGGCAGTGAACTTTCCTAACGTTCAAATAAAATAGCAGCAACGGGAGAACTCACTCTCTTGGATACTCGTGGCAGAATGTAAAGGTTGGGCTTTGACGCCTGGCTATGTAGACCCAGTGAACTCAAAGTATCATAAAGCACACATGCCCCCAAGAAGACAACACTGAAGAAAACTGAAACCAACTCGAAGTCTCTTTTTGCTTCTACTCAAATGATCATAACAAAAGACTGTAATTACGAGAACACAACTATCAGAAACGGACCAACACAAAATATCTAAACAAAACACCATTTACAGACACCCACACAACATAATCACCATTTCATGCCTTTGAGTTTATTCTGTACAATATATCAAAGGCTCGAAAAAATATCATGGTTAATACGAACTTTTCTCGGAACAATTCCTGGAGTTGTTGAACTTGTTAAGGGCCTATCTATGGGTCAAATCAATCTTATAGAAAATTATTTGCATTGTATTGGGATAGTTGATGGTATATAACTATATACAAACATGGTTGTTGTAATTGAATGAGAGTAGTTTCTTGATTGTGTATGAATGATTAGCATTTGGTTAGAATAATTGATATCAAGTAACTGTGAGCAGACAAATGATTATTATTACAGGATAAAATGATTGCTATAGAACCTTAGAAATATAAATGATTATGATTATAATCAAACATTTACAAAAGAATTTAATTTCGGCATCAAATAACCCATAAGGAGTTAACATGTTGTAAGACTACTTCTAAAATACTTTCACTCAATTTATATATATCTGATCTTTCTATTTTATGCATATAGTGTTGTTTATTTATACCACAAGGCCAAACAAAGACCAGTCCAAACGGCTATGAAAAGATGCTAACGACAATGGTCAAACCCTGGCTGGAGAGAGTTACTACTGAGAAGCCATATGTATGACGGCAGAATTCTGATCTTTTCCATATCTCCGGAAAGCGGTTGCCGGAAAATTTCTACGACTTCACCAGCCCCAGTTTCAGGCCTCTTAATTCCCCCGACTATAATCTTGTGGATTAATGTGTGGGACGCGGTTTAGAAACACATCAACCGCTTTGCCTGCAATACCAAGGCCGAGCTGGCTGCCAAGATCAAAGATATTCTCAGGAACACTGTGAGAAATGCATGCGACAGGTTCTGGAAACCGTTTTATGGCTGAAGTGGAAACTTGGTGCAGCTACTTTGCGTGAACTATTATCTTCCAGCCATAATTTTGTTGATATTTTTTAATACTTTGGTTGGTAAATTATGTTTTCTTTCCTTTTTATGTAGACTTTTAACCCGAACACCGATTATATGGGGAGGTCCTCGTGGTGTAATGGTTAAAGGGATGGACTGCAGAATCGTAGTACGCGAGTTCGTACTCCAGTCGCGCTATTACGTTCACTTTCGGGCAAATACCCTTGGGAAAGGTATGAACCCCCTTATCCTCCCAGCTATGGGTTAAATAGTACCACTATTGTTCTTCTTGGAGAATAGATTCGGCATTAAATAACCTACAAAGGTTGATATGCCATTAAACAAGAAACCAACCTATTATATACATTTTTTCACTGATAATCTGTGAAGTTTACAGGTAATAAGCACAAACAATTCTTATCCCTCATGTCAATAGACATTTTATTCACAATAAAATGGTCTTTTTCTCCTCCTGATTTGGTTTTGTTTTCCTTCTTTGTTTAACGACATATCAACCCGTCGTGGTGTATTTTAATGTCAAAGCCTTGTAGAAGTACACTAGTGATACGATTTAACCCTTAGCTAGAGAAAATGGATAAGGTAGTTCATACCTTCCTCAAAAGGCATCGTGGTGTAGTGGTTAAAGCGATGGACTGCGAAATCTTAATAAGCGAGATCGAACTCCAGTCACATTATTACTTTCACTTTCGGACAAATACCCTTGAGAAAGGCATGAACCCTCTTATCTCCCCAGTTATGGGTTAAATAGTACCACTACTGTTCTTCTAGAAGGGTGGCTTTGGCATTAAATAACCTTCAGAGGTTGATATGCCATTAAACTATTCATATTTTTAATGCTTCATTGTAATCATTTTTCTCTGTAATGATAATCATTTGTCTGCTCACAGTTACCTGCTATTAATTATTCTAACCAAATACTAATTATTCATACACAATTAAGAAACTACTCTCATTCAATAACAACAATCATGTTTGTACACAGTTATATAGCATCAACTATTCCAATACAATGCAAATAATTTTTAATCAGATCGATTTGATCCATAAATGAACCCTTAACAAGTTCGACTACTCCAGATCAGAGTGTACCAGGGAGCAATGGCAATGAAATAGTACTCCTCACTACCCAGATCACCAGAACTGAAGCCTCGCAATCGGATTCAGTTTAGTTTCATACCTTAGACACCCATTTTTTAGTTTTTAACGCCTCTACCGGGGATACAGTCATCGTATTCTAAGCCCCAACAACTGAGCAGATTGTCGTCTGGCTAAGCCGTATCCTAAAGTTTCTTGAATTGACAATTATTTTTTGTACCATTACTCAGATTGGCTCATGTGGCAGATATCTTCGTTTTACTTTATGTGATGTAGGATGTCGAATTCAAAAACGTATAGGTTTATTTCGCTTTGGTTATCTAATACTTTTCAATAATTGACAAGTTCATACGTTTGTTGGTTGGTTGGTTGGTTTTTACAGAATATCAATTCCTGTTAAATCATTTAATGTCAAATTCAGTTTTTTTTCGTTTGCATGCAATTATAGGACTTTAAATAACTAATAATAATAATTGTGTACACACAGTGACTTTTCTTAATACAAATGATTTACATACAGTCATATGATTACAAGTATTCCTATCTAATACTCACAATTACATAGTTAGAGAGTCGCTTCGACGTAGTGGCTCACATACTGAACTACAAATTTGAAGTAAACAAGTTCGAAATCCTGTCGCGCTATTACGTTCACTTTCGGATGAATAACCCTGGGAAAGTGATGAACTTCCTTATCCACCTCCTTCCAGTTATAGGTTAAATAGTATCACTATTGTTCTTCTACAAGGATGGCTTTGGCATTGAATAACTCATGAATTTTTATATGCCATTAAACGAAGAAACCAAATCAAACTAATTACATAGTTTCAAAGGACTATTCCTATTTAATAATAATCATGTGTTAGCAGACAGTTTCAAGTATTCCAATCTAATATTCATAATACTTAGAATTTTCAAACATATCTATTTGACCAACAAATGTAACCCTAGCAGTTGCTTCAATTTCGAGTCAGTAATGCCAACAAAGAGATGATTCCACACACCTCATATTTCAAGAACTGAATTCTCTACCACCGGATGCAGTTTATTGTCATATCCGGGACTCGTCATAGGTTTATTATTTATTTTTCCTATCATAATGGCGCTTTATTAAAGTATCAAATTTTCTCACATTCTGATCATTTCAGTGAAATTTCCGATAATTTCATTATAAACTGTCGACCTTGGAATATAAGCTCAACCGGAATGTGCCCTCCAGAAGGATGTAGTGTAGAATGGTATTCCTACAGAAATCGATATAATTCCTGTTACCAGCCCATTTTTCCTATTTTGTTATCACATTCTCAAAATCATTTGGAAATAAATATAGTTGCAGTGGTTTTCAAATACTTCGATTCATAGTAGCTTGCTTAGAGAGACATACCTTGATAATATTACTAACTTTTCAAGTTGTGAATGTCAAAATTTAGAATACATTAATTGCTTGGTTTTCACTAAGCTTATATAATTCTCATGTTCAATATTAAAAAGCCTTTTTCTAAAAAAAAAAACATCCGGAATAACAATTCGACCACTTCGTAAAACAATATAAAATTTAATAGATATTTCGCTCTATATTTCATAATAATGCATCATTTGAGAAATTCTTGCAAGTAATTTAATAGTAGTTGTTTGACTTCACAAGCGAAGATTTGCGAAGGTGTTTTCACTTGATGCAGGCACGCTGATGACTGATGAGGCCAATTCGAAACAGGAAGGACTTGCAATAGTGATTTTTAAAGCTCTGACTCTTTTTTTCCATTTTGACTCTACAGCTTGGCGTGAATGTTGTTTGTTAACAGCCTGAACTGTCCCCTGCCGATAGTTGATTTCAGAAAAGGTGAGAGCCTTTCAAGGGATCTTTGTATACTTTTAATGATGTTCCTCTGACTCGTTGGCTGTTAAAAAGCTCTCCGAAAAGCATAATCTTTACAGGTTATTAGTTGTTTTGAAAAAAGTACTTGTCAAACACAGTCTTTATAAGTAGCTAACAGGATATTTTTTTCAATTTTCAAGCAACACCATACCGTCAATACTGACGACGAGTCATATATATATATATATATATATATATGTGTGTGTATGTATGTATGTATGTATGTATGTATGTATGTATTAACCTAACTTCTTTGCCATCAATAGGGCACGATAGATGGTCAGTTTTTATGCGGAGTATAGCTGGGTTGAACGTAGAGTTTTCATTTTCCTAGACTGATTGCCTAACCAAGGCTACAGAATCTTGTCTACTATACAATTTACCAAAGTTAGGCGGAGAAAAAAATAATACCTTTCTTAAGAACATTAGCACTACACTAAGCACGCTATATATATATATATGATAGAAATATGTGGAAGATTGGATAAATCAAACACTTAACTCAGATATAGATGTGTGATATTTCGAACGGACTATATTTCATCTTCACGAACTTCTTCAAGACAGAGACTGTTTTCTGAGTTTTTTCTATTTAAAAGCACGTGAGGAGAGTGGAGGAGGTATAATTTTAGCAAGAAAAGTTGAGAGGGATTTAAACTCAAATGTATCAGGTTTCATTAAAGACTTTTTGTTTTGAAAGTGCTGATAGATTTTAGGGAGTTGATAAGAAAGAAGTTGGGAATGGTTTGTGTGAAAGGGGGTTTTGGCATGACTTGGAAAAGATACGGACTATAATATGGTGCCGCAGAAAATTATCTATATTATGGCGTCTGGGTTGTGATTGGGATCAGGAAGGGCGAAGAAGTAAATGATCAAGAAAAGAAAAGGAAAGGATTCTCAAAAGTATGGTGGCACAGAGTGAAAAAAATCTATTCTTCCTATCCATTTTCTATTTTGATTTTATTTTTGTTCAGAATAATGTTCGCCAGGTGTGGTGAGATCCTTTCCTTTTGACTTTAAATCCCTCCCAACTTTTCCTGCGATAAGTATACCCCATCCACTTTCCTCGCATTCTTTCAGAAAAACACAGAAAACAATCTCTGTCCTGAAGAAGTTCGTGAAGATGAAATAAAGCCCAAACGAAATATCACACGTATAAATCTGAGTTAAGTGTTTGATTTATCCAACTTTCCACATATTTCTATCATACTTTCAGATTCACTACAAATCTACTTTTTCAACATATATATATATATATATATATATATATATATATATATATATATGTAGACACAGAGAGAGAGAGAGAGAGTGAGAGAGAGAGCGAGAGAGAGAGAGAAAAACACAGAGAGAGAGATTAATAAGAAATCGCACATGAACATCCTCAAAGGGCGGTAATTCTTTGATTTTTGCCAGAGATCGTAGATGAATATCTTCTTTTTTTTTTTTTTTGTTGAGGGTTTTAGATTGGGATGTTTTTGTAAGACAGACCAACTCAATGATACAGCCAGCAAACTCTCAAGTCTTCAATCGAACTGAAAATAATTGACGGTTGAAAATAGAAAGTTAACTATGAAAATGGTCCATCCGTAAAAGGTAACCACAGGATTATTAAAAACACTTCTATGGAGATTTTTTTAAATTATTGATGGCCATGTTTCAAAGAACTTGAAATAGAAAATGTAAATTTAATGGGGATTCCATTTTTTTTTTTTTTTACTTAATCTGAAGAAAAATTAGCCGCGTTAGTTAAAATAAGTAAAGTAAAGTTGGCGACCGTAGTCGAGGGCGACCAGAAGGCTCCCTTTTCAATAGCTACATCACCGAGGTGTAGGGGAGGGCGCTACTCCTTTCCCTGGATTGCTCCACTTTACTCTCGATAGTACCTTATATTGCTGAGTGTTGAACCATGAGGTATCAAGTACCATTTTTAAAGTCTTTGGTATGACACAACCTGGGATTGAACCCAAGTCTCCGGGATCATTGGCGAACACTCTACTCATTGGATCAATGAGCCGGTTAGTTAAAAGAATTGCATTCAATTCGTTTCAGATACTTTTAATGAAGCTGAAACATTCAATTGTTGAACAAAAATTATCTCGTGCCACATCTATGATTTACTCCTTTGCTATTAAATATTTAAAAAGCTGGACGAATATCATCCACTTTCAGGGATTCCGTAATTTTTACCGAAAGAAAAATAAAATTAACGTTAAAAGAAAAGTTTAACATTTTTCATATCCAAGAAGTTAAGTGTGTTCAATCAGATGAAATAACATCGTTCTTTTAAGAATTTAAAGCATATTGGCGGCAACACCCAACAAGGCACCAACTATACGGCCACCTGCCTCCCATCACGAAAACTATTCAAGTTACACGAACCAGACATGCAGGACACTGCTGGAGAAGCAGGGACGAACTCATAAGTTATGTACTCCAACGGACCCCCACATATGGCCGGGCAAAAGCAAGACGACCAGCTCGAGCATACATTCAGCAGCTATGTGATGATACGGGATGTAGCCCTGAAGACCAACCAGAGGCGATGAACGATAGGGAGAAGTGGCGAGAGAGGGTCAGGGATATCCGTGCTGGCGGCACCAAATGATGATGATGATGATACATGTATATATGATTTGTAAGTGAATAGTTTGTAGGTAACATTTATAAATGAACCAGAGCTCATTTGTTTGCACACAGTTAAGTGGTTTCAAGTATTGCTATCTTACACTAATAATTCTACGACATGATGATGATGATGACTTCTATGAAGCCAGTCCTGATACGTCAGCAGTTTTTGATGAAGCATATGTTTGAACAAATTCAAAACCCATCATATTCTCCAGTCCCAGAACTGCACGACTTTTTCTTGATCCCATAACTGAAAAAAAAATTCTCAAGACTAAGATTTTAGGACGTATTGAACATTAATAGAAATACAATGTGTTGATTTGCAGCATAATAATCGGACGGTTTTAGAGATGATTTAGGGACGTCTTAAACATTAATAAAAGTATGATGTATTGCTTCATAGCATATAAATAGAACAGTTTTTGAGATGATTTGGAACGTGTTGGGCATTAATAAAAATACAATGTGTTGCTTTACAGAATTTCGATAAAACAGTTTTATAGATGATTTGGTACGTGTTGGACAATAATGAAAATACAATGTGTTCCTTCACAGCATATCTATTGGACAGTTTTAGAGATGATTAGGAGGGGAGTTGTTGGACAATACAATGTATTGCTTCTCTGCATATCAATAAAACATTGTTAAAAATTATTTGGGAAGTGTTGGACATTAATAAAAATACACTGTGTTGCTTTACAGAATATTAATCAAACAGTTTTAGGGATGATTTGAGGACTTGTTGGACATTAATAGAAATACAATGTGTTGCTTCACAGCATATCTACAGAACAATTTTCTAGATGATTCGACTAATACGACCATCGCTGGTATAAGTGTGCTGAATGCAAGTGAGATAATTTTGAAAAACATTTATATTGTATGTATCGTTCATTTCTTTCTCCGTAAATAAAGCTTCATCCTCAATATTTTTTAAATATTTGTAAATTCTAATACAGATAAATCATTATAATAACCAAGATAAATTTGATATGGTAATGTATGTAGTTTGAAAAAATTTATCTATAAATAGTATACTACATGAAATGTGTCTATAATTTAGTCACTACACTGTTTAAGATTAGTGATGACTCAATGAGCCATGAACCCTGAATGTAGCAAATACTTTATGCTAAAACTTTCTTCTATATACAATAAGTATATATACCAAATTTAAGAATTCTACTTCAAACACTTAGCAGTCTATTGAAGACAGACAAATTTCTTCCGATTATTAATTATAAATAATGATCATACAAATGTATCTTTTTTCCAGAAAAACGAAATCAACAGGGGCAAATTCGATTATAGGAAATATTTTCCACCTATTTTCAACTGAACGAAAATTCCCCAAGATTTATTCGCTTCATGTGAATCGGTCAAAAGGTACTATTTATCGATTCCCATCAAGAATCTTTCCCCCAGAGATGCCTAAGATCTTTTGCGCTGCTGTTGTCTGCGATCTGTCTAGTAAATCAGACATGGCTCAAGGAAATGAGCAGATCAATAGAAAGAATTCCACAAAAATATCTTTTTAAATGCTTTAGCGATGGTGAAAAGGAATGTGATGTAGATTGGGGAATAATTGTTCATTTTAAATCGAAATATATTCATTTGTCTCGAAGCTTTCATTTATTCCCCAGGCTGTGAATTTAAAATCAAAGAAAAAGAAAAAAACAGCATTCGACTACAAAATATACAAACGTGGTGAAATAAAAATGAACGCCTGATGACACAAATTAATTATTTATGCTAAAAATTGAACATTTATTTCCAGTTTTGCCTTGAGTCGTTGGTTGTATAAGAAAGAATTTCTTTTATTTATCAATTATATTTTTTTCTATTATTTTACTTTTGATTTCATTACTATTTTGTTTTAGCCAGATGTGGAAAAGAAAATCTTGCCTAAAACAAGAATTATTTGAAAAACAATCTTCATCTTTTTCTATTTACAATTAGATAAAATGCTGAAACATGATGTGTAACAGTTTTGATATAAAGATATACGAGGCTATAATTTGATAACATACGTAATAAAGATAATCAATACCAGACTTTGATCTCTCTCTGTGAAATTATTTCCAGTAACATTTGGAGATTCCAATTTAGATAAAACATTGTAATAAGCATGATAAATGTAATACCGTGATGTAAATAGTTAAATGTGTCTATTTATGAAAAAATACAACTGAAAAAGTGCTTTGTCACTATATAGTTTAACATTAGCGATAAGTATGTATATATTCAACTCCTTCACCGTGAACAGTATGCGACACAAGGTCAATTTTTAACGGAGTATAACAAGTTTGAATTTAGTTGCCTCTCTCCTAGACCGGTTATCATACCAAGGTTACAGAGCCCAGTCTGCCCGCTGAAGGGAGAATAGTTGGATGCGTACCTTTCCCAACGGTATTAGAGCTATGTGAAAGGCAAGCAATTTCATTTAAACTCAGGTCACCGTGTTCACTTCCCACGAAAACTAGAAATAAGTAGACTCGCCATGAATCCGTTGGGCTCCAGTTATAACAACATGACAATGATGCTTGTATTTAGGAAAGGGTGAAGGATTCTAATTATCATTTCATAGTTATCTCCGTTATATTGAAATGTGTATTTGCATTAAAATAATTCAGTTTGCAGCCCTGTCTCTTCTTGAGGGATTTCTTTTATCTTGCTTATTTGAGCGAAATATGATGAGCAGCTTTTCTTAGTCGAGTGAAACATTAGAAGCTTGAGGAGATTGTAAAGATACGCGACACTCAACGTGAGGAAAGAGATGTAGGCGGATATTTGACAGTTTTGAAAGTCTGCTTTGAAAAGCCTTACCAAATTATTATTTAGGATGTGCCTCCTGTCTCTTTCTCTATCTTATAAATTTGAGAAAAAAAATTTAAAGTTTGAAACATTGTCAAGAAATGAATATTGACGTAAATAATTTTCGAATCTCGTGAGTTAGAATAATTGAAGTTTGGTTTTGTAAAGTAACTTACTCTTGCTCGTAAATATATTTATCTTGGGAAAAAATTACTTAAGATATTTGGTGTGATTTTGTTTTGGTTTTTTTTTTTTTACAATTAAGCTAACGTAGCTGGTTCCCAAGAAGATCGAGGATAATAAAAACACTAATGTAGACTAAAAGATCAATGAAAGCTATCAACAAAATAACCACTTATTAAAAATAAATCTATAAAAGAATAATAAAACATAGTTATTCATTTAAAATTTATTTTTCTCATAAAATGTTTTCTTTTATTAATAAGCATTTTTAAAGAAAAAGGATAATTATCTACCCTCATTAAGTTTTGTCTTTGTTAAATGACATGTCAACCTTCGTGGTTTATTTAATGCCAAACTCATCCATGTAGAAGGACAGTAGTTGTACTATTTAACCCAAAACTGAGGGGAATAAGGGAGATCATACTTTTCTCATGGGTATTAGTCTGAAAGTGAACGTTATATCGCAACGGCAGATTGAACTCGCTTATAACGATGTCGCAGCCCAGAACGTTAGCCACTACGCCACACGAACTCTCCGTAAATATCTATTTTTACCAAGTTTTGTTTATGTTGGGTTGGGATGAAGCAGTTGTTTTTGACGACACAGTTTTATAGAGAACTCGAATCTGGACAAAAAAATAGACAGACATAGCACACGCACACACACACTTATTTATATGTATGCTTTCATGGATACAGAAGTATTTATGAATGTGTGTGTAACGTAATTTTTTTTATAACTGAATGAGATAGAAAGAAAGTGTTCTTAAATATATATGCATATTTTTTCATGTATATTTCAAGAAGCAAGAAATTTATAGAAATTTACTGAAATTTATAGAAATTTACAGAAATTTAAGAAGCCGAGGTTTTGATTTGGTTTAGTTTGGTTTGGTTTAGTTTGGTTTGGCTTGGTTTGGTTTTATGGCATGTCAACCATTGTAGATTATTTAATGCCGAATTCGGTATATATTAGATATTTAGGATTTGTAAACATAAGTCAACAAAGTTAAATAGTTCCAGGTATTGCTATGTATCACTAACAACTCAATTAAATATCAGGCATTTGTTTATACACAGTTAAATGATCAAGCAATTCTATTTCAAACAATTCAATTTACTTTAAGTCATTTGTTTTCCCTCGGTTTAAATGTAAAACAATTCTATTCGACATATAGATGGGACTTATCTGGGGCTACCAATCAGAATCAGAGTGGACCTGGGGGGGTCTTATCCTTCTACAGAGAAGTAGTTGGTGATTCTTTAGGTTGTGATATATATATATATATATATATATATATATATGTGTGTGTGTGTGTGTGTGTGTGTGTGTGTGTGTGTGTGTGTGTGTGTGTGTGTGTGTGTGTGTGTGTGTGAAATAGGGATTGGACACTTAAAAACTGAAGCTGGTGTTAAAATTATTTTATTTACTGTGTAACGTTTCCCTCAAGAGCATACGATCATTAAACATACAACACAATATATATATGTGTGTGTGTGTATTTGTGAGTATGCACGTGTGTGTGTGTGTGTGTGTGTGTGTGTGTGTGTGTGTGTGTGTGTGTGTGTGTGTGTGTGTGTGTGTGTGTGTGTGTGTGCCCTAATTAATCCAGAGATTAATGAAGAAAAATTACTTCACATAGCATGTATGCATTTTCAATATCTTTCTTCCTGTCACAGATCTTAACATAATACTTCTGAATTATTGTTTGTTATAAAGTATAAATATTACATTGAAATGCTGGTAATCACTGAAACAGGCTGCAGACATGCATCCAATCTCTTTTAAATCTTTACACAAACAGACACACACACACACACACACACACACACACACACACACACACACACACACACACACATATATATATATATATATATATATATATATATATATATATATATATACGAGTGTGTGTATGTCTGAGTGTGAATTCATATATATATATATATATATATACCCCTCCACCAGAGTAGGATGCAACGTAAGATGAATTTTAAAGCGAAATTTAACAGGTTTGAATATAGATTTTTCCTTCTTCTAAACTGGTTGCAATACCAAGGTTGAAGAGCCCAGTCTGCACTTCTATTTACCCATAGCTGGTGGAAGAATAATAGTATTCATACCTTTATCAAGTGTATGAGCCCTATCTGAAATGAAAACAATTTCATCAAAGATTTGAACCCGTATCACCGAATCTATTTCCTCCGACTGACAGAGAAAGAAATAGAGATTTTTTTGTTAATCTATGGGTTTACAGTCTATATCTACCCTTTCATCAGACCAACGCTTCTCAATTTTTCATTCTTGTTTTTTATTTTTATTTCTTTTTCCATATCAAATGTAAAGAGGTATAATTGCCCTGTTCAGATTCCCATATAACAGTCAGGATTTCTCAGCTCTTAACTGTCCAACAATCTTTGTAAAGTTCTCTCCTTACACGTCCATTTACCCATCAGTGTTAATGGTGTCCTAGTCATCCATTTTCACTGACACATAACACACTTTAAGGTATTTACATGCGCACCTTTATATTTCTTGGCCGGGCGAAAAACATTTGATCCTCTAAGTAACATCGAAGATGAACAGAAAGGAAGAAACAAGTGAATAAGTGCGAGTAAAAGAAAAATAAATACGAACAAAGAGACATAAAAGAATAAGAGAAAGAAAACGAAGTCCCTCTGGAGAGGAAATCGAACAAATATTATCAAACAAATGTAAACAGTAATCTAAAAGAAATATTCAAACAAGAGATGCAACACTAAGAGAAAATGTTAAAAGAAAAGATGAATGAAATCGAAACGAAATGGAGGATAGAAATGTAGAGAATGTGAAAGAACTGGAAAAGAAAGAAAGAAAGAAAGAAAGAAAGAAAGAAAGAAAGAAAGAAAGGGGAAATACAATTACGTAAAAGAAAGAAAGAAAGAAAGAAAGAAAGAAAGAAGGATGAAACAGATTGAAGGTGAACGACAGCAACTAGAAAGAAAGAAAGAAAGAAAGAAAGAAAGAAAGAAAGAAAGAAAGAAAGATGAAACAGACTAAATTTGAGGAAGGTGATGGACAAAAACTAAGATGAAAGAAAGAGAAAAAAAGAAAAATGAGCAAAAGAAAGAAAGAAAGAAAGAAAGAAAGAAAGAAAGAAAGAAAGAAATCTAATGAATATACAAGAATGAAAGAAAGAAAACATTTTTGATCAAAGAAAAAAATGAAAGGAAAAATAAACGATAACTGCATACTTTTAGATGCCAAATCTCCTGCCAAATACCAGCTAGATAGATAGATAGATATCTGAATGGACGGAGATAACTAAATCGATTGTAAATAGACTTAAATCATGCACCTACTTTTATTGTATATGTATGGATAAAGATTAAAGTGCAGAGCTAATGTTTGTTGTTTTATTGGTAAAGGTAAAATAAATGTAAAACATAAATATGATTAAATGTTCTTCTTTACTATATTCTGTTTAGAGCACTTAATTATAATGGGCCTTGGGAAAGCTGTCCTCTTCTCATTTGTGAATCATTAAACTCGTCTTCTCTGTATTTAATATGAAACAAGTTCATTGGTAATGTAATTCCACTTTCAGTTAGATAAAACAAATACTACTACCAGTTAATTAATTGCTGTTTCTGTAAAATTCATTTTATGAATATATATATATATATATATATATATATATATATATACTTTCTTCAAGAAAAAACAACGAAACCGGTCACATAGGATTATAAATTCATTTCCATCCTGTTATGCATTTTTGAAATTTCCAAAAACACGAAAAAAATTAACAGGACTTCTTCAGATCTTTTTGATAAAAAAAAAAATGATCTGAAGAAGTCCTGTTAATTTTTTTTCGTGTTTTTGGAAATTTCAAAAATGCGTAACAGGATGGAAATAAATTTATAATCCTATGTGACCGGTTTCGTTGCTTTTTCTAAAGAAAGTATATATATATATATATATATATATATATATATATATATATATATATATATATATGTATGTATATGTATATATATATTCATAAAATGAATTTTAAAGAATTCATTATTTATCTGTATTATTGGTACATTGAGCTCTTTACCAGGAAAGGAATTACTCCCAACTCCGGTTTAACTGGACCAAGAATACTATATATATATATATATGTGTGTGTGTGTGTGTGTGTGTGTGTCATCAATGTAGTTTAACAATATCGTTGGTGGCGTCATACTTTCCTTGCTTTGTATAAATGAAAATTGAAACTCTGTACAAAAGAAAAGATTAAAGTTATAGAGGGTTTGCGCACACTCCTCTCAATAGCTATGTTTTAACTTGTACAGGACTAAGACTGTGCAAGTATATCAACATATGCACAAGTTATGGCATCTTGTAAGATTCCAGTCACTATTCAGAGTCTGTCTTTGCGTAAGGCAGCACGATTTGTTTAAAACAAACCTTGCTGCCCTACGCCAAGACAGGTAACTGGGACCTGGTTTAGAATTCAGAGTTGTTCTTCTTTTAGGCTGGTTGCTCACCAAAACTAGAGAGGTCATCTGTTTTGCTCGAGAGCATGAGTGTTCATTGGGTGCAAACAAAGTGGGCCAGAATATGAATTTAGCTCGCCGTTTCTATTTCCAAACTGAAAACAATAATGTCAACTTCACTTCTACGATTATATATATATATATATATAATATGTAAGTTCACATAGTTTGAATACAACTTTGGTGTTAAATGTTGTTCTAAGACTTACCACTTACTTTTATGCGCTATATCCTTTGTGAGATCTATGAGAATAGGTAAAGACGGTATAAACTAGATATCAGGGCAATTTACTTTAAATTTATTTTAGTTCGCAAGTATATATATATATATATATATATATATATATATATATTAAATGCTTATGACCAAGTGCTGATGCATAAAAAAAGGATTCGACGCGATTTTGGCTGAGCTGGTAGAAAAGCTAAAAAGTATTAGAATTATAAGGTTTCATAGTGTGCAAAATCATCAAACGGAAATGTGAGAAAAGTAGCTAATTAGCCGTATTAATAGTGTGAGTTATAACCACGTGGTAAAATATTTGTACACGTTTCATCATTCACTCGACAAAAATAGAAAAAGTTATATTGAATTTCAAGAAGTCTAAATGCAGGAGAGGCGGTGTCGTCGTGGTGTAATGGTTAAAACGCTGGACTGCGGAATTGTGGTAAGCAATATCAAACTCCAGTCGCCCTATTATGAGCACTTTCGGATAATTACTCCTGGGAAAGGTATTAACCCCCTTATTCTCCCAGGTATAGGCTAAATAGCATCATTGAAGGATGGCATTAAGTAATCCAAGAATTTTGATATGCCATTAAACGAAGAAACCAAACCTAAATGCATGGAGAATAAACTATAGAATTTGTTTTCTGCATTTATAATTTTTTTTCCAAATATAAACAGCTGTTATTGTCTCCCCTTTTATAATCTTGAGTTTTGCGGGGTGGGTTCTGTTTCCGTTTTATTCTTTTTTGGAGTTTTTTGTTTTTTCTTTTGTTTGTTTGGATTTTTTTTTTTTTTTGTTGGGGTTCAAAATATCCTATTTTATTATGAGAGATTTTTCTTTTCATCCCTTACTTGCCATATATGACTGGATAATGTAGTGTTTGTGAATTTTCAGTAGGTAAATCTGGGGATATGGTTACACCATCTACTTTTCCAATTCACTTCAGTGCCATCAAAGAATATCCTTTCATCCTGAGGCCTATGTACCAGACTAAGCAAGGCTTGGTAATTTTTTCTTGGTTTAAGCATTTACGCGAAAGCGTTTAAGATGACAGAAACATAAAATAAGCCTGATGAATAAATAAAAAGCAGTGTTTAAACATAGAGGTATGGAGAATAACTTCTTTTTTTGATGAGTCAAACAGAAAATAAAATCTATCGAAAATAATGTAGATATCATAAGAGAGACGATACTAGTGCGAAAAATCAGCCAGCTGTAAAAGTCTACATTTACAGGAAAAGAAAATGTCAGTTTTAACCTTGGGATCTTAGCAAAGGTGGTGACGAATAATATGAGATAAAAAAGATGACACTTATGAGAAAAAAGATATCCGTCTATGAATAGGCAAAACGGTTGCAGAAAGTTAGTTTAATCCTCGGGACAAACTTTCCTCTCAACACTATTTTCTCTCTTTTATCTACAAAGTGTTTTCCTAGGTAAAACTATACTTTTGGAGCTGCATTGATTTTCGCCTACTTTACAGAAATCGTCCTGTCACTTCTATTTACCCCGTTTTGTGTGTGTGCGTGTGTGTGTGTGTGTGTGTGTCCATATTCCAGAGAGAGAGGGAATTACTCTCTTAACGTCAGCCAGATTTTACATTCCAGACTGTCAGCTAACTGCTTTCCCTACATTTCAAAAGACCCACTCTCTTTTTCTCAGTCTTTAAAGTCCTTTTGACTTTCTTCGCCCAACCACTTTAGATTTCCTTCCTCAAAACAAGATGCATCAAGGTTCCACGTCTCCCGTACTGCCTCTGTTTTTTGTCATGTTTAACTTCCGGGTTTTACCATTATTTTTGCCTTTTGCAACGACTATCTATTGTGTTTCACTTTCTGAAGATCAAAAAATCGTCAATTGTCACAGGAGCCGATGTAACAATATATATATATATATATATTTATATATATATATATATATATATATTAGTGGCGACTCTAGATCACCAATGTTGTTCGAGCTCTTATTTTCACATAATTCATCAAATCACGGTTCCCGCGCAAATTTACCCAGCTGATACTTGAAAACTCTCCATCATACAAAAACCCAAACGATATTTTCTCTTTCTCTGATTTTTTGTTTGTTTGTTGTTTTTGGTTTTGTTTTTCTTTTTTTACAAAGCAAATGTCGTTGACTTAGTTTAAGCACAAGTCTCAGTAGCTCCTGTGTTAACCGTTCAATGTCTGAAACAGCAGAACAGTTCACTGACCCACATATAAGCACAGATCACAGGCACATACAATCACACAAGAACGCACATAACTTATATGGGACTCGAATATTTTGGGCCCGATGTCGCATCATTAAATTTCCCTCGTATTTTATAATACACCGAAAAAATATGAATAACCAAAATAGAGCTATTAAATAGATAAAAAAATATATATGTATTCTTTGAAAACGCGAGGTAAAACAGATATGGGATCTTCAAAGATTATTCTAATTATTTCTGTCTGAAATTTTTTCGTCTAAGTTAGTATAAGATCAGGATACTTGAAAACACAAAAGTTTATATAAATTATCTGTATTTGATAGGAATATTTTTTATCATATAAGGGGAGAGTCCTCGTTATATAGTGGCTAACATTCTGGACTGTGACATTGTAGTAAGCGAGTGTTATTATGTTCACTTTCAGACCAATACCCTTGAGAAAGGTAGGAAACCTCTAATCCTCCAGTTATGCAGAAGAAGCAATGATGAACTCATAAGTGACGTTCGCCTATGGACCCCTTCACATGGACGTGCCAGTGTTTGCCGACCAGCAAGAACTTGCCACAGCAGCTCTGAGAGGACACAGAATGTAGTTTGGAAGACTTGCTGGGAGCGATGGATAATAGTGATGGATGGAGAGAGAGAGAGTCAAGGAAATCCGTGCTAGCAGCGTGACTTGATGAAGATTTTGTGAACCACAATTGTTCTTCTACAAGGATAGCTGAGGCATTAAATAACTCACGAAGATGGATATGCCATTAAACAAAGAAACCAAACCCATATAGCAGCTTCTGTTTCAACGGACTATTAATTTTCTATATCATTTCTGCTTGTGTCGTACATTTTGAGAAAGATTCCATTATCTTATCGATGGCAAACTTCGAGTAAGGAAAGAGCTTACCGAAATAGCGATCATCATTATGATGATAAAAAGAAAGCAAAAGAAATACACAGACAAAAAGAAGAATAAAAAAGAGAAGAAAGAAGAAAATACAAATCGATGGTATCTTAAAAAATATGACGTCGAAATCAGAAGAATATTAATAATCTTCTAAAAATACTACTACTACTGCTGCTAATAATAATAATGATAATAATAATTATAATAATAATTGTGGTAAAACTGATAATAAAAATAATTATTATCTGTTGTTCGCTTAAATACACTTTGACGATTCAGCTATTGCTTCGATTTGTTTTCGTCTATTTCAGTTTTCGTTACTTTAATTTGTCAGTACGTATTTATTATTATTATTATTATTATTATTATTATTATTATTATTATTATTATTATTATTATTATCATTATTTATTTTTGTCAATTTTAATTTTCCTCTCTGCTGAATACGTCACCAATTGCATTGGCTGTTCAAGTTCCTTCGCCAAGTATCCATTCAAAGAAAATCAGTTTTCTTTTCAAATTGGTTTTGTCGGAAAGTGTGAAACATCCAGAAATCAATACAGTCGAGGAATAAATCGATAACAACAATAACAACAAATACAAAAATTCTCAAACAATAACACTGTTTATAATAGAAAAACAAGAAGAAGAAGAAGAAGAAGAAGAAGAAGAGGAAGAAGAAGAAGAAGAAGAAGAAGAAGAAGAAGAAGAAGAAGAAGAAGAAGAAGAAGAAGAAGAAGAAGAAGAAGAAGAATTCGTCGCGCGAACAAGGAGGAAAACGTGTCCAATTTTAACTGCTACAGCAGACCACGGAGTGAAACTAAAAGTAAGCGAAAGCTGCAAACGTGTACGGCCTCTTCTGTAAACTGGAGAAATTAGGCAACATGAACGTGACAGTAGTGCAAATCGATGTTGGAGCACTAGAAGCGAGTCTAAAAAGGCGACATAAAAAGCTTGTTAATAATGGAAATTCGAGAAAGCCTCGAGACTATCCAGACAAGGTACAACTGAAAGCAGAATACTGAGACGAGCAAAGAGATTTGTTATCACTACATCTTGATTATAACCCACCAATTACAACTGACGTGAAAACTTAGTCAATACAAATAATAATCAACAAGTGGATTTTGCTATTCCAGCAGACCATAGAGTGAAGATAAAAAGAAAGCAAGAAAAACAAATACTAGGATCTTGTCAAAGAACTGAAAAAGCAGCAGGACATGAAAGTGATGGAGATGTGAATTGTAGCTTGTATCCTGAGAACAGACCTGAATAGCTTGGAAAAGAGACAGGGTGTACTTGAAAAGAAAAGAAGACTCGAAACTATCCAGACCACTGAACTTCAAGGTTTGGTTTGGTCAGGGTTTTTTATGGCATATCAACCATTGTAGGGTATTTAATTCCGAATCCACTTTTTTTTACGTATAAACAGTTCTATTTCAAACAGTTCAATTTTACGTAAGTGTACAGTTTAAATGCCAAAAACTGTTCTATTTCAAAAAATTCACTTTAGCATAAGTTCACAATTTAAAAGTTAAAACAGTTCTATATCAATCAATTCAATTAAGCATAAGTGCACAGTTTAAATGAAAAAACAATTCTATTTCAAACAATTCAGATTAGCATTAGTACGGTTTTTGTTTATATACAGTTAAAGGTAAAAACAGTTCTATTCCAAACAATTCAGTTTAGCATAAGTACAGTTTAGTACTATTTGACCCATAGATAGGACCCTGTCAGGTACTACCATTCCGGGCCAGAGTGGTCCTGAGAGCGATGGCAATAAAGAGGCATTATCGTCGCAGGATATGGACACGGCGACACGAGTTCAAATCCTGGACTGATTGCATTTCACATAGCACTAATACCCTTGGGAAAGGTATGAATCCAAATATTCTCCTTCCAGCTATGGGTAAATAGTAGGGCACACTAGGTTCTTCAGCCTTGGTTAAGCAACTAGTCTAGGAGAAGGAAAAACTCTGAATTCAAACCTCTTAAACTCCGCTTAAAAAATTGACCTTGTGTCATATCCTGCCCGAGCGGAGGGGTTGGGTAAATATGATAAAGAGGCATTCTGATTTCCAAAAAGCTCCAGCATTACCGGATCCTCATCATCTGATTGTTTAGTGTCAATAACAGGACACTCGTTGAGGAGTCTGCAGAGATACAGCGGGTATATTCAGCAGCCCCGGCTGACTGGGCCATGAACTTTAAGTTCAGCAAGAATACTTAAAAGAGTACTGAAGACCAGAGGAGAATTGTTATCACGCTGATTCCAATGAAATACCACCAGTTAAAACAGGTGTAAAAAGAAACTCGCATATAATAATAATAATAATAATAATAATAATAATAATAATAATAATAGAGAACAGAGATATCATAAGAGAAAAACCAAATGGATAAACAACATGGAAAAAGAGCTACAAAGACTCGAAGAAGGACTTATGAAGGAAATACCTCGATTCATTCAGAACAACACTCAAAAAAGTACCAAATTGGAAAACACATATATATCTTAAAAACCTAAAACTCAACATTTCTCTTCTTTTTCATCACCTACCAATCCACTTACCCAAACAGAGCTCGGACACTCTCTCACAATTCTAAATCTCGTTTCTCATATTTCTACAACGGATTTCATCAACACTTATAATCTTTTAGCTGGTCACTTACTTTGCAGTGACCTCAGGTAAAAATACCGTTACAGGTTTTGTACTAGATAACACATTACATACCTTCTGCAATTAATGGTTTGTCTGAGCTTCAGTTCAAGGGAACCCTTCTTGTGCTTCACGATACGCACATTCAAGATTGCTCATATGCCCTTTGACAGATTGTATTTTTCCTCATGACAGATGTCTATCCACTCTCCTCAGATAAGCCAGACAAAAGGACCAATTTAGTCACTGACCACTCGACAGCGTGACAGGTAGCAGAAGGTTACATGGTACCAGTAGCACTCTTTAAGTGACCTGATCTAATCCATCTATTCATGCAATTGCTGTTCCTTCTTAGCAACCATCATCATCTTTTGAAATATCAGGACACGATAAAAATTTAGGTACGATTCTGGTGTAAGTTTAATGCAGGGCAACTTAATAACTTAATTGGAGGAGTCCCCATGGCGTTATAGCTAAAATGCTGAACAGTGATATCGAAGTAAGCGAGTTCGAACTCCAGTCGCGCTATTACATTCACTTTTGGACAAATATCCTTGTTGAAAGTATAAAACCCCTAATCTCCCTAACTATGGGTTAATTAATACCATGGATGTCTTTGACATTACATAACCCACGATGTTTGACATGCCATAAAGCAAAGAAATAAAAAAAAGCGTTAATCCAACTATTCTTTCTTCAGCGATGGGTAAATGATAGAGCAAACTGAGCTCTTTAACCTTGGTATGACAACTGGTACAAGAGAAAGGGAACTAAATTCAAACCAGACCTGGAGAGGGATGGCCTCCACCTAGCTATTTTTGCCCAAAACATGCTACATGAGTCGTTCTCCTACGTACAAAGTATCATTGGAATATGACTATATACTCAACTTTTATGCAACACTAAATAGAATTTAAACCATAAGTTTTTTTACCAAAAGAAATTGGTAACCGTTGTCTATCGAGACCATAGTTAAAAGGGTAGGCTTGAGCAAGGTTGACGACCGGCAGTCGCCCATACAGCAATTTCATACTCTTCAGATACTTTCAAAAAGAAAGTAAAAGATAATATAGCTTAACACTATTGAAGAAGCAGTCAGAATGAACTAGAAGACAATATCGGACTGTCTTATGGAATCCATCTCCTGGTATTGAATTCAGAGTTTTCCTTCTAAACTGGTTAACCAACAAGACTACAGGGACATTCTACCCTATAATTTTACCCTTTGCTGGTGAAAAAAGAGATTTGTTCGTATATATCATCCGATTATATCCGCTGGTAATCGTTGTTGTCATAAAATCTCCAAAACACCACCTTTCACGTTCAAAAAAGTAAATCGTATTATATAATCATATTTACCCAACCCCTCCGCTCGGGCAGGATATGACACAAGGTCAATTTTTAAACGGAGTTTAACAGGTTTGAATTCAGAGTTTTCCTTCACCTAGACTAGTTGCCTCACCAAGTCAGAAGAACATAGTCTGCCCTACTATTTAGCCATAGTTGGAGGGAGAATAATTGGATTCATACCTTTCCTAAGGGTATTAGTGCTATGTGAAATGCTATCAGTCACGTCCAGGATTTGAACTCGTGTCGCTGTGTCCATTTCCTACGACGATAACTATTACACCACGGACACCATCGTATTATATAATCATATGTATAGACCCAACTCTCTAGCTACGAGCAAGATTCGACAAAGGGTCAATTTTAAACGGGATTCTTTTCGTCTTATCTAAGAGATTTCTTTCTCCAAGCCTCACCAAGGCTAGAAAACCTAATTGACTCTATTATTTACTCATAGTTGGGTGAGAAGTGATGAATTTATACTCTTCCTAAAAGGGGTTGGGTCATATACCTCAGTTATCAAAAACAAAATAATCAAGCGAACGCCCACGTAATCTACATATTTACATTATCATTATCATGGCGCTGGAAGCACGGATTCTCTTTATTCTCTCTCTTATACCATTCGTCCCTTGCGGGATACGAGACTTCGCCCAGAAGTTGAATATAACCGATAACCGTTACGCTAAGCGTGTATCATTTAAGAGTATTTTACACAAATAAATGCTGAATAGTTTTTTGGTAAAAGATGATGATCATTGTCGATTTCTTATCAATGCACTTCCTATACTTCTTGCAACACTACAACCCTAAAAGTCTCGATGGAAAACGGATTGCTTTTCCGTGTCACATAATTCTTATCTCTATTACAAAGTTGATAACTCTGTGTGTGTGTGTGTGTGTGTGTGTGTGTGTGTGTGTGTGTGTGTGTGTGTGTGTGTGTGTGTGCCCGCACACGCACCTAAATATTGCAGAAAGAAAAATGCCAAAATGTCAGTTGTTAAGGAGGCGAGCTTACCGTAACAGTTATAATCATAAGAAATGGAATCGGTGACCAAAGTTCAGATCCTGGCCGAGGCTTTTTGCGTTTCACTTCGGGAAGTACATGAATCTATCTCTTCGCCCCGAGCGATTAATAACTAGTAGGGCAGACTGATTTCCTTAGCTATGGCTTGGAAACCAGTCTAGGAGAAGGAGAACTTTGATTTCATACCAGCTGTACTCCACTTTAAAAATTGTCCTTGTGTCACATCCTACCCGTGGCAAAGTGGTTGGGTCATATACGTTGGTTATTAAAAACAAAATAATAAAGCGAAGCCCTTCATAATCTACATATCTACATCATCATTATCATAGCTCTGTGAGCACGGATTCTCTTTATTCGCATTAACCACCCGTTCCTATTTACATAACCTCTTGCTTTTTTTCCACTCAGATCTAATATAACTGTTTATTACCAATGAAATAAGATAAATTTAACTTGTGTGCTTTAAATAAACTATTATACTTCTATTTCATATTCTATTTGATCATTAGTCCCAGCCAACGCCGAAACCTTCAACTAGTATTAGATAATTTGTATCAACGGTCTACCTCAAGTCGTTGAAGTATGATTTTGACAAGCGTTTCAGTGTCATTAATTCTCACTGTACTCAATACGCACGTGTACTTGTAAAATCAGTAGTCCGTAGTGTCTATTAAAAAATCGTAAAATTGACAGCCATTGACTTTTGTCCCGGTTTCTTATGCGGCAATTGACGGTGCGAGTCTCCCAAAAACTGACCCAACGCTAATGCACATAGCAATAACCGTATGAAAGGATAACGTGCGACTTTATCGTTTGCATCCTTAGATTGTAACGGCTCTCTGATGACGGCTTAAGCAACACATTACCGCCATCCTGAAGGTCTGTTGCTAGGCAACGAACGAGAGAAAAATAGACAT
Source organism: Sepioteuthis lessoniana (assembly GCA_963585895.1). Classification (NCBI taxonomy): domain Eukaryota; kingdom Metazoa; phylum Mollusca; class Cephalopoda; order Myopsida; family Loliginidae; genus Sepioteuthis; species Sepioteuthis lessoniana. The sequence goes on along the minus strand of OY757906.1, from coordinate 82,780,993 downwards.
ACAGAATAAACGTCATATTTAGCGGTATAAACTGCCAACACGGAAACGAACTCGTGGTTTTTACGATCAGCCAGTTCAAAGTGTTGATTTTCAATGGGCAGTACAATTAGGAAGATAGAAAGGGATATTAAGTGTCATAGAGGGTGATGAAAGGAAGAGAGAGAGAGAGAGAGAGAGAGGACAAATAATACAGATGCAAAATAAGAGAGAAAAAAGTTGGAAGATAATGGAGGTGGGGTCCGAATGGAAGGAGATAATGGTTGTTAGAAAAGAGGGAAAGCAAATAACAAAAAAAAAATATTTTCAAAAAGAGGCTGGAAGGAAAAGAGCGTTGACAACAAGGTTGAAAACAAACATAGAAAGAAACTCGCAGAACTGTAGAAACAGGCGATAACAGTAAAAAAAAAAAAATAAGGAATTAAAAAGACAATATGAAAAGCAGTAAGATAGTAGAGAAAGAAAGACAGCAGTATCAAGAGAGGAGTTAAATGAAAATTGAGAAACAAAGCTAAAAAGGTAGAGAAAAGAAGAGGTTTGACTACCAGAACCTTCTAGTTGTAACCATGACAGCAGGCAGAAGTTAAAATGTAGGTCGGAAGCCATCAGTCTTCATGCCAACATTGCTGAGGAACCGGGATTTCGGAATTGGCATCAAGACTGATTTTATGCATTTCTACAGTTCTTGTGAATATATTTATATTCAATTGTTAATGAACTTCCATATCTTTTTTATATCGGAGTGTATGCCTTCCCTTTGAAAGTAAAAAAAAAAAAAAAAAAAAAAAAACGTTAACTTCCAGTGGTCACCAAAGGCGTTAGGCTAACATGAAAAATGAAGATCTGGAGAGTATAGAGAAACACCTTCATTGTCATTAACCTCAGGTTCACTCTGACCAGGAGTGGTTGTACCAGTTAGAGTTCCATGTATGGGTGAAAAAAATGTTTAAAAAATCATTGTTTTTAGCAACTCACTAGAAATTGACCTTCAATAACACCTTGCTAAGATATCCCAATTGTATTTTAGGTTTTGTTTTATAACATTTAAATTTTTGTCTATATCACTTAGAGTATTCAGGCTATTGTCTTTATCGTTAAACTCAGAACGTTTCGTCAGATGCGTCCTTTGGCATTCTTCAGGTGTTTCACGTCGAATTCAGGAGCCAAGACAGAAATTCAAACTGAAACGTTATTTATTCCACGGGTGTAGCTTATTCTAATTTTGGTAACAATGAAGTATTAAGCTATAGTAAGTATACCTTGGTATGTATATGTAGCTGGGATCGAACCTGCAACCGATAGATGATTTTACTTAAAAGCACTACTGAACCAAACGCCTCTATCCGTTGCGCAATGTGTTTTGCTGGACAATTCAGACTGAATTTTGGGGGATTATAAACGTATTGTTTCCATCAACCCATGATATAGTACTCATTATTATTATGTACGACTTTTTTACTTTAGCTCATATTGCAATTTTATTTTCCCTCGAACCTTTTTGATTATGGGTTCCCATAATGTATTTATCTCTATACTTGATCTCTTCATTGTAGCCCAGCATATGCGCAGGTTCTTTAAGACGTCTTATTCTCGAATGTTCTTTGTCTTTTACTTTAACCTCATTCTGTAAGAGAAGACTGTGTCCGTTTAGTTCCCATTTATGGTCATTCTTACTTGTCTTTTCGACCTCACCTCGGCATACTGCTTTTCGGTGTTCCTTTAGCCTTACTTTTAGTCGGAAGCCTGTCTCTTCTTCATATACTTTATCACAACTGCATGAGGGGAAATTCACGCTTTTCTTGGTCATGTTTTATTCTGTTGGGGGCGTGTCTATTTTTATTCACATTTGAAAGAAACTAAGAAACTAACAAAATGCGGATTATACTTGTTTATAAGCTTATTTGTGGTCACGAAATCATTGATTTATACAATTAATTTCTAAAGCCAAGGCTCGTATTTAGTCTTTCCTGTGTTTCAGTTTCCTACCTCGTGGATAAATTGACGCCAAATTTTGTCAAAAAATTAGATCATCAAAATTTTATCTATACCCTATTATGGAAAGAAAGAAAGAAAGAAAGAAAGAAAGAAATGTTAAATAGAGGCTTCTTCTTCGCGCTGAGTCAGCCATCTTCTTCGGTCCTAAATCCTTTCTCTCACCGGGGTCACATGCTGTTTTACTCTTTTAACACCGGGATTTTTCCTCTCAGGAAGAAGAACAAACGAACCATTTCAATGTGCACACTTGTTTTATTCCTTTCATCTTTTTTTTACCGACCAGGTCAGGAGCATATGATGGAAAATTAAGTCTTATCAATTTGAAGGGTCTCAGCTAACTGATTATTTTCTCAATGTCGTCTGACCACATGATTTCTTAACCCAATCACATCCATGAATTCAAATGATCCTGGGTTCACTTTACATTACTCGAACTGGGTGACATTCTAACGGTATTTTTCTAGCCATTCCTACGATTATAACTTAATTCGATTGCTATACAACCAGTCGACAATAGATTTTACGAATCTGTTATGTAAAAGAAAGAAAGAAAGAAAGAATTATAAATCAAAAGAAAGAAAGAAAGAACATAATACTGAATAGCATTGATGATGATTGTGAAGAAAACGTGATTAAAAACTGGAAATGGAAATGAAAAACGAAAAGAAAATACAATATGTGTAAAAAATTGAAGTAATAAGAATTGCATTAAGAAAAAGTCCTATTTGTCTGAATACATACGCAAGAAAAAAATTATAAATTCAGTTATGTGAAGAAAGCACTGTTCGCGATTAAAAAAAAAAAACAGAGTTCCCAACAAAAGACAATAACCAAAACATAAATTTAAAAGCACAAGGTGAATGAGCTAAAAGTACAATGGCTTGACATCTCATGCCGTTGTCACTCCAAAATTCGGAACCAAATCCTTTTAAGCTATTCACTTTGGCCAGAGTACAAAACGCAAGCTCAGTTTATAAGTCCAATAGTGAAGGAATGTCAGCTAGCAAGATTTTATGTTATGCTATTATAGCGTCAATTCTAAAGCCTTCTCCAGCCCTCCTCTCTCTCTCTCTCTCACACACACACAGACACATTCACAGACACATACACACACACATATACTCTTCTGTCTTTCTCTGTCTCTCACTTTTTTCTCTTTCTTTTTCTATTTCTCTCTCTTTATTTCGTCATTTCTCTTTCACTTTCACACCCTTCTCTGTTTTTCCTTCCCTGCTTTCTTTCACATTTCTTTCGTCTCTCTCTCTCTCTCTCTCTCTCTCTCTCTCTCTCTCTCCTTGAACACTTTCACTTCGGTTTATTTTCTTTCTCGTTCTACTTACCTCTTTCTTTCTATCTTTTTCTAAGTCTTTTTCTGTCTTTCACGTTATCACTTTCATTCTTTCTTCTCTCTCTCTCTCTCTCTCTCTCTCTCTCTCTCTCTCTCCCGCATACACACACAACACGTATTCACACATATACACGCACTCTTTTTTATCTCTCTCTCCCCCTCTCTCTCTCTCTCTATATATATATATATATGTGTGTGTGTGTGTGTGTAATTTTATCTCTCGCTAGAGTTATTACTATTATATCGTTTTCTCTTATTTCAAATCCTACTACTATCACAGCAAGCTGCTGCAACAACGACCACTATAGTCAATATTTTTTATATCTTAACTCACAATTTTTTATAACTACTTCCTACCAGTATTGTATGAATTCCAGAAAGATTTGATAGAACGATATAACAATCGAGCCTCAAAATGGCCACAGAACTCTTGGCAGAGTTATTCATGTTCAGCTAGATCTTTTGAAACGTAATAAAAAACAAATTCTTTTCTGTTTCCGAGAAAACATACTTAAGGTTATTTAGTTCCAGGTCAGGCAAGGTTATAAGACATGTAATTTTTATATGAATACAAAATACAAAATGGCTTTCTGTCAATATTCGGTATTGCTAACTGTTAAAAGGAAGAATACATCATTCAAAGATAGGAAATATTTGTTCGGTATTTATTGTTAATATTTGCTTGATTACTGAAGTAGGTTCTTTATGAATACATTGAAGAAAGTCAAAATGATAAGGATATCTCAGTAGGTATCAGGAAGCTGGGCTTAGTACAGTGATAAAGAACTTCATCTTGTATTCCTACAGTATTGTCCATATATAAGTAAAACCGTTCGTGAGTCTAATATATTTCTTAAAGAAAGGAAGTTCAAAAATCTATAACTAAAAACCAAATGAACAAAACATACCAATGCACAGGTGGCTCTACGCATCAAAATCCAGTAAACCCCAAAATAATAAAATATTTGATAACTAATCAAACTCAAGTCTGCGAAAAAAACAAAATCCTTAATTTCGAGTCTACAAGACCTTATAAAATCCTGAGCTCATTTAAACCCACCAGGAGGCCCAACGATGGTCTTCGGGATTCTATGGCTTTCTTTTGAATATCTTTTGGCGTTGACACTACTAAATGTTGACTAACACTTACTAATACAAGTTCCAACTTGTATATATGTTAAATAAATTGCCTATTACCCGTATACATGTGTTGGAAACAAATTCCTTGTTTGTCTCTACAATGGCTGCTATCACCAGCGGTTAACAAACGAGAACAGCTTGTTCATCCATACATTGTCTTTTCCCTGCTTAGATCGGACCAAAACTCTAGTTGTAGCAACAGTATAAAAATATTGCCCATTTTCGCCTCCACTATAAACCCGACCAATTGTATATAAGTTCTTTTTTTCTTTTAAACCAAAGATACCAGGATTTTATTATTTCTATTGGAATATCATAAAATCAAAGCGGATATTATTAGGTATTATAACACTCACCTAACTTTACAGTTTAAAAACCTAAAACAAAGAAATAAAATTGCAGAACATGAGACGTAGAAATTTTTTTATTCAACACCTCACCTTTTGAACTAGTGTATATGTATATAAAGAAAGCAAAGTATGGTTTTGAGCCTTCACGCCTATTTGTGGGGTTCATTTGCCTTCGGTTTACCCAATGAGTAAAAGGTTAAAGGTTCCAAATCATAACCGCCGTTATCATCAAGTAGCGCTGACTGTTCCCCTGAATTATTCACCGTCTGTTTCTATCGGCCATCGCACTTGATAAGGCCTCAAGACGGCATCTAGCGTCCGCACAGTGTTGATGAATGTAAATTTTGGCTGGTCGGCTTATACTGATGTGTCTATGTGTAGGAGTCCATTGGAAAGCGTCGCTTATAAGTTCGTACTTATTTCACCAGCAGTGCTCAGCATATTTTGCTTAGCTTAATTGGATGGTTTGTGGAAGGGGAGGTAAGTGACCGTACAACTACTGTTTTGTTGGGTGGTGCTTCCAGGAACCACCTTATCCCACCAACTTGTGGGTGTCTTCGTGGTGTAATGGTTAAAGCGATGAACTGCGGAATCGTAGTACGCGAGTTCGTACTCCAGTCGCGCTATTACGTTCACTTTCGGGCAAATACCCTTGGGAAAGGTATGAACCCCCTTATTCTCCCTCCAACTATGGGTAAATAGTAGGACGGACTAGGTTCTTCAGCCTTGGTGAGGCAACTAGTCTAGGAGAAGGAAAACTCTGAATTCAAAACCTGTTAAACTCCGCTTAAAAATTGACCTTGTGTCATATCCTGCCCGAGCGGAGGGGTTGGTAAATAGTACCTTATCCCACCAACTTTGGGTTAAATAGTATCCCTGCTGTTCTTCTTGAAGGATGGCTTTAGAATTAGATAACCCACGAAGGTTGATATGCTATTAAACAGAAAAACCAAACCAGACCAAACCAAATCATCTTAATTGGGTGGTTTCTGAGGAGGGAAGTAAGGGGCTGTACTGCAGCTGTTTTGTTGGATGCTGTTTGGAGGATTTGTTCAAAACAGCTTGTAGCGTCCCTGTGTAGTTACTATCAAGCTTTTTCTTCAGAAGTTTCATTAAAGTTTATGTGGTGCAACCACATATTATTACGACACGACTTTACCGTTTTAATCTATCAGAGAATAGTACTGACATGATTTTACAGTTTTAATCTATCAGAGAAATCAGGTTTTTATATGGTCGTTAACCTGTCAATAGGAATCCATGCCTTACCAATGCGTATGATGACATCGTTTTCTATAGATGAGATATTACTACCAATCTATGTAAACTGGTCAACTAATTTCAGAGGCATACCATTTAATAAAGAGTAGGCACCATCTTTATTAAAACACAATGCATTTTGTTGCCAGCTCCAGGCTATAAAGCAGACATTCTACTTGAGGAGGTGTATCAGTAAGAAGCACTAGATCATCAGAGTTGTCTGAATCAGCAGTTATTTCTGTGGGGTATCATCTGCTTTTTCTCTTCTTTTTTTTTGTGTTATACCATTTTCTTTGATTAGATCTACCAACGTTTGTAGTACGTAATCTAAACGGATAATGAATAGGAATGGTACCAATGTATCTAGCTTCAAGATTCCAGAGACAATGTCAAAGAAATCAACGTCACCATCAAGTAACCAAACCATGGCTTCGACGTTATAGTAGAGTATTGTTATAGTGATAACAGTTTCTCAGGGAAGACTATCTACTAGTGGTAGGTTCTCTCTTTCCTCTGTGTATGGAATCAAATGCTGTGGAGAAATCTACAAATAAGAGAGTTTCGAAAGAAAATCAGCATAATGATAAACGACAAAAAGAAATGAATTAAGAAAATTAGAGGATACTAATTAAAAATTGGTGTCTACTAAAAATGCAAATAATGTACACAACTAAAATGAGTTTTAAGTTAATAAACTGCAACCATAAGCCTTAACCTTACACTAACTCTATTCTTAAACCTGTCTCTTACCTAGACCATAACTCTAAAAACTAACTAATGAGCGAACTCTATCTGACATCATACTTTATTATGTGCATCTGTTTGCATTCCTGAATTGACACCAATTCTTAACTTGTACCAAGAATATAAATACTCAAGTCAATGTGTACCCAGTACATGATACTCCTTTTCAATACTACTATCATCGTCATTAAAAATGCGTCATCTTCCGTTCAATTAAGAACATTGCTAATGCCACACTTTTTAAAAGATTTCACAACAATTTCTGATCTAATATTATACCAAGCTAGCTTCACCGATTCACAGACGTGCAACGCTGGGTCTTTTTATTCTTCCTGTAATTGAAAGGTCGTGATCAGGCATTGCCATTCACGTGTTCCATTTCTCCTCCATGTTTTGCTTAAATGGTCTATTCAAAGGCACATCCCGAGGTTACAACTGACTCGTTAATCCACCAGGAATAACCGCGATCTCGGTCTTCAATTCTGCCACTTTCTTTTTAATGCGTTCAATTCTCTGCGCTCGGAACTGATCCCGAATCAGAAAAGACTCATTATAGTCCACGAAGACGTCTTTACCATACAACTCGTAACCATAACCGTAGACCAGCTTCGTCCATCCAACCTTTTGGATGAACATGAACATGCACACCTTTTGGAATTTTATCTTTCAGTATTGTTTTTCTCTTAAAAATCAGAAATGGGGGTAGTTTGGTGCCATCAGCGCAACATACAAGAACGACCGTATAATGAGTCTTCACGTGGTTAGTGGTTTTTATTGTAATAGTCTGGGATCCATTAATACTCGCAATTTTGTATGATGGAACATCAAATGTTTATAGGACTTCATCCCTATTTCCTCTCTGGCCTTGTTCAAAAGAAGTTCTATTTCGAGCATGTATAACAAATTCATGAAACTTTACAATTTTGTCCTCATAGTCAGCTGGCATTCTCTACGCAGATGTTTTTGTACGCATTGACAAACTTTACCATTTCATAAAACGAACATCATCCTTCTGTTGCTATAAAGATTTGAATCCTCTTTTCGTTTGTTAATCTTCTAACCTTGTTCTTTATCATTTTCGTAGTAACAATTCTGCCTGTACTCCTCTCATATACAACCAACGTTTTAATTTCCTCTTCAATTTCAGACCAATGTGGGACTGGGTGGCGAAGCTTATAGTTTCCTTTCTTCGCTGTCCTTAGGTTATTTTCCTGCAAACGCCAATAACGTATCATTTTTCTGTAGGAGGGCAAAATATCTTGCAGCTGCTCTATTTCCATGCTTTTTAGCATAGTTTATTACTTGAAGCTTGTACGCAACAGTGTAGCTTAACGTCTTTCTTGCTATTGTGATATCTGAAGAATTGAAAATCAGTCAATAATTTTCCTTTATATCATCTATGCAACCTGCGTCTTGTAAAACGTCTCAGTGGAATAAATAGGATATAAAAATTCTGATTGTATTTATACCAATGCAACCGGAAGTTATTGCAAGAAAAACATTAATGAAACAAATATTTGGAATTTATTGCATATAATTTAAGTGAAACAAAGTACTAATATTAAACGTGATAAAATTGATATAATGAATATCATCCATGATAACACTTTTAAAGTGCTTTATAGCCTTTAAAATATTGACAATAGGTACACGAAAGTTACTCTAAAGTCTAAGCTAATAGGAGTCGCCAGGTAGCTAATTTCGGCCGACTATCGCGAATTTTAAACCTACATGCAGCATTTTAGACGCTGGGGAATTTTAAAAAATATTTTTAGTAAAAAAAGTGCACCTTATATGCCGTCAAATGCGGTAATTCCCTCTCAGTGCATCTCTCAGGGTAGTGGAAGCTGCTAAGCAGGGGCCGATCTTATCACCAAATGAGTGACAAGTTGCAGTGGATTGCATGGTACGAGTAGCGTGGTACGATCTCTCGCTTGACTTACTATCGAACGCTCAAGACTATTTGCCTTTTACAATGTTAAAGGGCTACAACTTACCCTGCTCTTTCTCCGTGTATAGGATGAAAATGAATTCATGTATTTCCCGAGGGTATTAATACGAAGTGAACTTACCCTAACCAGGGCCTGAACTCCATTCACCAGTTCCATTCCTCACACTACTATCAGTTAGGCTACTTCGTATCAAAAGATAACCTGGTAGTCTAGACCAGGAAATCAAAACGGATATTAATAGATATTATTTTATTACCGAACGTCTCTCATTACGTTTCAAAAGATCCATCTGAGTGTTAATTACGTTGCCAATAATTCTCTAATCATTTTGAGTCTTGATTGTAATTCTTGTTGTTATTTGCAAGTTTTTTACACTAGTTTTAACAGGTTTCGTTTGGTTGGTTCGGGCTTTAAGGCATATCAATATTTGTAGGTTATTTAATCCCAAATCCATTTTATATAAATAAACAGTTCAATTTCAAACAATTCAGTTTAGCATAAGTACACAGCTTAAACGTCAAAAACATTTCTATTTCAAGCTATTCAGTTTAGACAAACAGTTCTAATTCAAACAATTCAGTTTAGTATAAGTATAGTTTTTGTTTACACACAGTTAAATGTCAAAACAGTCCAATTCAAACAATTCAGTTTGGCATAAGTACAGAACAGTTCTATTTCAAACAATTCAGTTTAGCGTACAAAAGCAGTTCCATTTCAAACAATTCAGTTTAGCATAAGTACGCTGTTTAAGAGTCAAAAGAGTTCCATTTCAACCAATTCGGCTCAGCAAAAGAACAGTTTAGTTCTATTTGACCCATAGATATGACCCTATCAGGTGCTACCACTCCCAGCTCGAATAGAACTAGGAACGATTTCAATAAAGGAGTATTTAACATTCCCCAAAACTCCAGCATGATTGGAACCTCACCATCAGATTGCTTAGTGTCATATCTAGGACATTCGTTGTGGGGGTCTTACTCCTCTGCAGAAAAGCAGTCGGTGTATTCTACTGTCCCATCCGATAGGGCAAAGTTTTAACAGGTGGTTTTTCACTGAAATATGCGTGACGGCAAATTGCTTCAGGCCTCTAGAACTCTGCTAAGTATTCAAGCTGATTTTTACAATGCTGTGGTCTGGGTTGTCACGATTCTTTCACTTATCTCGAATTCTATTAGTCTATTATTATCATTTTATTCTTTAGAGAGCTTTTCACGCCAGCGTAAGCTGGTGTTTTTCCATTGGACTCTGAGTGAAAGCAAGTCTCTACCAAGACTCTTCTTAGTATTCTGGCTGATCTCAACAATGCTGTAGTTTGGATGGTCTCCACTCGTCTGCTTATCTCCAAGTCCTCTGGTCCCTGTACCAATCCTTTATCGACTGTACCAAGAGCACAAATTTCAATGTCTCACTGTCACTTTCATATTCCATAGTTTTTTTCAGTTTTTTTTACCAGGTCCAGAAACTTATCTCTCTTTTCGCTTTCTTTCAGTTTTACTGGTCAGCCGGAACAGCAAAGTCCACTATTCGGTTGGTTCTCTTTTTTTTTTCCATTTTTTTTTTTTGTTGTTGTTGTCTATCTTAAAGTCTTGTCGTCAAGACGAGATTCGGTGATCCATTTGTATCTCAAAATCCAAAAATTTTGTGTGTCTGATTTTCTAGGACAGATGCCGGGTTGCGTAAAAACCATTTTTTTCGAAAAGTCAAATTCAAACTTCTTGCACATTTCCCAGTGGATCATCTTCCCCGTCGTATCTAATCTTATTCTAATTTTGCTCTAATTTACCGCATTCGCTTATTATATGATTCATCGTTTCGTATTATTATTATTATTATTATTATCTAATAATAATGTATAGTTCTGTACTAGCAAAATCCTACATTTCACCAAAAATGCTGATAAAAAATATTGAGGATTGGTACTGTCTCATCTTTGGGATGAATTGATGTTGAGACAACACCACTTGATTATATGTTCCTCAGCTGTGCATCCATCTTTATTTGAATTTTAAAATTTCATTATTAACTAAATTCAATATGGTCTGACACAAGGCCCTATTTCTGAGCTATATAATGGAATCAAATTCAGTAATCAACTGAAAGATTAAATTGCTTCCTAATATCTTAGAACAAGAAACGCATTTATATATATATACATATGTGTGTGTGTGTGTGTGTGTGTGTGTGTGTGTGTGTGTGTGTGTGTGTGTGTGTGTGTGTGTGTGTGTGTGTGTGTGTTTAATATATATCTGTGAATAAATTGAATATGAAGGCAGAACATTTCTCTCTGTTTGATTCAATTTCCTTTTTTTTTTTAAACATACAGACATACAGTGGATAAAGTTATTTTTTCAACCATTAAATTGTAGTGTGAGAAATCGTAAGAATTTAAGACCTCCTTTTCCAAACTATGTCAATTTAAATTCCATTTAAAAATGTTACTAAAGAATTTTTACTTGAGATGAAAATGTGCCACAGTTGCAGTGATGGTTAATTATTTTATTACTTGGTTTGGTTAGGCCACGAGCTTTTCAGTTAGCAGTTAAGTTACGAGGATCATTAAATAAGTTTACAGACTTTTTTCGTATGGGCACTTTAATTGATAGTACACACATGAAACTCTAGTCCCCTTCCAAGTAATTTCCTCCGGCTGCAATGCACTTGTTGTACCGTTCCAACAACTTCTAAAAGGCCCCATGGAAGTCCTCTTGTGTGAGCGTGTCAATGACCTTCGTCACGGCCTCTTTCATCTCCTCAATTGTCTCATAACGACAGCCTCTGAGCTTAGAGAATAACCAAAAGTCACAGGGAGCAAGGTCTGGACTATAGGTAGGGTGAGGAACTGTCTTAATGCCCATCTTGGTCAAATAGTCTGTGACAAGGATGGGGTTGTGGACTGGTGCATTGTCCTGGAGGAAATGCCACTGACCCGATTTCAAGAGTGCAAGCCTCTTCCAAGGGAATCTCTTCCAGAACTCCCTTAAAACCTCAACATAGTAACCCTAACCCTAACCGTTTGGCCAATCAACTCTTGTGTATCGACTTCTTTACTCTTCCCACACCTCTCATCATCCCTAATAGACTCCGTGCCTTGAATCTCTTATGCCACTCAAAAACTGATGGTCGATTCATGAAAGATGGTCAAAAAGCAAAAAGTCTGAAGCATTCCATACGTTTCTGTGGCATTTTTTCCAAGTTTAAAACAGAATTTTATTGCATATCGTTCTTCTAAAGTGTCCTCACGTCTAGATTGCATTTTTGAAATTCACCAGCTGTGACAATCCGGCTTTAGTAGGGTATATTCGAATTCCTGCTGTAGCTGTTTATTTGAACCTGTAATCATAAAAATTGGTCGGTCATCTCATAAGATCTATAACAATAACACACTGAATTTTCAAGAGTCTACGACAATTCTAAATGCCTGTACAAAAAAGTCTCGAAACTTACTGAACGCACCACGTAGCTAAAATATCTGAGCGGAAATGTAAGTCAAATAGGATAGTTTAAGCGAGTACACAACGTCTTGGCCAAAATGTAAGCAAAATGGATTCATATCTTTTCTGTGACAGGTTTGATTAGAGAAACAAAAACAGTGAATTTTGGACACTTGAGAGATGACTCAAGAATTTAATAAGACGATATTACTCCCACCGATATCCTCAATTTGAATATATAAAAATTAGTAAATTTTGAATAAGTTGTCAGTTAGCAAGTCGTCAGTTGTCAGTTAGAAGTTTGCATTCAGAGAGTTCTCGCGGGCTGGGGTGGGGACGTGTCTCTTTGTGTCTGTTCATAGACCCTTACAGATTCTCTCTCTCTCTCTCTCTCTCTCTCTCTCTGTCTCTCTCTCTCTCTCTCTCTCTATCTCTCTCTCTCTCTCTCTCTCTTTCGTGCTACTGTATACAGTCTGAACAATGAACAATAAATGATTGTTAATTGTTGACAGAGAGGCTTATTTTTGAGTTGCCAACGCCCAGGCAACTTTGTTCCAATAGATTATCCCGACAGTCAGAAGAAGTTCCGGATGGATTGTATCATTCCTTGTCTGTAAACACAGCGTGGGCACAGACAGGATTGATAAAAGAACTATCCGAAAATGTGATACTATAGTATCCCAAAATCTTTGAAAAATATTTTGAATAAAACATTACGTTTGAAGTAAGTACAGTTTTAAAGTTTTTTCTATAATTTATTCATGCCTTTCCTTAGGGAATATGCGTAAAATGACGTAAATATAAAACAAAAATGCGTCATTAGCGTCTCCTAATAATTTTTTACGCTATTTGTTGGATTAAAAAAAATAGAACGTCCAATAATATTTATCACAAGTCTTTCCTTAATTACTTTCTACATTTATTCTCAGTGTAGCAACAGTGAATTGGTCTGGTGGTTTTGGTTGGTTGGTTTTGCGTTTTTTCCTCATGCAATAAGTCTCGGCACATAGCAGTTAGACGTAAGGTCTCCAACAGATAACAGATTTTGCTTGTACTCCTAAGATACCAGCCATTTTCTCCTTTTTTTTCTGGGGTAATATGTAGATTGCTGAGTTCTTGGCTAAAAATACACTGAATCTACCAAAATTATGTTAATATTTATGTTTAGAAGTAGACAAAACACCGGAAACTGTATATCGAATAGCAGTCGGGGTTGGTACCTCTAAAAAAATGTAATGGGTATTCTCGGATCCCACTAGAAGAAGACATACTAGTTGTGTACAAAAGTATCGAGATTAAAGTTGTATTTACGTAGACAGAAATTAACAATGAATGAAACGTTTATTTTCTTCAAAATAATCCACTTGGCATTCTACATATTTATTCCTGCGAGTTTTCCACTTGTCGAAGAACTCCCAAAATTGCTCTTGAATAGATCTTTTTTAAGAAACAGGAAAAGATCACACGAACAAGGTCTTGTGAAAATAGAGGTTGCTGTACTCACACAATCCTGTGTTTTGCCAAAAGCTACCGATAAAAAAAGTTATAAGAATTAGCACTGTTTGTTTTGTTGGTCATTTCTGTTTGGAGCAATCTTTCATGATTTTCTTTCTTAATGTAAAGACGGTCAATATCTGCTGTTGGGTGATGCATTGTGCGACAGGTTTTTAGTTTCCTAAATTTAGAACTATCTTTTTAATTTCAGCTAACGCCCAGTTTATTGAATTAAAAATGTATATAACTACTTATATTAGCAAGGTGTAATTGATATATTATTTTTGCACTCAATTCTGTTCTTAACATTGTTCTTATTCTCCAATAGAACTACTTTCTCTTTTTTTATTTATAGTATAATTGATACTATTTGCTTCATTTACATCTAAAGATAAATTTTATCGTGTTCTAACTCTGTAATTTCCGTGTTTTTATCAATAGCGATGTTTTTTGACTTTACAAGCAAGCCTTTCTTAAATGTGACTTTCGCACATTTGTCCAAACCAAATTGCATCCCGACATCGTCAATAGATCTTTTCGCAGTGGACAGTAGACCTAAATCGTCGTCATTTTTTTTTTTTTTGCATATAAGTTTAAATCATCCATATAAATTAGAGGGGGTTTTGTGTGATTTTTTTTCTTATCTTTACTTTCACCTCCATTCGTTTGATGATGTCAGTTTCCACTATTCCTCAGTTTATAAGTAGACAAAACATTTTACCTTCTCTCCAACCATTCTGATGCTTTCCTTATTTTGCAGTTCTATTCCTTCAGTTGTCTCTCTCCTTCCACTTTTTATCAGTATGGTACACTTGTCAGTCCTATATTCCATTCGTATGTCCGGGCTGTACATTCTTATTGTTTGTATCAGAGTCTCCAGTTGTTTTTGGCAATTGATTGCGGCCTCGAAGTTAGCGAGTTCGAAATCCAGTCACGCTATTACGTTTGTCGCGACCCGTTCACAAACATAAATAGATCGGATTACTCACCCCTACAAACATAACATCCGTGTACGGCCGGAAATGACGAAGCCCTTTTACGATCCTGACCTGCGGTTACAACTACGAAAAGGGAATAAATTACATCTAACAACATTTACAGAACATGTCTGACTAAAGTAACTCAATCAAAATAAAGTGGATTATCTTCCGAAGCCTATCCCTAACTAAAGAAGAACTCTACTTCCACTCCTATTTTTTAAAAGATGAACGTTACAGTTCGGTAGACCTGTTAGACTGTCGCTGCTACTGCTGAAAATAAACAATGCTTCTGCGGCAAAAAAATTAGAGATCTCACGACGCTCTCAGGAGCCGCTCTCAGAGCGAGGCTACACAAGGCTGAATCCTACATCTCGTGGTCGCATTCGCATTTCCATCAACTAGATATGCAAAGAGGTCTCTTTTTGCGGGTTGGAGTATCTCTGACGGTCCTTACAGACTCATTGAAGTAGACGGCCCGGAGGCAAACACGAAGAGGACTCTAAGACCATCCGGTCTTAACCATTCGGTCAGTTCCGTTGTTCGTTCGTCCGTTTGGCTGCGCAGCGCTAAAGGCACGGGTTAGCCTTTAGCTACCGCTTCTCTATCTGCGCAGCGCTAAGATAACGCCAATCTTAGCCGCGGCCTCCTGGCCTGTTCGCTCGATAGTGCAGAGCTTTGGCATGGCAAAGCCATAGCTACCGTCTCCGACACGTCGGCATAGCTTTGGTACGGAAAAGCCTTAGCTACCGTCTCTGACACGTCCGCACAGCTTTAGCACGGAAAAGCCTTACCCACCGCCTCCGATACGTCCGCACAGCTAGGGGCACGGCAAAGCCATAGCTACCGTCTCCGATACGTCTGTACATCAAGAAATACGACAAAGCCCTGGCTTCACCGATTCGCTCGCTCGGCTTCCTATGTGCTAAGGTCTGGTAAACCTGTCCGTTCACTTGGTCCGTAGAACTAAAACTCAGTTAAGTCTTAGTCACCACGCTCGCTCGACTCTACGTGATCAAGCTGCTAACTCCAACTTCGACCACGACGCTCCAGCAATGCAGCATCCAGTACGACTCGCTGTACGGACTGCCCTAGCATTGCAGCATCTAGCCCACGTACGACTCGCTGTACGGGCTTGCAACCACATCGATACCTCCCCCGATTGATCCAACGCACTGTCAAAAAACGGGACATCGATTCACCAACCTCGACCAACATCAGCTACCCGAATCAACCATCTAGCTAAAGACACACGTCTCAAGAACTTTACATACGCTCTTGTAAATACGACAAAAAAATTGTCATCTTTGTTGTATTTGTTACCTCGCCTTTGTTTCCTTCATTGTCTTTGGCTGTCATTACTCGCACGCTTAACTTAAATCGTTTGCAAGGTCGACGTGCTTATCGGCTCCGCAACACGTTCACTTTCAAACTGATATTCTTGGTAAAGAAAGGTATGACCTCCCTTATCCCTCAACCAATGGATTGAATAGTATCGCTTCTGTTCTTCGATAAGGCTGGCTATGGCATTAAATAACTCACAAAGGTTGAAATGCAATTAAACAAAGAAACCAAATTGCCGTTGCGCAACCGAAACATAATTTGTTTTCCTTTAGACAAAATTAATTCTCTGCAGTTATAGTTTTTTGGCAAATTGACAGATAATTTAACACCTGATGAGGCTAAAAGACTAGATAATGAACTTCAAGTATTTATCTCCAAAACTGTATATCGTGAGTTTCAATATCACAGGTAATATTTACAATAATTTTTGAAACTATCTATTCCTTTTCTTTGTTTTGTTTGGGTTATTTAATGTCAAATACTGTTTATATGTTTATATTAAATATTTATGGTTTTTGTAAACACATTTTGTTTACAACATTTTGAAACGATCCTGAGCTCATTTTTATTTTGCATTCAGTTAATGGTTTCAAATATCTCAATCAAACGTAGATAATTCTATTTACTATTAATCATTTGTGGGAACACAGTTAAATAGTTTCAAGTATTTCTAAGTAACAGTAACAATTTAACATCTGCCATTTGTTTACACACATTTAAATGGATATACATATATGATTTGTAAGTGAATAGTTTGTTGATAATTACATTTTTAAATGAGTTTGAACGAATTTGTTTGCACTGAAGTATTGTTATTGTTTCTAAACAGTTAAATAGTTTCAGTTATTTCTGTCTAACACTAATAATTCTATTCAATATTAATCATTTGTTTGCACACAGTGAAGTGGTTACAAGTATTGCTATTTAACACGAATTATTCTGTTCAACTCTATTCATTCATTTGCACACAGTCAAAGTATTGCTATGTATCACTAACAATTCAGTTAGACGGTCATTTGTTTACTCAGAATTAAATGATCAAACAGTTCTATTTCTAACAATTCAATTTGTCATTTCTAACAATTTCTAACAATTCAATAAGTCATTTGTTACCCAGTCGGCTGGGGCTGTAGAATACATCGACTGCACCTTTGCAGAGAGGTAAGATCCCCAAAACAAATGTCCGAGATATAACACAAAACAATCTGATGGTTAGGTTTCAGTAATGCTGGAGCTTCGGGGAATGCAGTGTACTACCTCATTGCTATCGCTCCCAGACCCACTCTGGCCCAGAGTACCAGCATTTGATAGGGCCCTGTCTATGAGTCAAATAGAACTAAACTGTTCTTATGCTAAGCTGAATTGCTTGAAATAAAACTGTTTTGACATGTAAACCGCGTACTTGCGCTAAACTGAATGGTTTGAAATAGAACTGTTTTGGAGATTGAAACTGTACTTACGCTAAACTGAATTTTTTGAATTAGAACTTTTTGACTAAACTGAATAGCTTGAAATACAAGTGTTTTTGACAATTAAACAATGTCATCATCATCATATCGCGCTGGTAGCACGGATATCCCTGACCCTCTCTCGCCACTCCTCCCTATAGTTCATCGCCCTAGGTAGGTCTTCAGGACAACATCCTGTATCCTCACATAGCTGCTGAATGTACGTTCGAGCTGGTCGTCCTGCTTTTGCGCGGCCATGTGTGGGGATCCATAAGAGTACATCTCTTATGAGTTCATCTCTGCTTCTCCAGCAGTGTCCTGCATGTCTGGTTCGTCTAACTTGAATAGTTTTCGTGATAGGGGGCAGGTGGCCGTACAGTTGGTGTCTTGTGGGGTGTTGCTGCCAGGACTTGTTCAGGATTGCACGCAGCATTCTTGTGTAATTGCCATCTAGCTTCTTCTCCAGCCGTTTTGTTAGCGTCCATGTAGTGCATCCATATAGCAGTATCGATGTGACCGCTGCCTGAAATAAACTGCGTTTCATTTTATCGGTTAGGTCTGATTTCCATATAATCGATAGCCTATTGATAGCTGTCCATGCTTTTGTTAACCTCGTTTCGATGTCCTTTTCGGTTGATTCGACGCTGCTTCCTAGGTACGTGAATTTGTCTACTAGTTTAAGTGGGGTTCCTTCTAGAGTGTAGATGTCCCCCGTTTGGTTATAGCACATATATTCCGTTTTGTATGCATTAACATAGAGGCATATGCTTGCTGCTGCTCGTTCCAAACTATGCAGAAGAGTTTCGGCTTGGTCTGGTGTATTTGCCAGTATCGTTATATCATCGGCGTAGTCGGCGTCGGTAATTGTTGTTGCGGGGTATCTTCTGCTTCTTTTCTTCGCCAGTTCGAAGCCATTCTCTTTGATTTTGTCAATCGATGTTCTAAGTACGTAGTCTAGACAAATGATAAAGAGGTACGGGGCCAGCGTGTCCCCTTGTAGTACTCCTGCTACAATGTCAAAGTATTCTGTGTTTCCATCCGGTGATCGTACTTTTACTTTAGTGTTTCTATAGAGAATCGTTATTGCCGCTACGGTTTCTTTAGGTATGCCGTACGCTAGTAGGATTTGTTCCATCTTTCCTCTGTGAATGGAGTCGAAAGCCTTGGTAAAGTCGACAAATATTAATGTAGCTTGAAGGTTCTTTGCCCGTACACCTTCAAGGATTCTGCGGATGGTTAATATTTGTGAGGTCGTGGATCTATTTCTTCGGAAGCCATTTTGGTTTTTTCTAAGTATGTTGTCGATTTTGGGTTCTATTCGGTTTCGTAGTAGGGCATTGTAGATTTTGGCTGCTATGGATGTAAGTGTTATGCCTCGGTAGTTTTTGGCTAATCCGAGGTCCCCCTTTTTAGGGAAGGGGAGTATGCATCTCTTCATCCATCTATCTATCGGATTTTGATTAAAACGAAGAAGAGCATTTGAACTCAGGAGCCAACTGGAAGAAATATATCAATATTGGTCAGTATGTCTTTAAGCCCTATCAATTTAAAATGCTGAATTTTACAAAATGTTATGCTGTATTTTGTTTGTGAAATAATGCTTAAACTATGCGTTTTAAATGTAAAGACACGCTTACTCTACTATAAAGCCAAATTGATGTTAGTCTTTCCAAATGTCAGCGAACAAGGCAGAATGTTTTTGAATCTCTTCTATAATATAATTTAAAAATTCGTAAAGAAAGCCCTAACAGTAGTTTAGAAGAAAAAGAAAAAGCCTAAAACACCTAATGCTACCACAGCCCCCCCCCCAAGAGAAAGGGAAAAAGAAAAAAAAAAGAAATGAATTCCCCCCCCCACAGTAGACCGCCTCCAAAACTACCTAAAATTCAGTAGTAAATAAAAGTCAAAACGAAGAGGAGCATTTGAACTCAGGAGCCAACTGGAAGAAATATATCAATATTGGTCAGTATGTCTTTAAGTCCTATCAATTTAAAATGCTGAATTTTACAAAATGTTATGCTGTATTTTGTTTGTGAAATAATGCTTAAACTATGCGTTTTAAATGTAAAGACACGCTTACTCTACTATAAAGCCAAATTGATGTTAGTCTTTCCAAATGTCAGCGAACAAGGCAGAATGTTTTTGAATCTCTTCTATAATATAATTTAAAAATTCGTAAAGAAAGCCCTAACAGTAGTTTAGAAGAAAAAGAAAAAGCCTAAAACACCTAATGCTACCACAGCCCCCCCCCCGCCCCAGGGAAAGAAAAAAAAATTTTTTTTTAAGCTCTCTAATTCCTGAAGCCGGCTAGGTTCCCAACTGGAGTAAAAAAATAAATAAATAAAAAGCCTAGGAAAAGTCCGAATACAGCGCAAAAAAAAAGTGAAAGTCATACGAAAGTACCTTAATCTTGGACTTTAACTAAGTTAAAACTTAAAACTTAAACCAAAATTACCCCCCCTTTTTTGCGTACACATGGGAAGCAGCATGATGTACGTAAAGGTATTTGAATAAACCCATGGACGACCAAACTCAATACCTAAACGGGTCCTGGACGTGAGTTTGACGACTTTATGCTCAGGATCGTTAGTTCGATCGGGGAACTACTGCTGCTCCTCTATAAGAGTGGCTTCTATAGAAGAGAATAAAACAGCCATCGAAAGATAACCATGACCCACACTCAAACCACATACACAAACCGCATCGCTCTTCGCGCGGGTAAAAAAGGGGCGCGTCCTGCTGAGGTTGGAGCCCTGGCCTCAGTGTTCGAAAAATCAGCTACAGAGCTCAAACAATCAAAACTACTAAAATGCAAGCAAACACTACAAATAGCCACATTTAACGTAAGAACCTTAAATAGAATAGGACAACTCCCAGAGCTAATCGCATCGGCCGAAGAAGATAAGATAGACATAATATGCATACAAGAACACAGATACACGCACACCGAAGATATCAAATATCACGAAACTGGCAATGGCTGGTCGCTCGCCACTGTATCCGCATGGAAAAACTCTGTCAACGCCGCAGTAGGAGGGGTAGGACTACTTATAGGACCTAGAGCATTAAAAACGCTTAATAGCGTTGAGAAAATACAACCTAGAATGATGGCAGCTACATTTAACGGAAACCCCAGAGCAACAATCATCTCATGCTACAGCCCCACCAATGTTAGTGAAGAAACTGAACTAGTCACCTTCTACGATGAGTTATCCTCATTAGTGCGTAGCATCCCGAAACACAACATGTTAGTCATTGGCGGAGACATGAATGCCCAAATCGGGAAAAACGGAAACAACAAATACAGCCTCCACAACACGTCAAATAGGAATGGGCAACATCTAACAGATTTCATGATAGAAAATAGATTAGCATGCCTCAATACAAACTGCCAAGAAAGAGAGGGCAAACTATGGACATACACGTACGCAAACAATACTAAAGCTCAGATAGACTACGTCCTTATAAACAAGAAATGGAAAAATAGTGCATTGAATTGCGAGGCATACTCCTCTTTTGAGGGTGTGTCCACCGATCACCGAATAGACACGGCGAAAATACGGTTAAGCCTACGAAAAAACGCCAAACGAACAGCGACCACCAAACACTATGACTGGGCCCTATTAAACAACAAAGATATAAGAGATAAATACGTATTAGAATTAAGAAACAGATTCGAAACACTACAAGAAAAGACGGAAAAAAGTACACCAAACGACGAATATGAAAATTTCGTCAATGCACACCTCGTGGCAGCAGCAAAATACATTCCAACAAAACTTAAAACTAAATATAGAGTCCCATGGGAAACTTTAGCGGTGAGAGAAAAACGTGCACTAGTGAAAACAGCCTCCAAAAACTATTGAAAAAACCCAACAAACACAAATGCCTTAAAACTAAAAACGGCACAATATCAATTAGCAGGCATATATATAAAGGAACAGACAGAATACATTCAAAATCAGATAGATAAGATTAGAGACTCGGTGGAAGATAGACAATCTAGAATAGCCTGGCAAACAATAAACGAAGTGAGCAGAAGAAAGAACACAACCAAAGCAAAACTTAAAGCAGCAAACCAACAAGAAAGAATAAAACTGTGGAAACAGCACTTCGAAAACTTACTTGGAAACCCACCAAAAATAACGCATGAACCAATCACCAGAATAATTAGCAAACAATTAGACATTAAACTAGGACCGTTCACACAAGAAGAACTCGACTCGGTTCTCAGAAAAATTAAGAATAGGAAAGCTGCAGGGCTGGACGAAATTCCCCCGGATGTATGGAAGACCAGACAATTCGACGACATACTGCTCCGCCACTGCAACGCAGTATACAATTAAACAATGTAATTATGCCAAAATAAATTCTTTGAAAAGACCTGTTTATTTGTATAAAAACGTATTTGGCATTAAATAACCTACAAAGGTTGTTATACCATAAAACAAAAACAAACAAACAAACAAGCACAAGTTGGGGTTGAATCCGCCTACCAAGGCTCAAGAACATTCAGAAAAGCTTTGATCATCAAAGGATACTATGTATAGTGCTGGAATACTTAGAAGAGTCCTTGAGACCTGAGAAGACCCACCAGTTATTGCTGCAATAAAAAGAACTTGCAAAGAGTAAAATAAGCTTCAAAAACACGAAAGACCTCATGAGAGGTTTCTCTCTTAAATGTTATTTGATCAACGTTCAAAAATATTTTTTATACATTTTTATATTTAGCAATAGTTTGTGTGGAAAATCTGCAAACTCATGTTCTGCAATAGCCAACTTGCTATAATTATTGTATTGATTTGTTAGTTGAATTTTTCTTCAATTTTCTGCACTTCCCTATACCTCATTTTCCGGAAAGAAACATACAATTTTGTTTTAAGTTATTTTAAAAGCCTTTAAATCAACATGAAGTTTTATGATAATCAATGCAAATGTTATGAGCTCGTGTTGAATCAATAAAAATATCATTTTCTGAATAAAATCATTAAGTATCCTACGTTGTACTCGTATTTTTTTTTTTTTTTGTTTCCTACCTCTCTCTCTCTCTATCTATCTATCTATCTATCTATCTATCTAACTTTTATTAAAGCCTTTAATCATTTAACTGTTTAGTATCTCGTAATGACAGGCAAAGATTCCCCTTTTCTAACCTTACAAACTGTGATTCTAAATTACGAATGACTCCTTCTGGAACTTACTCATTATAAAATAACTGATATCGTTTACCACTAAGAGTTTCCATGGCAACAATCTGAATGAAAAATATTGCGTATATTGTCCTGATTTATGTCAAAATAAAGAAAAACATTTCAACAAATCGACCAGACGGTTGGACTTAGAATACAGTTACTGTATTCCCTGCAATGAAGTCATCATCATCTTCTTGCCGTGCCCCTGGAACGGATATCCCTGATCCTCTCTCGCCACTCCTCCCTATCGTTCATCGCTTCTGGCAGGTTCTCAGGACTACATCACGTATCCTCACAGAGCTGCTGTATGTAGGTTCGAGCTGGTCACCCTACTTTTACTCGGCCATGTGAGGGGGTCTATTGGAGAACATCACTTATGAGCTCGTCCCTGCTTCTCCAGCAATGTCCTGCATGTCTGGTTTATATAACTTTGATAGTTTTCGTGATGTGAGATAGATGGTCGTACAGTTGGTGCTTTGTGGGGTGTTGCCTCCAGGACTTGTTCAAAATTGATCGCAGCATTCTTGTGTAGACCTCGTCAAGCTTTTTCTCCATACTAAACAGTCAGCGTCCATGTAGTGCATCCATATACTAGAAACTGCGTTTCATTTTATCGGTCAGGTCTGACTTTCATATGACCGATAGTCTATTGATAGTTGTCCATGCCTTGCTAGTCGCGTGTCGGTGTCTTTTTCGGTTGATGAGACACTGCTTCCTAGGTAGACACTAAACTCTATATGATGGGGAAACTCCAGTTTTAGAGAGTGTGGATACCACTTTATTTCAATTACTCCCAGGTCTACTCTGACCCGTAGTGATAGTACCTTTAGGCTCTCAGCTATGGGTCAAATAGATCTAATGAAAATTATTAGTATTAGATATGAAAGCTTGAAAACTTAAAACTGAAAAGTATTAATTTTAAGAATAGTTACTTGAAGTTATAATGGTTTACTAAGGATTATTATAAGTTATTTCATACCATATAACTATGTGCAAACAAATAATTATTATCAGATCATTTGAAACCATATAATTGAGTATGAATTATCAATATTATACAGGAATGTCATAGTGATCTTCATCAAAGATAGTTTTGACATTAAATAACCCACGAATGTTGACATGCCAATAAACAAAGAAACCAAAACCGAGAGCTGATGATATACAGGGTGTCTCAAAATAGATGCAACTCATTAATATGATAATGATTTATTACACGTCCAGAACAAAATGCATCCTTTAAGCTAGAGACATCAAATCAATATTCGTTTTTTTTTTTAATTGTTATTATATCAACTTCCAGTACACGTAATCTTTTATTGAGTTTCTTGCCTCAGTAATAAATCATTATCTAATTAATGGGTTGCATCTATTTGAGACAGTTTTGAATGATTTCTGTCTCCAAATAAATAGTGACGCGAAGTATTTTTCCTCTCTAGTCCAAAGCAGTATGATCAAGGATTAATCCTATTTACCAACCCCTCCGCTCGGGTAGGATATGACACAAGGTCAATTTTTAAGCGGAGTTTAACAGGTTTGAATTCAGAGTTTTCCTTCTCCTAGACTAGATGCCTCACCAAGGCTGAAGAGCCCAGTCTCCCCTACTATTTACCCATAGCTGGAGGGAGAATAATTGGATTCATACCTTTCCCAAGGGTATTAGTGCTATGTGAAATGCAATCTGTCTCGTCCAAGATTTGAACTCGAGTCGTCGTGTTCATTTCCAACGACGATAACCATTACACCAAGGATTAATAGTTGTTATCGTATACCATTTTCAAATCTGAAACAAAAAAGAAGACAATATTATTAGTAGTAGAATTACTAGCAGTAACCTGGGCCCTATGTATCTTCAAATACCCTGTATGACTTTGGATAAAAATCTCTTAAGAAATAACAACACAAAAAAAGTAAATATCAACATATAATTGACGCAATTCTTTAACCAATAGGCATAAAATAACCTAAACAAATTGATATATCGTTAAAATTAATCAATGAGTCCTTTTCAGTAAAATTTCTCCAGAGGTTGGGGCACCAGCAAATGAGATGTTGTAAGAAATTCAACTTAATTTGACTGCCAGGTTTAGAAATTCGACTACAGTTGCACTCAGCAGTGAAAATATTAAAGCTTAGACCACAAATATCTTTAGTTAAGTTATAATTATCAGTTAATTGCCAATTAGATTATTTTATAGTGACGTTGAAATCATATGTGCCATTGCATTAGCTAGTTTAAATTGATAAAAATACACTCCTTTATATGGACTTCATTTCAGACTTATCTGACGTGATTCCTAATTGCTATCTTTCTACTGTCAGGTGAACGCTAGTCTTAGAGTTCTCTCTACACTAGAATTCAATGGTTTTTCTAGTGAATGAATAACTAATCAATTTCAACTCATCACTTCTTATCAAATTATAAGCCTTATAATTGTATCCACTGGGCGTTTAATCTATTCTGTGATTTTTCCCTTAAGTCAATGATATGTAAGTGTACACAAACACAAACTTATTTATATAATGTAGGTTTGTATATTTTTTACCCTTAATTTAAATTGACAATAGACATTTCTACGCTCAATACAGAACCTCAATTCTATAAGTTAAAAATATTTCTGTGTAATGAGATTTTTTGAGCGCAATTTTTTTCTGAGTTGACAAAGACAGAAACTTTTTGAAACAATTGAAAAAGCAGCATAAAAAAATTATTGAAATTCGTAGAAACAAATAGAAATGATACAAGTAAACAGACGATAACAAGGAAAGTGCAAAAAAAAAATAAAGAAAAAAAACGAAAGAAGCACAACAAAAACGCAGAAAATAGAGAATTGAATATTTGTCTCATTTTTCGACAGACAGGCAAAATAAAATATATCCCCGTAGGAATTTGGAAGGCGTATGTATAATTATGTTTTTCTTATTTTTACAAATTTTCTCTCTTCAGAGTTTATAATAATGATAACATGATCAATCTGAATGTTAAAGGCAAGAAAAGAAGGCTCTACTAAATTGTGGGCGCATCCGTATCAATAGATTTTCTGAGTGAAGACAAAAGAAAGTAAAAAAAGTACACGCATATCAGAATCTTGGTGGGTATTAAGAAATCTGTGAAAAAGGATGTTTAAACTTATGCTCATATCAGGTGTACAACTGTTCATGTCTTTACTCTTTAACCTCTTTCTCATCAAATCCATGTTGACTCACTTTTTATGTAGTTGAAAAAAACTGGAAAAGAGGTCTGCTATATTAGACTTCAAAGAAACTACAATGATATTGTACATAATGTCAAGTTTCACATTGTTACGAATGTTCTCCAGTGGGGATAATGCAAAGTATTGTTTGCAGTCTGCGTGTGGAGGTGCATTTAACCCCCGTAGATACGAAGTAAATTATTTTAATTACTAAATAAAAAGTATTATACGAATTTTTTATCTATATGTGTGTGTACGTGCAGGTGCGCCCCGATACGGATAGGATGTGATACAAGGTGAGTTTTTAAACGGAGTGGAGCTTATTTAAATTCAAAATTTTCTTCTACTTAAGTAATTGCTTAACTAAGGCTAAAAGAAACTTACTTTTTACTCATAGCTAAGAAAAGAAAACATTGATTCGTGCCTTTTCAGATAGCATAAGGGCGAAGTGAAACGCAAACAGACTTATCAAGAACTTGAACCCGGATCGCCTATTCCATTTGTTACGACGATAACTGTTGCACTAAGCACGCCTCCCTTTATATATATATATATATATATATATATATATATATATATATTAAATTGATAAACTTAATTACTAAAAGGCTATTTAAATCGTTTATAACTTCATGAAAATATATTTCGTAAACGTAATTCCTCTTTTAGTTTATTTTTTAAGTATTGTATTACACAACTTTTTCTTTAACATTAAAAATATACTGCGGGGCGTCCTCGTGGTGTAATGGTTAAAGCAATGGACTGCGGAATCGTAGTAAGTGAGTTCGTACTCCAGTCGCGCTATTAAGTTCACTTTCGGGCAAATACCCTTGGGAAAGGTATGAGCCCACTTACCCTCCCAGCTATGGGTAAAATAGTACCACTGCTGTTCTTCTAGGAGAATGTCTTTGGCATTAGATAACCTACAAAGGTCCATATGCCATGAAACAACGAAACCAAACCTAAAAATATACTAAAATAAATATTAGAATTTAAACAATTGAAAATCGTGAAGACTTCTTTATAAATATAGATTTGAAAAGTCTTTCAACAGTCATCACGAGGAAAATTGGTGTTCTATCAATTACGTAATCTGGCTTTCCAGTTGACCCGTTTGATAAAATCATATGTGCATGGGTATAAGGGGGAAGCCTAGGTCTCACTTAGCTTAGAATATGTACCCTTTAACTCATGCTAGACTCCAAGGATGAATGTAAGTTGGTAGTTACAATAATATTCGAATTAGCAAATGTTAATTTTCTTAATAATCGTACTTTTTCATGGACAGATTACTGATTATCAAGTCTCACTGCCTGGAATCCGTGAGTTCAATCCTCGGATCAAACAGTGTAGTGTAATGAGGTGGCCACCTCCCACCACCAGTGAACCAAGTGACCGGTTGTGTGGCCGACAACGAAGGGTCAACCTCGAGAAATCTCACGATAGACGCGAGAAACGGTCATACGTGACAGTCGAGGATTTTTTTCAATGGGTTTGTCAGTTAGTAATGAACAGAGAACAAGGAGCGACTGAAATTTTGGTTCTAGCGAAACCTTCCCTCGCCATTGGAGGTTGGGCTACTATTTATAAAACACTAGAACCTTTCATTCATTGACTTGACAATACCACTTAACGTCTCTTTTGGTGTTTTTGTTTTTTTAGATTAATCCAGAGTGGCTGAAACACCAATAATAAAGTGAACAGTATTTTTTATCATTAAGTGTCTAGCTTTTTCCTTTGCTATGAACTTTTCATCTCTTCATCTCGTCTTTGCCTCCGCCAACTTTCTTGAAGACTCCACAATGCAACAGTAGTCATTTGCTAAGCTTAGTTCACTTCACCACAATGAAATATATCATCTTATTATGAAATACGTTATCTTTTTGCGTCTCTCCAAACAAATAATATGTGGTGTAGAAATCGACATGTAAAATCAATGCCAATATAAAGAAGTTTTTTTCTTTTTCTGAGTAATTAACCTGTCTAAGGCTTCCATACAATTTGTGACTATACGTGAAGAAAACAGTTGTATATGCTGGCTGACTAATGTATAAAGAGTTAAAAATTTCTTCACTCGATGAAGAAATCATTACCCATTTTCAAATAGCTTGTCTTGAAAAATCAGGATAAAAAACAAATAAAAAATCTCAGATTCAGTATAAAATTAAAACCAAAAAAGTTAATACAAAGCGCAAGGTAAGACTATTTTTATAGATTATCTGTTTTATTGTATGCTTTTAACAACTTTAAGTAACCCCTCTCCTAAAATATGCCTTTTCCCCGTAAGTAAATGTAAAATCACTCAGGTTTCTATACAATTTGAGACTAAATATGCAATAGAAAACGTTATTTAATATTGCTGACCAAGTAATGTAAACAGTTTTTTTTAATTCGCACGACAAACTGTTTGCTGTACTATTACAGTGGAACTTCGGCTTACAAAAACCCCATAATACGAAAAATTCAGGATACGAAAGGGTCTTCGAAAAAATTTCCGTCCCATTTAACGTAAAAACATTCAAGATACGAAAACGAAAATGCCCGACTCGAAAGGTAATGTGTCATTATTCGTAACAACATTTGGTTTGGTTTGGTTTCTTTGTTTAATATTTATAAAAGATATATTTAATATAAATGTATGAATAGGATTTGACATTAAATAACCTACGAGGGTTGATGTGCCATATAATCCAAATATACAAACAACTTGTATATGGTCTCCCCAAAGAAAATGTTACCACTGTAATGATGCTCTACAAAAATACAAAAGCAATGGTTCGATCACCAAATGGTAACACCGACTTCTTTAATATTTCGCTGGAGTCTAGGAAGTACATATCATCATCATCATCATCATTATGTCGTGCCGCTAGCACGGATATCCCTGACCCTCTCTCGCCGCTTCTCCCTATTGTTCATCGCCTCTGGCAGGTCTTCAGGTCTACATCCCGTGTCCTCACATAGTTGCTGTATAGATGTTCGAGCTGGTCCTCCTGCTTTTGCTCGGCCATGTGTAGGGGTCCATAGCTCGTCTCTGCTTCTCCAGCAGTGTTCTGCATGTCTGGTTCGTCTAACTTGGATAGTTTTCGTGGCCGTATAGTTGGTGCCTTGTGGGGTGTTGCCGCAAGGACTTGTTCAATATTGCTCGCAACATTCTTGTGTAATTGCCGTCTAGCTTCTTCTTCAGCCGTTTTGTTAGCGTCCAAGTAGTGCATCTATACAGCTGTATCGACACAACCACTGCCTAGAAGCAACTGCGTTTCATTTTATCGGTCAGGTCTGATTTCCATATGATCGATAGCTTATCGATAGCTGTCCATGCCTTCGTTAGCCACGTGTCGATGTCTTTTTCGGTTGATGAGATACTGCTTCCTTGGTATGTGAATTTTTCTAACAGCCTTAGTAAAAGTCCCACTGCCACCAAAAAAAAAAAACGGAAGTACATCTATTGGCACCATATTTATTTATAATCTGCCTAGATTACGTAGTACAATCATCAATTAATATAATAAAAAAAAACATTTCACTTTTTAAAAAAAGACAATAAGCGGACGATATCTCGCAGAAACGATGACTGACGTAGACTACATAGGTGATCATGTGTTTCTCGCAAATATACTTGCTTGCCCAAGTCACGTCTCTACAGCATAGTCTAGAACAGGCAGCAGAAAGCAATGGCCTTTACGTGAACACATATTTGTTTTAAACAAGGAGTCATCTCCATTTTAAGTGGTAAGCCTGTGAAATTATTACACTAATTACTATACCTCGGCAGAAATATCGCATGTACTGAAAGTGATGTTAACATACGCATAGAAAAGGTTTGGACTACTACTGACAGATTGTCGATCAAATATAAATTTAATCTCTCTAATAAAATAAAGTGGGAATTCTTACAAGCTGTGACTGTATCGGTAATGTATGGATGCACCAATTGGCCTCTAACGAAACGCTTGGAGAAGAAGCTAAATTGGAACTCCACAAGAATGCTACTCGCTGTTTTCAGCAGATATTTGATGCAACGCCTGACAAAAGAGTCATTGTACAGCCACCTACCTTCCATCTTACAAACTAAGTAAGACAAACAAGACATGCGAGGAACTGCTGGTGAAGTTAGAACGAACCCATAAACCACGTTCTTCCATAGACTCCTACAAATGGACGTGCCAGTGTTAATCGACCAACAAAGACAAATAAATCAGCTTTGTGCGGAAAATGGATGCTGTCTAGAGGACGTGTCAGGAGCGATGGGTGATAAGGACGAACGGCGAGAGGGGATAAGGGAACTACGTACTATCAACACGACTAAATGAAGACGATGATGATGAACCAGAAACTTCTGATGTGACTCAGACTTACCTTAGTCATCATTTAATCTTTTCTTTTTCATATGTTCTTTATTTTATTTGGGGAGCAGAGTATGTAGGACACTAGTCTACAAGTAGTTTAGCCATAAATAGCTACATTTATATCAATGTCTGGCCAATGTCTTCAAAGAATAAAAAAATGTTATGTGGACTCGGCTTAGATATCCATTGAACTTTGCACAAAATTTAGAAACGGTGAGTATTAGACGCTGAATGTAAAAAAAAAACTGTGATCCCTTGCATTTGATGTCAGTGAGAACAAAAAATAACATAATGCCACGCAAAACTCAATGGTAAAAAATAGAATCTGCGATTAATGTGTGATTACGTACAGTAATCGATATAGCAATGACTAGCAGAGATAAATGGTGTTGCCTTGGAAGAAAAGATAAGAAATGAGGATTTTAAGAAATAATTTCTATATGAATTTTTGCAAGATTCAATGGTTACAGATGACTGAATATAAAAACGAAAGGAGTTTTAAACATAAATGAAACTTGTCTTTATTTGTTCATCCATCTTTCATCTACCTTTTGCAAATCTGTGACCGACTAGGAGAGGTCAAATGGTCCATCACTTAAACTTCCATTCATTTATGATTGATTGATTGATTAATTTTAACTGCATGTCAGTTTGTCTGGGGTTATTTTCTTATGATTACTTCGGAGGATCACGTTTATATTTTCAAATAGGTTTTATTATCTGAGTTAGCAAAGCGTTGTCAAATGAGAGCTCTAAAAGTCCGCATTCTATAAGAAAATGTTTAACAGTGTAGGATGTATGACGTGCTAAACACTGTACTTGTTCTTGCTTGAGTAGAAAGAAGTTAGAAAGTCTTGTGTGACCAATGAGTAATCGGGATATAGTGATTTGTTCCCTTCTAGACTTTCTTAAAACTGGTTTACGATAGCTTAACTCTTGTACCGGGTAAATATTAACGGAAGTGGAACGACCTACCTCCGTGGATTAAATGAAGTGTTCAATTTGAAGTCGGAATATTTAAGTGATTAAAAAAATAATTAAAAAAATAAATAGCATAAAAGAAAGATTCCTATTTGCCTTATCACAAATGTTTATATACATACATATATGCAATTTTTTTTCTTTTCTTTTTTTGTTGGTCCAAAGAGAGAAAAAAGTAAATATTTCAAAATGAATAGGTCCACATAGAGATTTATATTTTTTAAGAATTATTTATTTCGTTCATAAATACGTGTATGTTTCCAGCTTTAGTCAGAGAACAATAAGTAATTTACTAGGTTTTAGCTTAGATGAGGCACAAGGCCATATAAATGGGGCACCCAAATACTCAAACTCACTCTAACAAACCTACACGAGTGAAGTACAAGATTCAAAATGAATGCTTTTGTCCCATTACTAAAAACTCAATTTTCAGATTTTTTTCACTCACTCATTTCTGTGTTGGTTTACTACTTATTTGGTATGCGCTGACAGACTCATTTTTTTACTTAGATAGATAGATAGATAGATAGATAGATAGATAGATAGATAGATAGATAGATAAGGGCGGAGAGACAATCAGTCCGACAGACAGAAAAATATTCAAACAGACTGACGGACATAGATTCATTTATGCACACAAATCATCAGACATACAAACGTATATGCACATGAACATAAATACATATACAAACATAGACATTCTTACGAACATATATATATATATATATATATATATATATATATATATATAGAGAGAGAGAGAGAGGGGTTGGGTGGTTGTTTGGGTTTCATGGCATATCAACCTTGTAGGTTATTTAATGCCAAATCCATTTTTAAACAAATAATCAGTTCTACTTCAAACAATTCAGTTTAGCATGAGTACAAAGTTTAATTGTCAAAAACATTTCTATTTCAAGCTATTCAGTTGTGTCGAACAGTTCTAATTCAAACAATTCCGTTTAGCATAAGTATGCAGCTTAGTTCTATTTAACCCATACATAGGGCCCTATCAGGTGCTACCATTCCGGGCCAGAGTGGACTCGGGAGCAATGGCAATCAAGAGGTGCTCCGCATTCCCCAAAGCTCCTGTATCACTGGAACCTCACCATCAGATAGTTTAGGATCATATCCAGGACACTTGTATGGAGGGGTCTTACCCCTTTTCAGAGGTGTATTCTACAGCCCCTGCCAATTGGGCAAGAGAGTGAGAGACATACATACATATGTATGTATGAATAGCTCTACCCCAGAAAACATACACTGACTTATATAGACATCCATAAAGGCAAAGATAGGTAGATATTGACAGAAAGACAGAATGACATAAGTTCATATATACATATATATCATCAGACATACAATCATAAATGCATAATGCATGTATATATGCAAGTGCAGATATGCTTATAAACATAGAAAGAAAGAAAGAAAGAAAGAAAGAAAGAAAGGACTTGGAACAAAAGATATTTATTAGGAGGCTGATATAAATAGATTTTAACAGACTAAGATAGATAGACTGATAACAAATCTCAATATTGATTTTGCGTCATCAAGATTCCGAAATTGTAATTACTTTTTTATTAGCCTCAGATCAACAACAGATTAGTTCATCGGGCCTTAGGTTAAGGTCATACGTGCTGCTAGTTTGATTTTACCTTCGTCCTGATCTTGGTACTTTTTAATTATAAAATCTCTCTCTCTCTCCCTCTCTTTCTCTCTCTCTCTCTCTCTCTCTCTCTCTCTCTCTCTGAGGTTTTCTTCCTTTAAAATCGCTAATTTAAAAACTAATTAGTGTTTTTTTCTTCAGTATTTACAACCGATAAAAATAAATATACAAATACAAGTGTCGTTTCATTATAGGAGGCATTTACAAAGTTTTGCTTAGTTTGGCACAAAGCCGGAAGTAATGAACACTCAGTGAGATACAAACTCACTGTAAATTATATGCTAGCCTAAAAAATGAAGCTCCTGATAAGGATAGAACTCTCTAGTAATGGCCTGCCAACCAAGCTTGATAACTACACGTGGCGCTCTTTTTAAAATTCAGTTGAGATTAGATCTGGTAAAAAAAGAGCATGGAATACCAAGTTAACATCGAACTCTACTCAGTAGATACTTGTTTATTATAACAGATTCTTCTTCTTCTTCTTCATCTCTCTCTCTATATATATATATATATATATATATATACCCTGAGTTTTTCATTCAATATTGCTTAATTAATCACACAGTCGTCCTTTTCTGTGATTTCTATTACAGACAAAAGTAAATGTACAAATACACATGGCGTTTATCATTGTAATTATTTGTCGTTGGTAATCGTGAGGTCTGCTATCGATGGGCTATTCATCAAATGGAAGTCTGATGTATCTGATAAAATTAAGCGGGATATCTTCCAAGCTGAGACCGTCTCAATACTACTGTATGGATACACCACATGGACGTTAACAAAACGCATAGAATAAAAGATCCACAAGAATGCTATGAGCTATTCTGAATAAATCCTGGAAGCAACACCCCACAAAATAACAGTTGTACGGCCACTTACCTCCTATCTCTAAAACCATCAAAGTAAGACTAAAAAGACATGCGGGACACTGCTGGAGAAACATGGACGAACTCATAAGTGTCGTTCTTCTGTAGACCCCAACACATGGACACGTCAACATTGACCGACCAGCAAGCACTTATCTACATCAGCTCTGAGCGAACACAAGAGGTAGTTTGAAAGATTGCCCCGAGCTATAGGAACGGATAGAGTGAGAGAGAGAGTCAGGGAAATCCGTGCAGTTAGCGCGACTTGATGTTGATGATGATAATAACTCATTTATCCTATCTTAGTATATGTGACGATAGATTGATAGATTGATAGGGGAAGTAAATAATGGATTTTAATTCGACAATATATAAAGAAAAATTATAAGAAGGTAATCCAAGTAGAAGGAGAGATTTTTTGAGAAGCAAATTCGACACTATAGCGTTTCAGTTCTAATGAATCATCATCAGGGCTATTAGGGATTATATTAGTGATATTAAATCAACGATAGATGTGTAAAAAGTGCAGAATATAAAAATCTAGGGAATATTTGTATAACAAGAAAAAGTTGGCCGTTTATGACAAGAAAAAGTTGGCCGTTTGATTAATGAATCAGTGTTTGTTGTTTTAAATTGCGTCATTTGACTTATTAGAAATATTGTGTTGAATTTATGTTCCGTTTGTTAATCGAGAAAGATTTTGAATCATTCCTTGTTTTCAACGAAGTTCAAATCCTATAAGTCTGGCTTTTTCAAATGTATGAGATAGATAGATAGATAGGAATATCATAGGTTAAGATACCTACATCTGGGCAAACGTAACAACTAGTCTTGTGACGGTCATGACATAATTGTCATGGTCTTAGAAAAAGGACACTGCGAATCAATTCACATCCTAGATAAGGCTATGTGCGTTTAATTTCACGCTAGTGACCATGAAAAAGGCATGAAACCGTCTCTTCAGCTTTAGGCTAAACAGTTGAAGAGACTGAACTTGCAATCCCTGTTAAGGCAACTGGCCTAGAATTTAAATTCCGATTTCAAAGCAAATGTACTCTGCTTAAAATGAAAATTGACCTCGTGTCACATACTACCTTTAGCGGAAGGGTTGGGTAAATAGATATCTGCTTGTTTTATGTTATTCTAGAAATTATATTCGTCAAAATACCACGGCAGTATTAAAATTGTTACTCAAAATTGCTTGGTGTTTGTTTGTTTTTTATTATAGCAATTAATATTTTGTCAATAAATATCGGTGGAGTCCAAACGGACTTCAAAATGGCAGTAAGCGAGTTCGAACTCCAGAAATCATTGGTTTGGTTTGGTTTCTTTGTTTAATGGCATATCAACCTTTGTATGTTATTTAATGCCAAAGCCATTCTCCAAGAAGAACAGTAGTGGTACTATTTAACTCATAGCTGGGAGGATGAGGGGGTTCATACCTTCCCCAAGGGTATTTTCCCGAAGGTGACCGTAATAGCGCGACTGGAATACGTACTCGCTTACTTCAATTCCGCAGTCCATCACTTTAACCATTACACCACGAGAACACCCGCCTTCCAGAAATCATCTATTATTATAAAAAAAAATAACTTGTAATAAAAGGTTATTGCATGAGACTAGCTTGCTAAGCATTATACTTCGATGAGGTGACCGACATTTCTATTGTAGATACTCTCTCAATATTTTGCAGTGCAGTTTGTTCATGTTCGACTTACCTTTTCGTAATCATGCGTTTATCAGTAACATCAAAATCTATCCCTCTGATCTGATTCCGCAAGTCAGTTTCTTATTTGTACAGAGCATAATTTCTTCTTGGTTTATAAATCGTTACCGTCCATCTTCATTCTTTGACCAGCAGAGAGAAGGCCATTCAGTTCTGTTATATTGTGTGGTTCTTTATGTGTTGGGTAAGTTTATTAATTCCCTCAGTTTCTGATATCTTTTTTTCAATTGAATCTTTGTATACCTTCTGTAATGTGGTTGACACCTATAATCTGATAAGCATGAATATCGAAATAACAGAAAGTCATTCCATGCTCACCTAATAACAGTAGACAAATATATGATGTAGTTGGCACGTATAATCGAGTAAGCATGAACATTGAAATAACAGAAAGTCATTCCATGCTTACCTAATAACAGTTAACGAATATGTGTACATTCCGAAACTCAGAATCGAAAAGTCGTCACCATGTCAATTTGGGTGGTTTGTCAGCCGATATATATATATATATATATATATATATATATATATATATATATATATATATCCAAAAACCATGGTATGACCCGGTATTTTACGTAATCCTGACGAAATGCCTTCAAAAAACAACAATTAAAAGAAAGAACAATTAATAAAATTACGTGCATCTCTTTGCAATTGTTTGATGTAAATATTTTAATGCTTTTTTTTTATAATTTAAATCCTTTTTAGCTTCTTTTATCTTTTATTGCTTATTTTTATGTATTTTATTGGTTTTTGAATATATATCTTAAGGGGAAAATATTCATTTTAAGTACTTTTGTTATCATATAGAATATACTGCTGAGTGATGTGACGTCGGACGTAATAATTTACCAAATTTTTCATCCTGTAGCATCAGAAATTTAGTCGTAAAACGTAATATGACACAAGCCAAAATAATTTAATGGCGTATTACTATATATATATATATATATATATACCATATAAAAGAAAAACCTTGAAAAATCACATATATTTTTTTGTAATAATATTTATTTCAACAGCCCCTATATTTTTTTAAATGTTACAACTGCATCTTCAGATAAAGAAATAATGAGAAATTTCTAATGAAAATTAGAAAAACCTACAAAATTCCAGCCACCAAATCTCTCTAAACAAATTCAATATATATATAGAAAGAGCGAATTGCAGATTTAGTCAGAAGTGGTTGCATGCCAGGAAGAAAGTCCCAGACTCAGAGTATATGTTATATTCTGGGTTATGTTACATATTTGGCCTTCATATATATATATATATATATATAGAGAGAGAGAGAGAGAGAGACCTTTTAACTAGACCGATCTGTGTTAATTGACGTTCGTTTCTTCACTTCGCTTCACTTCACTTCATTTTTCTTGTCAGTGACTTCGTGTCGCTCTGGTGTTGCCCTCTTTGAGTCACCGTTTTTGTCTTTTGTCGGTTGTCTTCTTTCGTCCTCTGTCGTTCTAAGTTCTTCTCTGCTGGGTTGATGAATTACAATGCGACCATCTTTTCATATGTACATAGTTTTATTTCCTTTTCCGATCATCCATTAGACCAAACGAGGAGTTATTGATAAGAGTAGAGAAGTAGCATTTCAAACACCCTCATTGAGCGTTTCTAACTGATTAACATATTTCCAGCTCTAGAACCATTTTGATCACCCGATTGAAACCAGTCACTGTGAACTATGGTCTCAGATTGACCTCGAGTTCAATAGCAGTCAATTATACTGATCCACATGCTGTGTTTTTCCACTTATTCAATGGTTCAGGACTTAATTTGAATCCTACACTACATGTCAATAATAGATTTCATCAATTTCCTATGTGACATCCTGACCAAAATCATTTTTCAAACACCTCTTCTCAATTCAGAGGCTTTCATTGCTTTCTGTTTAATTATCTCTATTATTAATTCAACGTTTCTATCGCTGATCCTTCACATTACACAATTACAAAATTTAGCTAAAAACATCAGAGGGCCATCTCTATCCTTTCAGAAAAATAACAAAAATACCGAACAATCTTTGTCCGATTCTGGTCACAAACCTCAGTGACTCCAGTCATTCCAAAGCAATCCTTCTTTATGGATCTTTGTCGTTCTCTGACAACCTCATGACCTGACATTCCATTCATTGGGACTGTTATTATTTCCCTTACACAACACTACACCACAAATCACATGACATCTATTTACAGATTACTAATCAAAAATATACTTTCTATCCCATTTTTTATGTCTTATTAAAATCGTAACATACCAAATCGCAACCTGTTTCCATTCACAAGCCTCGATGCCGGGATAACGCTGATTTACAATTTTTTTATCAAGCAAACTACCAAACTACTTACTTCTCACGTAAAGGTGTAACATATCTGACCACTTTTCAAAAATTATATTTTAAGACATACCCTTTAATCTCTTTTATATCTATCCAGTTCTCAACACAATTCTAAATTTAGTTCTCTTTCGCAATCTGAACATCCAGCTTTCACTTATCCTCGAAAATTGTCACACCGTAAATAATTGTCTGTTTTCAATCACCCAAAAACTTTTAACAAATTTAATTCACTTACCTTTCTATTAATCTCCACTGTTGCGTTTCACAATGCGACATTCTCTTTCACGGAACAATGTTCCTACCATAATTCTTTCCTGTTGGGCTCCAATTTCCTAGGCGCATTTCATATCTGGATCCTCATCTGTTCACCCACTAACTTAACAGAATATGTCAGAAATCTTATCAGATCGTATATTCGAAAAAAAGAACTCGCCTGAAAAAAAAATCCTTTAAAATCTTCCGATAAAATTTAATTCCCAAAGTTAAATTCACAGCAGCTAACTTCCAAGGTAACAAAACAGAACAACCAGCTTGAATCTTCAACTATACAACAAAAAATTGTTTTTATCTCTATTAACTCCATTACTAAAATTAAAATTCAAAATTAAATTCAAAATGGCGCAACCATTAAAAAAATAAATTCTCTAAACACTAAAATCAAAGATGGCGTCCACTCATGGAATTTTCCTCATCCCACTTTTTTTCGCAACAAGGAAACCAAATCGAACACTGCACCCATAACAACTTTTTTTGTCTCACACATGGATCAAGAATCTACACGTGGTGAAAAAAATTTTAATCTATTGATTTTCAACATGATGCATATCTATATACTTTTAAAATATTGCATTTTTACAAAACATAATTTTCGAAAATATTATAAAGATATCAACGTATTTAGTACTGATCCTTCTTACGTTCGGGTATCACGAGTTATGCGACCTTATTTTATTGTTGTTTATTCTTACACTTCGTAATAAATGATTAAACCCAACAGACATATTTCCGTGTCGTAAGTGAGGAAACCCTAAATATACGAAACCAACGAAAAAAATAAAACATGGTGTCATAAGTGGGATAGAACAAGCTAGGGTTCTGCAAAAAAGAAAATGAATCTTCAACTGCCAAAACCATTCGATGTTTCTAATCCCTCCACGCAACCGATTGGTGTAAAAGATTTGAATTGCTTCTACGTAGTATTTGGAAACTGGACAAATTCAAATAATATTGTATGGGCAAAGAAGCAAAAAATGTAACAAAAACAGTTAAATTTTCTGAGAAAGAAAACGAAAATGACTTTGAAACTGTAATGATAAAATTCACGCATAAGAAGAACACAACACACGAAAAGGCTATGTTTTACTTAAGAGTACAATGCCCCGGAGAATGAGTTACAACATTTGCGAGAGTATTATACGAACTAGCAGATGATAGTAATTTCGCCAACAAAAACAAAGAAATAAAAGACAGATTCATTATGGGACTTCAGGACGCCTTCAGCTTACACCAGAACTGAAACTCGATCAGCTACATGCAGCAAAAGGATAAACTGGTAAAAAAATGCAACCGTCTCAATCACTTCGTTCTCTGTTCCAGGATCAAAATAAGCAACGTTCGAAAAATCAAATACAACGTGGAGAGATATTTTTCAGGCTCACTCACGGAGGAAAACAAAACGCTCTACCCTTAGTTCGCTAATTTGAAGATTTGAGGTAACCACCTGAAATTTAAAACAGACACAGGAGCAGATAATACAAAACATACAAAATTCTACAGAATAGACCACTTTTAAACCTGGCAGAATGAGTATTTAGAAGTCCATGACGAACATTATTGTACAAAGGAAAATTCCGGGCCTCTACGACGTATAATGAAAAAGAATACATATTCATGGTATATGTGTATGGTCGGGACATCGCAAATTTTCTGTCCAGAGAGGGTGCCCATTTTATGGGAATGGTTATAAAAGTCGACAAAGTCCAGAACATATTCGACCAAGGAGGTTGAATGAAAGGTGAACCAGAGAAAATTCCTCTAAGAGAAGACGTGAAGCTATATTGTGTCTCGACAGCGATTTGTTCCAGTAAATAAAAAATGGTGTCACACAGTAGCTGTGATGGTTAATTATTTTATTACCCTGTTTGGTTAGGCCGCGAGTTTTTCAGTTAGCTGTTAAGTTAGCTAAAATCTTTGAGCGGAAATGTAAGTCAAATTGGAAAATTTAAGCGAGTACATAAAGAACAGAACAGTAAAGCCAAAATGTAAACAAAATGTATTCATATCCTGTCTGTGACGGGTTTGATTGGAGAAATGAAAACAGTGAATTTGGGACACGTGAGAGATGACGCAATAATTTAGCAAGATGACATCACCCCCACCTGAATTTAGATAGTTATCTATCTAAATTCAGGATATTGCGAATTTTGAAAAAGATTAGCGAATTTTGAAAAAGTTTTCAGTTAGCCTGTCGGTCAGTTGTCAGAAGTTTGCGTTCAGAGAGTTCAGTCGTCCTGGGGGTGGGGGCGTGTCTCCTTGTGTCTGTTCATAGACCCTTATTGATTCTCTCTCTCTCTCTCTCTCTCTCTCTCTCTCTCGTACTACTGTATGCAATCTGAACATCGAATAATAAATGATTGCTAATTGTTAACGGAGAGTTTTTCTTGTTTTTAAGTTGCCAACAACCAGGCAACTTTGTTCCAATGGATCACTCCAGATGGATTATGTCATTCCTTGTCAGTAGATATTTCAAACACAGCGTGGGCACTGAAAAGATTGATAAACAAACTATCCGAAAATGCATCTGGCACCGTTACCAGGATTCGATCCTGAAAATCCATTACACAGCCAGACACAGGATTCTACCCTGAAAACCCACAGCCAAATGGCGGTACTACATTTAGAACCGTGCCAACACATTGTGGTCAGTTGTCAAACAGTAGTATCATAATGGCCATGTCTGATCATGTGTTAACCTAAAAAAAACTCAATTTCGCGGTCAAACATGAACTATATACATTACCCAATGTAGCAGATATCATTCAACCAATGTTGGACTTACTAAAAAAAAAACTTTCATGGAATTGAAAAAAAACACAGCGAAAAAAATTTTCCGAAGTAAAATTGCTATCAACTAAGTAGCCTATCCTTTCATTTTATGACCAATCAAACTAATTGTAGTAGCAGCGGACGCCAGCAACTATGTGCTTGGAATGACATTATATCAAAACATAGGAGGAAAAAGGAAGCCTATAACGTTCACGTTACATACCCTAACGACTGCTGAAAGAAATTACGTCAAAAAAAAATCCTCGTAGTAGTTTGGGATAGCGAGTAATTTGACTGATAGAGGGAAAAAAGCTATGTAACCTTTTCAACCATGAACAAAAAAAGAAAAAGAAAAAGAAAGATGTAAACGACTACTCACAAGAGACAGTGAAGATATCCTAATGACGAAAGAAAGAAAAAGAGAAAGAAAGAAAAAAGAAAGAAAGAAAAAAGAAAGAAAGAAAATTATATCATAAAGTAAAGAGAAACACACTAATAGATATTCCCAGGAAGAGAGAAATGCTATAAGCTGTAATAGGTTTATTAATGATCCTTGTTAAATCCGGGTATCACGAATTGTGTGCTCTTGTTTTTATTGTTGCTAATTCTTACACTTCGTTAAAAACGGTTAAACGCAGCAGGCGTGTTCCCGTGTTGTGATTGAGAAAACCTCAAATGAACGAAACCAAACTAAAAACACAAAACATTCAGCAACTCAAACAATTCAAAATCTACAAGCAAAATCAAAATAAACTGAAAGTTAAACAATAGAAATAAAAAAAATGTCCATTTCTCTGTGTTTGTGCGTTCGTCACGTTTTCCTTTCTCTTCCTTTTAACAAATTGTCAATCTCTTTTTTTCTATTTCTCTTCTTTGTTCGTTTTAAACAATACATTAGTTAATTTCTTTTTCTTCTTATGTGTATATCCACGATCTTATTTTTCTTTTCTTTTAACTATACATTAGTTTATTCTTTTTTTTTTCACCGTGTATCTATTCGCTATAGTTTATATTCGACTTCTTCCTTCTTGATTTTTTAACATTAGTGTCCTCTTTTTAATATGTGTGTGTGTGTGTGTGTGTGTGTGAGCTAACATTTTTCTTACTGCTTTTGCGGCTAATGTTTATAACGCCATGCTTCGCAAACATATCTGACTTGAAGTCGGGAAAATTCTTAATAAAAATCAGAATAGTCTTTGGTGAAATCATCTTATAGTTCCTAACTATTCGTCGGATGACAGAAGGAATACATGCAAAATATCTCGAGGCAACATTATTGTTCGTAGATTTCTCCAAGACATTAATTCCATACGCAGAGAAATCATAGAGCAAATAGTACTAGCATTTGGTTTACCCAAAGAACCTCTTATCGCTATAATTTTGTTCTACCATAACACGAAAGCAATGCTTCGCTTACTCGATATTGACGCTTATTTCTTTGATATTGTCACTGGAATCTTGTATCATTAGCACTATTTCTATTCATAATCTGTCTAGATTATGTATTACGAACGTCAATAGATCAAAAGAAAAAAAATGTTTTCAACTCTTAAAAAACGCAAGAAACAGACGATATCATGCAGAAACTATCACAGATACAAACTACACAGTTGATTTAGCGCTTCTTGTAAATACACCATCTGTGATTTCAACGGCTTCACATGACCAGCTGTATGTGGAATGTTCATAGATAAGTAGTGAAAAAGTACTGTAAATCTTTCTGAAAGATAGATGAATAAATAATATTGACAAAAAACGCTGTCGGAAGTTACACAGATTCATCCTTGTTATTAAAACACCTTTCGTTGTGTATTTAAACCATATTCCTATTTCTGCATGCATAGAATCTCGCTGAAATATACTATCGCACATAAATAAGAACATCCTTTCTAATTCTTTAAATAAAAGTTAATTTTCTTCTAAACCAGGATTTTATCAGTTTTAATAAAAACATTATACAATGAAAACATTATTAGTTATTATTCATTTACAAACTCTACTGCATTGAAACTTTGATGGAGGCGTCCGTGGAGTAATGGCAATCGTCGTAGGAAATGAACACG
The DNA here is from genome assembly GCA_963585895.1 of Sepioteuthis lessoniana. Taxonomy (NCBI): domain Eukaryota; kingdom Metazoa; phylum Mollusca; class Cephalopoda; order Myopsida; family Loliginidae; genus Sepioteuthis; species Sepioteuthis lessoniana. The sequence continues at coordinate 82,738,084 of OY757906.1, read as the reverse complement.
GTGACACGAGTTCAAATCATGGACAAGGTTGATTGCATTTCACATAGCACTAATACCCGTGAGAAAGGTGTAAATCTAGTTATTCTCTCTCCAGCTATGGATAATTCGTAAGGCAGACTGTGTTCTTTAGCCTTGATTAGGCTACCAGTCTAAGAGAAGGAAAACTCCGTATTCAAACCTGTTAAACCCCGCTTCAAAAATTGATCTTGTGTCCTGCCCGTGCTGTGGGATTGATAAATACATACTGTATTAAAACTTTGTAAAAGTAACGTAAAGTTGGCGACCATAGTCGAGGGTGACCCGAAGGCTCCCTTTTCGATAGCTACTACACCAAGGTGTAGGGGAGGGCGCTACTCCTTTCCCTGGATTTCTCCACTTTACCCCTGATCCCTACCTTATAATGCTGAGTGTTAAGCAAGGAGACATCAAGTACCATTTTTAAAGTCTTTGGTATGACTCGACCTGGGATTGAACCCAGGTCTTCCGGGCCATTGGCGAACACTCTAACCATCATGCCAATGTCCGGTATTGAAAACTTTGAACCATGGGAAAAAAGTTTGGTTTGGAAATATACTTAGAATTTTAAGTAGTGGTATACCGATTTTGGGACTGTTATATATTTTGGATTACGATTTTAATCTGTGATTTGCTCAAACAGCGACTCCAAGTACCTGACAAATTTTATTTGGAAAATCGAAGTTAAATTGCAGTGAACCAGTACTTGAATGAGTGACCACGAGTACAGCAAGCAGTCTAATTGATGCCTGTTAGCAGAGGTTAGTAAATAATTTAACTTACTGTTGATTTTGACTTACGACTTAAGTCACGCTGAAAGCCTTTGTTCACCGAAGTACCTTTGTTCAATGATGTACCTCTTCAGTAGTTAAAAGGGTGACCATTAGTAAAAACGAATACGTTAGGCAATCCGAGTCATGTGTGTTAAGATCAGTTAATAAGACCTATTCGAATAATTTTCTTCACGAGGACTAAATCTAGTCTTTTTGCTTAGATGGGTGCAGCCCGTTGAAGCTTCAAGATTTCATAAGATTGTTCATTGTTTTATTAATTTACATGAAATCTGGAATAGATGTATTATTTTACTCCCAGTGGGATTTTCTCACCAACTCTAACTGATAGTTTTCACTTGAGTCTAAGTGACAACAAGTCTCCTCAGGTCTCCAGGACTCTTCTAAATATCCTAGCCGATTTTAATAGTGCTGTGGTCTGGACGGTTTCAATTATTCCTCTAATCTCCACTTGATCTTGTCTCTTTTTCTGTTTCTTGGGGACTGTTTCAAGGGCTCAGACTATGACTGGTATCACAGTCATCTTCAATTTTCAAAGCTATTATGATTATTATCATTATACTCTTTGTGAGTTTTTCATACCAGCGTTAATCGATGGCCCTTCACTGGAGTCTGAGAGACAGCAAGTCTCCGAAAATCTCCTGGACTCTCCTTGAAATTCTGGCCGATCTCAACAATGCCGTTATCTAGATGGTCTTGATTCTTCTTCTGATATCTAATTCCTCGTCTTTCTTCCAAGCCTTTTGGGACCGTTCCATGCGCAATAATTACTATTTGTACCACCGTCACCCTCATATTCCACAGCATTTTTAGTTCTCATAAAGTCCAAGTATTTGCCAATTTTTCTTTTATTTTTACTTTATGATCAGCTGGAACAGCAAAATCCACGAGACAACAGGTCTTCTTATTATAAAAGAAGACTTGCTGGCTCGTGGATTTTGCTGTTATCTATTTTTTTTTTTTTTTTTTTTTTTTTTTTTTTTGTTAGTCAGCACTAGGTCTGGTCTTCTGGCCGGGATTAGGGGATCCATTATTATTATTGTCACTTCCTGAGAGTTTTTCACGCAAGCGTTAGTTGATGGTCTTCCACTGGAGTTTGAGTGACATCAAGTCTCCTCAAATTTCCAGGACTCTTCTCAGTATTCTGGCTGGTCTTAATAATGCTATAGTCTGGATGGTCTCTACTAGTCCTCTAATTTCTTAGACTTCTAGTCCCATTACCAAATCTTTGTGGGTTGTTCCGAGCGCAGATATTACAATTGGTATCACCGTCACCTTCATTTTCCATAGATTTTTTTTAGTTGTTTGGCAAGGTCTTGGTACTTATCTCTACTTTCAATTTCTTTCAATATTACTCTGCGGTCCACCGATACGGCAAAGTCCACTATCCAGTAGGTTGTTGTTTGTTTTTTTTCTTTTTTTTTTTTTTGTTTTTTTTTTACTATCACTAGGTCTGGTCGTTTGGCAGAGATTAGATGATCAGTTTGTATCTCAAAATGCCCTGAGAATTTTACGTACCTCATTCTCCAGATAGGTTTCCGGGTGGAAACATCGTCAAATTGTTCACATCGTCAAATTGTTCACATCGTCAAATTTAAATTTCTTGTACAATTCTCTGTGGATCACCTTCCTCACTAAGTCGTGTCAAGTCTTATTCTCCTTTGCGCTAATTCGGAGCATTATCATTATTATTAATATTATTATCATTATATACTCAGCTCTACTTAGCCTGTACGTACTTTGTACAAATACACGTGTGTTCTCTAAAAATACATATGTATGTTTTCCATACACTCATATGTATAAATTCTACACATATTTTTCTATACACGCATATATGTGTTCTCAATAATTACGTATGTACATACTCAATTTCATATAGGTATGTACTCTATATACATATATGTACTTTTTCTGTACACACTAATGTATGTTCTCTAGAAACTTGTTCAGACACAATACACACGCGAATAAATGAAGATGTTCTGTCATGTGGATTCTAATCACTATTCTTTTGTTGAAGAAAAGCTTGTTACGTAGATTTATTAGAAATGACTTAATTATGAATTAACAAAATAAAGGAATAATGATAATAAATCAAAATACCAAAGTTCCTGAAGCAGAAAAAGAGATCAAATTTTACAAGTGGAAGATCTGAGCACTAACCGCAAATACAAGTTACAGTAGCAATGATTAGTTAGTGACGTCATAAATCAATAATGTCAGGTTGTAAGGGAATAATGATTGGGCTAAAAAGAAATTCTATTACTCTCTTTTCAAGTTTTTATAATGGAATATTATCTACAATGAAAACCTAGAACATTGCTGTGTAAGTATTTTTACCACTTGCAATGGAATATATATAAATTGTGTGTGTGTGCGTGTGTGTGTGTGTGTGTGTCTCTCTCTCTATATATATATATATCACTTCTCCTCTACTCTCTCTCTCTCTCTCTCTCTCTCAGTTTCATTCTTTCTTTCTCTATTTACCTCTGTATATATGTTTGTATTCTTAGCGACATAGGCGTATGTCTCAACTTATTGCTTAATATTTCTATGTATTTTTGTGTATACATCTGCAGATGGCATTATCATAATACAGTACACGTATGTTTGTATATTTCTAACAACGCAAGTATATAAACATATAAACGTATATATATATATATATATATATATATATATATATATATATATATATATGCGTGTGTGTTTGTGTATGTACGCGTGTGTGTGCGTGAGTGTGTGTGTGTGTGTGTTCGGTGGTGCAGGCACGTGTGGTTTGCGTGATTGAAAGTGGATGTTTCTTCATTTGTATTGTTAAAACACAGGAATCTAAAAGTAATTACATGCCTATGTACACACCTAACACTATGTGTCTATGTACGTTTATTTGTGTGTGGTGAGTATGTGTGGGTATGTGAGGGATGTACATAGATAATTCAAGATTGAAACAAATTCTGAGGAATATTGTTACCTTTTCATAAAAATCAGATTTTTTAAAATCATCCTTAAATTGCGCTAATTCCACTTCGTCATTCATATCTTATATCATAATTCCATTTTTGAAAGTATGTTCATGAAACCCAGCAAAAATGACACATGGTAGCGGAATACTTGTTAGATTGTTAGCATAAAAATGCTCTAACTTAAAGAATAAAGCAAATTTTAATACAATTTACAATTTATTTATAGTATCGAGGCATACAGACGGAATCCTAGTCATTATAATTTTTTTTATTATAATTTTTTAAATTAAATGCAAATTATAATGTATTTCTACTTATTTATCAATTCATTTGCATTTAATCCAAATACGAATTCTATAAAAAAGATGTAACTCGACATCGAACTTAATTGCCACCTTTTACGGTCTTTAGGGGAGTCATAATAATACAAGTTTTTGTTAACAAGAATATATACACAAGAGTCGATTTCTTTACGCTAATTCAGTACATATAAGAATTAGACAGACAGGATAATTAGAAAAGAAAGTTAGGTATATTCGTGCAAAATATATAGCGGTAGAAAAAGAAAATACTACGAATGATTATAGAAGAAATAAAAGCTATGAGTAGTATGCAACAAAAAATAACGTGTCAGCAAGAAATCTTTCAGGCTACCTGTAATTATCTATTACTGTTTTTATTTCAAACATTTGTTTTTAATTTATGTATTTCCTCGATTGTCTTTTAAAGCTTGTTTCGTTGTTGGTTCTTTTCAAATAATAATTATTTCTGGTTATTTGTTCAATGTTTTAGTCTTTTGTATTTTGTTGTTTTGTTTTTTGAGTTTTTCATGCTCACGTTTCTCTCTTTATTATTCTTTGATTTCCTTTGCCTGATTACTCTATCAAATACACACACAAACACTTATACACTCATCTTATTGAGGAGGTGATAGCAACATAATGGTTATTGTCGGAAATGGACATGGCGATCTGTGTTCCAATCCTGTACAAGCCCGTCTGTGAGTCATTTCACGCTATTTCCCTTGGTAAAGCCATCAATTTATCTCTTCTTCCTACCTCCACAACTAAATCGTAGGATAGACTTTGTCTTGTTATACTTGGCACCTCAACCCTTCTGGGAGAAGAAAATCTCCGACTTCAAATTAGCAGTACTTCATTTAAAATTTGCCCTTGCGTCGAATCTTGCTTGTAGCAGGAGGGTGGAGTAAAATATATTCATTATCTTGTAAACAGACAAACACACGCACATACACACTTGTGCATATCTGTGTGTGTTTACCCAACCCCTCCCACACGAGCAGGATGTCACACAAAGCCAGTTTTTAAGTGGAGTAAAGCTTGTTTGATTTTATGTTTTCCCTCTTGGAGACTAGTCACGGAACCAAGACTGAAAAAAATCTGCTCAACTATTTTCCCAACACTTTAAAAATCGCACAAATTTTCTTTCTGATTAAGATGTGAATTTCCACCGAAACATAATTTTTACCTTTCTTTTTTTTGGGGGAAAGGTATGAACCCCCTTATTCTCCCTCCAGCTATGGGTAAATAGTAGGACGGACTAGGTTCTTCAGCCTTGGTGAGGCAACTAGTCTAGGAGAAGGAAAACTCTGAATTCAAAAACCTGTTAAACTGCGCTTAAAAATTGACCTTGTGTCATATCCTGCCCGAGCGGAGGGGTTGGTAAATAGTACCTTTCTTTTTTTTTTTTTTTTTTTTTTGCTTTTTTTTGGCTCGCAAATCAAATGCGATTTACCAACAAGTATGTTTTTGAGAATTATTTTGATTTACTGTATGAACAAGAATAACTGCATTATTAATTTTTTTTCTAGTATTTTTGTCATATTGATTTTTAGTTGCTTTTCATAGCAAATCATTGATTGATTGACAGAGTGATTGATTGAACGGCATGTCAACCCATCTAGAGTTAATTTTACGCCGAGGGGTTAAGGAACCATTTTCATTGTACGTTTATATTTACATTTTTGCACAGGTATTTCTTCAGATTTTTCTTGGGTTTTGTCTTTTTTTGCACACGGTCATATTGGGAAATTTTTCAACAGATCTATTTAACCCATAGATCGGACTCTAACAGGTACTACCACTATGGGATAGAGTGGACCTAGGAATGATAGCAATTAAGGGGTACTCTACACTCCTTATATCTCCAAAATAGGACCCTCATCATCAGATGAATTTTATTGCCAAACCAAAGATACCACATTTGAAGAGGTTCTTACTCCTTTGCTGGGAATACAGTCAGTGTATTCTAAGCCCACCGGTTCGCAAATAATTGACAACATGTCCGTAATAGTAGGTAATCAATGACCGATTGGAAATTAAGAATAAATCCCAAGTGAGACGAACTCATCACATCCTTTTTTTCTCCATACAGCAGTTTCTCTAAGAATTGAACTTCCGAAATGTTTCGGTTGGCAGAAAATCAAACCTAACACATTAATTCACAGTTAAAGAACAAAGATGGCGGTGATTTTTTTACTCTTATTTCCAACGATAAATTTACGACTCACTTAATTTTATTTCCTTTGGCAATACGAATTTTATCAGCAAGAAAACATTGCACTTCTGTATTGTGTTAATGAAATAGTACAAAAGTCAATTCAATTCATAATGAACTGTGTATCCAATACTTACTGCCTTTTTCCATTCATCGTCTGTTTTTAATCTCCCTCAACCCTTTTCACTCCAACCTCTCTCTCTCTCTCTCTCTCTCTCTCTCTCTCTCTCTCTCTCTCTCATCCACATACGCACACATATACAGACATACACACACATACACGCACGCACATAAATATGCACCGTCTTTTCCTCTCATTTTGTGATGTTTTCTCTTTCACTGTCACTGTTACATTTTTTTTTAATTTTCCCTGATTCTTGGTACATTATACTTCTAATAATCTATTAATTTCTCTTTCAAGCATCTCTCTCTCTCTCTCTCTCTCTCTCTCTCTCTCTCTCTCTCTCTCTCTCATCTTGTATCTTGTATCTTTCTATATCCCTTCTTTAACTATATATAGAGAGCAAGAAATATGAAAAGATTTCGCATGGAAAAGTGCTTGATGTTATGAAGCCAGAGCAGGTATAAACCTTAAAAATATTAGAATTATGAATTCTTCAAGTCCGTTACTGAAATTTCATGTAGAGCACACAATCATCAGTCAGAAATGTGATAAAAGAAGCTAATCAACAGTATTTATAATGCGAGGTGTCAGTCTGATAGATGTAGTTCATTTGACACTTACACACAAAAAATATAAATTAGAGCAATTCAAATACAAGAGAATAAATCATGAAATTCGTCTGGTAGTAAATGACACAGGAGAAATATATAAATATTTCTACACTTATACGAGGACCATTAAATAAGTTTCCAGACTTATTTCGTATGGGCACTTTTATTGATAGTACACACATGAAACTCTTGTCCCCTTCGAAGTAATCTCCTCCGGCTGCAATGCACTTGTTGTACCGTTCCAACAACTTCTGGAAGGCCCCATGAAAGTCCTCTTGTGTGAGCGTGTCAATGACCTTCGTCACAGCCTCTTTCATCTCCTCAATTATCTCATAACGACAGCCTCTGAGCTTAGGAAAAACCCAAAAGTCACAGGGAGCAAGGTCTGGACTATAGGGAGGGTGTATTCCAATTCCTGCTGTAGCTGTTCATTTGAACCTGAAATCAGAAAAACTAGTCAGTCATCTCATAAGATGAATAGCAATAACATACTGAATTTTCAAGAGTCTGCGACAATTTTAAATGCCTGTACAAAAAAAGTTTGGAAACTTATTGAATGCACCACGTATATCAATTCGCTATTCATTTTCAATGAGCGTTCAATTCAATACATACACACACTCGCCCACACACACTCACACATACACACACACACACACACGCATATATATATATATATATATATATATATATATTGCATTTAATCCTCATACAATATTTCTCTAGCCCAGTCGGCCAGGGCTATAAAATACACTGACAGCATCTCTGCAAAGGGGTAAGACCCACCCACCGAGTGTTCTGGATATGACATTAAGCAATCTGATGATGGGGCTTTGGGGAATGTGGAGTACCTCTTCATTGCCATTGCCCCCAAGTCCACTTTGACCTGGTGTGGTATTACCAAATAGGGTCTTATCTATGAGTCATATAGAACTTTTTTTACATTTAAACTGAGTGCAAACTAATGACTTGTGCTAAACTGAATTGTTAAAAATAGCACTGTTTGATCATTTAAGTGTGTGTAAACAAATGACTGATGTTTAATTGAATTGTTAGTGCTACATAGCAATACTTGTAACCACTTGACTGAGAGCAAACAAATGATTAATATTGAATAGAATTACTTGTATTAGATAGCAATACTTGAAGCCATTTAACTGTAAAAACAATTGCAACACTATTGAAAAACAAATTAGTTCTAACTTTTCCAAAAATGAAATTACCAACAAACTATTAATTTACAAATCATATACGCATATCCATTTAAATGTGCGTAAACAAATGATTTATAGTATATAGAATTATTTGCGTTAGATAGAAATGCTTGAAACGATTTAATTGTGTGCAAAAAAAAATAAGCTGAGGTTCAAAATGTGTTTAGAAATCATATATTTGATATCGTAAATAAGCTGAGGTTCAAAATGTGTTTAGAAATCATATATTTGATATATATGCATAAAGAAGATTTGGCATTATTTAACTTACAATGATTGATATGCCATAAAACCCAACCAATTTTTTTTCTTTCTCCGAATGACTTTCTGAAAACTTCTTACAAATTTTGATACTATCCTTTGTTATTTTTAATCTTAAAATGTCTCTTCTCCGTCTTCATACTCTCAGCCTTTATGGAGAAACTATGGGATATATTGGACCAATAAGTTTGCCCTGCAGAACTCCCACTGCATAAATTGTAGCAGTTAAATAACATGCCCTGTTATTAAGATCTTCGCAACAGATCCCAAAAGAAATATTTAGATGTCTTGTAGAATTTCTATCCACATAAATAAGAACTATTAAAGCTGTTTTGTAGGCACATTGAAGATCAATATCTGATTAGGCTGGTGGTTTTACCGTGTCAGTGTATATTAGTGAAAACCGTAGTGTTTTCAGGGACCCGTTTATGTCATCATATTAGCTGAAATACCTAACAATTAGAAATCTACCTAATAATCTCTACTTTCTCAATTCTCCAGCATAGCAGCGGTTATGCGACGTGATATGGAGTCTATGAGGTGCAAGAATGGTTACATGGATATATCTGTATCATATCAATCTGTAATTGAGTTGTATTTATTAGGAGTGGCTAAAACCAATATATTGATGTTTACACAATTACTTCCTACACATGGTCAATCTGATGATTAAAGAAGATGAAATGTCCCTAACCTGCTGCCCGGGGGCTACTTTCAGTCCTACACCCAATTTTTAATATTTTCTCATCGCTTTTTGATGTTGATTGTGAAGAAATACCATTACAGCCGCAAATGTAACTTATTGATCTTCACTGTTCAGTAGATTTGAAGTCCATGTTTCTTGTTTGCCACATCTTCGAAATCAACAAGAGCCAGGTGCTTTCATCTGGGCGATCCCCTACTTTTATCCCGACGACCAGCAAGTAATGAGTATGTTTGCCACTAAATACTGCTGTGAACAGTAGTTCTCCAAAAAGAGTACGCTGCGTTGGCAACTGTCAAATCAACAATAGTCTGATGAACTCCTTCTGCAAACCTTTTCATTTGACCTTGATATTACATCTATTTGTGATTGCAAACAACATTAGATGTTTCATTAAGGAATTATAATGGTCACCTTGTAAAATTTAGTTGTTTCTGTCCTTTTAAAATCGCAGCTTCGGATCTTCCTGAGCGAATCTTTGTGTCCCTCAAGCTCTAAAATCTTCAAGATGCAAGCAATAGGCTAATTGGAACTCAACAGAGTGTTCTTGAAAACAGTTTTGTCTCGACTGCACACTATGGTGAGTTGTGTTATCTTGTAGAAACCATCACCATAAGAAAATATAATGAGTGTAAAAAATACAAATGGTTTTCAAAAACTCTGTGTATTTCACTCTTGATAATATTTCATTTTTAATAATGATACTTTCGAACCCCAAACAAGTGCGATCCCACCCTCTTACAGAGCCATTAGCAGCTTTCACAATACCTCGATAACACAATTCATTGCCTTTCTATACGACTTTGCTAAAACAAATCTGGAAGCTTAATTCGTCTTATCTGACAATACAATACCAGTCCTCAACAGTACATTGCGATGTTCTCCGGTTCAAACAGGCGCCTCTGTTGATACGGTGGTATAAATGTTGGTATCCTTTTGCTTTTTCTTCGAAAATCCCATTAAATACAATGCAGGCGGGATAAATCGCTAATTGATTGGTTTAGTAGCACCAGCCTCGAATTGGTATGTGATTTGGTGCGATGTTTCTCTTCGTTGTGTGATTACCCATTCTAGTCAGTAACCAGCTGTCCCTTTCTTGCGTTGCGTTTGGCCGTTTGCAGGTTTTCAGTGTCTATGATGTCTTCCCATAATCAAAATATTCCTGCTTTAACCTTGCTATTATTGAGAGAACAATCTAAAGTAGGCTCCTACGTCGGGGATTGAGTGTCTCATTCTTTTGCTCAAGAGTAATTCTACCAACAAATAGTATAAATCCCGTCAGTGTCCAATAGTGTCCACATTTACCTTGCCACAACAACACTACCTCTTTACACATAACGTCATTCATATTAGTACGTAATCCAGCTAAATTTATTTCTAAATGGAAGGTTATGAAAAAAATCCAATACAACGCTATTTCTAAATTCTTACCGCTTCAATATATATATATATACATAGCTTAGGATCGCGAAAACGCGGAGTTAATGGTGACAGTTTCTTGCCAACATGATCATCAAACCTGGTCAACAAGTGCTTTTGACACTATGACCACATGATTCTGACATATACATATATATATATATAAGTGGGGAGGGGGTTGAAGTGGTAACTGTGAGTTAGTGTATTTGTATGTGCGTTTGATATTTGTGTTCACCTTGTGTCTTTATTGTATATGCGTGAGAAAAAATTTGATAATAATGATAAAATAAAATGAAATTCATATTTTTCATTGAATTCAACGCAGATTAAAATTTAGTATAGGATGAAGCACAAAAACTCAATCAATAAATAACAAGTTTGTTTATTGCAGTCTGTTTTACCTATTTTATTATCTACTTATATATTTCAGTCCGATTCCTATCCATCAATCAATTTATTTCTATTCACTACATACATACGTACATAGAAACAAATATATATATATGTGTGTGTGTGTGTGTGTAAATAGAGAGAGAGAGACAGACAGACAGACACACAGACAGACAGACAAGTAAATTGATTTCCCGTTTTCATCTCTTATCTTATTATTTTCAATAATAAAAACACGGCTTCACATTTTTTCCAAATATCACATTCTTTCAAATATCATATTTCAACATTTTAGTAGCTAGCTGTGAAGACAATAAAATTTGTAAATGTTGGGACATAACAATGAAGTTATTTTTCCAAAGACATATTTAATGGTCATATGACCTAACTGACTCAATATCAGGTGGAGAAGTACGTATTAAAAATGCCAGCATCAAGAATATTCTTTACCTCATTTTATATCTCGATTGTAGTCGCTTGAAAGTTTCTCGCTTTTTCAGGCTTTGATTTTTTTTTTTTTTTTTTTTTGCGATTATTTACAAGTCTCGATTTGTTTTTCTCTTATCTTTTATATTCACACCTTTTCAAATGCTGTACCCTTCGATCTTTTTCAGGTGTCTTTTATCGTAGTCGGTAACCTTCAAGGAATTTCAAACCGAACCTTTAACAACGCTCAAGCACGTCGATAGACTGTTCTGATTTCTCTATTAATGTCTAGAAACATCTCGTATGTGGAACAATAGGCAAGAGGATGAAAGTGTTCGTTAAAAGTTTCCACTTGGAATCTACCTGGTCGTCGTGAGTTCAATTCTTGGTCCCGGGTTCAATGTAAACGACAAGGGCGAAATATCTGATACGATATCCCCGAAGCATAGACAACTGAATAAGAACAGTCTATTCCAGTGGATGGAATAAAGAGTTCGATTCGAAATATCTGAAAGTTACCGACTACGACAAAGGGCACCTAAAAAAGGCTGGAGAGTAGATCAGCCGAAGTTTTCGGAGTATAACAACCAAGGTTAATACAACAGTACAAAATGTATAAATAATCTCAATTATAAAAACTCTTCATCTCAGAGGTTTTGACGCATATTTTTTGTTTATACAGGTAAATAAAATCCTTTCTCTGGGACTGTTGTGTTTGTGTTATGCCGAGTGGTGCATTTGTTGAATGGAACGTCTTTAGTTAACAGTATTTTATTATATAAAATAATAATTAAGGGTCACTACTCTACATATGGTATTTGTGGAAAATGGAGAGAGAGAGAGGTCCACACGTGCTCAGTGTCAGTCCGTCATCTTGAATTGTCCCCGTTGACGTCAGTGGTCACGAAGCATGCGCCCATTTGCAGTGGGATAACTCTTAATAACCTTGGAGTTATCTCCCTTTCTTGTTACTTCCAACAAGAAAACTTTTAAGAAACAACTTCATAAAAAATGTAATTATGAACCTATCTGGTTTAACATGCCTTTAAAATCAATCAATCAAAATTGTTTCTTAACTCTGGCCTGGCAATTGATCTTGGAGAAGAATGAAAACCTGCTTTAATCCGCATAAAAATTGACCTTGAGTCGCATTCTAGCCGTGCTTAAGTAAATTCAAACATTACTATTGGTGGGTGTGTGGGTAATAAGGTTACCTGTAACTGTATAACTGATATATTTTTGAAAAGAGCTAAACAAATTACAAAAACTATGAAGATGAGTAGAAACGAATAACTGACGGTTCAAATATGGCTATTCAAAGCAAGACAGTTCTCTCAAATAGAATATAAGTGCAACCCGATCTTCCTATCCATATAATCTCATTATATATTTCGATTGATTTGAACTTTAAGCCCAGCATGATCGGCGTAATAGTTATTAACATAGAAAATGAAGTCGGTGAGCTAACTTTGAATCCTGAACCAGGCTGTTTGCGTTCACTTCGCATTAATGACTTTAAGAAAGTTCTATAGCCATTTCTTTCCACCACCATCATCAATAACTATAGACAAATTAGTAGGACAGGCTGGACTTTCTAGCCTTGGTAGGAAAACTGGAAAATTCTAAATCTAAAATTTGAGTGGCGTTCTTCGGAAGAATCTGTTAACTATTGGTACATCATTCTTCTGTAATCAGCTTATCCAAAAAGTGCTGCTGGTTCTACACAGGCGTCCACTGCTCTAAACAAATCTCTTTCGCAGTTTATTAGCTTCGGAATGACCATCCTCAAATTGATGAAAGAACATTATTTCTTCTTCCCCAACTCTGAGTAAAACTGTAGGGAAACTTGGATTCTCTAACGTTGGTAGGACAATCGGTCTATGAGAAAGGTCTCTGAATTTAAAACTTGCGGTGAGTTCTTCAGAGGAATATGTGGTACATTAAGGCACCAGACTTCTGTTCTCAGTTCATCCAAAAAGTGTGGCTGATTCAACACAACTTTTCAATATAAACACGTCATCTGGGAAGTACTTTTACTAAGCTTTGGTCGTCATTGATGCTGATTAACAAACAGTATTTTTATTTTGAATATCTTTATAAACGTACGAGGATCATTAAATAAGTTTCCAGACTTTTTTCGTATGGGCACTTTTATTGATAGTACACACATGAAACTCTTGTCCCCTTCGAAGTAATCTCCTCCGGTTGCAATGCACTTGTACCGTTCCAACAACTTCTGGAAGGCCCCATGGAAGTCCTCTTGTGTGAGCGTGTCAATGACCTTCGTCACAGCCTCTTTCATCTCCTCAATTGTCTCATAACGACAGCCTCTGAACTTAGAGAATAACCAAAAGTCACAGGGAGGGCGAGGAACTGTTTTGATGCCCAGCTTGGTCAAATAGTCTGTGACAAGGATGGAATTGTGGACTGGTGCATTGTCCTGGTGGAAATGCCACTGACCCGATTTGAAGAGTGCTGGCCTTTTCCCTAAGAATCTCTTCCTGAACTCCCAAAAAACCTCAACATAGTAACCCTAACCCTTACCCTTTGGCCAATCAACTCTGGTCTATTGACTTCCTTACTCCTCCAACACCTCTCATCATCCCTCACTGACTCCCTGCCTTCCTTGAATCTCTTATCATATTTACCAACCCCTCTCGAGCAGGATATGATGCAAGATCAATTTTTAAGCGGAGTTTAACAGGTTTGAATTCAGTGTTTCCCTTTTTCTAGACTAGTTGCCTCACCAAGGCTGAAGAATCAGTCTGCCCTACTATTTACCCATAGCTGGAGGGAGAATAATTGGATTCATTCCAAGGGTATTAGTGCTATGTTAAATGCAATCAGTCTCGTCCAAGATTTGAACTCGTGTCACCGTGTTTATTTCCTACGACGATAACCATTACACCACGGGCACATCCTTTTTTTTTATTTCATATATATATATATATATATATATATATATATATATATATATATATATATATATATATATATATATATATATATATATATATATATATATATATATATATATATATATATATATATATATATATATATATATATATATATATATATATATATATATATATATATATATATATATATATATATATATATATATATATATATATATATATATATATATATATATATATATATATATATATCCTTGAATCTCTTATGCCACTCAAAAACTGATGCTCGATTCATGCAAGATGCTCCGAAAGCAGTCTGAAGCATTCCATACGTTTCTGTGGCCTATTTTCCAAGTTTAAAACAGAATTTTATTGCATATCGTTCTTCTAAAGTGTCCTCACGTCCAGATTGCATTTTTGAAATTCATTAGCAGTGACAATCAGGTTTTAGTAGGGTGTATTCGAATTGCTGGTGTAGCTGTTCCTTTAAACCTGAAATCATAAAAATTAGTCAGTCATCTCATAAGATGTATAGCAATAACATAGTGAATTTTCAAGAGTCTACGACAACTTTAAATGCCTGTACAAAAAAATCTGGAAGCTTATTGAATGAACCACGTATGTTGAAAATGTGACTCTTTTTTAGCGTTAGTTTCCCTAATTTTTTTTTTTTTTTCTCTCAGAGGAACGTGTGTTCATATTTGAACGAAGTTTTACCATATTTACAAGTCTGACAATATGCCAGTTAAGTAGTCAACATTCAGTGAGCGCCTTAAGCTATTCCTAAAGCGTTTCAGACATGAAATATTAATGTACATATGTGCATATTAGATGAACATGCCTGTTAATGTCTAGATATGTGGATGGGTGTCATTTCAACGTTTGTTTAAGTATTTACGATAATATGGATGTATGCGTAAGACCTGTTTTGTAGCAGAGATAATTACTCATAGTTACGAATGATCAATGTTCGATTCCCGATAAAAGTCATTATTTTGAATCCTAATTTTCAAGGCATGCATACAGGTCATCCACGCTCGGAAGATATATAAGGAGGTTCGCTTAATGTAATAGTTATCACAGTAGGAACTCAAATTGATGGCCTGAGTTCAATTCCTGGACGAGGCTGTTTACATTTCTCTTAGCACTAATGCGCGTAGGAAAGGCATGAATCCATCTGTTCTCTTCCACATATGGATACATAGTAGGTCATACTAAGTTCTTCACTCTTGTTAAGACAACCAGTCCAGGTAAAAGAAAATTCTGAATTCAAAACAGGTTTACAAGTTATTAGTTATTATTTATTGCCGAACTCCACAGCATTGAACCACTTTGAATAGAATTAAAATTTCAACATTTCCGAATAAAAATAAAATACCATAAATATGAATGAGGTGCACATGTTTTTTGGACAGCAATATATTCATGTTTTTTGGCAACAGAATTTCAACGCTGTAGTATTTGGAAATAAATCACCCCTAATAATACGTTTTGAAGGAGGTGCCCGTGGTGTAATGGTTATCGTCGCAGGAATTGGACACGGCGACACGAGTTCAAATCCTGGACTGATTGCATTTCACATAGCACTAATACCCTTGGGAAAGGTATGAATCCAATTATTCTCCCCCCCCCCCCCAGCTATGAGTAAATAGTAGGGCAGA
Organism: Sepioteuthis lessoniana; assembly: GCA_963585895.1. Classification (NCBI taxonomy): domain Eukaryota; kingdom Metazoa; phylum Mollusca; class Cephalopoda; order Myopsida; family Loliginidae; genus Sepioteuthis; species Sepioteuthis lessoniana. Next base: position 82,722,062 of record OY757906.1, on the reverse strand, counting down.
CTAGGTTCTTCAGCCTTGTTGAGAAAACTAGTCTAGGAGAAGGAAAACTCTGAATTCAAACCTGTTAAACTCCACTTTAAAAAAATTGACCTTTTGTCATATCCTGCCAGAGCGGAAGGGTTGGGTAAATATGATAATACATGTTTTGATCCGCAAGAAATAATAAAATCTTGTTTACTTTTGATGAAAAGAAAATTAACTTTTATTAACTTTTATTAACCATCCACAAGAAATAAAATCTTGTTATATTTTGTTGAAAAGAAAATTAACTTTTTATGAAAATTATTTTGGTGTGCATTTGTATATTGGTGATACTGTTTAGGTGCATAATAGTATATTAGATAAATGTTGTTGTTGTTGTTGTTGTTTTCGTTTTTTTTTTGTTGTTGTTTTTTATTGCTGTTTTTTGTTGTTGTTGTTGTTGTTGTTAACTGTCATGATTTTTTTTAAGGTTATCGTGTGGGGTTGAACTTATTTGTGACCGATTGTGAATATATTCGTTGCTATGTTTGCATGATTTGTATGTCTTCGTGATCAGAACTATGAATACCTAAGTATGCATAAGTATAGAAACAGAATATATTGTAATATCAGTGGGGATGTAATTTTGGTTATAGACATACAAATAATCTCCATTATAATGATGAACAACTAAAGGAATTGTGACATCAGTAGTGATGTAGTCTTGGTTATTATTATAATGTAGATTATACACACACACACACACACATGCATTCACACACACACACACACACATACATACATACATACATATATATATATATATATAATGGTTGCTCCATCGTTTCTTGATACAACTGCAGCGTCTGTTGATGCTATTTTCTTCGACGTACAGGAGAAAAGAATGAGAAACATCTATACATCAAGGGATTAAAGTAGCAAGCGCCTGTACAATACGTATGTCACTCTCTGAAGGATTGTCATTATACTCTAGGGATAAGCCGATGCAAGTTAAGTAGTAATCGCAAACATGGCAGAGTATAATGATTTCTCCTTTTCACAATGGTACTCTACTAATTTGAGAGGCTATGCTCTCCCGTTGACATCACCATGTTCTTCCGCAAGATCACAATATCATTTTGCCATATTGTCGTTCTACTCAAATATACCTTCTGAGTTACAACTACTCATAGAATAGTATATATATATATATATATATATATATGAATATGTATATACCTGTATATATATATATATACATTTGTATATATGTATGAATCTATATATATGTATTGTATATATGTATATATATATATGAATATATATATACATATGTGAATATATATGTATATATATGTATGTATATGTACATATATATGTATAAATATACGTGTATATATATATATAAGTATATATGAATATATATGGACATTTGTATATATATATGTATATATATGTATGTATTTTATATCTAAATGAATATATGTACACATATGTGAATATATATGTATATATGTGCATATTTATATACATATATACCAGCTGCAGCACCTATTTTTGGATGAAAAGTCAATACTCGAATCATTCTTTAACACTAATGGTTTGGTTTGGTTTGGTTTCTTTGTTTAATGGCATATCAACCTTTGTAGGTTATTTAATGTCAAAGCCATTCTCTTAGAAGAACAGTAGTTGTACTATTTAAGCCATAACTGGGAAGATAAGGGGGTTCATACCTTTCCCAAGGGTATTTGCCCGAAAGTGAACGTAATAGCGCGACTGGAGTACGAACTCGCGTACTACGATTCCACAGCCCATCACTTTAACCATTACACCACGAGGACACTAATGGTGATTGTGTGTCATTTTCCTCAGAGTCAAGACATGCGAACCACTGGATTTGTATATTCGTGAAATCTTTTAAAATTTCAATGGAAAACTTAAATTCTTCTTATGAATTTTTCACGGAATTTTGTGGAGAAATGTTTTTAATTTAAGTGAATGATACTAAAGGGATTTATCTATGATTGTTTATTATTAGAGATTTACTTAAAATCGAAACCTTTCTTTCCCCTAAATAAGAAAAAAAAACTTTTTTCTCATTAAAATCTTCCTCTGAGTCCATTAAGTATGTATGGCATGTTCCATATTTGGAGAATTTACATCAAACTGTTTTGTTGTCAATAAAGAACAGACTAATAATCTCTTCCTACTTATTGCTATATATGATTATTGGTTATATATACATAAATACGCAAACATGAACGGGAACACACACACACACACACACACACACCTACACAGAGCGGGATTAGCATAACAGTTTTTGACGTTGGAAACAGAATCAACGATACGAGTTCAAATCTTGGAAGAAGCAGAGTGCATTCCATTTCGTGCTAATAAGATATATATATATATATATATATATATATATATATATATATATATATATATATATATATAATGACTGCTTCGTATAAAAAGATGATAGCTGTCTTGACTAACTTAATTATAACTCAAACATCCGAATAACTTCTTTTTAATGGTATATCAACCTCCATGGGTAATTCAAAGTCAAATCCATTCTTGTAAATGTAATGGTACTCTTTAACTCAGAGTCGAGGAAATAAGCTTTGGTTTGGTTTGGTTTGGTTTCATTCTTTAATGTCATATCAACCAAAGTCATCCAAGTAAAAGAACAGGAGTGATCCTATTTAACCTATATCTGTGGGATAAGGGAGTTCATACCTTCCCCAAGAGAATTATTCCGAAAGTGAACGAGGGGATTAGGGGACTCATACT
>OY757906.1:82704302-82716802 GCA_963585895.1 Sepioteuthis lessoniana | reverse complement strand
TGATTAGATGCCGATGGCAACACCGTCAGCAACCGTATAACTTGCGTTCAAATTCCGGCTAATTCTTTGTCACATGATACGTTTGGGAAGAATAAAATGTACAGCGAAGCACATGCGTTATGAACAACAAAAAGTTCCTCAGAAGATGAGAATGGCGTTGATGAAGTTTGAAATATCATCATCATCATCTTAAGTGTTTGTTCTTAGTTATATCAGAAACTAACATTATTGGTTGCGATGTTAAAGATAACATTCGATTTTTTGGCCTATTGACGAAATGAATTACGATACCGGTGATGATTTTGATAATATCCCCCTTTCTCTCTCTCTCTCTCTCTCTCTCTCTCTCTCTCTCTCTCTCTCACACACACACACACACACATACACATGCACACACCCTCTCTCTCTCTAAATATACGCATTTTTTTCATAAAAACTTAATTTTTTTCTAAACTAGATATTTCTAGTTGGATATTATACAATCAAAACGGATTTTATTAAATATTATTTTTTACCAAACTCTACAGCATTGTAATTAAGCAAAAACACAAAACTGGTTTGAGAAAAAACTTAATATATCGAATTTTACATAGCGATATATTTATTTTTTAACAATATTCATTTTTTATGACAGCAATAATGCTGTAGAATTTGATACTAAATAATACCTAATGATATCCGTTTTGGCTGTAAACGTTCAATTAACATCAATAGATTTAGCAGAAAACATTTCATAAAAAATTGGTCAGGATGTATTTATTTATGGCCAAAGTTATATACGTATATATATATACGACTCTGTTACTTACTTTGCATTTTCGAATATGAATAATTTTTACACAGCTCTATTTGACCCATAGAAATATAGTACCCTAAAAGGTCAGAGTGAACCTGGAAGTGATGTCAATGAAAGGGTACTCCACACTTTCTAGATCTACTGAACTGGAGCCTTAACCTAGGATGCAGTATGGTGTCATACACATGTTACCCCTTTTGGTGGGGTCTTACAGTTAGCGTATTCTAAGCCTCTCCGACAGAGCCAAGAAATATACAGGATTGATTCTATTAATCTCAAATATCAAGACGTTGAGTATGTCTTCTTTAAATTCATTCTGTATTCAAATAACAGAACGGTGCAATAATAAATGCGTTATTTGCCTATTTCTTCATTTAACATACGAGTCATTTCAGGATTCTCTTAATTTCATATATAAGATATACATGACCATTGATGAAACAATTTTTATAGGTATCTTTGTATGATGATATAATTATTAAATCATTATTCTAGGTGGGAAAAATGATCCACTAGGAATTGTGTAAGAGATTGAATTTTGACCATACTACCAAATGGTTTTTGCACAAACCAGAATTCACCCTAGAAAATGAGACATATAAAATTCTCCGGAATTTCGTGATATAAATGGATAATCTAATCCAGTCAGATGACCAAACCTATAGCTAAAAAAGGGAAGAACTTGCCGTCTCGTGAGTTTTGCCGTTCCAGCAGACCTCTGAGTGAAAATAAAAGAAAGGCAAAATATAGCAAATACTTGGACATCACCAAAGGACTCGAAAATTGTGGAACATAGAGGTGACGGTGATACCAATTGTAATTGGTGAACTTGGAAAGGTTCCCACAGGCTTGAAAATGGGACTGGAAGAAATGAAAATCAGAGGAAAATCATTCATCGTTGAGATCGACCAGAATACTGAGAAGAGACGGGAGGAGACTTACTGTCACTCAGGTCCAGTGAAAGGCCACCAGTTAATACTGAAGTGAAAAACTCGCGAGGTGTAGAATAATTCGTAAACATTTGTAGCTTCAAATAACCATTATCAATACAAATAATTTGCACAGATATATATTTTTAAATATTCCTATCCCATAGTAACAATTTTCCAACAGATCTGTTTGACTCATAAGTGAGTCATAAGATAACTGACATAAGTATAGTGGCAGTAAAAGAGGGACTCCACACTACTTAGATCACCAGAACTGGAGTCTCACTATCGGATTCAGTTTTGTGTTATACCCAGAACACACGGGTGCGTTAAATATATGTTAAGGGTTTCATAATATAAGTATTTTTTTAATTTTTTTATAAACTTTTACTTCCAAGATTATTTGATATGCAAATCTATGTAGTATAGTAAAGGTTTGGTTGGTTTGGTTTGTTGGGTTTTATGGCATATCAACCTTTGTAGGTTATTTAACGCCAAATCCATTTTTATGTAAATAATCTGTTCTGTTTAAAACAATTCAGTTTAGCATAAGTACACAGTTTAATTGTCAAAAACATTTTTTCAAACTATTCAAGAAGTTATATGTTAATATCGAAAAACAGTTCTATTTCAAATAATTCAGTTAAGCATAAGCACGCAGTTTAAATGTAAGTACGGTTTGTCAAAATCATTTCTATTTCAAGCTATTCAGTTTACTCACACAATTCAGTTTAGCATAAGAATGCTGTTAGTTCTATTTAACACATAGATATGGCCTTATCAGGTGCTACCACTTCGGGCCAGACTGGACCTGGGAGCGATGGTAATGAAGGGGTGCTCCACATTCCCCAAAGCTCCAACACTGCTGGAACTTCCCCATCAGATTGTTTAGTGTCATAAACAGGACACTCATGGCGGCGGGGGGTCTTACCCCTCTGCAGAGGTTCAGTCAGTGTATTCTACAGCCCCAGCTGACTGGGCAATAGTATAGTAAAGTAAAGTTGGTGACCGTACATATATACAAAAACATCATGATATTTTATACTTTAAACAAATACTTGATATCACTTACCGAAATAAATAAAAAAAAATCCAAAAGAACTAAAAAAAACTTGAAACTACGACAAATCTCTCATTGTCTACGAGCATTATCGCTTTTGAATGACATCACACATTATGTCGGCATTTTGAACATACAAGGTGAAGCGCAAGTTTTCACGTGACAGACGCTTATGTAGACCAACGCAGATTGATCATATGCCAGCTGGCCATTGAAGAAGCCAGTGAACTGATTAAGAGGATATCTTCGACGAACGGCCAGTTCATCTCTGGGACAACGAAAGAACATTAATCTGCCATCTTTACAGTGACCAATATTACGTGCTTGGCTACCGATCACTAAGAACTGCCACTGAGAAATTGTGTCTTTTAAATACATGAATTATAGGCTTAAAAAACTCAATGATCCTGTAATTATACGATTACAAGCCTAAAAATGTTTCAAAACCATCAGAATCTCAACACTGGTATAATAATTATATTATCTGAAACGAAAGGTACAGCTGAATAATATTCATAGTTCGTATTTACCCAACCCCTCCATCATTGGCAGGATGTGAATTCAGAGTTTTCTTTCTCCTGCTCTGGTTGCCTGCGAATCTACCCTACTATTTATTGATAGCTTTTGGAGAACTGATAGATTCCTGCCTTTTCTAGGAGCATTAGCGCCAAGTGAAATACAAACAGCTTCTTCCAGGTTTTGAACTCAAGTCACCGATTCCACTTCTTTCTTCTACTTATAATATTGATGATAATGTGATATTGTACAATAATAATATTGATAAACCGGACATTCGCATGTTGGTTAGAGTGTTCGCCAATGGCCCGGGAGACATGGGTTCAATCCCTGGTTGAGTCATACCAAAGACTCAAAAAATGGTACTTGATGCCTCCTTGTTTAACACTCAGCATTATAAGGTACGGATCAAGGGTAAAGTGGAGCAATCCAAAGAAAGGAGTAGTGCCCTCCTCTACGCCTCAGTGTAGTAGCTAATGAAGAGGGAGTTATTGGGTCGCCCTCGACTACGGTCGACGACTTTATTTTATATGGCTTATCAACCGTTGTAGGTAATTTAATGTCAAATCCTCTTAATGTATATATACTATATATGATTTTAAACACATTTTTGATAATATATTCCAACAAGCCTATGCACTTACTTTTGCACACAGTTAAATGGTTCAAATTATTGCTATGTATCACTAACAATTCAATTTACTCTGTTAAATGATCAAACAGTTCTATTTCTAACAATTCAGTTGAGCATAAGTCATTTGTTTGCACACAGATTAAATGTCAAATAGTTCTATTTGACCCATAGATAGGACTATCAAGTGCTACCACTCCGAGCTAGAGTGGATCTTAGATAAACGCTGAGAATTACTGGAGCCTAACCATAAGATGGTTTAATGTCGTATCCAGGACACTCGTTGGTGGGAGGTTCTTTCCTCTCTTTAGAGATCCAGTCGGTATATTCTATAGCTCCAGCCGACTTGACCTAGAATAAAACAAGACTATGGCAAAGACTGACAAGAAATTTCAAGTATTGCTTATCTAATTTGACAGGTCACCAACAATGATTAACTCTCTCTCTCTCTCTCTCTCTCTCTCTCTCTCTCTCTCTCTCTCTCTCTCTATCTATCTATCTCTAAATCAAAAGTGTCATCGTTTATTTTGGTTTGCTTCCTATCATCAATGGAGCTTGCTAAGTCTTCTTTTCTGGACATCTAAAATAATTCAGCACAAGTCACAACTTATAATAAAGTTGGCGACCGTAGTCGATAGCGACCAGAAGGCTCCTTTTTCAATAGCTACTACACCGAGGTGTACGGTAGGCGCTACTCCTTTCCCAGAAATGCTCCACTTTACCCTTGATACATGCCTTATATTGCTGAGTGTTAAGCAAGGAGGTGTCAAATACCATTTTTAAAGTCTTTGGTACGACGCGACCTGGGAACGTTAAACATGCAGCTGTTTTTTTATTCAACGTTGACAAGTATATTTTTATGACAAACCTTTGTTTACATTTACAAGAATTTTAGATTTTACGTAGCAAACAAAAACAATGAGCAGTCGAAATAAACTATGAAGAGAAGACATTTATAAATAAACAACTTATTAACTTATATTTTATGAGAATCTAAGATTAACTCAACTGGCTCATCATAAATAATTGCATTACTGAATTGTAAAAATCTCTTTGATTTAAACAAATCTAATGCTAACCGTTATTGATTCAAAGTAATGATGTCACCTTTGGTTATTTCATTAATCTTTCATATATCAATCACTTAACTCATTGATAGGAATATTTCATTTGACCAAGAATAGCTCAAGTAATGAAACCTTCCTTGGAACTTACCTCTGCCGAACACATATTTGTGAAATTTTGTTTCTATTCAATTAGATTCTGTTACTAAATCCTATTCTATTAAAATCTATTACTAAAACATATTCTATTAAATTCTATGATTAGAATACATTCTATTAAATTCAAATACTTTAACCTGTTCTGTAAAATTCTACTACTTAAACGTTAAGCCTATTCTATTTAATTTTATTAAACATATTCCATCAAATTGTATTACTTAAACCTTCTCTATTGAATTCTATTACTTAAACTTGTTCTAGTAAATTCTATTGCTTAAACTTATTCAATCAAATTCTATTAAAAGATAAGCCTAGTCCATCAAATTCTATAACTTAAACTTATTCTATCAAACCGTGTTCTATTAAATTCTCTTACTTAAACCTATTCTATTATATCCTATTAAGCGTTAAACCTATTACTGTCAAAATCATATCCGTTAGATATATTTCTGTTACCTTTGTGACGGCAAATTGACTATAATCCCAAAACGGGACTTTATTTTCGCACGTGTGAAGACGGGGCAGGTTGGCACTTGATCCCCTACAGAAATAAGTCCTGTTCAGAGTTTTTCTCTCAGGCAGATAAGAACTGGCATATTACGTGAGGGAATAATTTAGGGCCAGACTGACCGCCGCTGGCAAGGGGTTCCAAAATTCGCACTATCACACACCTACCAGGTCGCTTTCTTCTTTCCCCGAGATAATGGAAGAAAGTGAGCCTATAGGTTTTAGTCGTAATAATATTAATATTGTTATAGTCGGCAACTCCGGTTTCCTGTATGATACTTTAGGAATTAATAGGACAGTTCTAAGCAAGATAATATAAGGCGAATAGAAGCTGAAAGGAAAGCATGGAATAACAACATAGACCACATGGTAAAATGAAAATACATAGGTTCTTTACTACGGTTATATATATATACGTTCAAAGTGTCAAAACATATAATTGGATTGTCCATGAATATGAATGTCTTTTCTTGGCTTTTATCTTTTTTCAAATTGAGAGAGAGAGAGTGGTAAACAAAATTTGGGTGTAAAGGAAAAATGTCCCAAAGTTACTTATCTTATTTTTTTGACGGGGTTCCACTGGAGAATTTTCTTCTTTCACGGGCTAATAGACTTTGTACTGTTTTTAATACTGGCTTGAAGGATTTTGGAGTCCCTCGTGTCTCAGTTAGTCTTTTGTCTTTAGCCCGGAGTAAAATGGCTATGGTCCGACTGCCACGAGCCTTGCTCAAAAAACTCCCTTTTTTTGTGCCTTACTTCCGCTGAGGGGAAGGGAACCCCACTTCCGTTTTGGGGTCCCAGCCAATCATTTGGCTTCTCTCTCTTTCCCCTTCCGATGTCCGGCGACCTGAGTTCACTAAGTGTGAACATCTGGTCTATATTCTCCGTGACCCACATTCCTTCCTAACGGTCACTTTTTGACTGCTTGATACTCTCATTCAATACGGGAGGATAGTATCAGTCCTACCTCTTCGTCTCCGTGAGCCATCATGTGACACCTTTATGTCGATTAAACTTATTACAGTCAATTATATCTCTGCCAAATTATTATTTTCTGTGTGTTACTTTGTCTATAATATCAATCACACTTAAGCAAATGTATCCAAGAAATTAACCAGCAAATCCTGTCTTGATTCGAATATTCAACCAGAAGATAAGATGGCAAATATCTCCTGCGTCAGTGATCTGCTACTTGAACAGTAAAGTAAAATTAACTGAGAAATACCAAGTTAGGTTTACAGACACTATATTGATTCTAAGCAAAAGATTGAAGAGCGACTTTGACCATAAGAAGAGAGCATAGGTACTCTGATCTTAGACAGAAAAGCAAATGAATGCATAAATAATTCAGTCATTTTTTACAGGTATTCTACAAGTTGGTAGTGCTAAAACAAAACAGAAGTAATAATACCAAGAAAATACAAACACGGGAAAATTTGTTTATCGACAACGTATAATATAAAGCGCATTAGATTCGTCATTACTTTAACAATCTGAAAAGTTACTTGGTGTAGACTTGTTGACGTTAGGAATCTGAAAACTTAAATATCTTATAATGCCAGTCAAGAAAGCTGATTTATATATATATATATATATATGTGTGTGTGTGTGTGTGTGTGTGTGTGTGTGTGTGTGTGTGTGAAGAGAATAGTGGAATAGAGACAGTCAATCAGAGAGTCACGTTTGAGTTTAAAGTCAAATCACATTAATGGTCATTGAGGGATGTTGGGGAAGATGAGATGAATCTCTTGTCTAGTTGAAGAAAAAAATTCCTGCTAGTTTCTTGTTCTTTTCAGTAATTACCAAGTCGTTGATCATATGTTTTCCCAAGCTTAAAACTATTTTCGTGTAATAATAGAAAACGTTTCTTTTGGTTTAGTTTATTTGCTTAACGGCATATCAACTTTTTATGGGTTATTTAATACCGAAATTTGATTCATTTGTTATCGGGATTATTTATATTTTCAATGTTTTACTGCAATCATTTTTATAATCACACATTTTTATTTGAATAAAAATTTTTTCACACAGTTATATATGACATCAAGTATTCTTATCTGATACAGTTAATATGCATATAGTTATCCTATATAATACTAATGATTTATGCACGACTACATTATTTAAAGTAATTATTCCAATTCAATAATCATTTGTTTGCACTGAATTATATGGCTTCAAGTATTTCTTTCTAACACCAATTTGCAAGTAATTATGATTTCAAGCAAATCCTAAGTAAACAATTAAGGCCTCAAGTAACTATTCTTTTAACAAATAATTTGCCCATGGTATCAAGTATTCCTATCTAATACAAATAAGTTCCAAACATTTATCTAACCCATAGATAGCACCCTCACATGTACTACCACTTCATATTAGAGTAGACCTGTGAGTAATGGCAATAAAGGGGTGATTTTATATTCTCAGAGCTCCAAAACTGCAATTTCACCACCGGAATCAGTTCAATGTTACACTCACTATGGCCACTTTTGAGGGTATCTTATCCTCAGCAGAGGAAGCAGTCGCTATATTCTAAGCCCCGACAACAGCGTGATGTAGCTTTTTTAGGTGGTGACAAACGACCAAAAAAATGCACCTGACCGTTTGGAGCTGTTACTTATTGTAGGCTGGTCAGAGTTCTATTGTCGTGAATTGGAATTAATCCATTAAAACTTTTAAATATGTCGGCCATTATGGTGGAATAGAAAGCGGCCTATTCAGCTGAAGTTTAATGTAAAGCTTCATACATCACGAACACCCGGCCAAAACTGATGATAGTCAAATCCTCTCTCACCCTTCCAATTCACTTGATCTCTCCCCCACCGATAACTACTTTTTCCGGGTCTTAAATGCATGTGCCATAATAGACCAGGTCGTAAATACTTTTTCAGAAGTCTGTCAATCTCTTTGACCCCAGTTTCTATTATGATAGAATGAACTTGCTGCCAGAACGCTTGCAAAATTGTTGCCTAGTGGAATTTAATTTGATAAATAAATTTGTATTAGAGTTATTGTAGTGTTATGTATATTGCCTAATTAGCATAGCTAAGACACATAGATTACATAGGCTTGTAAGGAAAGGGGCATAACCAAATACGCATGACTAGATAGAAGGACAACTCAATAAAAACGAAATAGCCCTTCTAAACAAATGGCGTCGCTGATATGATTTTTGTTGCACTTTAATGAACCAGGTTCTGTAAAAACTTGAATAAGTGGTTTCGCTGTCCATGCCAGAAGAAAAAAACTCAAGGACAACAAATCATATGGAGGCAAAAATGAAATTAGCGACTTATTTCTTGCAACAGCCGCTTGTGAAGCAATTAAGAAAATTTCCTGGGTGACATATCCCAGAGAATTGGAAAAACTGACGTTCAATCAAATCAAGGAGATTATTCGGAAGAATATTAGGCCCAAAAAGAGATTGTCATAGCTGAAAAAACTAAATTCATAACATTAAAATAAGAGCAAGAAGAACCTACTCTAAATTTTCCTAATCGGCTCCGAGACGCCAGCAGATTGAGTGAATTTGAACGTTTAGGAAAAGAAGAAATATTTATTGAAGAATTAATTCTACTATAACTGACTGAAGGTATGTCCAATACGTTTCTTAGATATAAAAGATTGGAACGTTTGCAATTCAACCAAATGTCGTAATACGTAACTTGCAGGAATAAACAAACTGTTATGAAGAATAATGTAAAATAATGTAAAACAGAAAATAGAATTATAAAATCATTTTAAAAAATCTTCCATAATGCCTTTGATAGAAAGAACAATCTGAGCATGCAAGAAAAGCCTTCCTGACGCCGAAAAAAAAAAAGAAAATCAAGAGAGAAAGAAAATTAACTTTGTTACGTAAAGCAGCTTTTTTTCTTGTCAGGGAAACTTCTTCCTCAAAATTCTAGTAGCACTCTAGAAACAAAGCCTTGGCAAGTTACTTCTTTCTCTGTTACTCTTTAATTCCTTTTCAGCTCTACGTCATAAGCCTAAGAAGAAAATACTTTTACCATGGGTTTTCAAAAAGAAAGTAAATTTGGACAGATATACAAATTTGGTAAAAATTATATTCGATACGTCCGTAAATTTTTAAAAAATATATCCTGTGGTAAGAAATTGAAAGACAGAAATCGAAACAGATATTTTGCCACGAAAGAGTAAAAAAGAATACTACACTTTAATTACCCATGCAAGTTGATACTGGCAATAAAGCTACGTTAATTGCAAAGAATTTTCGGTACAGATTGGCTGGCCGAAATTATATAAGAGTCATCTAAAATTAAAACTGTTTGATAGGTGAAGTTTAGTTTAGTTTTTGAACAAACATTTGAAACTAGCACCAGTTTTGAAATTGTAGCAATTGTAGTAGTGGGTTGTAAGAAAAGCCACGACCTGATTAGAACTAATGGAATGAATGTAAATAGTATGCGTCAAATTCCGATTATGAATTTTGAGAATCTGGAAAATGGAAAGTTAAACGATAATAAAATAAGGATTGAATCTGTAATGCATTCAACAAGAATATCTGTAATACATTCGACAAGAATGTTATTCCACACATTGAATCTGTAATACATTCAAGAATGCAACAATTTAACAAGTCTGAGAATCGACCTGATACGTCGGAGACCATATACATGCCGAAGAAAACGGTAGCAAAATGTATTTTCTGTGGATATGAACACGAAATAGAGAGAATTGACGATCATTTAGAAAGACATGTAATACTTGTAATTGTCTTTAATAACGTAATATTTTCAAGCAGTGTGCAAATTTAAAGAAAAATGAGAAAAAAATTGAACAAAAACAAGACAAAACAATTACTAGTATCCTTTTGTCGATGAACAAAGGGGTATATATATATATATATATATATATATATATATATATATATATATATATATATATACGAAACAAATTCAAAGAGGAAAACGAGGTTTGACAGAATTTGTGGAAGGCAACGAGATAAGTGGAGATTTCCCAGGGGAAGAAATACCTTAAGATCTCAAGTGAGAGGAGAGCAAAGAAACCCGAAAACAAATTAGAAGATCGAGAAAAACAAGAAGGCTGATACTCCTTTGTTTCAAGATGGAGTGATATGTAGATTGCCTAGTTAGCATAGCTAAGATACATATATTATATAAGCAGTCCAGGGGAGTAGAAGTGAATACGAAATCCAAGACAACCGAAAAAGTACAAAGCAGCCCTTCATAACAGTTACGTATTAGTTATATTTGTACAGATATTGTTATATTGTAATTTTTATTGGTTATGATGTTTTAAAAACTAATGTAGTTAGGCACTAAGATCCTAATCAGTGTCCCAACAATACTACATTTTCCAGGCATTAAAAGCATATACCAATATGGACCAGATAGCAAATAACATTAGATTTGCAACCTGACCGCAGCGGTCAAATTCTGTTGATTCTAATGATGCTTAATTCGATTAACACATTCTATTAGGTTCGCCACTGACCCGGTAGACCAGGGTTCAATCCCAAGTCTAGTCATACCAAGAACTCTTAATATGGTACTTGATACCTCCTTACCAAACACTCAGCATTATAGGGTACGTATCCGAGGAAAGGAGTAGCGCCCTCCTCTACACCTCTGTGAAGTAGCTATCGCAAAGGGAAACTTCGGGTAGCCCTCGACTACGATCACCAACTTTACTTATATATATATACTGAAGAAGTAAGAACGAACTCATAAGCGTCTACTATGGATTCTTGCATATAAACACGCCAGTGTTGACCCACCAGCAAAAAATATGGATGCCATCTAGATGACTTACTATAAGCTTCGACCGATAGAGATGGATGGCAAGAATCAAAGGATCGATGCTATCGGTACGCCATGATAATGATGATGATAACGTAGTCATTCAATGAATTCAAAGAACAGAGATTACAAATTAAAATTTTCGATTAAAAAGATTTTAACCCAACACTGTCAAGTGAATCCATAACCGCCTATCAGGAATAAAAAAAATAGAAGAAAAGCCCTGGAAAAAGCTTTTAAATGACATTTTAGCTTATTCTACCGGGTTAATCGATGTTAAGGCTGAGAACATAAAGGTACTGTTCTCGATAAGAACATTTTTTAAATGATCTTTTACCAATAGTGAACTATAAAGTTTTCATAAAACAATTATTTGGTAACTTTTTCTTACTTGGGCCAGAAGCGACGGTGTAAATATGCAAAAAGAACGTTTTTTCCCCTCAAAAGTCTACTCTCTCCACTTTAAGTCCATTATCAGGAAATCAATGGCAATGACCAGGTTTGATTTTCCTTGTTCTGCAATACTTCTAAGAGATGCTTTTTATTCTTCTTTTTGCTTTTTCTTCTTTTAAGTCTTTATTTCCTTCCTGATCTGAACCGTCGAATTATATCTCAATTGCTTCATCCCTTAGGACTAATCGACATCCATCTTTGTAAGGCATAACTTTCATAAAATAAGAATACATACAATGTAGCATTATATATCTCTACTTTGCATTTTTGTGAGTACCTATGCACTTTGTACGCATACTTTAACAAAAACGCACAAGGCGCTCGTGTGTATGTGTGTGTATTCCGGGTGTATGTCTAAACTAAAGGTTTACTTAAGAAGTTGGCATCGGGCCAACGACTTTCAGCCAACACAAATGTCGTGGACACAAAGTTGACTTTGTAAGAAAACTATTTCATTCGCTGCATCGCCGGTAACATGACATGGGGGAGGGGAAATTTTTAAATCTTTTTGATTACCGTCAATGAGTCAGATCTGAAGATGGCAACATAAAGCTGACGACCAGTAAAAAGCTTCTTTTTCTCTTCTCCAATCTCAAGATTTT
>OY757906.1:82694302-82701802 GCA_963585895.1 Sepioteuthis lessoniana | reverse complement strand
AAACTAGGACAGTTTACGGAGGAAGAACTTGACGCAGTATTGAAATAAATGAAAACAAAAGCTGCAAGCCTCAACGAAATATCTCGAGAAATATGAAAGACAAGAAAATTTGGCATACGTGGTGCCTTCAATAAGTTTCCAGACTTTTTTTGTAAAGGCATTTAAAATTGTCATAGACCCTTGACAATTTAGTATGTTATTGCTATACATCTTATGAGATGACTGACCGATTTTTATGATTTTAGATTCAAAGGAACAGATACAGCAGCAATTGGAATATACTACACTAAAGCCTGATTGTCACAGCTGGTGAATTTCAAAAATGCAATCTGAACGTGAGGACACTTTAGAAAAACGATATGCAATAAAATTCTGTTTTAAACTTGGAAAAAATGCCACAGGAACGTATGGAATGCTTCAGACTACTTTGGAGCATCTTGCATTAATCGAGCATCAGTTTTTGAGTGGCATAAGAGATTCAAGGAAGGCAGGGAGTCAGTGAGGGATGATGAGAGGTATGGGAGGAGTAAGGAAGTCAATACACCGGAGTTGATTGGCCAAAGGGTTAGGGTTACTATGTTGAGGTTTTAAGGGAGTTCAGGAAGAGATTCCGTCGGAAGAGGCCAGCACTCTTCAAATCGGGTCAGTGACATTTCCACCAGGACAATGCACCAGTCCACAACTCCATCCTTGTCACAGACTATTTGACCAAGATAGTTCCTCAGCCTCCTTATAGTCGAGACCTTGCTCCCTGTGACTTTTGCTTATTACCTAAGCTCAGAGGTTGTCGTTATGAGACAATTGAGGAGATGAAAAAGGCTGTTACGAAGGTCATTGACACGCTCACGCAAAAGGACTTCCATGGGGCCTTCCAGAAGTTGTTGGAACAGTACAACAAGTGCATTGCAGCCGGAGGAGATTACTTCGCTGGGGACTGGAGTTTCATGTGTGTACTATCAATAAAAGTGCCCATACGAAAAAAGCCTGGAAACTTATTTAATGATCCTCGTACTTCTCTGATTATTCAACGCTCTATAAACAAAACACAATAGTGAAATAGAAAAGACGCTACATCCTCCCCTTCAGCCAAGTAAAGCGACCTGAGAATCATTAAAAACTATAGTGGCATAACTCTTACTGCTGAAGCTGCTCAGGTTTATAATACCCTGCTTCTCAATCGTATCGAAACGGAAACTGAAAAAAGTTTTTTGGAAAAAATCTTAACAGTTTTCGGAATAATCGATCCACAACTTCACAGATTCTGAGAGTCCTTCGAATCACCTGAGTTCAAACAAAGAATATCGGAGCAAGAGTACTATTTGTAAATTTCTCCCAGACATTCGATTCCATATACAGAGCAAAGAAGGAGCAAATGCTACAAGTATATGTTCTTCCCAAAGAAAATATTACCGCTATAATAATGTTCTACAAAAAGCACGAAAGCACCGGACCCCTTATTTGATGATGACGACGAATTCTTTGACATTGTCACCGGAGTCTTGCAAGAAGATTCATTAGCACAATATTTGTTTATAAACTACCTAGACTATGAACTTCGAACATTTATAGATTTCATAAAACAAAATGATTTCAATTAAAAAAAGCCAGAAGCAGACGCTATCCACAGAAACTATGATAAATGCATTCCACATAGATGATCTTGTGCTTCTTGCAAATACACCTGCCCAAGCCGAATCCTTCCTGTATGGCCTAGAATAAGCAGCTGGAAGCATTGGCCTATATGTGGATGCAAAAAAAAACAGAATTCATGTGTTTTGAACAAGGATCTATCTCCACTTTTTGGTAACAAGTCCCTAAAGTTAGTAGACTAGTTCACATACCTCGACAGCAATATCTTATCAACTGAAAGCGATGTCAAAATAAGCCTCATAAAGGACCACTATTGAGAGATTATCAATCATATCGAAATCTGATCTCCCCTGTAAAATAAAACAGGACTTCTTCCAAGCTGTGAAGTGTCAATACTCCTGTATGGAGGCACCAACATCGACGTTAATATCAGACTAATGCCATTAGAAAATGCATAAATCTATTTTTCTATCCACCTTTCCAGCTACTCGTAAATAGTAGGGTAGATTGGGTTTTTACCGTAGGTTAGGCAACTACTCTATGAGAAAGAAATGACTGAATTAAAACCAACTGTAATCCGGTTAAATATTGACCTTGTGCCACGTCCTGCCCATGACAGAAGGGTTGGGTAAATACATATATCTTAATACCTTTCTTCTGTCGAATAGAATCAATATATTAATACAAATCATAGCATGTATATATATTTTTAAAGATTTAACAGAACACATATTTATAGATTATATTTTCAATTGCTTTTTCTTCTTGTTCGTAGTTAGGTTGTATCTGATTGCAGCGAAATAAGGTAATGGCATTTTTATTCTTGTTTTGATCAGTATTTGTATTTATGTTCCTAAGAATAATTTCCTTTAAAAATAATTTTATATCTTCGTCATCGAAATAGTTCGGAAAGCCATTATTGAAAGGTTTTATTTCATATTACATAATCATTCGTAGAATATTATTTTTGAAAAGGAGATTAGAATCCATCCTAGCTGAACAAATCACCTTTTCAAAAACAAGTTATATATATATATATATATATATATATATATATATATATATATATATATATATATATATATATATCAGTATCGTGCATTCTCAGAAGAAATGTACGCATTGCTTACCCTACAAAAATTATTTAGAGAAAAACATATCTTATTCATTTATTTGTTTATTTAATTTAATGTCTTATTTATTTCAGTTTTACCATAAAGCACTTTAGGGAGAATTTATACCCATTTATATTTAAAACTTGTAGGAGACATTCATCTAATACAAAATTCAGTTTCAGGTAATTTTCTCCACAATAAAATCATATTAAAATTCCCGGTGAAACGTTTGGGTAAAGACTACAGTAAGTGAATACGCAAAGCTACTGATTCGGAGAAAGAAAAAGTAGACCAATACGCATTTATTTTGCTCGCACTATTTTTTTTCTTTATTTGGTTTCATTTTTATTCGTTACTTATTGTAACTGAATGATGGCATTAGCCTAAATTATTTAATAAGTCAAATAGAAAATTTTCATTCAATAATATAAGCTTTTTCGAATCTGCTAAATTTTGTTTTGAAAGTTACGCTCAGAGATGAATTATTGTAAATACAAATTCTTGTCATTTATGTTATATCCATAAAAGTTATTAATTTTCGTCTAATATCATAAGTGTTATTTGTTTACCCAAGTATTTTTTCAGGGTACGAAATTGATATAATGGTCATTCAATAAGGTTATGTTTACAGTTGCTCCTTTTTCCAGGAAATCAATAACGTGAGTCCTTTCATGACCCAGAAGGTTGCCAGTTTGACCTTCTTAACTGACTGCAGCACCCGGAATCTTTTCTAGAGAGTCAGTGTTTCCACTCAATAGACTGTCTTTTTGACTCAAGCTCGTAGTGGTAAACCCATGTTTAGTCCATGTGTAAACATTTTTTGGCTAAAATATGCTTCCCTGTATATATCATGCATTTTTCTGTAAATTTTACATCGTTTGCTCTAATCAAAAATTTGAAGACAGGCCCTTGTTAAGTCTGGATCACTCCGTTTGATTTATAACCATTATGTCTAACCCCTAAACAAACAAATATTGTTACGAGATAATTTTTTTCTAAAAACCGATCATAATATATATATATATATATATATACGAGGATCATTAAATAAGTTTCCAGGCTTTTTCCATACGGGCACTTTTATTGACATGAAACTCTAGTCCCCAGCGAAGTAATCTCCTCCGGCTGCAATGCACTTGTTGTACCGTTCCAACAACTTCTAAAAGGCCCCATGGAAGTCCTCTTGTGTCAGCGTGTCAATGACCTTCGTCACAGCCTCTTTCATCTCCTCAATTGTCTCATAACGACAGCCTCTGAGCTTAGGACATAAGCAAAAGTCACAGGGAGCAAGGTCTCGACTATAGGGAGGCTGAGGAACTGTCTTGAAGCCCATCTTGGTCAAATAGTCTGTGACAAGGATGGAGTTGTGGATTGGTGCATTGTCCTGGTGGAAATGCCTCTGACCCGATTTGAAGAGTACTGGCCTCTTCCCTAGGAATCTCTTCCTGAACTACCTTAAAACCTCAACATAGTATTCCTTGTTGACTGTCTGTCCAGTGGGAACCCAGTGCATGTAGATCAAACCAGTGCTGTCAAAAAAGGGATCATCAAAAGTTTGTGGGTGGATTTGCTCTGTCTGGCCTTCTTGGGTCTGGGAGAGCCAGCATGCTTACAGTGGGAACTCTGTCTCTTGGTCTCTGGGTCATAGCAGTAGATCCAGCTTTTATTGCATGGCATTTTTTCCAAGTTTAAAACAGAATTTTATTGCATATCGTTCTTCCTCACGTCAAGATTGCATTTTTGAAATTCACCAGCTGTGACAATCAGGCTTTTGTAGGGTATATTCCAATTCCTGCTGTAGCTGTTCCTTTGAATCTGAAATCATAAAAATTAGTCAGTCATCTTATAAGATGTATAGCAATAACATACTGAATTTCCAAGAGTCTACGATAATTTCAAATTCCTGTACGAAAAAAGTCTGGAAACTTATTGAAGGCATCATGTATATGCCATATAAAAGAAAAACCTTTAAAATTTCTCATATTTTTGTAATAATATTTATTTCAGCAGATCCTATGTTTTTTAAAATGTTAGATCGGCATCTTCAGACAAAGAAATAATGAATAATTTCAAATGATGATTTAGAAAAAGCCACGAAATTCCGGCCACTCTATCTCTCAAACCTAAATTTCATTTAATTTTTAAAGGTTTTTCTTTTATATAGAATTATTTGCTCTGAATTTTGATTCATTATAATTAGTTTACATTGAAATATCTTTGAGATTTTGAATTACATGGATATTGAAGAAAGAAGATTCTAAAATAGAATCGTTCCCACCATCGGCTGATTTGGCGCTGGATAATATATATATATATATATATATATATATATATATATATATATATATATATATATATATATACGTGTGTGTGTGTGTGTGTGTGTGTGTGTGCGCGCGTGTTTTAAGCTCCTAGATTAATTAGTCAGTCTTAATGAAACGTAGCATATCAACTTCCTCGACCTAAAATGTTTTAAAGGTATTTTGGGAATGGATTTTGGTATAAGAAACATTTTAATTTAAAAGCGATTAATAAGTTCTAATTCGTCAAGAAAGCAAATAAATGAGAGTTACCATCAACACGACAAATAATCTCATATCTGCTGAAGTTACTGAATTCACATCATGCAGATTAAGTTTCGAAATCTGCTCTAACAAGATTTCTTTAAATTCACGAGTCATCGAGCTAAAACAAAATGTTTTCCCGTTTTAAGAAAATTAAGTAAGTGCAGAAAAAGTCAACAGCGAAGGTCTGGAATGTGGAGTAGTGTTAAAGTCAGTGGAAAGCAATAAGAAAAATCCGAAAAGTATAATAGATCAAAGTACAATAAATCAAATGCTATAAGTATTTTACATGCATACACACACACACACACACACACACACACACACATATATATATATATACATCTAAACACTGTGTTCGAGCAGGTTGCAATACAATGTCAATTTTTAAGTTCGGTCTAATAGCTTTTAATTGCGTTTTCCGCTTAAGCCGGTTGTCACACGAAGGTTAATGCGTCTAGATTGCCCTACTATTTAGCTATAGCGGGAAGGAGAATAATTCCTTTCATATTTTTCTCAAATGTATTACCGCTATATTAAATGTAAACAGCCTCGTCCAGTATATATATATTTAGGGATTAATCTAAGATAGAAATACATCATTATATATATATATATATATATATATATATATAATGTATTTCTATTTTAAGTTAATCCCTAACTTTAACTCTGGCAGAGTGAAAAAAAACAAACAAATGATCCAACTTGTGGATAAACAAATACACAAATTAATATTTGGGAAAAAATCCATAAAAAAGAAAAGACTAAAAAAAAAATAAAAAAATATCGAAAAAAAACTCTGACAGAGGACTAAGTAAACGAGGAAAGAGCTTAGTAGAAGGTAGAGCAAATATAAGGTAGCGCAATTGTATTAATAAAACTAATTGCTCCCTTTGGGGTAAATGTCAGTATGAAAGTGTAATATTTAAGGTAGAAGTATATTGCGAACATAAATGCTATGAAGAACAATAATAAGAAATTTTTAATAAAAGATTTTATGGCTATAAATGAAGTTTTACCCATGAGACATATAAGAATAGTACTAGTTTATTGAAATACATTTGGGAGATCAAGACAAAATGAGGCATAGACCCTATACTGAAATGGGAAATTATGAAAAAAATGCCGTAAATACAAGGCGGTTAATAAATTTTGCCGATTGTGTATGGAGGAAAAATTAAGTATCATTTCTTATAATAACCCGAAAGAATTACTTAATCACAGATCTGAAGTGCTTAACATTCGTAAAAATAGAAATAATTGTTTGCTTGGTAGGTAATTTTTTCCCAGAGTGATTTAATCAATAAAATGTATATTTATGCAAATTTTATTTGGTTGTGTGGATTTTTTATTCATTAAAATGTAGTTCGCCCAACCCTCTTTGGTCAGCTTCATCCTGATGATCCGGAAAGGTGAAACACAGGTAGAATTCGTCTGAACCATTACGTATATATATATATATATATATATATATATATATATATATATATATATAAAACAAGGTCGTCATGGGAAGGTTTTATTTATTGAATTATTTGCCAACGTTAAGAGTTTTGGTTTTATAGACTTTCATCAGGGCGTCTGATTAATTAATTTATAAATCAAATGAAACGAAAGGAACGAGAAAGTTTTAAAACGATCTATTTCTGTTGGTAGAGTTCTCTTTCAAATTTGTCTGATGCAATTAGCGATCCAAAATTTATTTTTAAATAAATCCGAATCACATCTTTCTATCTCTTTATATACGTAGATATTTATGTTATTTATCATTTATTTATTTATACTATTTACCTATTAAAATATTCCATAACATATCTTTCTTTATCAATCTTAGACTTCTTTCTATTTGTTTATATCTCTAAGCATACATAAACGATGAAGCCAAGTTATTTTAGATAAAGGATTTTGTGACTTTTCGGTTCCACTCTGACTAAATTAGGTGACAAACTGAAGAAAACCGAGTTTTTAATAATATTGCTGTTTTAAATTATACTTGTGTTTTTTTTATTATGGATGTAAACTAATATCTTAGAATCTCTAAAATCAAAGTTGAGATTAGTTTATGAATTATGTTTGATCAAATCATTATATACGTATGTTTCCTTTTTCATGTCTCCATTGAACTCGATAATTGACAAATTTAAAACAGAAAGCTCCCAACAGAAATAGATTGTTTTAAAACTTTCAAGTCTTTTTCGTTTCATTTGTGCTTTTTCATCTCTGTACGT